>CM052336.1:24230101-24286578 GCA_028455595.1 Lasioglossum vierecki | reverse complement strand
AACCTCCCATTTCCGGGAAGTACACGAATTTTGGGACACCCTGTATAATTATCTTTTCTTTAGTACAGTTGGTGTTATGTTGCTGCAGAGCGTGCAGGAATACAAAAAATTCAATAGAGTATTCGCGATAGTTTTTTGCAAATATCTGAAAAACTAAAAGCGAACCCACTATATTGGATAAGGAAAAAGTTGTTCAGAATGTGTTGCTGCACAAACCTTTTCTATATAATTACCAACTGTATAAATATTTCTTGGATTCGGCTTCGAGCATCAGGAGCCTGACTGGATGTTATACCGCAAGGGGGTTAATTGAGAAAGATCATGCCCATCACTAGTAAATTAGCACAGGTGGCACGAGTTATTACGAACAACATCGTTCGGGTCAGGATAAGGATACGGCGAATGTGTAGCAGCTGTTTGACCATTTGTGCGTCGTCTTCAGTTCCGGCAGAAAGGTGTCAACGTGTCCAGGATGAAAGACGAACGCCCCGTGAAGCTTCTCATTAGCAGACCGCAACAGGGTGTCCTGAGATCCGTTCCTGGTTTCTCACTTTTCCACCGGCCCCGTAAATTCTGCGTAAATTCCACCGAAAAGGATTCTCCAGGTGCTCAGCCGTATCAAGGGACTTCGCCAACCTAACCCATAGAAACGCCTACCAACTAATCTTCGTATTCACTCGCACAAAGGTCATGACTAATGATCCCCGTATAACCGGCACAATAAGATTTACTTCTCCCTTCTGCAGTCCCTTGTGCTTTTGCCAGCTGAATAACGTTGCTAATTCCTTTCCCGACCTTGTCACCCAAAGAATGGTATCCAAATTTGCACGAGTGCGCCCCGAACGACTGCGCACTAGGATGATCCTTGTTTTTCATATTTCGATTTTATTTTTCGGGCCACCCCCTAGAATCGTGACACTTGACGAAAAAATAATGTGTGTAAAATTTGAAATCTATTGGTTAATTTTGTAACTCAATTTTCTCCACTGTAGTATATCATTAGTATGTATTGTTATACTAGTTATATATCGTTGAATTTCCCTTTTTACGCACTATAATAATGTAGAAACAAAGTGTAGCACTAATTTAAAAACAAAATTCATGACTTTGAAATCTCAAAAATGAACTTTCCAAAAAATTTTTTTTTGCATTATATTTAATTTAATAAACAATACAAAACTTTTGTCTAAGAAATTTTTTTATATTTTTATAAATAGCGAAAATATAACCCGAAAAAAAGTATAACTAAGGACCACCCTACTGCGCACACGCCATCCCTATTTTCATGTTTAATTGCAATTTTCTTGCTTACGGTTTGTTACAGTTTGTTATACGATTTAGTAATTTCACGCACTTGGTTTGTTTGGTTTGCACTTTCAAGGACATCGTACACATAGTCAGACTACGGATCTTTCTGAAAATTAAATGTGGTTTACCTCGATTGCAACAAACTGGAGTAAAACATTGAGTTAAAAGAAAAGTTCGTTTTTCCATTAAAATGCAAAAATAAAATTATAATATTCATTCGACAACATCTTTTCCATTCACCTATATTACTTTTTGCCAATTGTGGACGTAACTAATCGCGCGATTGAATAAACCTTTTAATAAATATCTTAATTTTATCTTCACATTTTAATTCATATACACTACTTTTTTCACTTTTACTGCTTTGTATTTCTTTATGCCAGGTGATACAACAGGAACGTTCACTATAAAAAATTATGAAATGAGGAAATATAATATATAGAAACGGACACTGAAAGCACCAGAAAATATGAAAATTTGATTGCAAGAGGTTCATTAAGATTCAAGATGGTAATTAATAAGATTTCCAGAGCATTTGTCAGCAGAAGTAACGCAATGTGGGTAGTCTAGCCTTATAATTATCGATTACAGATTGAAGAGCGTCGAGCATAATTGATCGAAACGCATCAGTTATTAATGCTTTTAAGTCTGTAATTGATCTGGTCGCTGTACCTTGTAATTATATCATTAGTAACCTTAGAATTATTTCGATATTCTTTTAATAAAACAATCCCATTTTGCATCGTGTCAAACAGTTTCCCAAAGACAAACAAACAAAACGTTTCATCAAACTACTTTTCCACCTGACTATTTACACAACTTTTTAGATTTAATGTGAAAAATTTATTTTAAAGGTCAATAATTTTTTTAATGTAACGGTCAATAGTTTTACTGAAATCAAAATTCTGAAAGATGTAATACAGCGACGGTCGAGATTAATAATGGGTAGATTTTTAGTTCTTGATATTTTTTAAATTTTCATTACAAACAGATAAAAAAGTTGTAAAAAATATATACTATTAATTTCGAAATTTTTGTAAATTCAATTTTCTTCGCACATTGTACCTTTTTTATATCGCAAAATAATCTGTTTTTTGTACTTTCTTCGCGAGAAAGAATAGCAAAACAGCAGACACTCAATAACACGAACGAATTGAATTTCTTTCATTTGTAGCGGCACCCCTTCTTCAATTGCATTTTAATTAATGGACACTGTTTCGCACATCGGACGAAACATTTTTTATTCCGTGTTAATTAACATTTTGTCGATACGATCGCGTAACTGGCTTCGTTAATAAAATGAAATTAAAATTACTTGCCTTTTTCGTCCGTTCCATCTCTGCGGCATCTTACAAGAGTGGATCCACTAATGTCCTCTTGGTCTTTGTCATTGGTCGAAAAGGACCAAAAGGTGGCCAGGCTGACTGGTACTCTTGTTGATGATTACTGGGCGGGCTGTTCGGACAGGTCATAAATTTTTGTCCAGCAAATTGTAATGTATTCTACCGGTTCTTGATGACTTTTATTGTGCGCAGTTGTTGCGGCTGATGTTTTTCATGGAACCTCTCGGACAGGTAGCACCTATAATATAACACGTTTCTGTTGCTCGGCCGACCGTACTCCTTCAATGAATTCTTGAAAAGTGCACTATCATTACCGTACATTCCATCATTCCAATATCAAATTAACATTTTCAAGTACCGTTAGCTACTCGTTAGGCTTCAACTATAGCGATGTTTAATTAAGTCACTATTGAATGTTCAAGATAATCAAAATCGAAAACATAGGATAGCAATTACATTTCTTTGACTAAAAAATTTTTAATTACAGATAATACAATTATAATAATTGTCTATATACAATCTGCAACCATTACTATTCGGATTTCAACAACAACAAAATAGGTTTCATAGTAGCTTATTTAAAACATTTAAATACTATCTAAATCCTTATTCTCTACACATTTTTTTTTATTTTGAAATAAAATTGATTACACATAGAAAATGAAAAATGAGAACCAAGAATATAATTTTACCTCCATCTGTGTTTAAAAATTAGTTGTCCAGAAAATCTGTGAATTCTCAATATCTGCAACAATGGAGAAGTGATACTTAAAATTTTAACTTTACAGGATTGGAAACATGTTGTAAACGAATTAATATTTAATTTTGCTTTTTTAAGAAATGTTTTAATACAATTGAAATACTCGTGTTTGTGCTATTTGATATAGACAGAAATATCTCGAAACAGAAAACTACAAATGTTTCATTGAAAAGGTTTAAAACTCGAGGAACTTTTTCTTCATGTTCAGTAAGAGGAGAAAGTGACAGTTTCCAAAATTTTGATTTACAATTATTAATTAATGGACTCATTATTGTGGTTGTACATAAGCATCCGAATAAATATATTCTCTGTAATTTTTATATACTAATTTTTTTCATTTGTAACAAAAAAAGAGTAGACATAATTTTAGAAAGTACTACAATTAGAAGAAGTTAGAAGTACTGTTATATGATTCTGAACCTATGAAATATATTAAAATAGAAAATAAATTTCAATTCCACTCCAGTTTGTCGCAATTCAGGTAAAAATATACCTAAAAATCCGCTATCTAATACACTCCTAAAGAATTAGTTAATAAATTCATTACCGTATGGACATTATTTAAAAAATCGCTAAAAATCTGAATAAACAAATTCCGTCTGTACATTCTTATATCGTGAAACAGTAATACTCCGTAAACGTGGTATACGAATAGAATATTACACGAAGAGATTGTTATCGATGAAAATGTTAGTAAGGAACGTGATAATTTCTGTCAGTGGTGGGTTTTTGCTTATGGGCTGAGGCGTGTGTGGATAATATTTCAGTGAGATTTTATTCGAGATGATAACAGAGTTGCGAACGAAATATTTCATCGATAAACCATTGAGATAGAGGCACGGGTATTTGCTTAACTATTGCGTAAGGCAGCGGCGAAGGTAAAGGAGCCATAATTTTCACGAAGTTTCATCTATAAAGTAATTACTAGACCGCGCGGAGCAGTAACGGATGACTCACGATTATGTTTTCCTTCGGTCGTTCGAGTTCTTTGGAAGGGAGAAAATGGAGAGCGGCGGTTGGAGCAAAGAACGTAGGTTGACGCAAAGCAAAGTAGTACAATCTGCGGGACTGCCACTTGGCCGTAACAGATACGCCAGGAAATAAATGTCTGTATAAAGGAGTTGGCAAGTTCCTCGGGATGATATCAAGATGCCGTCGGCTAATACAGCTTGCTTGGTAGTTCGAGATAAGGGTGAGGAACCGTTTCAACGAAAGACATACCCCCCTTTTGTCCCTCACCTTTCCTCCCTCCCACCCCGCGATATGTATCCCCCCGATATCAAAAGAATTTTGGCTTTATCTCCGCGCTTTTATCCACTAGGGAAACGACGTACTATGACCAATAAAGAGAAATTATATTCTGTCTGAAGTGGGACTTCTGCCCGAATACCGAAATAGCTTGTACGCCATTTCTCTTCGAGTATGCTCCCCGTAGAACCACGAGACAACTATCGCATGCGACATTCATACTCCAGCCATTTCGTGAACGATCATCTGATTTTTAATAACAACGTCAAACAAAACGTGATTGTTAAAACAGGAAAAATATTAACGATTTTGGCGCAACGGTTTATCAAATAAACACTATGAAGCAATTTTACAAATTCATTTGAACTTTCAACGTTTCGATCCTTGTGTGGATCATTTTCAAGGATCGAAACGTTAAAAGTTCAAATTAATTTGTAAAATTGCTTTATAGTGTTTATTTGGTAAACCGTTGCGCCGAAATCATTAATATTTTTCTTGATTTAACAATTATACGATCGATGAAAATAACAACAAAAATCAAATATAAATAAATTACAATAACATAAACAACATAAATCGAGGTAAGCGCCATTGTGCTCGGTAGACTACGAATCTTTATGCTTTTATGGAGTAGAAAAATTTTCAAAAATTTTAGAATATAAAATTCGATAGTATAAATAAATATACTCTTATAAATATATTATATAATAAATGAAATATAATATAACTTTTCTGATTTTTATTAATTTTCTAGCTACAAACGCCATTGTCGTTGACGATAACGATTCTATTTGATTCCACTTGCTTAGAGATTAATTACAATTGATTTCAATGATCATTCTTCGTTCATAAGATTCTCTCCATTTTTGACTTTCTTATACCATCGACGAATCAGTAAATGAACATCATATTTTAATGAAACGTGATTAAATTATAATCACGCGAACCGCTCGTTTGACAAATGGATTGACTCCGTAAAATAAGAAGTAATGAGAATAGACGAATACGTTCTTTCGAATTTGTCATTTGATGATATTAAGCGTAATTATTAAAAAAATTCATTTAGAATATAAAAAGTTGAATATTAATGAACTGCTTCTGGCTGTAACAGGTCAGAAAATTAGAGAAGTGGTTAATCAATTTGGTCTGTGAAACGGTTCTCGTAATAAGTATATTTTTCCACTCGTATAGAAGGAATCGTATGTATGACTAATTAAAGTGAATTATAATAGTGTTTCCCGACCATAAATAGACCAAAACTAGAAAAACAAGATCTTTTTTGTGTATGTACAGTTACTTAACTGCTTCAATATTGATAACAAGAAATAAAATTGAAGATGAAAAGTCTTGTGCTAAATTTTACAAAGAAGGTTTCCGTTAAGAAATTAACATTTGTGCAAATTTTCAATATCATATTCGTAATAAGCACGTGAAAATACGTAAGAATCTAGAGTATAATTTAGAAACAGTGGGTGCGTGTTAAGCACTGGTTGGGTGTGTGACCCCCTATATTATAAAAGGGAAAAGCTATTCAGAATATGTTGCTGCATAACATATTTAAATTTCATAAAAATCGGAGAGGGCAGTACTTTTACAAGATGTTGCACT
This sequence comes from Lasioglossum vierecki, assembly GCA_028455595.1. NCBI lineage: Eukaryota > Metazoa > Arthropoda > Insecta > Hymenoptera > Halictidae > Lasioglossum > Lasioglossum vierecki. Next base: position 24,280,311 of record CM052336.1, on the reverse strand, counting down.
GTTCTTTGAAGAAATAGATTCTGTAGACTTTCCCGAATACAGTGATATCTAAAATTAATATATTATGAATCTTTAAACATGTTTAAACAATCGTTAAATATGGAGAGACAATCTTTTGTGAGGATATTTTTCAATTTATCTTAAAAAATAAGGGTGCAGCGAAAAATCGAACTATATCACGCGATAGAGCAGACTTTTACCTTGAGACTAACTCAACTCCAACCCTTTGAAGTTAACAAGTCGACGTTTTTTTCGAACCCGAAAGCAAAATATCTTCCCCCGAGAGCATGAGTTGCCATCAGATACGGCGAGATACACAACGGTTCTGGTGGCAACTGGTCGGGCGAAGATATTTTGCTTTCGGGTTCGAAAAAAACGTCGACTTGTTAACTTTAAAGGGTTTGGTATGTGTTATTCTTAAGATAAAAGTCAGCTCCATCGCGTGATATAGTTCAATTTTTCGCTGCACCCTTATTTTTTAAGATAAATTGAAAAATATCCTCACAAATTGGTGTAAAAAGGTTGTCTCTCCATATTTAACGATTGTTTAAACATGTTTAAAGATTCATAATATATTAATTTTAGATATCACTGTATTCGGGAAAGTCTACAGAATCTATTTCTTCAAAGAACAGTGCAACATCTTGTATAATAACATGACAATATTTGTTTAAAATTGAAAAATATATTTTCTCATTCAAATTAAGTTTCTTAAAAACCGTGCGTCTAGGGGAAAAATTGAGGGCAGATTCGGATTCAGCGCAAAATACTCTATAGGAATCATCCAACTGCAATTGTTTAACAAATTTAGTGTTGGACAGTGTAAATCGAATCGGAAACTTTTTTCCAGCAGTTGTATCAATCGGAAACTTTTTTCGCAGTAACAATTTGTTTATTTGTTCGTTTCTTTGCCATAATAAATGTAAGCTTATGTTATTTTATTGTTTTTCATTCGTTAATAAGCCCCTTTTCATTTCCCATCAGTTTTAACTCCGTAAAGTAATATTTTATACTTCTAAATTGTGAATGTTTTCTCGAAAATCCGTTTCAATGCCTCCGATCGGAAATATTCTGCCACGGGGTGTAGTTCACTAAACGATCAGAATAAATGAACATCATTCGTATTTATTGTTATTGCATGGGAGAAAGTTGGCTAAATTACATAAAAGATGATTTAACCGATCATTCGGTTAGGATGAATAATATTGGCTGGAATGAGGGTGATAAATTCGAAGTGGCACACCTTGATAGAAAGAACAGTTGTTTGTTCTCCGTAAGCGTTATTTCTAAGAAGGTGCCGGTCCGTCCCGGAAGATACGTTTTCCAGACGAAGTAGCTAATGTCCATCCACCTCTCCATCCACCTTAATTGCTTGACGGAGCGTGTGAGAGGAACCGACATAGCGGACAGGGCGACCATGATTCGTGACCACCTGTCCATGATGAACTTCCCTTCAGAAGCGCGCGTGTGTGGTGGTGCCGTGTATGGCCTGTACCCTGTGGGTAGTACGCTATTTGTTAATGCTGGTATGATCATCATGTGGCCTCCGTACAAACATGTCAAGTTGTCGCGGCCGTAGTGACTCTATTCGTTGGCCAGGAACAGTTGGCCGGTCGACCCGGGCACCGGTCAGTGTTGCGTGTCACGCTGCTGTCGCTATTTAACCTTCTATCAGATGCGTCTTTCGCGCCATTCATGCGATACGCGCATTAATGGCACCTGCTGAAACCTAGTTTTCACCGGCTGTTTCGGTCACATTTTCATTACGTAATGGCGATTTACTTTACGTCGATGCGGAACAACTAGTTACACGCTCGATTAATCCGAAATTCCACTCTTTCAAAGCAATCGGCTCGCCATCCTCTTTGTCCGACCAGTCACACGCTGGCCTATTTAGACCGAAAAATCGGATAAAAGTCGATTTCGAAATTCTGTGGCAGGTTATGTAACATGTTTGTTGTCCGACGCACAGTGCGGCATGTAAATGGACATTCGAGACAAAAATCATAACTTCTAAACTAAGCAATTTTTCACCTATGTACCTTAATAATTTTTTAAAGGGAATACAGATGCATCGATTAATGCACCAAAAATATAAGGTTCTGTTGGTAAAAAGGTTTATTCTAATTTTGTTTTAATGAAGAGTTTTTTTATGATTAGTTGTTATTCCAATTTGTTGTCAACTGTATACTGTACAACTTTTGTTGGAAATATTTTTTTATTATATGGTTAAATTTAATTAAATCTACTATAATGCATAATAATTTACTTCAACCAAATCGCGATTACGAATGCATTTCTCTGACAAAAATTGAATAACATCGAGTTTTGTAATTTATCGCAGAATAAAATTATATTAGCAATGTACTACAACATCTTGTTGATACAGAACAGCCAAAATTATAGGACGTTTTGAACCGCTTTTTTTCTTGTAAATTGCATTTTAAGGAAACAACGCAATTACTAAAGTGCCAGTTAAAATTATGCATACCTCCGGTCAAATTCTCCACAAACTTTTTAGTATTTGTACTACAATGAACTCTTGGCTGTTACTGATCCCCTATTGATTTTCTTGGATACTACTTTTTACATACACATTCCTTACTTACTGACTGATGATTTTGTTGGATAATTAGATTAGAATCGAACCATGATTATTTTGATTTTTTTCCATTGCATGCCGTACTGTGCTACGCACAGTGGTCTAGAGGTCAGTTCTAGTGCGAATTAATTACTGTGCAAGGGAAAAATTGACATTTTGTGTGAAAATTACTTTGAAATATTTGAGTAAAGTAAATAAAACACAATTTACAATACTGACTACTTGTTTATTGATATAATAGTTAATAATGATATTATAATATTAATATAATAAAGAATAATAAAGAATAAAAAAAAAATTTTAAAAGAAAACAAGTTCTTGAATGTCAATCTCATTAAAGGGGAATACTATGGTCGATTCTAACCAAGTTTTATTTATTGACAGAAGTCTATCTTTATAATTATTGCCTATTTTTCAACGTTTCTCAATATTTTTGATAAAGTTCTCTAAAATTCCTTCAACATTATGTCCGCTCACATTTATTAATTTTGCTTTTGTTATAGTAGTATACATATCAAACTATCATACAAGTATAAATTTTAACAGATTTACGTTATTTGGTTTTTTAATTTATTCGCGCTAGAACTGACTTTTAGACCACAGTGCGACTCAGTGAAAGATCTGAAGGCTTTAGTATTGTTTTTCTTATATTTGTACACCCTGACGTACCCTATTTCATCTAAAATTTGAAAAAATTTAAAATTTCATCTAAAATCTAAAATAGTATTATAAAAGTAAGAAAATCAAATTCATTTATGTTTTGTGCGATTTTTACTAGAATATATACTGGAATCAAAAAATGTATTCAATTAATTTTCATGAATCTAAAATGGGTCGTTTGACCCCTCGTGGTAGGTTCAGTGCTAAACAGTCTTTGAAACAGCGTTAATTTATTAGCGAATTTCAAGTGTTTTAAGAAAATTTTGCACTTTCGCACAGGTTTTGTTTCGTTAGCTTAGAAAATACCTTTATAAAGCTTCATTGACGATTTTGTCATACCATTTAGTAATATCCGGTGCTCTTTCTAATATCGTAAAAAAGTTGTGAAAAGCAACACTATTTTTCCTTTAATTCAGACTAACCACAATTTTTCCTGAACTTTCATCCCACATCATCCTGTAAATCAATCCATCTACCTTGGCAGAAAAACAAATGTCATTTCGTCCATTTATGAAAAAGTTATTCCGATGAAAAGTATGCGATATTAATAACGAGACCGACTGTAGGTATTTTTAATTAGTTGGACTCCAGTCGAAAGTGCAAAATGAAATGCTAATAAAAGTGGAAATTCCATTAGACTATAGTACCTCTTCTACAACTGTCACTCTTACGGACCCTCTCTCTGTCCCCTAGTTTTTATACATACATTTCTTAAATCACATAGTTCATTTCTTTAATGTTAATATTGTATTCGAAAATGTTCAATATATTCCTTAGTTAAATAATTAATTAGTTTATCGATCGTAATTCATCTTTCGGATATTATGAATTTTATTCTGGGCGCCACGGTTCGATCATTTTTCTACACAACAAATTGCTATTTTGTAGGAATACTAAACGTTGGATTCGGATTTGAATCTTCCTGTTCAATATTCCTTAGTTATAGTTCATAAGTTATCCTACTAATGTTAGCATGCACAGCCATTTGCATGCTGCTAATAATCCCATGTGGGGTCAGAGTTGTGCAGAATTACAATTGAATTACTCCAGAATTATAATTACGAAGTAATTGACTTATGTTGTAATTCAAGTGTGTTGTAATTTATAATTCAGATCTTCAGTCAATTAAATTACAATGTAATTCGTAATTGCAATGGAGCACAATTATAAAATACATTGTAATTGTAATTGAATTAAATTGTAATTCAATTATGTTGTAATTTATAATTCAGATCTTTAGTCAATTAAATTACAATGCAATTCGTAATTGCAATGGAGTACAATTATAAAATACATTGTTTTCATGTATTGTATTATATTGTATTTCAAGTATATTGTATTTCAATTATACTGTAATTCAATTACAAATTGCATTTCAATTATATTGTAGGTTGAATTTGTTTCTCGATCGGAACAATAATATAAATTATCGATTTCGGATTATATTGTATTTCAATTACAAATCCGATTGAAATACTTAGTATAAATACTTAGTATAATTACGTTCTATTTGAATTATCAATTACGTCGTAAATGAATTACTAGTAATTAAATTAGCACAACTCTGTGTGGGGTTTCTTAGCTTAATAAAAAAACTGTCACTCTGCAGACCTGAAGTTTTCACAGTTACGGAGAGAACACTATATCGCGTGATACAAAATGCACTTACTTCTAGTTGACCACAGCCAGTGCATAAAACTCGAAGCTCAAAGTCAAGAGCAAAGCGTAAACAAATAAACAATTTCATCTGGAGCATCTGACACTTGTTGTTTTCGCATGATTTCTCAAGTAAATCCCGTATCGACTGTCGCGCAGCGTCGAAGCACGTTGTCTTTATTTTTACGCGGCTACCAGCGCGTTTCCCAACACATAAAAACTGACTAAAGTGTATCCCTCCCGAACAGTGACAAGAATATGTGGAAAAGAAATTTTGTGTGGGTGGTCTTATGTTAAGTGTGCCGCAAGATAAAATTGGATCTTCTCGATCTATTCTCGAATGGATGCGTGTCTAAGCAGCGTGCAGCGCGGACCGTGGAATTAACTCTTTTAACACCGAAAGAACATTATCGAGATATCTTGGTGACGTTACGACGGTTTATTAATATTCCGGATTAGAATAACCTGGCATGATTCACGGAACTGGGCTTTTGTGCGAGCTCGAAGGAGAGTTCCGGGGACACTTACAGCATAAATAACGATATCTCCCCTGGTCCGTATTCAACTGCCGCTCCCTAACCAATGGGTGCCGCCTGCTATCACCGAAAGTGACTGACAACCACTCCATCAGCATCATATTTCGTAAACATAACGAGATTAGGTCGCATTGTGACGGGACTCGAAGTTAATTTACATTCTAATCCCTACATGCTACCGCTGCATCTCGCCCCACTCCCTTCTGTCACTCCCATCCCGGAAACCACTATCGGCCAGTTGTCAGTTTTATTATTTGCTTGGCCTGTCGAAACGCAAGTACCCACCCGAAACTCTGTCTACGGATTAATTCTCCTACGGTCCGGCGCATTTTCTAATGTTTATAATAAGCATCTCGTTGAGTGCCGTTTCGTTTGCATAGGGCTGACAGTTTCTTCTTTCCGACGAAAATGATATTCATGGAAATGAGGTGAACTAGTACATAGGTTTTTGGTTGCGGACCGGCTGAATAATACATGAAATATAAGAGGAAGACATGGAGTACGTTGAATGAATTGTACTTCGTATAATAAGTTGTCAAATTACTTCCGGGTGGTCTCAGAAGTTTGTCACATTATTCATTGAACCTTCACGTCCTATTCGAATCTCCTGACAGAATTAAAAAAAAACTGTCTTATCATTCATGCATTTATACGGGACTTCTCAATTATGAAGATTAGTCATCGCCGAGAGTTTATGCTAGATTAATGTTAGCCGCATAGTTATTCGCTTCAGCGTTTCGAAAATTAAATGGTGAATTCATTGATGAAACTTTTTGATTAACTATTTTTTGATTAACTATCGGAGAATATGCGAGTACAGTAATAAGCAAACAAGAAAGTGATTTCGATATTTCAAGGTAAAATGAAACTTGATTTTTTTTTATTCGAGCAATGAACTTAAACCATTTAACAAAATGGAAAATATTTTATTGATTGAAGTTCGTTGCTTGAATAATAAAGTTAGGTTTTATTTCTACTTAAAATACCGAAATTACTAATCCAATACATAGTTTGACAAAACTATAATGTTCTTTCTTTATTTACTTATTTCTTTCATTTTACTTTTATTATACCACCTTTTGTATACACGTGAGTTGAATGATACAATATATGATGCACAAATTATTATTATTATTTTATTCAAATATTTCAATTGTTTATAAAATTGCTTTTTCAATTTTTCTACAGTAATTTAAAAAAGTGGTACCAAATAAAATCATGTTTGTCATTGGTAATAACATTTGTAGGTGAAGAATAAATAAAAATACTACAGCATTTAAAAACAAAATTTTATAAACCGTAAATGCATAAAGATCAGCAGTACAATTATAAATATTTGAAAAGCACGTATTACGCAGGTACGTTTAAAATAGACTTTTAATTTGTACATATAAAAGTGCACTATGATACGTCCATGAAGTTGGCCTTCGACTGTTCCACTATATAAACAATATGGAAAAATTAATTAACACAGAATTAATTGAACGTGAGTTTATAGCCTTGCTTAAGAAGTACCGACGCGACGTGCAGATTGCATAAATCAAAGTACATAGTTGGATAAAAATATAAATAATTTACTGCTCGAAGAATGAGTAAATAGCCTATGATTATGGTAAAGAGGAGTTGGTCAAGAATAAGTGAAGTAGCCTATTATTTCCCTTGATTCATGGAGGGGGATTATTAAATCTACGAAGTGCAGCGAAGAAAAATATTGCTTTGTACGAGATATTAATAGTGTTTATACTTGCAACAGTTTGAACGGTTACAAGTGGTCAGATGATATATAGTGTGTAATCCGTAAAAAAAGGTTTCGTATGTTAACTACGCTATAAGGTGTGATTATTTCGAGTAGCACTGCAAGCGATTCCACTGATACAACTATGTAAATTACATCCGCTAATTTCATATCTCATTTTCTGTTTTCTTCTTCAATGTTATGGGGCTTTCTGTATTATTACACTACAAACTTGGGATCTCTGCAGCATCTACCAACAAGAAGTTTTATTTTAAATTAAAAAAAACGCTTTGTTCCGTTTTTTAAAAATTATAAATATAGTATAACAATTCTGGATAAATTTTTCTATTAAGCAGAAAGTGTAGAAAATCAAAATTATTCTGGTAATGAAGATTGTCAAGCTGAACAGTGCTTAACTTTTTATTAGTTGAAATAATTGTCAATGTTGAAGTAATCAGTCAGCAAATTAATTGTGGATCTTTCTACAATATAAAAATTGTTTCAAGTCGTTCTTTGATCGAAAATTTAAAAATACATTAAAAACATTTCTGATCAAATTTTCTAGTGAAAAACCAAACCGCGACCATTACGACATTTCCTTACTATATTAAAAATCGATAGCATCGATTAAAATATTTTCAAAGTTGCGCTTCCGCAAAAATTCGAAAAGGATAGGATTGTTTACCATTGACAAATTTGGAATAGAATTTTGCTCAGCTCCGATCGTGGATTCCATCGAGATAATGGAAAGTTGCACTCCCTCGAAACAAAGGAGAAAAGAAGTAATGCGCCGAGATCATCATTACGTCTTTTATTTTTAACAATCTTACGATGGATAATCAGAACTCATTCCTTCACACCTTTCTATAATATAAAAATTGTTTCAAATCGTTCTTTGATCGAAAATTTAAAAATACATTAAAAACATTTCTGATAAAATTTTCTAGTTAAAAACCAAACCGTGACCATTACGACATTCCCATGCTACATTAAAAATCGATTGGTTAAAATATTTTCAAAGTTGCGCTTGCGCAAAAATTCGAAAAGGATAGGATTGTTTACCATTGACAAATTTGAAATAGAATTTTGCTCAGCTCCGATGGTGGATTCCATCGAGATTACGGAAAGTTGCACTCCCTCGAAACAAAGGAGGAAAGAAGCAATGCGCCGAATGGAAATGGCGAATTGGTACGCAGAAGGATTCTACAGAAGTTTATGATGGATACGCGTCTATATCAAACTATCAGCGGCGTCTTAGCGAAGGGTGCTGGCATCGTTATGGGCACGACGTTGACGGACGGCTCTCTTACGCTCGGTTGACGGGAAACACAAATTGTGGGCGCAGCTGCGCCGATAGTAATCAAGAAACACGGTAGGTAGCGGAGTAGAGTGGCCGGATAATAATTCTCTCTCTGTCCGTGGAAGCGTGTACACACACGCCCTGGGTTATAGACTAGGAAGAGACGTGCGGTGAACAGACAGGAAGGAGCACTATAGAGAGAGGAAAGGGAGAAGGGGGTCGAGAGAGAGAGAGAGAGAGGGAGGGAGGGAGAGAGAGAGAGAGAGATCGAATGAGTAAGTGAGAGGATAGGACAAGGCTGGTGGCACTTTACAGGAAAACGATGTTGATCCAGGTCGATACCTGTCATCCGTTGGCCGATGCACTGTCGAGATTGCTCCCAGTTCAGGACCCGTCTCACTTTACATTGATATTCGTGCGTCCCCCCTTGTCCTGTACTCCTCTATAGTCGCGTACAATGAAGGCCAACCTTAGTTTGGTAGTGACGACAGCCACGGTATGGTATCCGACTTCAAAAGGTGCAAACCCCTCGCTCTCGCCCTTGTGTATGAAAAACGCGTGCACACACGGCTCATTCAAACTTTGTAGCGCGTCTGAAATGTTCGGTCGAGCGGCATTTCGACGTTGCCGTAATTACAGTGAAACTTCATTTATCCCAACGAAATTCGAAGGGAACGATTAACTCTTAACCCCCCGTCGTATTATTACACCGTCCAACAACAAAAATGTTTCTATACAACTGTCGGCTGGATCTTATAGAGTTTTTCGTGCTGATTGCGATTCTGTCCTTCATTTTTCTCCTACACGCACACTTTTTGAGAAATTTGAATTTGAAAAAAAGCGTATTTTTTTTACTTTGAACAAATATTGTTTAAACCTAGCAATATACTGCAACTTCATCTCGTCCGCTTTGGATGCCAATCTACAAGTTGACACAATATTTACTGATTTTTATAAAGCTTTTGACACTGTTAATCATTCCCTTCTAATCGATAAGCTCTCTGCTTTTGGCTGCAAGGGTAATCTATTGGCATGGCTTGAAAGTTACCTTAAAAATCGGTTACAATTTATACGTATAGGCGGATGCCTATCATCCCCAGTAACTGTTCTATCCGGTGTACCACAAGGCTCCCACCTTGGGCCTCTACTATTTATAATATTCATTAATGATTTAACCACCATTTTTCACCACTGTAATTTTCTACTATTTGCTGATGATTTAAAAATCTTTAGCATCATCTCGTCCCGGGATGATGCTATCAGATTACAGACAGACCTAGATCGTTTCAGCGACTGGTGTCACTTAAACGGTATGGATCTTAACATTAAAAAGTGCCATATTATGCGGTCCACCCGTCGTTCTGTACCTTTAATATATCCTTACCGTCTTAATAACAGTATTCTCTCCTCAATAACAGATGTTAACGACTTAGGAATTCACTTCACCTCTACCCTAGACTTTTCCAACCATTTTTATGACATTGTCAACTCCGCTTCACGAATGCTCGGTTTCATACTGCGTTTTTCCACAGATTTTCATTCAATCCATACACTCAGGTTGCTTTATATTACCCTTGTTCGTCCCCAGTTAGAATATGCTTCAGTTATTTGGTCTCCGAATAGCTTAAAATACGAAGTCATGATAGAGAGAATACAACATAAATTTCTTAGATTTTGTTCTTACAAGACTAATAATTCTATGTCAATCTTTGATCATGATTACTCCACAATATTAAATATGGTTAACTTGGAAACATTGTCGGCTAGAAGAAGAGTATCAGACCAGAGCTTCATTTTTAACTTAATTAATAACCATATAGATTGTCCCTCTCTTCTTATGCAGATCAATTTTTATGCACCTGAACGTTCGTTGAGATCTCGAGCAGGTTTTCAAACACTTAAGTACAAATCCTCATATGGATTAATAAATCCAATAAATCGAATTATTGCGTACTCCAACACTATTTATAATAGTATTGATTATTTTAATGGGTCGCTTCAAACCTTCAAAAATAAATTACGCAGGATTGACTTATAATATCAATACCCCTATGCCAACAGTTTTTTCTGTATTTCTTTTATCTTTTTTTTTTTATTTTTTTTTTTGTGCATGTCCTTTCTTAGTAATTTATATTAAGTCCATGTTATATTGTAAACATTTGTATAAATGGACCTCGGTCCGTTCATAATAAATAAATAATAATAATAAATAATAATAATATTGTGATGTTACTATATAAAATATTGCATTGTTCTTTACCGCAAAAGATTCTTAAGAGATGCGATGAATGTTGTTGTGCCGTTCTTTTTAGCTAGACGGTATACAATTGTATTATTTTCTGAATATTTAAGCTTTCAAATAAAATATATCAATTTGTTTTCCTCTGACATTTTTCGGGATAATGTGAAGTTTGAAAGTTAAGTCGAAAATATAGAATTAAAAGCATAAAAGAAATACTACAATAAATAACATATGATGAGATGTTTATATTGATTTGTTAATGAATCGATTGAATTTACTTTAATTTTTAGCTTTTCAACCGGTCAAGTGTCGCGTGTCAGATTAAATTGTGTAGTATAAATCTATTAATTATTCTCTTATTAATTTATATTTCTCTTATTAATTTCTTTATCTATGTAAAAAAGTACTAATTCATACATATAGTAACGTACGAAGACAACGAGATTAGATAACTTGGAACGTCTTTAAAGTATCGGTAGTTCTAAAATAAGAAAGATATCCATTTCCTCGACAGGTTTGATTGTTCCGACATCAACATTATAGTTCAATACATGGTAACTTTTAAGAAATTCCGTGAAGATTTATCTACTAACGAATTCCAACTAAAATGCCCGTGACAGATTGATGTTCAACTGAACTTCTGCCAAATTCCTATTACCTGAATTATCGCCGAACATCGTTCCAATATTATACATATATGTATGAACGTCTACTATTAGTTTACATGGAAACAGCAGTCTGCAATTCGAAGAGCCGACGATAACAGAATTTTTCAATTGACAAATTAATAAATGAAATCCAATAAATTTGCATTATTAAACAAATGATTTGTCAATATGTATATTTTACGTTGAAGTGAATTCAAGTGAGTATGCTTCATATATCATCCGAGTCTCTGTGAACTATTAATTTAATGTTAACACGCTACATCATTGTAGCTATATTTTCAAATGACGGGAAAGTTAATTCGCTAACTATTATTCATTGCGCGCGCAAATTCATTTCCTAATTAGTTGTGTGTTGAAACATTATTTACTGGGTATGTACAAGTAAATCTTTCGTTTGTATTTACGTCAATAATTCAATGAAAGGTCATAGGTAATGGCGAAAATTACGTAGTTTCCTGTTGTATGAACGATTCAGTAACACAAACTGCTTTGTCACTCGACTAGTTTATGCAAATCGAGTTTCGCCGTTCACTATTCGAAATATTTATTCTGTACTACTATTGGACACGTTCGCGTAGAACGGACTAGACTTGCAATAATAGAATTCAATTAATAACAAAATAATTGCTTGCTATGCATTTATATTTCGTTATTACTTGCAAATAATTTACAGCTAAAAGTTTGCAATGAAATCGTTGAAAAGGAAGATATTTTAAAGTTAAAACAAATTCACGAAATACTACTTCTACGATTGCATTATTTTACAAAGTAGTGGCATTTAAAAATATCGTTCCAGGTCAAATAAAAATTCATAGTTGGTCTTAAAAAAAAAGATCACGTGTATTCGGTTAGAAATGTTCAATGTTATTTGTAAATAATTTACAGCTAAAAGTTTGCAATGAAAACGTTGAAAAGGAAGATATTTTAAAGTTAAAACAAATTCACGAAATACTACTTCTACGATTGCATTATTTTACAAAGTAGTGGCATTTAAAAATATCGTTCCAGGTCAAATAAAAATTCATAGTTGGTCTTAAAAAAAAAGATCACGTGTATTCGGTTAGAAATGTTCAATGTTATTTGTAAATAATTTACAGCTAAAAGTTTGCAATGAAAACGTTGAAAAGGAAGAGATTTTAGAGTTAAAACAAATTCCCAAAATAGTACTTTTACGCTTGCATTATTTTAAAAAGTAGTGGCGTTTAAAAATATCGTTCCAGGTCAAATAAAAATTCATAGTTGGATTTAAAAAAAGGATCACATGTATTCGGTTAGGAGTGTTCAACATCTTAATTAAACCATGTTGGAAATTGTATTACAGCAATCGATTAAATAATTGACGTATTCCTATAATAATTATACAACTAAAATAGTGCGACGGTAATTGATGTGAAATTGCGTTATTTGCAAATAATTTTAGCTAAAAGTTTGCAATGAAATCGTTGAAAAGGAAGATATTCTAAAGTTAAAACAAATTCCCAAAATAGTACTTTTACGCTTGCATTATTTTACAAAGTAGTGGCGTTTAAAAATATCGTTCCAGGTCAAATAAAAATTCATAGTTGAATTTAAAAAAAGGATCACGTGTATTCGGTTAGAAGTGTTCAACATCTTAATTAAACCATGTTGGAAATTGTATTACAGCAATCGATTAAATAATTTACGTATTGCTATAATAATTATACAACTGAAATAGTGCGACGGTAATTGACGTGAAATTGCGTTATTTGCAAATAATTTTAGCTAAAAGTTTGCAATGAAATCGTTGAAAAGGAAGATATTCTAAAGTTAAAACAAATTCACGAAATACTACTTCTACGATTGCATTATTTTACAAAGTAGTGTCATTTAAAAATATCGTTCCAGGTCAAATAAAAATTCATAGTTGGATTTAAAAAAAAAGAATCACGTGTATTCGGTTAGAAGTGTTCAACATCTTAATTAAACCATGTTGGAAATTGTATTACAGCAATCGATTAAATAATTTACGTATTGCTATAATAATTATACAACTGAAATAGTGCGACGGTAATTGACGTGAAATTGCGCACGTGTTATCTGCACTGAATACATTTAATTCGACATTGTAGATATACATTGTCAGTGAGCTATAAATAATGCGCAGTATTGTAAAGATCGTCGGACGTTATCGGTTAATTTGCACTTCGGATCGCGAATAAATGAATAAATTAAAGAGGGGCAAGTTTACAAAAACTGTCGCAAATATTTTTACAGGATGCACGGCTCCGTGTAACGCGGAATACAAAAGTCAACGAATAAATATCGTCGAGTTTTACGACCGAACAGATATCCACGCATCGACTTTACACCTTTTGTTACTTTTTCTTCGATTGGAAACTCGAACTGACAATGAGTTGCGCTGGTAAGCTTAACTAAGGTTACGTTACACGACTACCGACATGTTACTCGGCGAACGTAAGCTTCTTTACGATGTAACACCGATTTAACAGTTGGCGAACATATCGCCGCTAATATCGCGATTACATCTTTCTTGCGCGCGCTGCCTTTTAGGCGTGGCAAATTGTTCGCAGACATGTTATAGCGTGATTAACGGAAATTACTTTTTCACGATTGCCCTGAATCATCCATGAATCACTTTCTGTCAAACGTAAATTCGCGTTCGACTGTTTGCAGCTGGAGAACGTTAGTTGATTCTCCGCGATTCTAGGAAGTCGTTCTTCACGCGTCGGTTTTACTGAACGCTAATTGCATTCTGTTCGAAAAACAATTCTCGGCTCAGACACTAACTGCTGTACCGACATAATAACTGTGGCATATTCAAACTACGATAAAAACGCGTTACACAAAACTATACACTGCACACTGTAACATCTGTATCGATCTATTCTTTGTTACAGAAAATATAAAAATTATTTTACCTTCGCATGCTTCTCAGAAACGGTCGCATAAAAGAACATAGGGGAATACTTGACCCATTTGTAACTTACTGTTTGAATCGACACGTTTATTTTATGCAGTCTCGAATATCTGTTTCCTCGAAAAGAATGATTCCTAAGGTCAAAGATTAAATTTGTGATTTCAGTTGAAAAACAACAGCAAGTTTGCAAATTAATTTAACTCAACGTTTCGATCCCTGTGTGGATCTTTTTCAAGAGCTACACTTCTGCGTCTGAAAAAAATTAATACTTAATAAAACTGGAACAAAAAGAAGATTTGCAACACAGCTGTGGAAAAATATATAAGAATCAAAAATAAAAAACACTTACTTGCCGTGGCAAAATAATTAGAAAAAGAATATAATATAATGAGTTACGGTAAAATTATGGATATCATCCACAATTTTAATCGAGAAAAATTTTCATTTATTCCTAATACGTTTCTTTTATGCACAATGTCTCGAAAATCTGTTTCCTCGAAAAGAATGATACCCTAAGGTCGTTTGGAATAACTATCTCATCTACGAAAATTTTCTCAAAGCTTCCTTAAGGAGTTACTAACGAAAAACGCGGTTTGTAGCGGCTTCCAATTAAAATTTAAAGTTAAAATTAAGATATTTTTTCGTATTCGTTAAATAAATATGAATTTATGATCAACATTTATTCAACTGTTTGAATCGATACATTTCTTTTATGCACAATGTCTCGAAAATCTGTTTCCTCGAAAAGAATGATACCCTAAGGTCGTTTGGAATAACTATCTCCTTTACGAAAATTTTCTCAAAGCTTCCTTCAGGAGTTACTAACGAAAAACGCGGTTCGTAGCAGTTTCCAATTAAAATTGAAAGTTAAAACCAAGATATTTTTTCGTATTCGTTAAACGATTATGTATTCACAATCAACGTTTATTCAATGACAGGATAAGTTACTTCGAAATGGCAAAAAACGCTAAAACAGAATGGAAAATATGCACCTACCTTTTAGGAATAAATATCTCAATTTCATCCTTCAGTATCGAATATTTCTGAACATGACAATTACATCTTAACGATAATTTTGTCAAGGAAGAATTCACTTTGAATTACGAAAGAATAAACGTACAATAAAAAGTACTTTCATTGAATAAACCAATTGGAAACGAAACGGCGTTCCCACTCAAATTCCTCTTCATGAAAAACCAATTTTATGTAATCAATCCAATAATTTCAATTTTTCGAGGTAGTTCTATCTAAGAGAATATTAATGTCGCAATAGTGATAACCCTAGAAAGCCTGTATTTTGTATAAATTGTACGCGTGTAATGTATGTATATTTGTAGGCGTATAATAGGACCTCCGTTATATGAACATACGTTATGCGAGCGTTCTGTTACGTGAATGCCTGTTATTTGCACGTTCTATTATATGACACTGCATTTGCTAATACAATACTATGCATAACTACACTAATTGTAAGTGTTTACTATACATATGTATTTTATTGGTATACGGTATTGGCTGTTTACATATTTACAAGAGTGTGTGCAGGATGAAATACGATGAAATCACTAGAATTAAATGGAATTAATATCATCAATATTTTATCATTACTTATTTATCGTTTCGAACAAAATAAGAACGAAAACAATACAATATATGAATGTGTTGTAGTTTCCAGTTTACACAAGTTCTGCTACGTTACAACTACCTTATTGAAATGAAATTTTAATTGAGCATAGTTTAATAAAATCAAAAATAACTTTCAGTCTAATTAAAAATACTGAAGATGGTCCCCATATATCTCGATAAAAAAGAAAAGTAAAAAAAAACAGATTGAAGCAATGTACATCTCCTTGGATACCATGCAGAATTTGTTTCATCAATATTTTATTATTACTTATTCATCGTTTCAAACCAAATAAGAACGAAAACAATACAATATACATATGAATGTTGTTGTGGTTTACAGTTTACACAAGTTCTGCTACGTTACAACTACCTTATTGAAATGAAATTTTAATTCAACATAGTTTAATAAAATCAGAAATAACTTCCAGTTTAATTAAAAAAACTGAAGATGGTTCCCGTATATCTGAATAAAAAGGAAAAGTAAAAAAACAGATTGAAGCAATGTTCATTTCCTTGGAAACCATGCAGAATTTGTTTCATCAATATTTTATTATTACTTATTCATCGTTTCAAACCAAATAAGAACGAAAACAATACAATATATGAATGTTGTTGTAGTTTCCAGTTTACACAAGTTCTGCTACGTTACAAATACCTTATTGAGATGAAATTTTAATTCAACATAGTTTAATAAAATCAGAAATAACTTTCAGTCTAATTAAAAAAACTGAAGATGGTTCCCGTATATCTCGATAAAAAAGAAAAATAAAAAAAACAGGTTGAAGCAATGTACGTCTCCTTGGAAACCATGCAGCATTTGTTCGTAAAACTTATTCTCACAACAAATAACTTATGAAAATTGAAGTGAAATTCGAGTGATAAATGCTTGTTTTGTCAAATTAAAAATTTGTCTTATGCTATCTTCTTCTCCCCTAATTAGTTGACGCGATGGGGGTTCGAGTGTAGGTATAGTAATTTCTTTAACAATGGCTACGTGAACAGTGGAATTTCCGAATTGATCTGGTTCCGAGTATCGTATTAATACACGCAGAATACGAAAACGAGCGGGTGTAATGGTAAAACCGAGCCGAGCATTTATTTTGCAAAGGGAGTGGAAAAAAAATGGCTGAGAGACAGTTGAAAATTTACCGCTGTCGGATAGAGGAGTGGTCCCATGGCGGACTGTCAGCTGTTTTTCGAACTCTGTCAATTCTTGTCAGTTGCACCGTCCAGTTTAGCATAAAAATGCTGTTACGGTAGATGGTCGGCTTTCGAAGGCTTTGGCCGACACGGTACAAACGTATCGTATATCAAAGCAGGCGGCCATGGCCACGGGAAAATAAGAAAGTTTTTGTTCTTTTTACGGAGCCACGGTCGCCGTGGGCGGTGTCTGATATACGATCGGAGTTCAGCATTTTGTTGACGAAAAAGCTACTACCTTGGCTCGGATTTTTCTACTTTGAATACGAAAAACATAAATATTACGTTATTTTGCAAAACCAAGTTCTGCGGCGTTTAGAATCCTCGAAACATGTGCAGATGTCTTGTAACGAAATTATATATTAGCTGTCTAAAGGAATATACATATGTACAGTGAGCCACGAATGTATTTGAACGCACTTTAATACTGTACAACCTTTTTCTATAATTCATCTTTTTAATTTTAGTAATAAATTAGAAGCATTGGTTGACTGAATGATCTGCAAAAAAGATTTTCCAAAAATTACAATTTACGAGGCTTCACATTAAAAATTGGTGTCCATATTGAAAAAAGAAAATTGTTTTTAAATATTGAAACAAGTTATTCGATATTTAAAGTTATTCCAACGAGCATTTCATTCATTAGTTTATGCGTAATTGTGTGAAGAAATGACTTTCTCTGGACCTTTAGAAGATTTAATTTTTAATCTGTCTTTAGTATTCTGAAACTTTTCTTTTTAAGCAATTGATACATTCTTATTTTGCAAATCAAATCGCATCAAGCTTCATACCAATGATGGGAGAAAACATTATTTGCTGCCCATTACAGTAGTACATAAATTAATTCGAATAAGTTCGTACAATACTATCACAAAAAAACATAGTTAAACCAGTAGTACTTTAGCAATTACTTCGTATCAACTGGTACACCGTTTAAGTAATCGATACATTATTAATTCGTAAAACAAATTGCATCAAGAGTGATATTCAATGATGGGGGAAAAAACATTATTTCCTGCCCATTATAATAATATATAAATTAATTTGAATAAGTTCGTACAATACTATCACAAAAAAACATAGTTAAACCAGTAGTACTTTAGTAATTACTTCGTATCAACTGGTACACCGTTCAAGTAATCGATACATTATTAATTCGTAAATCAAATTGCATCAAGCTTGATATCTAATGATGGGAGAAAACATTATTTGCTCTCCATTAAAGTAGTACATAAATTAATTCGAATAAGTTCGTACAATACTATCACAAAAAAACATAGTTAAACCAGTAGTACTTTAGCAATTACTTCGTATCAACTGGTACACCGTTTAAGTAATCGATACATTATTAATTCGTAAAACAAATTGCATCAAGAGTGATATTCAATGATGGGGGAAAAACATTATTTCCTGCCCATTATAATAATATATAAATTAATTCGAATAAGTTCGTACAATACTATCACAAAAAAAACCATAGTTAAAACCAGTAGTACTTTAGTAATACTTCGTATCAACTGGTACACCATTGAAATAATCGATTCATTATTAATTCGTAAATCAAATTGCATCAATCTTGTTATTCTACGAATAGAAAAGACATTATTTATAAATCGATGGCATCAGCTAAATTTGTACAATTCAATATCCGAAAATCTAGTTAAAATCAGAAGTAGATTTTACAAGTATAACAAAAAAGAAGGGATCAAATAGAAATTGTATTATCTCTATAGAACGTTGTATCGAAAAGTACCGTTCGACAAAAGGAGAAGTACAATATTCCAATCGGAAGCACGCCATTCCATTAAACAAGAAACCCGAGTGTACACGCGTTGGTTGCGCAAAGCGCGACAAAGTTGAATGGAGAAAAAAGAAAACTATCAGCGAACTAATGTTAGCCTGTAATTATTTACGAAGTCGCTAAAACGTTGAAAATTCATTAAACAACTTCTGAAATCGATAGGCTTCTAGAGGCGCAGACATAGGACGGACGCAAATTCCTCGGTTATACCAGTTTCGGCCTATTCCCGGGATGCCTATTTAACTACTGTAGTTAACGTAATATGACATCCGCCACGGCAAGCGATTACGGGGAACACGCGATGCAAATTTACGGTATTATCGTAATAAACAGGTTATAAAGGCTGATAGCTTCCTCGTGTATTGAAATTATACTGCAGCAGTACGGTTTCTGCACATACATTGCCACTATGTAAACGTGTGTTTTATATCAGGGCGTATGCGTGCCTCTCTCCGTGTGATTTCTAACTGTGCGCGCATGTGTACACGTGTGCTATGGGTGTGTGTGTACTTGTGCGTATAGAGGAGTGCGTTATTAAGAATGTTAACGTATGTTCGTGACGGGTTGTCAGGAACCCCCTTATCCGGCTGAACTCGCCTCGGATGGTAGATATAAATATGCAATAGCGCTTGTCATGCGCAGCGCCTAATAATTGAATGTATAATAAAGAAGGCGTCGCTCGGTGTCATGCTGACAGACTACAGAAAGACTACGAGTGAGAGGATCACGCAGCCAGACGTCAACTTTCAATTTTATTTGCTTCTTTCATCAGTTCCGCGTCCCTCGCGTCCCTCCCAAACAAGCCTTCTAGCACGGCTGCTCCGCTTTTTCTTGTCTTTTGTAATTTCACTCGACAATGCCTGCTAAATATGCCATCGATACTGTCACGAACTTCGGCCGTTACTATTTACCACTGCTCGAAACCCCGCGTCATGCCCACGGTTTCTTTATCCGGAGCTCCGACATATTTCAAGAAACTTAAACGCAACCCGGCTGCATTGTGTTGCTACCAGTAATTCGCTTTCGACACAATAAACGTTCCTGACTGATTGCGTCATAATTGTCACCTCGAGCCGGGGGTATTATCGTGCGTGAAAGTTATTCCACGAAGTGACAATTGCCCGGCGCATTTTCTGCGAAAGCGTTTCGCGTTCGCGATATCGCTCTTATCCGAAATTTTACGGGGAAAGCGACCGATAGTACATCGCTTCGGAAGTTCTTGGTTGGCGAGGGTATCTAGAGAGTGCTCTGGTTTTAAAGAATATGTAGATCGAACGATAGGACGACGCACAGTGGTCCCGGAGCTCGCTTTTTGTGGCCAAAATTCAATTTTTCGACTTTGAAATTTTAACAAAATTTTTTTCCCTCATAATAAGAACACTTTGAAACCTCGAAATTTGAAATATTGGGTCTTTCGGATGGCTTTCCGAGCAGATACAGCGGTTG
The DNA here is from genome assembly GCA_028455595.1 of Lasioglossum vierecki. Classification (NCBI taxonomy): domain Eukaryota; kingdom Metazoa; phylum Arthropoda; class Insecta; order Hymenoptera; family Halictidae; genus Lasioglossum; species Lasioglossum vierecki. The sequence goes on along the minus strand of CM052336.1, from coordinate 24,259,940 downwards.
AAGTTCACAATTATGAAATTGGAGGAACAACTAAATAGTTGAATTATTCTTTACACGTTGCTAAAATGAAAATTTGTATTATATTTTCGTACGTGTTAGCTGGTATATTTCAGTTATTTAATGGTAATATAAGCATGTTTCAATCAATATACGAAGAACATAAAGTTAAGTGCACACAATGTAAACTTTAGGTAGAGTTTTTAAAAAATGTTGAAAAATGTTAGCATTCAGACTTGATTTTTCTGAAAGTTTAGACCTTCAACATCTTCCTGCGCTTTATAATTCTAGAACTACCGGACCATTCAAAATGACTGGTGCAAACTCTTTCCGATTAGAAATATTAAACGTATAAATATGTTTCTTTGAGAAATTTGTTTAGTGAACTTCTGTATTGTAGTACATATTTAAATATCGCCTGTACGAAATCTAAATAAATAAAATATTGTCATTATTCGAAGGCAATGTATGCCAACTGCGTTTAGTGATCCGTAGTTCTAGTGTTAATATGTGAGTATTCAATCAATTACTAAACATTTAGTTATTGCACGACCAATCCATAAAACGTAAAAAATCATGAAGAATGAAAATATTGTTAAAATATCTCTGCAAGGGATTAATATTAGCAAAACCGAACAATGAAATTAGCGTAGAAATGTATATATAATTTTCTTAGGGAATAGAAATTGTTGTTCCCCGCCGTGTCTACTTTAACTTTCTAATAATGTTTACGAAGGTTAGAGCAGTCTGTTTATCTTTCCGGTTCTGGTTATCCGCTTTCACGAGTATCGGCGCGGTTTCATTCATAAAAATATTACGGAAATGACAGTCGTGGACGATGGTGGCCGCGTACAGGAAGAGAGGGCTGCAAACGGCCGATTCGATAACCATTCGAGACTGAGAGTGCCCTTCACCTCCCTGACAGCTACGTAAACACTGAACTGACGTTTAGAATAGCTCTTATTTATTCTAACCTGTTTATTTAGGCTGCCGGGATCGCATTACCTGAGAGCCTTCGAGTGGCAGGGAGGGAAGACTACCGTTGTCAGCACTGAACTCACTGTCACGCATCGGACCCATCAGGCTACGATATCAACATATGGAGCCGCATATGAATGCCTGCCTACCAACACTAACAAATGGAAATTCAAACACAATCATTTTACAATTAGACACTCAGACCCTATTATATTCCCATTATTTTCTATTAACCCTAAAAGGAAAGGACGCTCGAAGTCTGTATAAGCAAAATTATTCTTTTACGGAACGATTTAGCTTCGATACGTTTCTTGAAAAATTATACAGCCTGGTGTAACAAAATTGATTTCTTCAATGCGAATCTTGAAAATGCGACAACTGTTCTTCTTTATTTATTTATTCTTTAACCGCCTCTTTCAGCTTCGCATGACTTCTGGTTATACTTCTACGGAATGATTTAACTTCGATACGTTTCTTGAAAAATTATACAGCCTGGTGTAACAAAATTGATTTCTTCAATGCGAATCTTGAAAATGCGACAACTGTTCTTCTTTATTTATTTATTCTTTAACCGCCTCTTTCAGCTTCGCATGACTTCCGGTTATACATATACGTTTCACAATTATTCTTCGCAAGATTTTTACTATCATTACATATCATATTGGTATCCTGGCTATTTTCAAAATATTTCACACCAGGGAAAGAATATTTAAATATTTTCTAATTGGCGGGTGTTTGTGACGGCATCAATTGAGAATGGCTCAACGTAGAAATCTGGGGTTTGAACCATTAGACGTTTCTTCTGTGTAATCGAATACTACCTAATAACGAAAATATAATTTTCTCAGATGAGAAAATATTCAATCTACTACTACTATTATTTACGTCAACGACCATAGCCTCGCTGCAAACACCGGTTCCCTCCAAAACGCAGACAACATAAACTTGATTTATCACTGGAGACGCAACAAGACAGACAAAAGAATAGCGTTCCACCACCTTGATTTCGAAACCAATAGACACAAATTCACATACTCTCAAGCAATACCACTAAGAGATTATAAAGACTTCCACCGCCTGGATAGGAAAAAAAACTGGTGGCTCACATCAGATGATGCCCACATGAAAGAGCTTCGAGACAGAAAAATCAGATCCCATCACCACCGTAGGACTGATCATGAAAGGTAGAGATTTATAATTAAACTCCAAATAATAAGAGATCGTACCCTGGCATATTTGCCATCTTGCTTTGTAAATATATATATACTATTATTCTTAAGGTAATATTAAGCTAGTTTCTAAGTAGTACCCAAAGACTGATAGGGGGGTTTTTTATTAAAAACTTTTTCCCCCAAGCTCCATCCCTATATCCATTAAGTTAAATTTAGTTACTAGCCTAGTCGCGAAATAGTTCCTAATTATACAACCACCGTCCAAAGATCCGTTTAGCTTAGAGTTTCGCATGCGAGCGAACAGTAAGTTAACAATGCAATATCGTGTGGTAGTGTTTTCTTATGTTTTTTGACTCCTAGTATTACTTTGTTTTGACTGTAAAATCTTTATCAATAAACATTTACAAAGAAAAAAAAAACACCGGGGTTCCCGTGCGATCACCGAAGTTAAACAGTGTTGGACGTGGGCCGGGTTGGGATGGGTGACCGCATGGGTATACAGTATACTTCAGGCGGTGACTTGCCTGGGTACTGGCCACGTGTTGTTGGCAAAAAAGGTGGTTCGGAACCCACCATAAAAAGTAGGTCCCGTTGGATTTGATTGAAATTAGGCGATAGGTGAAATTGGAAAGAGAAAGGGAGTGGTGTATGGACTTGAAACCCTAAGGGGACCAAGTAATCTTCCTTTATCCTTTATCCTTTACTACTATTATTTACAGAAAGGAAAGATTGGATTGTTCGAGGCTGTCCAAGTGAACAGCACTGTATTCGTGTGATGTGCTAATTCAGGACTTTCGAAACTTATGTAATTATATTTCTCGGTACGACACGTTTCAAATGTTGACGTATTCAACGATTTATCTAGTATCTTTTCAGTCTGGCACAACTGTTCGTTAGGATTAAATTTACGAAGTTATTAATAAACGACCATCGATCATATTTCTTAACCCTCACGTTCTAGTTTCTTATCTTCAGAATATCGTTTTACATGTGTACGTTCGCATGTATGGCAAACCCAATTTGCTCACGTATTACGTAAATTCGGCATTTTATTTCGGCAAATTTCTCTCAATCAGTCAACAAGAATATCGCTTGGCGCTGCACGATATTGTAACCTGAAAAACTACTTCTTACAATGCCACGATAAGAATTTTAAAATTGATATAAACGACTCGACCTATCGTGTCACCTAACATTCGCATTGCATATAATCTACTGTCAACGTGTATTACGAATGCTAATGTCACGTTACGATTCCAAGCCTGCACGGCAGGTATTATAAGTCAGAATAGCAATCGCACATTCATGAATACTTTTATCGAATAGTGGCATCAATAATTACCTCAACAGAATCTTCCAGTCATTAAAATATTTCCGAATTTCTGTTGCAGCTTTCCTGTTTGTCTCCTTTTTTGGTGAACTTCGATTTCGAATAGATAATTACATATTAGACTGAAAATTTTGTGCAATTATGACAACAATGGGTAAGTGAAAAAATCAACAATCATTATTTCTCGTGTCTTTTTTAATGATTAAGGAACGGAAGAAAATATAATTCAATGGTCAATTTTTAACGTTTAACCATTTTTTTAAATTTTAATTAAAATTTAATCATTGAATTTTATTTTTAATGATTCTGATAACATTCTTGATGCTTTTATTAAAATTATTAAGGGGCGATGGAATATTACGATATTCCGTATGCTTGTACTAAAATAATTTAAGGACGAAAGATCATTATAATATTCTTCATGTTTTTGTTAAAATCATTAAGGGACGAAAGTGCGCTTTTATTAAAACGATTAAGGGACAATATCAAATTATTTCTAATCCCGGCAATTGAAACAAGAAATTTTTTGATCGACGATCTGATAATTGCGCAAAATGCACGATGAACACGTTGAAAATGTTATCAGCGGCGACACGCGAAGATTTTCTCCGCGAAGAACAAGTTTTTATAGTTTCACATTATCACGGCGATTTCCAGACATTAATGTTCGGCCGAGCAAAAACTTTTGCAATGCCTACGAGTAAATGATTTTAGAACACCCGGTGTACGGACTGGGAGCGTAATGTATTATACCAGCTAGGCAGGTATATTACAGAGAACCGCAGTTATGTGCGACGGGCTATGATTGATGACAAGTCGTTGCCTGTTATGAATATAATATCGATCAATCACGCTATTTACCGGACGAATGCATAGGCCCATTCTATCATCCTCCCGTGCTTGCTTACCAACCTATCTATATCTATTTCGACTTGACCCGTTTCCATCGAAACTCAAACTCACTTTTTTTTTATTTTTACTGCACGTTACTCGGGATTATACACGACGCGACACTGCCCGATTCTGAGAGATTGCGCCCTGATCACGATGATAAGCGAATTAACCCTTTCGTGACGGCGATACATTTTTTATGATTTTTTAACTTATCTGCCGGCCTTCGCTGCCGCTGGTAATCGATGCCACGTCCAGATCAATTTTTCAGTTTCACAGAAATGTCACTCGAGGCTAGCGTAATGCGCTTGACAAAATGTTTCGATTCGAGACAATAAGTAGACCGCGGATTTTATGCATTTAGAACGACAGTGAGTAAGTGGAATGTGAAACCGTAAAGGCATGGAAAGTATTTAAAAATGCTGTTACATTATCAACCCCTACGGTAACACTTTACGTTTAGGGGAGACAGCTCCCATGACCTTGATCTTGGCATATGTTGTCAAGCACAACATTCTGAACAACTTTTGCCATTACAACCACCCGGTGTTCGGTTTTAGTTTTCGAGATAATTGCAAAAAACTATTGCTAGTACTAAATTCAATTTTCCGTATTCGATAAAATTCAATACAGTATTCAATACTTGCACAACCAAACTTCTTCTTCTTCATTTTTGGTCTATAAAACAGCCAAAATATATCGTATTCCATCTTCAAATTTATAATAGAATCATTAAGAAAAAATATGTAATATTTTTTTCGAAAAACGTGTCCTTAGTGTTTCAGCTGCTATCTACAAATATGCTAGTAAAGTAATGAAGATAATAAATAAATAATTGAAATGAATAGCGAATACAAACAATGAGTCTATTTTTTTTAACAAACTGAAGTTGGGTTACAATACAATAATAAACATGTTTTGTACTATCCCTAGTAGCACAAAAACATTGGATAAATACATTTTATATTACACAATTTTATATAATTTCTGATATTGCATAAAGATTTATTTTATAATAAGGATAAAATATTTTTTTCATAATATGAAATAAATATTATCTGTACATTAGGAAAAAATATTCTATTCCTAATATTAAATAAAGATTCATATAGTATTTAGGAAAAAATATTTTTCTGGTAATATGAAATAGATATTTCCTGCATATTTGAAAAGAAATATTTGTTACTTAATAGAAAATAAATATTGTATGTATATTTAAATATTAAGAAAAGATTGAATCTCTTTTTAATATTATACAGGGTGTCCCAAAATTCGTGTACTTCCCGGAAATGGGAGGTTCCTTGGGTCATTTGAAGCGACATTTTCCTTTAGAAAAATGACGTCGGCGGCTTTGTTTAGGAGTTATCAACGAAAAACACGGACCAATCAGAGTGCGGCTATAGCGAACGGAGTCCGACTCAGCGACAGGTCCCGCTCAGCGTGGCGGCGCCATTGGCCGAGCCAGAATCAATCCGCTGTAGCCGCGCTCTGATTGGTCCGTGTTTTTCGTTAATAACTCCTAAACAAAGCCGCCGACGTCATTTTTCTAAAGGAAAATGTCGCTTCAAATGACCCAAGGGACCTCCTATTTCCGGGAAGTACACGAATTTTGGGACACCCTGTATGAATGTGTATACAATATTTTGTGCTACTAGGGATAATAACACGGTTACATGGATAGCAGGTGTATCATTTCCTTCACAATTAAAAATAATTTATAAAGAATTATTTTTTCACTGTGTCTGGTATAGAAATAAAATTTCAAACCAGACATTGTAGAGACGGATATAATTACGAATTAATCAATATGTTCGCCATAAAAGCGATAAATACTTGCGCTTACATTCTTAACGGATCAGAAATTGAAGTCGTAGGGGAGATTTCATCTTATGATTCTAACAGTTATATGATCATTAATGTAATTGAATGTCCAATCACCGAGTCGAGACGTTTAATCTTTAATGAGGGAGAGTCTGGCACCAATATTTTTAGTTTCCTTGCGTTTTTGTAATAGGGGCATTTTAAACCAGTGCAAAAAATACGTACTGTCATCGTTCGCTGAAGGACGATCAGACATTTTTATACCGGGTTCAAGCATTGTTATTAACGATCACAAAATCGAGCAAAAAAACATAGAACTTTATTTCCAATATTATCAGTCTCCTTGAGTTAAAAAAAGGAACGATAAATTATGAAACTGTTGAATTTTTTGTCTCAAAGATCTTCATGAGCTGTAAACTGAAAATCCGCAACTCGGTAATAAACTTCGTTAAGTTGTCGATAATTGAGTGATTATTTGGTGCTTCTCGGATCTTTCGAGTGCGACTGGTTTCGTCTCGAGTGGCTTTCAGCTCTTTGAGGAACAGAACGTGTTTGAACGGAAAAGGAGGCATCCTCGTCGAAGGAGGCGTGGCTCCGAACCGTGCTAACGACTCTCGCAAAATGTTCCCCTGTGCTCAGACCGCCATCTTGAAAACTCAACATGACGTTAAACGAACTGCGCCCGAATGAGGAACTTCGAAACGAGGAGCTAACGAGACCGTTCGCCGCAGGAATCATTCATCATCTAGTGTACTCACGGCATAAGCCTGTCGGCAACGATTGAATTTCGGAATTTCTACAGCTCGGAAACCTATAAATAAACAGTCCTTTATATGTGGAACTTCTCCGAACACATAAACATATTGTCTTCTTCACAAATGTTACCATTCATATCTGAATATTTTTTGGAATTGGACGGAAACATCCATTATCAACATCACAATGTAGACTTAATTTAGTGATGTTACGATATCCATTTTGTTATATTTCATTTTAACTCGAGGTAGAATCTTGTGACGTCCCTTGCATCAATTTAACAGATTTTTGCTTGCTTCTTGGTAAACGGTATGCTCCACACAGTTTACTGTATGAAAATGTTGGGGTTTTTTAATGAAGCCACTCACGAATCCAGTTGCATTCATTTAACACAATACAATACAAATTAGATATAAATAATCGTAGGCCAGTATACAAAAAGTTTTAAACATATACAGTTTTTGGTAATTTACTTTGAGGGCCTCCTCACCGATTTTGATGACCTTGAAATATTTTGTCAAGGTCATCATTCTGAACAACTTTTTCCTTTACATGTTACCGCCGCTCGGTTTTAGTTTTCGAGATATTTGTAAAATACTATTGCTAATACTGTATTGAATTTTCGTATATCATTCTATTCGTATGATTTTCCATTACTAGTTCAAATACTAGAAGACAGCTGCAATTCAAAAATTATGCATCAGAATGAGTTGGTTAGGTCGTGTAGGAGGCGGAGTTTAACCACGTACACGAAAATCCAGAAGTAGTCTTTCAAAATTGAAAGCTCACCCTATGTATATGCAGGAATACGAAAAATTTAATACATTATTAACAATAGTTTTTTGCGAATATCTCGAAAACTAAAACCGAGCGGCGGTAACATGTATAGGAAAAAGTGTTCAGAATGATGACCTTGACAACATATGTCAAGGTCATCAAAATCGGTGAGGAACCCCCTAAAGTAAATAATTACCCAGTTTTCTTACATTTTTAACTCACAGCCTGACTGACTCACTCACCTATCCACGTCCAGGCCAAAGGTTTCCTTTATATATATGATCTATATTATACAAGAGATAAGAAAGGATATTTCTAAATTCAACCCCTAAGGGGGTGGAAAGGGATTGCAACGTTTGTATGAGGAATATCTTGTTCGTGGTCGGGTTTCTTTAAAACTTAGTCTTAATGCTCTTTGATATAATTAATGAAACACCTATTTCGGCATTTTTTAAAATTCATCCCCTAAGGGGGTGAGAAGGAGTTGCAACGTTTATATGAGGAATATATTATTCGTGATTTGATTTACATCATACTTGGTCTTTTTTAATCCTCATTGATACAATCTGAATTGGGGTGAATGGGGGATTAAAATGTTTTATGGAGAAACAATATCAATTTTCGAGGGCACTAAACAGTTTCCTGTACGAGCGAAGCCGCGGGGGAAAGCTAGTTTACATATTTCCACTGTAGGTCTGTGAAGTAGAGCATTGCATGATTTCCTTCCTATCTGAAAAATAATTATTCCAGTGGCATGTGACTCAGCCTGCACGTAATAAATTATTCTCTAAATTCTATACCGTCAGTCCGCAGGAACTGAGCCAGCGTTTAAGAAATCCAACTATTTGCCTCGCTCTAATATTTAGTCTTCTCAATTTCTACCAGGTGTCTCTACAGCAAGCGAGAAATGACCCCGCGAAAATGAGGAACGGACTCGAGAGTCAACACCATTAATGCGAATAGCACGGTACATTAAAAACCGGAGAACTACAAAGAGACAAAGGGGACACCGTTAGACCGAGCGGTAACCGGGATGCGGTAAAAGTAGTTGTCGGGGATAGTAGTCTTTCGCGTGACATTCGATCTTGAAGATAACACAACACGGCGGATAAACACGATTAAATTAGAGGAACGCGAAAAGTGTTGATACGGCTGTGCAAACACCGAAAAAACGTCCGTTAGCGTTTCGTGCGGGACCGATCGAAAAGAAAATAGAGGACGGTTCGTGTTATCCTATGCGTCAGCATATTCGATCTTTATCGGTGTTATTACTTTCTTGGCGCGCGGCATTGGACGGTTAGAGCCTAATATACATATGTAAACGATACCGGCTTACACAAGTTAGAAAGTTGCAGATTGCGGAGTGGTTTGCGCGCGGGTAAAAGCTGGGACCGGATGTCCCGCGAGTAGCGCATTCCGGCGTCATCATTTTTGTTTCGCGGCTGTACTCTTATTCTCGAATCTGCATTTACGGTGGCAAACGGGGCAAACAAAGGGGGGGAGGGCCAGCCAGGTTTTCTTTGAAAGGGCAACGATTTAAAAGCGGGACATACATACATTGAAAAAGGTACGGGGGCCCGACCGACCGTGTGCGATATCTGATCATCGTTTCCGCGCGCTGTCTCCTTCGCTGGGACAGTACTCGACTATCGGGAGCTTATATACATTTTTTGGCTAACAAAAGGTCGTTAAAAATCCGTTAGATACGGCTGTCAGATAGGCGCGACTCTAGTGTGCGGTTACGGGAGAAGCTCTCAAGTTGAGCTCTTTGTGCGTGATTTGAATGCAATCGGAGGGATGCCGTACGGTCGGCAGAGAGCTAACGGGGGGCGGGGGAACGGGGGGGAGAAAAGTAGGGGATTGTAGGGAGGTGGGGTTACCGGTGCTAATCTCCGATCAGTGTTGAGAGCGTAACGCGATCCGACACGACGTGACGTGATCCAGACTCGATAGCCAGCAAATACAACCCTGCAGCACCGGCAACGGCAGCAACAGCCAGCCAGCAGCCTTGTGCATGGTGTCGAGAAGGGCAAAGCCTGCTGCCGAGGCTTTACAAACCATACTCCGCGAAAATTGACACAGATAGGCTTACGTGACGTATCTTCTGAAATTGAACTACTTACTACATTCGTTAAACAAGCCGAGGACCAGCGTGCGCCGAGATTAATATGGATTCTGGATTAGAAACTTGGAGAGCATAATGGCATCAACGTGACACACCGGTTCTTGAATAATTAACCACTTCGCCGTCGAAACGCACATCGATTTTCATTCACGCGGATATTAACCATGTTGCGTACGTGGAATGCATTGACCCAATTTTTCAACCTCCCACCCCCGCGTGCGTGGAGCCGTTTAATTGCTTTATTGCGAGACTCTAATTATATAGTCATGTTGCACCGAATCGCATCTGTTATAACTGCACCGCGAGTGCACTTATTTTTGGCATTTTGCCATCTTTATTTTAGGTATTTTGGCATTTTTAACGTACAAGAAAACGTATCTACGCTACTGCATAGTAACAAAGCAAAACTGAAAAATCCAATAAGAACATAAATATATTTTTTTTTCTTATATGGATTAGGTTGTAAATATATAAAACAATATTTTTAAATAGTTCTAACGCTTTCACTGTTTCAAATTACACCTATTCGTTTTTGTCATACATGTATCAAATCCGTCGTCTAGTTATAATTGTCACGTTCTCGTATTCTTCCTATGAGATTGTCACAATTACAACTAAATTAACGTGACCGTTTATAGCTGCAGATAATCCGCCGTGTTAACACGATGTCCCCGCAAAATGATTTTGTGCTAATATGGTTAGACAACCGACAATGAGGAAACACGGATGATTACACGATATGCGATGCAGCGGGTACATTCTCTACTATATGTATAATGCGTCTGGATAAGCAACATTCTAGTAACTCTTATTTCTAGTAACAGTTTCCATAATTATATTCGCGTTGAACTAGCAAATTTTCAATGGATATAAGTAAATTCTACTTATTTTAAAAACGTTGGTACACTGTAAATTTATTTAAACAATTTGTGATCGTAAAGTTATTTATCAACACATCAGTAATATTATCCTTTAGCACTCGAAAAATTGCTGTACCATTATTCCAAAAATTGTTTACATTATTAATACGAACCGTATCGGATACATATTGTTTTGTAAAAATGACAAGACTGAATTTATTTAGATCTTTCTTGAATAAAGAAATTTATTGAATAATTTCTAATGGAAGCATCGTTTATAATTTCCATATTTAAAAAATAATGCGAAAACGATGATGAAATGAAACTTACCAAATAAAACACATTTGTCAAGTTTCGTAATTAACGACCTGATAAATATAATTAAATATCGGTATTATAATCAGTAAGCTAAACATTTAGGTATTGCGTGAAGTATTATGTCAATCTCATATCAATAAAATTTTAAAAATCATAGGGAATGGAAATATTCTTAAATTAGTCAAATAATCAAATAAAATAAATAAATTAATTAAAATTAATCAAATAATAAATAAATTAATTTTGCGCACACGTCATCATTTAATATTTTAATATTTGCGACATTTTTCCGATAAAAATTAGGCGAAACATGACACAATTCGTAGCATATTCGCTCATTCAATTGACGATTTAGTAGAACCTCGATTATCCAAACCGATATCTGAATCCTCCATTATCCGATTACATATTTCACACGTAAACAGCTCAGTCTAAAGCGATCCATATACAACGGGATTTATTGTGGCAATCAGTAAAGATTTAATCTAACGCTGTGGCTACGTAACTGTTCTATTGTCCGAACACTCATGTTCCATTAATTAGTATGGATAATAGAAGTTCTACCGTATCGTGAATTAAACGAGTAAACATGATCCAAATTGTGTCGTGTTTGGTGTCTTTTCAATCAGAAACATATGACGAACGTGTTGGTAAAAGTTTTATAAATACATCATTGGAAAGAGTTTTATCATTGGATTGGTATTATCGAATTTATACAGTGTGTTGACGGCGAGGTTACACGTTACACTTTTCTACGTTGGCAAAAAGATTAAGTATGTGATTAGGTCCGCGGCGTGTGCATGTTCTGTAAATTCCTCGTTTACGATGTTGACATACATTTTGCTATTGATTTTGCATGAATTAAACGTAATGCCAGTCTTTCCCTGATATCCTGTTGCCACCTAAGTCATTACGCCACTAACACCCATATCTTGCTGAAGTAGAGTAATTTCTTTCTTTCGCAAATCATGATAGTGACAGTTTAAACAGTTCTGGAACATTCAAAGTGAAGCGTTTTTCGAAAAGATCACCTGTTTCCATTTTTTATAATAAAATAATGGTGTAATTTAAAACAGTAAAAATATTAGGAGAATTCGAAAATACTGTTACATTGTGAGTAGGATAGGATAGCGTATGGGAAACAAAGAGACACTCAGAGAGTCACAGTCGCCGGCACATTTTAAAGGCTCGCCGGTGACTTTCCATCGCGCCCGAACCTTAATTGTCTATTACACGAGTAAATATCATCGGCATTATATCATATTTAGTATGATTAACATTAACAAACATGGTCATCGAAATCCCATAAAAAATAATGAAAAATAAGCAATCTCAAGCAAGCCACATGACGTCATACTTCTCGGCGACTGAAGCCTCTCGAGTTTCCCAGTGGTGGGGATAGATCTGGGACATTTATGGATAAAATACTGTATATGGATAGATTTAACACCTTGCCGTACCATTTTCTTTACAGTTACAGTGATTAAAATGTCTGTATCCTAAAAAATGTCGCAGAAAGGAAAAAAATTTTCATTTTTTATATGGCTACATTTATTTGAATGCTTAACTATTGATTACAAACGAATCAAATTTTATTTCATCTAAAATGAAACTTGTAATATTCATATTTGTTAGACTTTGTTAAAAACCTTCATCACGAGTCTGGCTCGTCAAAATACGGCAAGGGGTTAAATGAGCACTACTTGCAAGGATCGGTGATGATTTTTTGGAAATGCGCGTACGGTGGTTGTCGTACTCGGAGAGCGTCAAGAGTCGCGCCACCCTTGCGTGCAGCCAAGCGCTTGTAATACAAACGCCGATGTAGTACGTAGTACCCACACGATGCTGTCACAAGTGCTCGCACGTCATTGTGACATTGTGAGCGCCCACAGGAGTGTGAGGAACCAGTTGTCGAGAGCAACAGCTGCTCGACCCGTAACCCACATACATCACCACACGTCATTGTTCGCCGTGTGCATTATTCGAAACAGGTATGGGGACGCACCTTGGCGTTACGTCACTAGGAGACACTAGACCAGTTAATGGGTATACGTCATCCTACCTGAGGAATGGTCAATAATGTTACTCAATCGCGCGTGAAGTCAATAGTGTGAGAAAACCTTTCAGGAGGCTAAACCCCCGTGCACTTTACCATGAATACAAATTTCACGGTGGATCAAGATACTATTGACACCCCCCTTTTGTCCAAATACTTCTACCGTCTAGAACGCGACACTGTTTCATTTACTATACCTACTTTCACCCCAATCCAAATCTAAATAGTTTAACCCTTGTGTCAACGACCAGTTACCTACTTACAGTTCGAAAAGGTTATTTCGCCAACAGCTTTCATTGTTATTACTAGACTGCGAATGTTTTTGCAAGATAAAGAAAATGTTGCATTGATTGCAAGACGCACGAGTCAAATGAAATATGTTTCTTAAGCTTGATATTTTTATTAAGCAGAAAGTAATGAACGAACTTTTAAATAAAAAAAGTGATGGCAATTCGCACATTAATTGCCAAAATTTAGAAGCTGATACCAGCTCCAAATGCTAAACGAACAGCTCAGCCAGGAAAGGTGAGGTCAGCTAAAACCATTAACCTAGTAGCCTGAATTACAAAATTCTTGTGGAACAGGATTTTATGTTTTCTACTTAAATAAATAAAAATTCGTATGCGTCGGTTAAAATTCTTACAAGCTATTCCACAATCTTACATCTGTAACATAATATGCGATAGTTGTAAACCCATATCGCGGTTCAAAAGCTTATGAACTCTTTGAAAGCCATGACCCATTTTTATCGTTTTAATTGCAGGAATACGGAAAATTCAATTTAGTACTAGCAATAGTTTTTTGCAATTATCTCGAAAACTAAAACCGAGCACCGGGTAGTTGGAATGACAAAAGTTGTTCAGAATGTTGTCCTTGACAACATATGTGAAGGTCAAGGTCATCGGAGCTGCCTCTCCTAAACGCAAGGTTTACCCTAATTTTTTTCCATTGTTTAAGTGCCGTATCCCTTGTCAGGTTATTAGTGATCACAATGAATTTATAACGGTGATGGCTCAGTGTAGTTCTAAATTAGGTGGTAAAGATGTCCTTCGAGAATGCTGCAAAATTTAGCACAAGACTTTTCATCTTCAATTTTATTTCTTGTTATCAATATTAAAGCAGTCAAGTAATTGTACATACACAAAAAAAGATCTTGTTTTTCTAGTTTTGGTCTAGTTATGGTCGGGAAACACCATTATAATTCACTTTATTTAGTCATATATACGATTTCTTCTATACGAGTAGAAAATATACTTATGTATTATGAGAACCGTTTCGCAGACAAAATTGATTAACCACTTCTCTAATTTTCTGACGTGTTACTGCCAGAAGCAGTTCATTAATATTCAACTTTTTCGAGATAATTGCAAAAAACTGTATTAAATACTGTATTCAATTTTACGTATTCGCGCACGCTCCAATACGGAAAACGGAAAATTGAATTTAGTACTAGCAATAGTTTTTTATAATTATATCGAAAACTAAGACCGAGCATCGCATAGTTGTAATGACAAAAGTTGTTCAGAATATTATCCTTGACAACATGTGTCAATGTCATCGGAGCTGCCTCCCCTAAACGTAAGGGTTACCTTTAGTTGAAATATTTGTTAGCCAGGTCTGGTACATTTACCCAATGGATAATTGTTCGTAAATCAGAAATTTCTGTTGGAATCAGATTTCAGCCAATTTTGTAAGAAAGAGTTTGTCGAGCTAGAGGTGTAGATGTATTTGTAATCTGGAGGAACAATGCATTTCTCACGGGGTAGATCTTTGACAGGTTGTCAAAGAGGCGATAGATAAAGTGCATTTCCATTTTCTTGCACGAGCAACGGTGCGTCGTGCAATTTCAATATGAAACTGTGAATAATGCATGCCGAGAGATCTTGAGCCAGCGATATCGTCACGCAGCTCACATCTTCCCGCGATGTAAAACTGAGATAAATGGAACGCGGTAAGTTTGAATAATGAGCACTCGTAACGATGATACGTCGACTACTCTTCTAAGCGCCTTCTGCCGGTGGCGCGTGCACTCGATTCGTTCAATGGAAAATACGATGTTGAGTTCTTCTATAATACAGTCTAAGCGACTCATTAAACAGTCTACCGAGGCTCGTTTATCATTCGATAGCTGACAGTCCCACGTCTTCCAGCGATATATATTCTTAGCCACTTTGCTCGCCGGAAAATAATGCTCGAAGATTCAATTCTAACGCTGCGGACTTCATACAAGGAGTCTCGAACTTATAAATAAACCAGCAACTTACTCAGATTATAATAGATGCGAGGTAATTATCATTTTAAACTGTTAAACAGAGAAGATGAAATTAATTCACCGCTTTCATCGAACTGTTCGTCGAATAATTTTCTGTTCACTCATTAAATTCGCGGAAATACAAATTAACGTTCTTTCGAAATAACGACGTGCTATTTTATTATTTGCATATCGAAATAATTATTTTTCAAGATCGTTCCTAGTGAAACAATATTTTACACGATTCTTTTATTTACTTATTATGTCTATGTATAGTGGTTAAAAGATTTAATCTTCAATGATAACTTATTATTATTAGCAGCTAAATAAATTAATGTAATGGCGAATAGGTTATAGAAAAAAAATCAGATCTCTTTACCGAGATATCTGCGAACTCGCAACAGAATTAAGTACCGCATAAATTCCGACAAAGATGGCGTGATAAATATTATTGAGAAAGGCGTTCATTGGCTGGCCAGCTTACCCACTCGACTTTTCATTAGGCATCGATCCTTCGATGGAAGTATTTGTTGCATCGAATTACTTGAAAATCATAAGAGGGAATTGGATGACTGCCATCGGTAGTAAAAAGCAAGCATTGGGTAGCTGGAGAATTCCCGAAACGCCTAGAGGCCTCTGAGGCCGGTTTCAAGTATTCATGCCCGCGAGACCGTTGAAGAGGAGAAGGCAAAGTGAATATTCTGTGCATTCTTTTGTAAAACTGTCGGACAGATTATACTAAATATTGAGAGGATAGTCAACCGGAGAGACGGAACAAGCGCAATGGGTTCGCGCCTTCCTAATCCTACGGAATCTGGTCATATGTAAGGATTACGTTGGTCCAACTCAACATGGTCGCGTTGTCGCGCTAAAGCCGCGGACCAGCCATTAGCCACTGGCGCGCACTGGGTAGCCCAGGCCCGCAAGCTTAGAGACGCTATCAGCATTGGCTTAGTTGGCTTTCTTTCTATCTCATCCCGTGATCCGACTAGGTGGTACTTGCTCGTAGTTACAACACGCTCACTGCGCGGCCCGAAAGATGTAACGAGCTGATAGTTATCTTCATCGCAGCGGGTTGAAAGCGATAGGACAGGTCCGAATGGGGATAGGTGGCCAGACTACTTTCAAGGTAAGCTAAGGTGGCATAACAGAGAAGATTCAAAGTAATAGCGAATGCTTTGCACGATCTCCACTTCGTATTCGTTATGAAGAACTTTTGTAATTTCGAAACGAACAACGTCCAGGATCGTTTCACTTGTAATTCCCTGAATTAGGGATTTTTAGGAGTTCGTACGGTTCGGCTAACGCGGCTTCGAACCATGCGATATGCCATTTTGCTGGCTCTGCGGAAAAATCCTTGAAGACAAAGTTGCAGAGTTGCTAGCAGCGTGATCGTACCGTTTGCAAAATTGCACCGCTGCCTCCTTAATGTAGGAGTTTGCACGCTTATTCCACAAATACATCGTATCCGCAGTCCAACGATTATCCGCCCAAGAACATGTTTTCAAATGATTACCGTGCGTTTCATAATATTCCGGCATTTCTTTGTCTCGGGTATTACTGCTCTTCTTAGTAATTGTGAGTGACATCTGAATTTGGTGGACGACTTAAGCGCTAAATATTTAGTTTTCAATAGACAGAGATGATCGTAACTAAACTGCGGATTTCTATGCAAAATAAAAATTGTCTTCGTCAATGGCACACGTACCAGATACAAATTTCTTTTTTGCTTTAATGTAGCTAAGCTTTCTCATTATCAAACTGATTTTATTTATATATTTTCATTCCTTAGTCGGATGGCGTTTATATAAAAAAAAACTTTTTAATAAACCACGCTTATATTAGAATTGCTTGCAAATCCTGAATATAGACCAGAAAATTTGACACTTATTAAAAACACACTAAAATGTAATGGTTTTCCTATTTCTTTGGTTGATAAGATTATTAAAGAAAGAGTCTTTCAAATATATCATCCTGTTTTAGTCTCTAAACTAAAAGAGGAAAGAACCTTACATATAGGTCCTATCAACCACAAAAATATTGTAGTTATTTCATTTGTTGATAATATCTCTTACGGTATTAAAAGAATTTTCAAAAGTGTTGGTATTCATACCATATTTAATATACCTTGTTACTTAAGCAATTGGTTCCCTTCTATCAAAGATAAAATACCTTTAAAGAAAAACTGTAATATTGTTTATCAAATTCCATGTTTAAACTTTGAATTGACGTACATTGGACAAACAGGTAGACATTTGGATACACGTATAACTGAACACAAACGTAATATTTTTCTTTCTAATTCACAACATACTGCTTTAACTAAACATGCTTTAGAACTTGACCACTGTTTTAATTATAACAATGTGAAGATTATTGACAAAGAGTCTAACCTCCAACGCAGATTATTATTGGAAACCATTCATATGATTAAACACCAAAGCGTAAACCTTAGGTACGAAACACCTCAAGTTCATGACTATTACGCTGCATTACTGAACCAGTAATGCTTTTATGATGATTTTTCCAATATAATTTTAGATTCTGCTTAAATTCTATACAACTTCTTCACATTAACATAATTGTTATAAATTTAAAAAGTTCTCAATAATTGTGACATATCCAAAACTCTAAATTGAATTTACAAGATTTGAATTTACCGCCACTTGTCTCCTAAACCAAATAGAAAGTCGATATCGATCAACCAATTGGAACATTGTTTGTCTATATGTACCACAATTCACGTTTATACTTTCTTGAGGTTAACACGTTGCCTCAGTCACATATCTGCCACCATGTAGTACATACAGTTTTTAAAACTTTCTTAGTGGTGTTATTATATGTTCTCCTTTTGTCTTTTTGTTACACAGCATGTAAGTACAGCAATTTCTTGCTTCCATCTAATGACACATTTTGATTCTCAATATACATATTTCCCATATTAAAAATTTCTTTGTTTTCTCTTTTACACGCAATATATGTTTCTTTATGAAAATGATCCACATAGGGATCGAAACGTCAAGATAATGTATTAATAATTGCACATTTGCTGTTGTTGTTGAATTGATCGAACCGCGCCGAAACCATAAATATATACTTATATTAGAATGCACTGAAAAAGAGAACATAATATTTTTAGATATTATTGATTACAAATATTATTTTCTCCTTTTTAGTACATTCTAATATAAGCGTGGTTTCTAAAAAGTTTTTTTACAATATATTTTTAATAATATTTTTAGATATTAGTGACTATAAATATTATTTTCTCCTTTTTAGTACATTCTAATATAAGCGTGGTTTCTAAAAAGTTTTTTTACAATATATTTTTAATAATATTTTTAGATATCAGTGACTATAAATATTATTTTCTCCTTTTTAGTGCATTCTAATATAAGCGTGGTTTTTAAAATGTTTTTTTTATTGCTGTGAACATTGGCAGGAGTTTCATTAAAATGACGACTCCATCGTTGTGACTTCTCCTTGTTCGATTCGATATGCAATAATGGGGTTAGAAAAATCGGAATGAATGTCTGTGTACAGGTAATATGGAAGAAAGTAATATAAATCGTGGGACACCCTGTATACGTTAATTTGACTTTCTTCGGTGCATTTCGGGGCTGGAAACCCCCACCATTTTCCTCTGTTCGAGGTCGCGACGTCGAGCGTTACGTGTCTGCGGAAGACGGGATCGGGCAATTTATCAATCCACAAGCGAGAGAACGACTCCTGGCCGGGCGGGTAATTTAACAAGATTGATGCGAAGCCGACATGCCACAGTTTCGCAGCTCGCGAGAAGGGGTCGGTTGATGTTGGTGATGTCGGCAGTATGGGGTGACGTCGGAGGGCTCCGAGAGGATGAGAGAGGTAAAACCAGACGTGTGAGCGACTGGTTATTAGGAAGCCTCATCACGCAGGCCGGCACAGAATCACGCAGAGCATTAAAACAATGCCGCAAGTGATGGAGGTTGCTACATCACTAGTGTGTCTACCAGTTTCGCTATCGCGTAATACGGATTTTGACGAGTGTCAGTAATATGTATTGTGTTTCCCAATCAAATCATATTGACATCGATCTCCTCTTATTCCTTCGAACGCCTTCCCATCAAGTTCAATTAAATTCTGTTACGGATTATTTCGTGGAAGCGAAGTTAGAAGCCTTTTTGTTATACGTACATGTATCGCATCGATATAAATAAAAATCAAATGCTGATTTGGCTAAATTTTTTTTTTTAATATCTTCGTAATAGTCCGAACGAGGTTTTTAGGGAAAGAAAAATTGGAAAAATTGGAAAATGCATTTTCACGACTCGAACGACAGATACGCGTAATTCTTTTTCTATTCGATTCGTTATGGTATTGGGAAAGATTTCAGGGAAAAAAATTCGAGACAATTACAAAAGAACTGCAAAAATCATAATTTTTTGAAATTTGGACAGGACAACGTCTGTCGGGTCAGCTAGTATAAAATATAATTTAATTTGCACTAATACATTAGTAATATTAATAAGAGAAGAAGAAGGAGTAGTTGAAGAACGCTCTTATACATATATCAGACGACAAGGTGTCGCATTAGCAAACTTATACAAATATAATTCCAACAAATTCGAAGATGACTTATGTAATTAATTTTATTTGTTGCGACGTATTATTAATGGAACCTTTACTATCATTAGATTTCATGTATTTATGACTAAAACCAATCGATCTAATTTAGACCATTGGAATGATTGATTCGTCTGTCTTGTACATATAGTAATGAGGAGACTGCGGATTTTATTCATTCACGATACAAATGTTTACGTAAAAATTAATACAGTGGACATAGTAAAAAGATTTAAGGACATCGTGATATTAATTATCAGCTTGATAATTAAAAAACGATCGATCTTTTATTGAGCTCCTGTGTCTTGCAATCAACGTAACCATTTTTTATTTGCATAAAGATCCACACAAAAACTTTCTAACTGAATAGCAACAAGCTCGACTGAAATAAATGTATAATTTGTTTCTTAAAATGCTTGATAGATTGAAAATAATATAACAGTAGCATGAAATTTGTCTAACGTTTTTGCTGTTTAGATTACCTAGACAACACTAATTTTTCTGATAAATCCATAGAATCAGACTCGCGATGAAAATTTCAAACAAAATTTTCTAAATACGAATGTTATTTCTGTTAACATGAAATAAAATTCTATTCTCTTTTGTAACCAATATTTCATCGTTGAATGTAGAAGTATGTTAGTGAGGCTATTTGTGTACACAGTTATTTAATTTCTTAATGATTTTAATGAGTTGAAGAAAATACATCGGTACGTTTACATACCTTAAATATTTGCACTATTTTGTATTTTATGTACTAGTTTTTGTCATAAATGCATAAAATGTAATGAAATTTTTACTTTTCTTACAAAAATATCATTTATACCTGAAAGATTGTGAAACAATAAGTCTCCTTGTGTTCACGGAATATATAACATTTCAGTTTCAACATTTTATTGTGTAACTCGTGTGGGCATAACCACTCACTTCAAAATTTAATTCAGAGATTATAATCATCCATTCCACCTAGAACGCACACAAGAATGTAGATCATAAAATTCGCTGCAAATTAGTTTAAAAAAAGAGAAAACAGCAGTTCCAGTTCAGAAAATAAAAGATATTTACTAAAATATTTATTGAAATATGATTGAGAAAGCACTTTTAGTTTTTCCCGAATTTGCCATTTATTCTTGCAACAGTTTCAATTTTTCTTTCCCTGAAACCATATTCGTACTATTACGAAGATTTAAAAAAAAATTATCCAAATCGATTTTTATTTATACGGATAAAAGTCCGCAGTCTAATAGTAACAAATTAGAATTTTTAGGATGAAAGTACGATGTTTTGTTCATTTGTTCGGTTTCGACAATATGCCAGTGATTTCTGAATTTACGTAGTCGGTAATGACGGCTAACCGCGATCCTTCGTCTAGTCACTAGTCGTTCCTCCAATTATTCACCCACGTGCAGGGATGATCCGGTATGGCGTCAAGGGCAGTAACAAGTTCAAGGAGGGGGGCAACAATATTAATTGGCTCGTTTATTGCGATGTGGGTGGCCGTAAGTGTCGGTTTCTCCGTTAACTTTCCGTCGGAGTTAGGTGGCGGGTGTTATAAGGGTTGCAGGGTAATGTGGCGTACGATGTGCCTCGGTAAATCACTGCCTTCCTCCCGGTTTGCAATATTTAACCTCATTTTTATGAAGCCTTGTCCCTCCTTCATGGTTTTATTATCGCGCGACGCGTAACATTACCGTCCATTTTAATATAGAACCCTATGAATTTAAACTAAACTATAGTTCGCTCAACCAGACGAGATAACCGGTATAAACAACGAAGAATTACATGCTGCGGCATACGATAAAAGCATCAGGCTACCTATTGCCTATCATATATCGCTTAATGTTACAAGACAGCGGATGTTCGTGCAAAATAAAAATTCTCTTTATCAATTTAAAAAAAAACACAAACCAAGGAAAAGTTCTTTCCTTCTTTAATAATTTTACCAAGTTGAAATTAATACACCGATAAATTGATTAGCCCTTAATTTTTTTTTAGTTGACTTGTCCATTTTTATAATAAATGCATAAAATCCGCAGTTTAGTCGTTTGCTTATTAGCAGGGCCGGATATAGAAACAATTCGAAAATTATTTAAACGTCCTGTCGATCGAAAAACAATATTGAAATGTTTAGTTATTGGGTGATTTTTCTAACTTATTATTTAGTTATTTCTATATTTTATTATTATTTAAGCTGTATACATCGTATTCCCATTGGTAATCGTGAGAAAGTTGGAAAAGTTTAGGCAGGTATCTGTTCAATAAAAAAATATTTGTCGGACAAGAAAAAAGTAATGACTACCAACCTCGCGGAAAAACTCTGAATGGCAAATAATGTATCGAAACGAACGCGACGAATGAATAAAGTAATGAATTGCCTTTGAATATGTTATCGGTTAAAAGAACACTGCGTAATTTCGTTAGACGTTGTCTTTGACAGCAAGCAAAACATATAATTAATTAAGATAACTAGGTTAGTCTAGTATCCAAATGACGCAACGCGGAGTCATATTAATTCAGAATACATATAAGGCTTCGCATAACGTCCGAAGATGAATAAGCATTCTACACTCCTATCTTGTCCTGGTTTGATTACGTGCGTTCAATGTCAAAAACATTTATCTGTATCAACCTGTTCCTGTCTCCTGCAATCAGCTCTTTGTGTTATGATTTCTTCGACATGATTTATGACATAGAATGGCTCCTAGTCACTAGAATCTAGTGGATCGAGTATCATCCGCTTCACAAATTGTTGTGTCATAAAACTGTGCTGTGCTCTTGTCACGTATGCAAGCAACACAGCAAATTACAGTGGCGCACCCAGGACTTAATCTTGAGGGGGGCGAGTTGAACAAAATGATCTTTTTTTACCAAAAAGATCTGTCGTTTCAAAGTCGTTCAAAATGTTTAGTTTTACATATAACATATCCAAAAATCATCAAAATCGGAGAGGAAGCAGCTATTCTACAGTTTAACTAATATTTCAGTGTTTTGTTTTCTTTATCTTAGAGGGGGGACTTGAGTTTGAGTTTGTTATTTTAGATAGATTGAATATGGTTAGTGTCAGGCCGATCGAGACACAAGTAAAATGAAATTAAAAATTATAGTAATTATTCAATTTTCTTGAAATTCTCTGAATGTGTAAGTTTGCGATATTATTCGCATTAGTTTCAACTCAGAAATTTAATTAGTTTCGCTTTGAATAAATAATTTAAATTAGTAAATTGTTCAACAGTGCATCTACGCATGTATAATAATAAAATAAATGTTCCTACGTATACAATCCTTATATATATTTTTATATATAATCCTTATATACATACATATAAGGATTGTATATGTAGGAACATTTATTTTATTATTATACATGCGTGGATATACTATGAAACAATTTACGAATTTTTATATATATAAGGATTGTATACGTAGGAACATTTATTTTATTATTTTATTTATTTATTTTATTATAATATATTATTATACATGCATATAATATATATTAATATTATACATGTATACAATAGGAATTTTGTATAATCATATTGGAAAATGAGAGAACAACTCACGCTGCATTTTTAAATGCAAAACTTTACAAGGATACTGGTTAACTGATCATTTGTTATGAATGTTAACTCTGGTTCTTCTCTCGATCCTAAATAGTGCCTTGCAACTTCACGATCGCGCTCGTTCGCGTATACAGCCTAATTGTTACCTTGCCACTACGCAAACATACAAAATTTGAAGTTATCAAGCCTCCTGTACCGGTTATGCAAAGCAGATACAATTTGTTGCATGCACAGATTCGGACAGGGAGATTCCACGTTTGTCCGGGATCGGAGGGAAAATTAAAGTTGTTGATACGTGGATTGAATTTGGCTCTCATCTGCCTCGGCGTGGTATCGCGGGGCACATTGTGGCAACGGAGTTCATAAAACGTCACGCACAGGGTAGATCGCATGCACAGGTATATCTTAAAGATATTCAGGAAATTGGCCGCGATATCGGCGCCAATTTATCGTCGCTGGATACCGCTCGGAAAGTTGCGGCAACGCTATCCGCGGATGACTTCGCAAACGCGGCAGTTGTCGTCGTCACGGTAACGCAGAACCACTTGCAACCGCGAACATTTGAATAATTCGGTCGTTTGCAAGCGAACTTACAACGCCGTGCGCATACACCCGGATCATGGCCGCTACTTACTGCGCGGTACACCGATCTCCGGGTAGTTTTCGAGCCCGTTTTCGTGTCCCGTGAAAGTGGACATGTTTTTGAACGCGCCCCGACCTCGTACCGTTGCTCCTTTTTCGGAGCTTTATGACGATCCTACGCGCACCAAATAGCCTAGAAGCGGGATCAATTGTTACCGTTCCGTAAACTCGCGGGATTGAAAGGTTACAGAACGGAAAATGTCGACGTGGCTTCCTCGTATGCACCATGGAATCAAAATAACATTGGAACACTTTATAAAGGAACACAGCTTTTCGATTATGTTTTAGAACTAGTTTACCGTATGAAGAGGAAACAAAACTTTGAAGAAACTTGGATAAACCTTACGTTTAGGGGAGGCAGCTCCAATGACCTTGACCTTGACATATGTTGTCAAGGAAAACATTCTGAACAACTTTTGTCATTACAACTACCCGGTCTTAGTTTTCGAGATAATTGCAAAAAACTATTGCTAGTACTAAATTCAATTTTCCGTATTCGATAAAATTCAATACAGTATTCAATACCTTGTACAACCAAACTTCTTCTTCTTCATTTTTGGTCTATAAAACAGCCAAAATATATCGTATTCCATCTTCAAATTTATAATAGAATCATTAAGAAAAAATTTGTAATATTTTTTTCCAAAAACGTGTCTCAGCTGCTATCTACAAATATGCTAGTAAATTAATGAAGATCTGCAGAAGTAGGGGCCTCGAGCCTAAAAATAAGTCCAAAATAATTGAAATAAATAGCGAATACAAACAATGAAACAGTATATTTTTTTTATAACAAACTGAAGTTAGGTTACAATGCAATAATAAACATGTGTTGTACTATCCCTAGTAGCACAAAAATATAAGATATTTTTTTCAAATATTGGAAAAATATTTTTTAAGCTACATTTTTTCATATGAGAAAAATATTGGATCTGAATATTGTATACATGTACAAGAAAAATAAATTGAATGTTTAAAAAATATAAGCTAAATATTCAGCGAATATAAACTAGATATTTAAAAAATATAAAATAAATGTGAATCCAATATTTGAAAATTCGCGGGATTGAAAGGTTACAGAACGGAAAATGTCGACGTGGCTTCCTCGTATGCACCATGGAATCAAAATAATATTTGCACACTTTATAAAGGAACACAACTTTTCGATTATGGACTTTTTTAGAAATTCTTTTACCATAAGTTTTAGAACTAGCTTACCGTATGAAGAGGAAACGAAACTTTGAAGAAACTTGGATAAACCTTACGTGTAGGGGAGGCAGCTCCAATGACCTTGACCTTGACATATGTTGTCAAGGAAAACATTCTGAACAACTTTTGTCATTACAACTACCCGGTGCTCGGTCTTAGTTTTCGAGATAATTGCAAAAAACTATTGCTAGTACTTAATTCAATTTTCCTTATTTTGTATTAGAGCGTGCGCTAATACGTAAAATTGAATACAGTATTCAATACAGTTTTTTGCAATTATCTCGAAAACTAAGATCGAACACAGGGTAGTTGTAATGATAAAAGTTGTTCAGAATGTTGTCCTTGACAACATATGTCAAGGTCAAGGCCATCGGAGCTTCCTCCTCTAAACGTTTACTAAGAATTTACGTCTTGGAAAGGTTATCGAGTTAAAGAGTTTTAAAATTTCATTAAAATCAATGAACATTGCTGTGGCACAGTTAAATTTCACAGTGATCAAATTATTGAAGCACAAAACAAGCTCGGATTCCAGACTTCACTTGAATGCATTCTAAACCTAACCCTGATTTTACCGAGACCTAAGACAAAGCTGAACCAGACCTTCCCTAACTAAGATCTAATCTTCATATGGCCATAAATTACTAACCCAGACCTATCGCATGGCTGACTATGCGTTTTATGGCTGAAGAAAAACTTTGTTAGATTATAATAGTGATATATTTCACAGTGGTTGTCGCTCAGACAGGATCAGCTACGTAATATGAAATATTACTGTTAATATATTAAATATTAATATTAAAATTTTATATTATTGGGTTGGAACGATGGTTCCGACAAGAAGATAAATATTTAGAAAGATTATTCGAGATTCAACTCTTGGTTTACCGCTTGAAGAATGAATTAATCATGAAGCTTTCTTAATGGGCATTCAGGGATTAAAAATCATTTTATAACAAAATTTCAACTCTCTACGTTAAGTAGTTCTAAAGATACATACGTATAACGATCAGCTAACGAGAAATCGATATGTCGGATCTCTATCAGATCAGAAATATTATTAACTCTCGGGACGTTAAACTTTGCTCCATTTTGAATTATAAACGTCCCACCTAAACCGTTCTTTTCTGATTTTCTAGTAGTCGATTCAAATTATTAAGTATCAGATATAATTGCATAAGTTCGTGGACGATTTGAAATAGAAATTCAATGGCTAAATTTAAAAAAATATGGCTAAAAGTAATTATTATTTAGAATACACATATAGAGTGAGTGGTAGGTTAATATCAACAATATAGACTGTCGATTCATGAGAAGTGTCTCCTAAAATTGATGTTAGTATAAAAATAATAAAATATTAATCGTGAGAAATGGAACTCCAAATAATTAATAGAAATTTGGACAACTGAAATACTGTTTCAAATAACTATTCTCAGTACATCGTAAGAAAATACTATTTCACTTGATTCTTTTATTTAGCAGAATATAAATAACTATTTTCAATACATGTACTTACTTCTATGACATCGAAGAAATCGTGAAATACGATGTCATACTTTCATTAACTATTTCCAATATTTTTGTCAAATATTTTTTTCCGGTTCCGTGCACGATACAGTTAAGACAATCGACTGTTATGATACTCGTAGCAGTTGATTACGAGTAAATAGCTTCGAAATGCAAGCAATTTCCGAACATTTGTATTTTAAACGGAAAATCAGGAGTTTATTTAACGCGAGTAAAATATACAATGTGAATAAGGTTAAGCCGCCGCTGGCTAAATAGAGCAGGGCTGCAGTCCAAAAGTATTTATCTTATGTAAATGATGCTCACTGGCGTAGCATCTGAAGCATAAAAGGCTGAAACTCCATTATAACCGGAAAATAAAGTTTTGTTGGTAACTGTGTAGCTGGCACAGTTTTGTCGGGGATGAATTTACATTCAGATGGCGCTATCTAATCCGCAGTAAGTTAAAAAATTTACGACTTTCGGTAAATCACGGCTCAGATCTGCTTACCCCGCAAGTGAATACTGCCGTGCGACTGAATTGTTTATGGTCCTGCCATAAAACAATGATATGAGAGATTATAACTCAGTGAGTAATGAAATTCTTTGTGTGTGAACCACCACCCGCGCTGTTTCACCTGCTCTGAGTTATAACACCTGTTTGTCAATAAGAATTGCAATCACTCCGTGTCAGAGGAATTTCAAAGCTTTTTATCCACTGATTGTTTATTTCATTGGCACATTTCCATTCGGGGTAGCCAGCCGCTTTATCCAGATAACCGTTTTAAAATAACAATCGACGAACTAGTCAGCCTTTTTTGCACAATTTTACATTGTTCATAAATTATTCGTATCACCGATTATCACCGACAATCAATATCAGTTATTTTTCCGAAAATGTGGCAGTAAATAAATCACTGTAGTTTCTTTACATCAAAATAAATTAAAATGGTCCATGAACATTAACGTAAGATAATAGTAGAAGAGAATGAATTAAATTCAATCAAAAGAATTATAATTATGCGTGAATATGATATCAAGCTAGTTTCATAGAAATATAATTTGTTGAAAAATGTAAGAAAGGACATAATTAATTAGTTATTATGCTAGCTGGACTACAGACAATTTAGTTTCATTCTTATATTCCATATAAAACTACTTTTTAGTTGAACAAGACCAAGTGGTTGACCACTTTTGTGTTAATTTTTCATGTTTTATCTAGGTTTCTTTTAAAATACATTTTAATATAACAATAATTTTTTGCTTTAAACAGTAACACGTTTAACATATTTTTTTTCATTAATGTGATCCACATTCGCTTCTTTTACTGTTAAGATGCTTTCTCAATTGATTTCAATTTTTAATTCTCGATTCTCCTTTCGTTCTGAAATATCCGTTTGGAAAATCGGAAAAGCCGTTTTACTTGTCAGTCGACGTCAGATATATTTCTTCAAATTTCCGGTATTCATGCATTACACGTTTGTTAGTTCTTCTTTATATCAATGTATTCCCTTTGCTGATATTTAATAGCGATCACATGTAAATGCACATGCTAAATGTGGAATCAATAACAGATATTGCTGCGAAGTTCATACATGCATAAATGATATCTGTCCACATGAAGGGTGTTCAATTTCCTGCATCGCGTGCAATATTATATCAGACGTTTCCACAATAACCGACGCATGCTAATACAATAGTACTTCGAAAGTTATATAATACTGCACTGCATGAAGAGGAACAACTAGTAATGTGTATTGCATATATTAGTTTCTCAGATAAAAATTTTCATTCCGAACTCATTATCTATCAGGCTGTTTCTATTCACGAGTGATTGTTGGAACACTGTCGATAAATAGGACAAATATAATTAAACTATTTCACGAATTCGTCACAAAAATGGGTAGGTGAAACACCAAATTATTATATTATTATATGATGCAATCTAAAATTATTAACAGAAATAAATGTCAATTTACATCAGTTTCTGTTTGTAATTAATTGTATAATTAACATTCGTTCGTTTGTACACAAGCACCTTTACTGCTAGACAATTCACTAATTGTTTTTCATATAAATCAACTAGCACAAATTACCACGAATTTATATCAACTAACAATTACTAATTGGAGACTTTCAAACTGTTTGATGTAATGGTAAGAAAGCTAACTGATATTCGTGTGAATATTTTTAGAGAACTTTGTTAAACTTTTAGTACTTAATAAAAATGAATCCAAAAATCTAGACAAATTGTTAATTTGTATGACTAACAAGAACAACGATAATATTAGAACTACGCTTGTAAACATTAATTAGGAATTTAACTTAAAATAGATACTTAACAATTCTATTCCTATGAAAGGAACATTATAATATTGTATTTGTTTATTCATTGTTGCTGAACACTCAAAGTTAAAGTATCTCAACCAAGAAGTGAAATAATTGAATTGAATCATTTCTACTGAACGAAGAAACATGTTAGGTGTTCCATGGCTAAGAATTATTTAAACGCGAACGATCTTTAACACAATTAAGTGAAAATTAAATGTAGAGAACGTTCTTTTCCCCCCAGATGATGTTACGCCACTGAGTCGTAATTTACCTGGAGCGTTTATGGCATTGTTGTGAAGCAGTGCTTGGCGTCGTCTTATAAAACCAATTTCGCGGGTATTATGCAAGCTGTCAGTCCCATAGGTGAGTTATGGCAAACGTAGCCTGCAGCACAAACACGTATTACTCTGTACAGCCGTTCTTTATATTTACGCCAGCAACACTCGTTATAATACGAAATTAGCGGACCCTGCTTTTAGTCCGTCAGCTGATAACAGCGTGTTTCGTTTAAAATGTGCTGAAAACGCTGCATCACTTATTATGCATTATTTGTGTCCGTGTCTTACGCATACCTCGACACCAGGAACTACGCATCCACCCTCTTCAGGATATGTCATTTGAATAATCAGCTGAGAAGATCTATATTGCTTTTTTCAT
>CM052336.1:24196789-24207543 GCA_028455595.1 Lasioglossum vierecki | reverse complement strand
AGGCAGCTCCGATGACCTTGACCTTGGCATATGTTGTCAAGGACAACATTTTGAACAACTTTTGTCGTTATAACTACCCGGTGCTCGGTCTTAGTTTTCGAGATAATTGCAAAAAACTGTATTGAATACTGGATTAAATTTTACGAATTTTAATTTATAAAGTTAAAATTAATTGATTTTTATATAGTTAATATTTATTAATATAATCAATAATAATAACTTAGTTTGCGTATTAGTGTCGATACAAAAATTTTATAAATTTTACACGGAGCGCGCACGAATACGGAAAATTCAATTTAATTGTAGCAATAGTTTTTCGCAATTATCTCGAAAACTAAGACTGAGCACTGGGTAGTTGTAATGGCAAAAGTTGTTCAGAATGTTGTCCTTGACAATATATATGAAGGACCTAAAAATTTCTTACCTGAATTGCAACAAACAAACCAAAGTATCTTTTTAATGAGGACAATGTGCACGTAATATTACATATAAATGTAGCTCGTGACTACGACTCCGTATTATGCACATTTTGTAAGGGAAAATGCAAAAAATAGTGAGATAATAATCCTAATAAATATGTGTAAACATTCTATGCAATTCTATAATTTTATTAGTTGACGAGATGATCGTTCCAATTGTCTCTCAAATGAAATTGTACAGATTCTTAAAGGTAGTAAAAATACGATGAAATTTTTATAAAACTATCCTTACTGCGTATTAATAGGAATCGCTCGTATCTAATGAGTTAATTGATTGCAGAGCATAATAAATAATAGGCATTTGTTAATGCAATAAACAGGAATATTACATGCAAGGATCGATGCATGGTTAGCCGAGCGTTCATTTCTCCCCATTAATCATGTTCATGAACTCCAAGTGCGTCTATGTAATGGCCTATTAATAGGATATAATGGCCATTGCGTCTGCTGACATGTGACTTTGTAACTGACTAATGGATTAATGTAAAATTATAGGCGTAAAGTATCTCCTTTGCATGTCGACGACACAAAACGAGATGTTATAGATATACTACGTGCCACCCACTACGGTTTTACGTAATTTTCCGTACATGCCTGTATCTGAGAATGCAAAGTATTCGAGACAACAAGATGTCTGCCACGAATAGCAGACAGTTTATTAAATGGCATTCTCGGAAATCCAAAAATTATTTTCAAGACCGAGGTAAAATATTACACGGTTCCTCTATTGTACTAAACGTTGTGATCGATAACATTATACAGAAATGGAGAATTTACAAAAACAAATCTGTAAAGTTTAATGCAATTCCCTGTACGGAGCATCAATTTTGAGATAATCAGTTTTGAAAATCCCTCGGACACGCGACACCTTTTTGAATACATCTGCAATAGAATAGATCTATGTAATCTATGTAATGAATAGATCTATGTAATCTGTGTGTGTGTATATATGTATTGTACTCGTTATTTATAGGACAACAATTTCTGGCGCCCATGACAGTTTTACACGGCCAATTGTATACATAATCATCAACGACCAGCTAAAACATTAAATGGCCAGTACTTTTTTGTGTCGTCTTATTGCCAACAGAAGTAATATGGCAAAACAAGACGATACTTGCATCAGTGTTTGATATACAGTGAACCACGAAAGTATTTGAACTTGAAAATAGTATACATTCTTTGAGCAATTGGAAGAATTGATTTACCAAAATGACATGCAGGAAAGATTTTAAAATAATTGCTAAGAATTATTGATAAGAATTGATAAGAATTATAGTATCGAAGCATAGACACACCATCTATGACAATTAATATTATTCACGATAGGGTTCGTCACATTTTAGTTGAAATAATGTAACAAATAATTATTTGAGTCATCCATTTCTATTTCACAAATAAACAATTTTATTCGACGTTTAAATTAACTAAATTTCTTTGACCAAATAAAATGGTAAATGCAGAAGACGTTATAGGAATTATTAATTGAAACTAATGCATTCTATAAAATTACTGATTAAAAGATATTAATGAAAATAATAAATTTTTACAAATAAACAATTTATTAGATATTTAAATTAACAAAATTTCTTTGACCAAATAAAATGGTAAATGAGGAAGAGGTATTAAAATAATCATTTATAGTTTTATAGGAGTTATTAATTGAAACTAATGCATTCTATAAAATTACTGATTAAAAGATATTAATGAAAATAATAAATTTTTACAAATAAACAATTTTATTAGATATTTAAATTAACAAAATTTCTTTGACCAAATAAAATGGTAAATGAGGAAGAGGTATTAAAAAATAATCATTTATAGTTTTATAGGAGTTATTAATTGAAACTAATGCTTTCTATAAAATTAATGATTAAAAAATATTAATGAAACCTATGATTGAATAAAGCAACACAACAGTCTTGTCCATTTTAGTAATCATATTCATCCTTGTTGCGCGTGTGTTTTCTACTACTTCTCACTTACTCCGAAAGATAAATTATCCACATAATAATAAACGTTTCACATTCGTCCTCCTCACTTTACACTCCCACTTCTTCATATCTCCTTTACGACTGCAGAATTTACTGGAGGTGTAATATTTTCAATTTTTCGATAATGCTTTCAATAAAACTTTCGCAAGGAAATTGATGGGCCGGTTGTCGGCATGAAAATGTTGTTGGATATCCAGCCGTCGAGTACACCATATCGGGGGTTTCTAAACGTGCGCGACAGCCTGTATAAGTGGTGTGATTAAAGTATCAATAAATGAAACGAATGGGTAATATCAGTCATTTGGATAAAGCGTCGCAATTAACCGTGTGTATTCGAATCGATATACACTTGTCAGAGCCGTTCGTTTCCCTCCATTTGCCGTTTCCCCCGTGAAATCTAAATGCACCTGTTCGGTGGAATGACACGACGACGACGTCTCCGAGGTGGTAATGCTTCTTCCTTTGGCCTTATCGCGGCACCGGTTTCCTTCGCAGCTCTGGCCCGTCAGGAATAACTTCAGTCAACAAACTGCGAACGCGTTATGCAGTTGAAACGCGGTATCGAGGCCGCGATATATTTTTCTGAGTGGTGGTGTTGCCGGTGTTGCGTCTACGGTGGTGGTTGTTGTGGTGGCCGCCGCAACGTGCCGAGGGTGGCCCCGGCGTATCTTCTTTCAGAAAATTGCACGGCCGCTCGTAAAGATAAGTACTTAATTCCCTGTTTTGCCGGAAATTGTTTTTCTCCGCAACAGAGTCCATTCGGCTTTATGAATCGCTCCGTGAACTTTATACGACATGTAAAGCTTAGCACAACCGCAGCAAGGAGTTTGTTGCTCGCTACCACCTGGTTTCGAGACCCGACGATCCATATGATTTGTTTCCGGTTCGACCGCGGATAACATACTTAAGGGTGTTCTCTCTCCATCTCGCAAAAACCGGTCAAAAAATCGATCCTTTCGAATCTATAGAACCGACAAGTACTTCCTCGTTCTAACGTTTTCTCTTATCTTATACGTGGCCTCTGTCCGTGACCTTGAATCACCTTGAGAAATTATGAGAATTCCTTCAGAGAAGGACACGTTATTAAAATTCCAGATTTTAACAACTTGTATAATAGTTTAACCATTTTGTTAATATTTAATATTGCTATTAAACTAGCCTGGTATTACACAAGATGGGTCTGTAACCTCGAATGTCTTTGAGCAATTGTAATCACTGAATTCCTGAAGAAAGGGACACATTATTCTAAATCCTCATTTTAACAACTTGTATCATGCTTTAACCATTTTGTTAATATTTAATATTGCTATTAAACTAGCCTGGTATTACACAAGATGGGTCTGTGACCTCGAATGACCTTGAGTAAATATAATCACTGAATTCCTGAAGAAAGAGCAATCCTATCACTGAATTCCTAATAAATGCAACTATCATCGAAGGTGTTTAAAAAATGGTGGTCTCGTTTAAAAAAGTGAAAATGAGCATGAGATCTCTGAAAGAAAGTAACACAAAAATATATGTTTTTATGGAGTTGCGTGTGCCCCACTTGACTTTGTCTTTAAGACATTTGACATTTGAATCTTTGAAAAGAATAAAGATAAATATGGTTATTGTTATAGTATTTGTAGTTTTATTTATGTCAAGTGAAAATGGTAGGAGATAGAATGTATAATGGTTTATGTGAAATATTGAATTTAATGTTAATGTATTCATATCACTTATTTGGTACCGTTATCTTGTTAAAAAATTGCTGAGAATTACGAAACTATTATTATATATTCGCAAATCATTTTGTTTCATTGAAGAATTTGATTTCTCTTAACTGAACAAATGCTAAATGGAATGATTAAGTGGCCTTTTATCATATGGTTTACTAGCCGTGCTACATGACGTTGACCCTGATGGGCTTATATAAACTGAGTTTCACTGTAGGAGGAAAGGTTTGTAGGCAGAACCTATGGGACACTCTGTATAAATTCGTCGTAGAGACAACGTGCGAAACATCTCAAGGCAATTAAATGTTGCGGCAGGCTTTAATACCGAACGACCTTGAACGGCCACTTAATTTTGATCCGACTGTATCGCTATAAGACCCCAGTAGAAAGGCCTCAGAGATCTTTGACGCGAGTACGCATAGGAATAAAGTGTCGATGGAAACGATGCTTGGCGTTGCACTAAGACATTAATAGCCTTTAGACACGGAGTATTTTATTACCGGTAACCTTTCGGTACATGCAATCCAGCAGTTCTGCAGCGTTGGCAATCGTTACCGTCCAAGGGTCCACAGTTCCTTAGAGGGGAACGTCAGACGATGCATACTTAATAAGCGGTTCGATAGCGCAGTTTCTTAATGCCTTCTGATCGAAGCAATTAATTACCATGCCCGGAGCGTACGAAATAAATGTTTAATGTCGGCAAAAAATTCTTTTCAATCACTCATCATCGATTCCAAACCGTCACACGGAGTCAACAGCTTCTACTCGAACCTTACGCAACGCTCTGTCCAACGGTATGTTAAATTAATCTCGTTTCTCGTTTGTCTGCTGATGGTAAATTGATTTTTTTTTGGCAATAAATCAACTCGTTAACATAGTCGTATTCTCATGACCTGTATTGTTATCCACATTAATAAGGAAATTACTTTGGCAAAAAGACTACTTATATTTCCCATATTTAATGTACCATTTATTTACAATATTTTTACAATCGTATTTTTTCGTTAATTCATTTTTGCGTATTTTACATGATAACAATCGAGACTGTAGATCTTGCACATTTATGGCAAAAGTGAGTAGGAGGAACACAAAACGATGAAAGCGTCAGGAGAATTTCTATTTTCCACATGTCAAACCTATTACAAAAGGAAATAAAATATAAGAAATCGTATTTTTACATAACGTTTTCAGACGATACATTTTTCTTTTGATTCTACTATTATGTCATAATGTATACTATAACATTACATGTTGAAACGCTTCAATCATGATGATTGATTGAGTAACCATTCCATTAATATTTCATGAATTGAATCGAATAAATCAATCATGACATGTAATCAAGAATATATACTTATAATACCTGTAAACAACAAGTATTAAATAATAGCAAGTAATACGGTTAAAAATAAAAATTTTCAATTTGATATAAATATTTAAAAAGCCGAAAGAATTTCAAATAATCCATAATGGGAATTATTATAATATTATATTATTTCAATTTAGATTATAATATTTACGTATAACGTAATGCACACTGTATTATACAATAATTATATTTAAACTTGTAACCATTCTCTTATTTATCTGATTTCCAATGTATGCCGATCGGTGTAGAATCGATCCAAATCTTGGATATTGTAAAATTCAAATTAAATTAATTACTATAATTCTAATGAAACGGTAACACGGATGTCGATGCAATTAAGTCGCCTGCTCGTTCCATTAAATAATTTTTCACCTTATCTATTTCATGCACGAATTGAAAATGTTACAGTATCGTTCCAGTATGCATGAAGCAATCGCGAAGAAATAATTGAGTGCACGGTGGAGATTATTTAATCAAGTAACGTTTGGGCTCGATAATGTTCAATTAAATATCCGGAGTACAGCATAATCAATGCAAATTGGACATTCCAGTTTAAAACCATTTCTTACCGATTATAATCTCGAGAGATAAAAAGAACTGGTGGTACCAATTCAAATTCAATATATATGTATATATATATATATATATAAATAAATAAATTAGATACGTATACGTACATTGAACCAGATCGGAAAATCTAAATCAGAATCTTAATTATCTACATGCACACGCGGAACGCATGAAAATAACATATGACCCGTACAAATCCGCTTTTATCGGAAACCGGTATCTGTGCATCTCATTAGTTTATTATTATTATTATTTTGCATTATTGTATCTCGCTCGTTGTAACTGATATTTTACACTCTATTAAATCTGGAAAGATAGCCTGTCTTGTATTACATGATTTATAAATGGTACTTCTGTCCATCGTATACTACAGCAATAATTCATTTTCATCATTCTCGATTTTTTTTTCCACTGAGAAATCTTCATTAGATACGTTCGTTATTTCCTGTACTGAAACTATATATAAATAGGTCATTTTACATTTACGCCGTGCAACGTAACAGGAATCACGAATAAATTTCTAGACAACCAGTTATTAACTACTATTAATCATTAAACTACCGCACTGATTTGATGCCACCCCAGCGCAATTACATATGAAATATGATTTATCTATCCAGATAAAAACCACTAAGTTTATACGGTAACATTAATCTTTTCGACTTCGAATTATTTTACATTTCAACTGCTTTATAATCCCCTCGAAAGAGGAAAAGTGGGGAACGCGAGATTGTTCGCTAGATTTACCATTTCCAATTTACTGTCTCGGAATACAAAATTTTAAAGTTACTGAAAATCTTCGGACGGTACACGTAATTTCTCCACTGTTACAAATTTAACATTATTATTGGACAACGGATTCTATGCGATTATGACGAAATAGGTGAAACTTGAATTAATTGAAATATTAGCAAAATGGAAAAATATGGAGAGGTTATTTTTAAGCAGTTAAAATTATTTACGTAAAAATAAATGTTTATCTATCTCATTGCCTTAGAATTTATGTTTTGTAGTATTTAAGATTATGTTATGTATAAATTTTTTGAAACTTGAACTAGTGAAAACATTAGAAAGATTATTTACGTAAGAAATAAAAAAATTGTTTATTTTATTTTTCCACTTTCTTACGAATTATGTAGAAACATTTCATTTCGCACCAAGATCCGCTGTCTAATTATTGTCACATTAACTATACAATTATGAATACTAGGTGATTATTAGTCTCCTTTGTTGGTAAAAGGAGTAAAATAAAAACGTAACTGCTTCTAATCTTTGTACTGATTTAATTACTCACTTTAGTCCAGTGATTTAATAAAATCTTATTGGATAATGACGAAACTAAGTATATTGTATATGTAAATGTTTGAAAGTAGTTTTAAAAAGAAATTTCGATACTCCGGTAGCGAAAATAGACAGTTTCCTATTTTTATGGAATGGTATTGTGCGCTCATATCTGCGTTGTATATTTATTTTCTATTCTGGACGTTGCTCCATTTTCTGGTTTCTGTACACACTTTCGCAAACAGAGTGTCAGCAAATGATGTGATCAAACATTTACCTTTCAAACATTGTAACTCTTTCAATTCGAAAATAACTATCGGCACAAGGCATTGAATTGAAATAAAATGCAAATAACATGAGTGAAATTGCTCGTCTGTTTCGCTCGGCTCTTCAAAATAAACGTTTACAACACTCGATATATGAAAACAATTTTTAAAACTCATTTTTCAGGTTTATACTATTATGAAACTACTAACTAAGTTTAGTTTTAGAGAAGAAGACTATTATCGAAATTCTTTAGGCAATAGAAAAGTTAATTAATTTATGTTTTCGATAAACAGATTTGGTAAATGAAAAATAATATAAGAATATTTTTGAAATTCTTCTAAAGCTTGGAACGTGAATAATTTATAAAGAAATACTGTTGTAATTTACATTCTACATATTTTCGATTAAATACTCTACGTCGCTAAGCTGGTTGTTCAAAAATTGCATTGAATACAAACTGAACGTTCGAATACTTTTTGGTGTCGCTGTATATTATTGTGTAATTATTCCATCAGCGCCGTGAAGACGAAAAGATTTATAAATCATATAAATTAGCATGTTTCTGCAGATCCCATAATATAATGCTATCATACGTGGTTTCCTCTATAAGCTTGAGATTATCGCACATATGAAGTTAGCGCTAAACTCCTGGTAACAACTAATCTGCAATGTGGGATAATATGCATGCCGGGGCTTGCATACAGGATGCTTCGTGGAATAGATACGCGCACAAGTTTAATCGAGCTATTATGCACAACGGAAATCTTAGATTGTAAATCTACATTAACAATGTTATTCGCATAAATATTTCACTCCGGTGCGTGGCTGGTTATTTTCGATGCGGATATGCATAAACATGAAAAATACTAATCCGGTGAGAAATGTAGGTCAAAGAATTACTGACGTATCGCATTACGATAACGCGCGCCGCAGTTGATTACTATTTTCCATGCAAGAATGCCTGCGCTAATTAATTTAGTGGAATTAATGACCCCCAGCGATACGTCAATTAGTACGAGCTTGTTGAGCTTATATATCCACGCGTTTTCCTATTTTTTCGAGAACTCCTTCTTTATACTATTAAAAAACCACGAATAACATATCACAAATTTTACAATAATTATTATTCAATTATTACTTTATTTATCGATTTTTTTTCGGAATAACCATACGACAAACCATCATTTTTACAACTTCGTAAACAGAGAAAAGTGTATTTCAAGTAGTTGCAATACATACCGCAGTATTAGGGTCATTTTTAGTGATCTTTGTGCCGCAGTAATGAGCTCCTTTTGGGCTTTAATGTACGTAATGCTGAGGATTTAATATTTTTTGTTAAAAGGGCAAGAGAAATTTAATTTAATATTTTTATTGTATCGTAGCAGGTATCCAAATAATAGCAAAACTTTCTTCTGTGCATAGAGGAGCATAGAAGAAGATTTTTAACATTTTTACTAGGTTATGAAATTATAACAGAGACATGTACTTTTGAGACAGTATCGTAACCGCGACGTTCAAGTCTCTAGCTCATCGGGAAATTAGTCTAAAATCAATTGCACAAGTCACCGAACATACAGACAGGAAACCGAGCTAATAAAAACGTGGTAAAAAAAGGAAACATTCAAATATCTGTCACGCGAGCGCAACGTTTCCTACTGAATTTCGAATCCTTTCATCGGCAAAGAATACAAATAACTGTAGGCAATTAATTCGAGACACGTAGAAATTGCTGGCCATTAATATCTATCGGGGTGGCGGGAAACGAAAAATAGAAAATTC
Source organism: Lasioglossum vierecki (assembly GCA_028455595.1). Taxonomy (NCBI): domain Eukaryota; kingdom Metazoa; phylum Arthropoda; class Insecta; order Hymenoptera; family Halictidae; genus Lasioglossum; species Lasioglossum vierecki. The sequence goes on along the minus strand of CM052336.1, from coordinate 24,198,089 downwards.
CGGTTACACTAGATCTGATTTGTCACAGGACGAGGAAGAGAAGAGGAGAGAGAGAGGCAGTGCGTCTCTATTTAGGTCTGCAATAAAACAAGCAGAACGCGAAAGTACAACGAAAATGACATCGACACGAAAAACTCGTTGACGGGGGTCCTAGCCTCATCGTGTCGTGTCGCGCAATAAATTAATGGCCGGTCATCATTGCGCTCATACACGGTTGTACAGGCATGCGGACACATCGTAACGCATCATTTGTCTTCTCATTATAAATGTGAGCCACCGGCTCTACCGCGCCGTGACAGTGGGCCGAAATAAATTGCCATGCGTTACGTTTGTACTTTCGTTTTATATTTAAAATGGCTACATCGGAGAGAGAGAAGGCTCGTGCGCGGGCCTGCCAGCCGGAGACAAATTGCGCATTTGCATAATGCCGTTATTTATTAATGATTGCGATACAGGTACTCCTGATGTTACATAAATACCCACCTGCGGCGTCGGCCAATCGACAACCTTCTAATTCGACGTCTGATTGCCGCCCCGTATCGAACAATTTATATACGTTTCGACCCTGATATCATTTCGAGCGTTAAAACAAGCCGTTTTGCATTTACCTTTCCGCGTACCGTTTATCCATGCTCCTTTCTACAAAGAAATAAGGAAATGCTGCGCCGTCCGTTAAGAACGTGTTCTATGCCGTTTCAAAACTGTTTTACATAATACAGTCAAATTGCTCGCGCTTATTTTACTTCGATACATAGGAAATTATCGCGCGTCAAGACTAATGTATTGTTCTAGTTCCATTGTAAACCTTACGTTTAGGGGAGGCTGCTCCGATGACCTTGACCTTAACATATGTTGTCAAGGGGAACATTCTGAACAACTTTTGTCATTACAACTACCCGGTGATCGGTCTTAGTTTTCGAGATAATTGAAAAAATCTATTGCTAGTACTAAACTGAATTTTCCGTATTCGCGCACGCGAATTAAACTCAAGAGACTTGCAACTAACGCACTGATGTATACACTGATCGCTACTGGTCCGCACTGGATCGCACATTCGAATATATGGCTTCTTGCTATGTTTATTTATCTAAGGTGTAGCTCATTCGAAATTATAATAGCCTTGCGTTGCCACGGAGCAGGCAGGAATACATAAAATTCAATACAGTATTCAATAAAGTTTTTTGCAATTATCTCGAAAAATAAGACCGAGCACTAGGTACTTGTAATGACAAAAGTTGTTCAGAATGTTGTCTTTGACAACATATGCCAAGGTCAAGGTCATCGGAGCTGCCTCCCCTAA
>CM052336.1:24166517-24196689 GCA_028455595.1 Lasioglossum vierecki | reverse complement strand
TTTTCGAGATATTTGCAAAAAACTATTGCTAATACTATATTGAATTTTCGTATGTCAGCATAGGGGATTGCTTAACGGCATTTCTAACCAAACACGAAATTAATAACACAGGCATACAATATACAGCATATACGTAAAAGGATTTTCGTATGCGTGCTCACGTGTTTTCGAAATAAACTAATTATTAGTGTACATTTTGTCGTGATGTTTCTCAGTGAAGTTACATTTTATAGAAATTACCAACTGTGGAATAGGAATGCTAATTTCAAAATTGCCGCGCAGAAATTATATGGAATACGAAATTACTAACATCTGTAATATTTTCTAAAAGATCTGAAATTTATGAGAAACGTTAAAGCATTGAACGTACCATAAACGTGTCCGCCATAAAATTACTATGATAGAAGATCGTATTGTCCACACTATAACGTTCTCCAACAAGAGACCGTCGTAAAACAGTCAGTGACGTTCAGAACGAACAATGTGAAGTAAACATAAATTATAAAAATTTCATAGCTTCCTCCGAATGATTTTCTCCAATTTTCGAAATTCCATGTTTGTTAAAATGTGGATAATACTTTGTTCGTCGACCACATTCCATCGATACAACATACCTTAATGAAAACGCTTTAATGCATAAAAATTTGTTATGATATTCTACTAGACATTATATCACTGAAAATTTGTACTTTACAAAAAATAACGAAGGACAAAACCTAAACAATGAACTCCCTTCTAGGTAAGTTTTAATTATGGGGTTAGTTACTGTGAGAGTCATTCTACTTGAGGGCAAACGACAAAAAGTTGTATTTGTTTACCTAACCAACAGTCGCACTCCGAACTTCGGTTTCAACAGACAGTGCATTCATACTCTTCCAAGCTTAGTGTGAGTTCTATGTTCACAGTGTGTAAATTGTATTACAACGTATCGATTTTAATTGTGCATTACGGATGCTGTTTATGGAGGTAAGTTGCATAGGTTTTACTGCCAAATGTTTATTATTAACTGATATCTATGTACACAAAAGGAAGGGATAAGTGTGCACAACGTGAAAGCATAAGTTTTAAAGATTAGAATAAAAGTAAAAAGTCCTACAAGATCAAGAGCTAAAACTTGTTAGATCTTCTAGTTTATACTATTATCTTGCAATTTAATAAAAAATTAGCTGCACATCTCTGCACCTTTGGTCGTAACACTGTTTTTTGTAATGGGTAGTAGGTATGTTATGAGCTTTCGTTGCATTTCTTCTCAAACTGTGAGAGATATTCGCTAAGTTTTTCGGTAAAATTAAAAGTTTTTAAAGGATTATGCTCAGAACGTATGGAGGACACACTGAATATTGTCGGTTTTTTTATAAGCAATCTGTAATTTTTTTATAGTTTTCAAAGACGAAGGTTTTTTTTCACGTATTGTAACGTGAATGCTTCTTTGGTAGCTATGAAATGCGAATATCTGTTATATACAATACAGAGGGTAGAGTTAGCTTTCCCGGAAAAACAAAAGATTACGTAGCTTATTTTCAGAAGCAATTGCATTGCTCAAATACCGGAAATAAATAAAAGAGTAGGAGAGACGGAATCAGATGACGATTCTGAATAGATATTCGAAATGTTATCCCGTTGTAGTATATTGTAATTTATATTCAATTAAACGATTGTATGTATATAAAAAAACTCGAATTATCCTTTTTTTAATTAATTTTATTAATAATAACTATGTCCATTCTTCTAAAATCCTGACAAACAATTTTTAAGGAGAACGAATAATTTTTGGCCACCATATTAGATCCGCTATTTTGTTTATAAAATTTTGTAACATGTATAGGGAAAAGTTGTTCAGAATGATGACCTTGACAACATATTTGAAGGTCATCAAAATCTGTGAGGAAGCCCCTAAAGTAAATAATTACCTTTTATACATATAACTAGCTTTCCCCCGCCACGCGTTGCTGTGGCACAGTATTTTTAAAACCATGTACATGCTGAACGTGTTTGTGATAATCTATTCCGTTCAATTCCATTTCGCTTTTCGCATTGCTCTCTAGTTCTCTCTCTCTCTCTCTCTTCCTCCCTCTCTCAAATTAAACATAAGTACTACCATTCAAAAGTTATAATCAGAACCGTGGCCAAAAGAGGGCGAAAAAATAAGATAATTTGGAACTTGCCCTCGCACGTAAGCCAGCGTAGCAGAAACAGTCCATAACAGTATTCATTATTGAAGGACAATTAAAATCATAAATTATTCTGTTTTGTCGTCAATAAGAAGGCGAGTTACAACAAAGTGGATAGCGTGAAAATATTCCTCGTGTTCAAATACCTATGTACACTAATTTTCATAGCGACAGGTTCAACAGTATAGGACTTGATCTATTGCAGCGCCATCTATAGCGGAGAGTTAGAAAAAATTGAATAGCGTAAAAACCTTCTCTATCTAACAATACAAATACGTGCCGAGCTTTATGTTGATCGGTCAAACAGTTTCGAAGTTTATCAATCATATATATATATATACAAACATCCATTTTTATATATATATATACAAACATCCATTTTTATACATATAATAAATCTATTTCTTGATCGAAACGTTTTCTATGAGTACCATTCTAAAAATCGAACATATCATATGCAACAACCTAGTATTATAGTAAATATGTTAAATAATTATTAATAATAATTATTTTTAATAATTATTTAGCTTCTGAAAATAAACTTTGATTTCTTAAAATGGAACCCTACATGTATATTCTGATACACCAATCGATGCAGCTCATTCTTTTCACTATAATATTAAACAAAGTTAATATTCATAAACAAAGTTTGAGAAGTGTGTATCAGATACAATTAGTAAAGAAAATTATTTCAAGAAAGTAGCAGTGACGGAACTGTCCTTTGAAATAGATTTGGTAACGAAATTGAAAAATAATTCGGAGTGCAAAGGTTTCAGGAAATATTCACGTTGATCGAAGTTACTAGTCCACTCTGTATAAAAGTGTACATATATGAAACTAGGCGATACGAGACGTGGAAAAGGAAAGGAAATGTGACGAGGTGGACACGTTTACAGTATGAACACGCGTCAAAGATTCAGAAGGGGACGCGGATGGCTGGCCCTTTGTAACGTCACGCGAGATATAAAAGGAAATAGATGGTGTCATTAGTCAGCGAGAGTTCCGGTTTCTCGTTTCTTTTTTCCCTGGTGATATTTGTCAACAACTATCGCAACGTCTTCGTCAATGTGAGCCGCAGCCAGAACAATTTGTTACCTTATATTTAGTTTTTTTACGTTGAACGCAATCAACGTCCGGATCATGCCTTAATGACTCTCTCGCGTGCTTAATCCGGGATAATTCCGTTTCGCTAGATAATTTTTCCTCGCGTTGAAATGATGTACTGTTTTCATTGTTTCGTACGCCCGTTCGCGTTCGTTAATTAAACAAGGGATTAGTTAACACGCACGGGACTTCCTGCTTTATGCAACTGCCTAATCCCAAAGATACCGAACAAAAATACATCGGTTTTTATATAATATATTTTTTTTTAGTTATATGCGATATCATCGTTTCAGTATATCCGTAACGAGAATACGAAAAATATACCGCAATAATCATTTCAATCTGTATATTTCATTGTTTATTTAATTTCTATTTCTACTGTCGGTTGATCTAACAGTTCTGTCATTGATTTAATTTTTAGTTCCATTATTGGTTGATTTAATAATTCTGTCATTAATTTAATTTTTGGTTCCATTATTGGTTGATTTAATGCTTCTGTCATTAATTTAATTTTTAGTTCCATTATTGGTTGATTTAATCGTTCTGTCATTAATTTAATTCTTGGTTCTATTATTTGTTGATTTAATGCTTCTGTCATTAATTTAATTTTTCGTTGCTTTATTGGTTGATCTGTTGGTACTATTATTAATTTAATTTTTGGTTCCATTATTGGTTGATTTAATGCTTCTGTCATTAATTTAATTCTTAGTTCCATTATTCGTTGCTCTAACGGTGCTATAATTAATTTAATTTTTAGTTCCATTATTGGTTGATCTAACGGTGCTATCATTAATATAATTTTTATTTCCATTATTGGTTGATCTAACAGTTCTGTCATTAATTTAATTTTTAGTTCCATTATTGATTGATCTAATGGTTCTATCATTAATATAATTTTTATTTCCATTATTGGTTGATCTAATGATCCTATCTTTAATTTAATAGTATTTTTGGTAACATTTTAGTGTCCTTTGATTTTCCTTTTACTGTTTTACGCTAAAGTAAAGTGTATTCGTTGGTCATTGAAAACGAAATTGGAAACAATACAATATCCGAAACAGTACTGCTTTTTACACCAAATAAACAAGAGAACTCCACAAAAAGTATAAAATTGTTTATTATTCACACAAATGTATAATTCGGAGAAAATTTCACAAACATCTTTGAAGAATTATTAACTGGGTGTTGTGTAATTATAATCAAGATTAATCATATAATGCTCACACAATGTGGCATGATTATGAAATTGTTTGTACATAAACATTTGTCATCGTACAAATAGAATTAAAAAATGTTCAATGTGTTATTTTCACAAGAATGATAACATTTGCCACATCTCTCCGACTTTACCTCGAAAAATGATACTCTAAAGAGTACGCCTTATCTTTGTAATTATACAAACAAGTCTGCGAAAAGATAACCAAAATATGTAATAGATATATGTATCATTGTTTAATCTTGAGCGAAATTATTAAACAATTTTCATTATTTATTTTTCATGTGTCAGAATGTCACGTGACTAATGCGGTACCGGCAGAGAAATGGTACTATTTTCCTCTGAATTCGTGAACCCTGGACACACGCGAAAACTTAATAAATTAATGTTGATTACCGTTTATTATTCGTGAAGATAGTAATTCCATAAATCGAGCTCGTATTACAACAATCGAAGATTAACGTCGCATCGGGTCGGGAAAGCGTGCGTTTCATGCAGGTGAATCGTTAAAATTCGCCATTTCGAATTTATAAAATTGAAAAGGACGCTTTTTACGTTAGTTCGTGTGTAAAATTGGCTTTTTTTATCGGGCACCGTCGAACGATTAAACCTGCAGTTGTTTGCATATCCGGTTTATGTTTCAATCTGGTTCCATCAATATGAATAAACACCGGTACGGGAGATAGCTTACTTCTGCATTAATATGTATTGGCAATAAATCGATATCGATAATTAAAATCTGTACCTGCCAGCGGAGCCTTCGGGCGTGAGCGCGTTTATATAAAAGTTCAATTTGTTATATGTAACTGTACGAGATGACTATAAATATTGCGTTACCCTTTTTAACTGCGATCGTAAATCCGCGTGATTTATGCCCCAGCCGTCTGTAAGAGCGTGAAGGGGTCGGAGATTTCTATGTATCGTTTGACTGCGTCGTTTGGATTTTCATATTTCTTTCCACTAAACAACGGCCGTTTCCATTTCTCGTTTGGTTTACGTAACCGATGATAACGTTCATCGTGATAAATTTAATGAACTGATAAATAGCTCGTCAAACTTTCTGTCGGGCATGTCGGAAAAATATTGTTCCCTAGGTTTTTTTCCACGAATCTCTTACAATATTCCGAGCTGAATTTGATTCTCTCGTTAACGATAATGGGAGATTTTTGAATTTTCTTTTAGATTAAAAATAAAATTTCCGCAGGTATTATGGTAATCATTTAATCCAGTTTTCTATACTATTCAATATCAACAACAAAACATTGCCAGCGATATGTATATTGTAATTCCAAATCTGTTTTAAATTCACATTTTATATAAAAAAAATTCATTATTAGACTACGGATCTTTATTCATTTATAACAAAATTGAGTACATGAAATTCAAAATTGTTAGATGTCATACGACCCTTTTCACTCGGAGATTTTTAACTTGAAAATGAAACATTTCTTCTGACCTAGAATATTTCCAATCTCTATGATTTTTAAATTTGTCAGCAGAGAGAGAGTTAGGTATTAATAGATTAATATGTTTACCAAGATTGATTGTTTAATGTGTACGATTAAGAAAGGTAATTATTGAAAAATGGTACGATTCATTCAATCGAATGATGGTTGAATCTGTTTGGTACATATGAAATTGATGTTAATACCTCACGAAATACTTAAATGTTTAGTAATTTGTTAAATACCGACATTTATCTATTGGGTTGGCAAGAAAATGATTTCGGTACTTTAATGTGAAATAAAACCGAGTTTTTTTATTCAACCGATGAACTACGATCAATAAAATATTGCCTTGATTATTCTTTTTGGTAAAAATGATTTATTAAAGTTTATTGCTTGATTAAAAAAAAAATTGGGTTCTATTTCACCTTAAAATACCATAATTACATTCTTGTGAACCCAATAATAACGTAAACAATATTTTCTGGTACAGCAATTTTTCGTGACGCCTCAGAGAGGCGCCATTCGAGTGCTATGGGTTAATTTGTATGTTAAGGAGAGTTAATTCCAATTTCGCGAAAGTAGTCTATAAAAAAGAGGACTTGCATAAACTTCAGCAGTTAATCATTAATCAATTATCCGATTGCAATTGAAAGGAATGTAATCGTTAACCGCAAAGACTAAAACAGGACTTTAAATTAAAATAGTACTTTAAGGTGAAATAAAACCGAGTTTCTTTATTCAACCGATGAAATATAAAATATTTTCTTGATTATTCTTTTTGGCAAAAATTATTCATTAAAATTTATTGCTTGAATAAAAAAATTCACCTAACTCTATCACTCTATTTCACCCTAAAATCTCGAAATTATATTCTTGCCAACCCAATAACGTAAACAATATTTTCTGCTACAGCAATTTTTCGTGACACCACAGAGCCGCCAGTCGAGTGCTAAGGGTTAATTTGTACGTGAAGGAGTTAATTCCAATTTCGCGAGAGAGTAGTCTATAAAACTAGGGATTTGCATAAACATCAGGAGTCTAGTAATAACGCAGGCGGGCAGGGTTATCCGGTTGGTCGGAAATCGAAAACAATTCGTGGCCACCGTGGATGCGACGGGCATCTGGAATGAATTTTTCGCAAGGCACCGTGGCTGACGAGTATCGTCCTATGGGTCGGCCGAGCACGAGTCGAAAAAATATTTTCGCAGGGCAGATGCGTACGGATGGCGTTGTAACGGGGCCAACGAGTTTGAACATCAGTCACGAAAAAGAGGGATTAAAAAAAAAGGAGGTGGGAGAGTGCCAAAAAAGTCCAGGAGATGGGTTGCCCGAATAAGTGGGTTGAGTGAGTGAATGACAGATAGACAGCAACCAGACAGGAAACTGACAGCACGGCGACGGGCTGACAGCTTGCCACTCTGCCGAGCGTTCGCAACATCGAGAATTACCGGCTACCGTACGTGTTGATCCTTGTCCCATTCATCGACAAAAAAGCGAACGAACCTGCGATTTTGTTCTATCGCATAGAACGGGATCAATGATCAACCTCAAGAAAACCCACGAATACCAAACCGTTTCATTTTTTCGTTAGAATTGCATAAATAGGGTAAACTGTACAACGATTGGCACCCTGAGCAAAATTTATAGTAAAAATTTTTTTAAACGTTTAAAGGAGCTTAATTTGCTATTATTACGATCAAAATCGAAGAGTTTTATAAGTAATAGAACTTTTAAATAACTAAATTGATATTTTCGGCGCACAGAGTCTTACTGGTATTTATCCTAGTAGGCTGGAAGTTCCAATTTCGAAGAAATATTTAGTTTGGAAGAAAGTAATTTCGGTATCTTAACCGTCTATTGCGTGAATGTTTATAACGAGTTGAAAAGAAAATATATGTGACTGTTAGTCTACTTAAAAATGAGTATAGTCATGAAATAAATAATGAAATTGGATTAGAAAATATTATTTATTGCATTTTATGACTGTTCCTAAATATTTGATATAAATTAATATATAAAATAATATAAATTAATATATAAAATTAATATATATATATTATATATATATATATATATATGTATATATAGTTGATAATATATATAGATAAACAGTCGACATAAATAAATAATAGAGCACAAATTTAAAAAGTAACTAACTAAAAAATATCTATTTTAAGAAATTCGAATATAATAAACAAGAAGTAACGATTCTATTTTTCCATCGCGTCGTTTTGCTTGTTATTCACATATTCTCTGTACTCGTAAACACTGTAAATACATAAACTTCATAGTCTAATAATGAAACTTTGCAAACAAGTAGAGCACCGAAAAATGTGCGTCACGTATTTTTTTATAGGTGTCCGTTTTCATATTCATCGGTGAAAACATCCTCTAAAACTGCGGATGAAAAAGCTGCCTTATAAAATACCATGGAATGTGACGCAAGTAGAAGAGTATGTCGAAACACAAACATTACAAATCATATCTCGAAGCTCTTCTTCGCTAATACCAATTAATATTTATTTTTCCACCTGAAAATAGTTTATTATTTTCATATGTACAATAGTACACGTTAATAAATTTTCCAAAAAAATATTTACAAGTACATTGACCGACACTGTCGAAAAAATTCGATGTTTTTTTTAATGGAAAATGTAGTCGTGCAAGAAAATTTTAACAAATGTTTGTTATTTAAACGATATATTAAAAATTTGATGTTTTTCTCTGAAGTTTCTCGTATTTGTTGTTAGTTAATTTTAATGTTTTGAATTTTCTTTTTGCCGTTTGTCAAATTATTTTTCGAAGAACTATATCTCACACGAGCATCATCAAAATCTTGTAAGTTTAGATGCTTTAATTTTCAAAACAGCAGACAGTACGCGCAACAAACGACACAACTTTTTGACACAGTCATCGACTTTGTCCCTAACGAATTACAGGGATAACGATTCCTACGCCGAACGTCATCGGTCGGAATAGGAGCGACGGTACCATGAAAGTATGGGTTACTGTCAAAAGTAAACCAACGGTAAGGTATACTTATGACTACAAATTACGTATAATTCCGACGGTCGTAACAACGTAACAACGGCTGGATACATAATTATTCAGCGTAATCACTAAGACTTCGGAACGCTGCACTACCTTTTAAAATTGCGCTTAAATTACAGTCATATGGCATTTGACGAATATCAGTCACGTGTCCAGTGCTAAATGCACACTCAGATAGGAGCAGACGTTCGACGTATCGCTCAAACGATAATGGCCACTCCATATTTAACAGGCAAATGGAAAACTGTTCAGAAAAAAAAACATTCTAACAATTTGCGATTTTTTTGTAAAAAAAATCAATAAGAACAGTTGGGAAGACAACTGTCTTATGACGAGACATGACTATCGAAGATTTGTTGAATGATACAGAGGGTGTCTGAAAAATGTTGAACTAGAGAGGAGTGACTCCCGAGGTAATTTGAAGTAACCATTTGTTTTGGAAAAATCTTCTCCGCGAATTGTTAAGGCGGAAAACTCGTTTCCAAAGTTTTATACTTTGAGTGAATCATTTTGCGTATATTGTAGTGAAAAGAATCAGCTGCAATGTAGGTTTCCATTTAAGAAAAATCAAAGTTGATTTTCAGAAGCTAAATAATTATTATCAATAATTATTTAACATATTTACTATAATATTAGGTTGTTGCATATGATATGTCCGATTTTTAGAATGGTACTCTTAGAAAACGTTTCAATCAAGAAAAAGGTTTATCATATGTATAAAAGTAATTATTTACTTTAGGGGCTGCCGCGCTGATTTTGATGAGATTGAAATATGTTGTCAAGATCATCATTCTGAACAACTTTTCCCTATACATGTTACCGCCGCTCGTTTTACTTTTCGAGATATTCGCAAAAAACTATTGCGGAGCGTGCAGAAATATGAAAAATTCAATACAGTATTAGCAATAGTTTTTTGCGAATATCTCGAAAACTAAAACCGACCAGCGGTAACATGTATAGGGGAAAGTTGTTCAGAATGATGATCTTGACAACATATTTCAATCTCATCAAAATCGGCGAGGAAGCCCCTAAAGTAAATAATTACTTTCATACATATGGTAAACCTATTTCTTGATCGAAACATTTTGTATTAGTACCATTCTAAAAATCGGACATATCATATGCACCAACCTAATATTTTAGTAAATACGTTAAATAATTATTTTTAATAATTATTTAGTAATTAATTTAGTAATTATTAATTATTAATAATTATTTAGCTTCTGAAAATGAACTTTGATTTTTTTAAATGGAGTCCTACATGTATATTCTGATATACCAATCGGTGCAGCTCATTCTTTTCACTACAATATACCCAAAATGATTCACTGAAAGAATCAATGAAATTGTATCTCTGGTTCGAACGTTCGAGTCTTCCAAATTCCAGCATAATGTGCATACTGTGTGTTCGCTAGAGTATAACATTGTTTTATGTATTTCTGGAATGGAACAGCCACTGATTTGAAAGAAAAAGCTCGTGTTGCCCGATTAAATTGTAAAGTCTAGAAGTCACTAATTACGAAATTAACAGATGATTGTAAATTACAACGAACGCCGGATAACCGAACGAGTATATTAGACGCACGAATCTGGTAAACTAAAAATATCCGTGTAAATAATTTGGCGAACTTGCGCGTTAGTTTCCACAGTGACTCAAGTGGAAACAATTAACGAACGTTAACTTTAATGAACGCTTGTAAGTTTTTTATTTAATTACATCGGGACTAAACGTCACACGATTTAATCAGTCCGTGGACGTGCTCATTAAAATTGTGCGAAAACGGAAGTGCAAGGAACTCGCAAATTGCAAGGAGCATGTTCACTATAAGACATGATACAAGCATTTTCACGTCTTCGTACCGGCCATATTTTACTCGCTAAATCTAGGGGGAACTGTGAACGTGTTAAGTGTATTTACATCTTCAAGTATTTTTCCACGAAAACGTCGTAATTTTCCATTCGTTTAGCATTAATTAAATCGACGTTCAAAAATATTCTACAATCTCAGAACAGGTAGCTTCTATTCAATTGCACCTCGGTGCTAGATCTCACTACGTAATCGCGATCGGATTACTAACGAGGAAAAATTACATGTGAAGTATGACGCACGTGTCTGAACTGTGACCTTTATTTGCAGAAAAAGTGACAGCGTCAGTCTTACTTTACATTCGGTGTCCATTTTACGATTATAAAATTCATATATACGCGGCCGTGTAATTAATTGAAATGCTAATCAATCTCTCATTACTAAGAATATCTTCCACACTATATATTCGTAATAGGACCAAGATTAGATATTTATTGGGTTGGAGCGAAAGTTCCCGTAGTTTGTTTATTAAAATTGAAAGATAAAATTCAGATATATATTCATAGATTTATTCGATAACATATTTTCTCTCATATATGATCAATACCTCAATTTTATCTTAGATTCTTAATTTGAAAACGCTACGAACTTCCTTTCCAACCCATTAATATATTTTCCAACGAAAATCTTGATCTAAAAAATTTTTAATGTTATGTTAAATAACGATCCAGTAATCAAACAAGATACGAACAGATCCTGGATCAGTCATATCCTTGAAATTGATCCGTATAATTCGAGGAAAATTATCGAAAATGAATATGTGGATGGCATTCTTTTAATATAGCTTTTTAAATATTTGTAGCTCCTAGCGTTCGTAAAATAGTTTTTAATGTAAGGGGGCTGAGTATTTTATGGAATAATTCATGAAAAATGGGAATAATAGATTTTCAATGAGATATAGGAATTTTTTAAAAATTGTTAGTTTTGTCTTTAGAAACAAATAGTTTAGCAAAAATAGTGGTAAACAAACGTACTATTCGTCGAGAAAATAAACAATTAAAAAAATACATTTATACACTCCAGAACCTTGCAATTTGGTTGACAAAATGTTGTTTACTTCGATTAATAAGTTTTCTATACAAAAGCTGTGTTTATAGAATGTTAGATACTATTAAAAATCGGACGTCTCATATGGCAACACCCTAATGCAACAATATCGATCGTTTGTAAGAAAACTGACACGAATCAAAATATATTTCTAATAATTTCTACTTCCATTGCTAATAGCATTTGTAGATCCAACATAAATAAAAATCGCACTAAATTCTGTCCGATTTTAATGCTCCAGCATTTTTCAAATTTTTTACAAGCCACAAATGCATAAAAATCCGCAATCTAATTATAACTAATGTACACGACAATTTCCCCAATATTCATGATTTAAGAACAAATTATGTTACCTTTCCAAGTTGGTTATATAGAATTAAAAACAAAATAGTAATGTTAGTTAATTTTCAAATAGCTCTCCTACAAGAATTTCCTTTTTCTGATTCGAATGCCACTTCTGTTCTATACGAACAATAAAGTTTGACGAAAGATCTACGGGAAACTATGCCAAAATGGACGCTCTCACAGTAGTCGGCGCGGTATGTAAGGTGTCGCGAGGGCCGTGAGACGCAGCAGCAAATGCAAAAGAAATAAATAAACTCGGCAAAAAAGTATGAAAGATCGTAGCAGTGTAATAGTCGCGAAGAAACTCTGAGGAAACTTTCGCACTCAACCAATGTTTAGTGAAAATGACTACGGCGTGACATGTCTTTAATTAATAGAACGTATCGCAGGGCAATAATTCAGGTTGCAAAAAGCGGGAATGTTATGCAGATTGATTGTCAAGTCTGATAGCGAGAAAATGAGAGACAAACCGAGAGATAGAGAGAGAGAGAGAGAGAGAGAGAGAGAGGAGGAGGGGAGGATGCAGCAAAAGAAACGCGAGAGGCAAAGTGGCCATCTCCCCACCAACAAACGATGGTTTCTCCTCTTTTCCCCTGGCGTTGCCCCATTCCACCTTCTCGGGCCGGACAGGTGAGCAGCGAGTCCGTGGCGCGGGTTACCATTATGTCTATAGCCTTGAATTAAAATGCCATATAATGACACAGCTAAGCAACCTGTATAATTTATGTCCATAAAAATAAAATCATAATTACAGAGGTACGGACTGCGAAAAGACGGTAATAATATGGCTGCCCACGGTGCTCGTTGCGTGTTCCGCGCGTGTATATCGGCGTCGGCCGTTGCTCGGGCTATGTTACTATTGTTGTTGCTCTGCTGCTACACCATTGTTATTGTTGCTTCTGTCCTGTCGGATGTCGCACATGTCGGCATTGAAAGGCCACCGTCAATCGACGTGGACGGCTCGCGCTGTCGTCCATTTTCAGCGAACGCTCAACGGTAATTTTCATAAATTCACCGCGCGGTTGCCGACGCAGTCTTAAATGTTTTATGAACAACCGCTACCAGATATGCAAAACAATCGACCGCTATTTACAGCTGGTGACTATACGAAAAATAATAAATGTTCTATTTCGCTTCAGCTTGGTGCTGTTGGTACGAATAATTGTTGTTCCGCATAAACATTTAGTAATCAAATTTTAACATTTAAACCTACCTCGCTCTAAAATCGATTAAAATGTTCTACCTTAGAAAAATGACAAGCCTCTTTTTATTTCGATTCTGTGCAAGTTTTATTACAATATAATTAATAAATGATATTGGCGCAAGGTTCGATCAATTAAAGACCCTATAGCAAATGTGCAATTATTTACGTGCTTCTGACGTTTCGATCCCTGTGTGGATCTTTTTCAAAGAAAACAGTTTTGCATCTGGAAAATATATTTACAGAAAATTAGTATGATTTCTACTTCTAGAACTGTGTAATTCCTCTGTCAAGAGAATGAAAATAGAAAACATACTTGCTATGTCACTGGTACACAACGGAACATATATAGGGTGTCCCAAAATTCGTGTACTTCCCGGAAATGGGAGGTTCTTTGGGTCATTCGAAGCGACATTTTGCTTTACAAAAATGACGCCAGCGGCCTTGTTTAGGAGTTATTAACAAAAAACAGAGACCAATCAGAGCGCGGCTAGAGCAAACGGAGTCCGACTCAGCGACAGGTCCCGCTTAGCGTGGCGGCGCCATTGGCCGAGCCAGACTCAATCCGCTGTAGCCGCGCTGTAATTGGTCCGTGTTTTTTTGTTAATAACTCCTAAACAAAGCCGCTGGTGTCATTTTTGTAAAGGAAAATGTCGCTTTAAATGACCCAAGGAACCTCCCATTTCCGGGAAGTACACGAATTTTGGGACACCCTGTATAAAGAATTATTAAGAGTTACTATAAAGAAATATTAAGAGTTATAATAAACCTTGTTGGTCACACGGTGGCAGAATTGTAACTGAGAACATACGCTGTTCAAACGAAAGAGAAAGATCATAACCTATGTAAATGATTGGCAATCGTGATTGACTGATCGATATCGATCAGTGGTGACATCAACAAACTGCCTCGCGCAAATTTGAAACAACACAATAGACACGTCTATGTACTCTGGCCAAACACACATTTTATATTTGGTGGAATTCAAACTGCGAACGATTTAAATGCATTGGAAACACCACATATAAAGAAATTACAAACTAAGTAATGTCAAGTAATAGTCGTGAATCTTAGGATTTTCATACCGAAGAGGTTAACACTTTGGTGATGTTTTATCTTTACATTATCGAAATCAAACCGATGATCAATTCAAATGGTCAAATGGTCAAATTTTTATTACAATATGTCGTTGAATGAGGAAGCTTCTCGAATCAATTTCCATGTAAGCAACTTCATAATTTACTTAACACCTCTACGTAACATTCATTTCAGTATGAACGAATATACGTTACCGTAAATAGTTTTTATTTCAACAAATTAACACATTAAAAATCAAAGATACTTTCCAGTCAAGTGATTTTCAATCAACGGTAATTTTCATAAATTCAATCATTAAATGTTTTATGAACAACCGCTACCAGATAGGCAAAACAATCGACCGCTGGTGACTATACGAAAAATAATAAATATTCTATTTCGCTTCAGCTTGTTGCTGTTGGTACGAATAATTGTTGTTTCGCATAAACATTCAGCAATCAATTTTTAACACTAAACCGCCGAGTTCTAAAATCAATTAAAACGTTGTACCTTAGAAAAATGACGAGACTCTGTTTATTTCGATTTGATGCAATTTTTATTACAATGTGCGCTTGGATAAAGGAGTTTCTCGAATCAATTTCCATGTAAGCAATTTTATAATTTACTTAACACCTGGACATAACGTTCATTCCAATATGAACGAATATACGTTAACACATCAAATGAATATAAATTATCACGTGACAAACCAAAGATCCTTTTCAGTCAAGTTCTATTCAAAATTAATACATAGTGTATTTAGAAAGTGCAATATTACATTCAATTACATATTATATTATATGAAATGTGTAAGGCAAAGAGTTACACTAAATAATAATTGTTCTTCATTATAAAAGTTAGAACATTATATTTCTAACCGAACGAATTTACTCTTCGCAACAGACATAAAGTTAATTCAAATCTGAAGCATCCGTTACCGAATGGAAAGTCAATTTGGAAAAATATAAAATTTTCGAAAACGTGAATGCACAGGTGCTCTTCCGCTCCAGGGGGGCAGAGAGGAAACGAAAAAGATATTGAAAAAGGATCGCGAGTAGAATTCGGAGGGAGTAAGCACGTTTACCGTCAGCTTAACGTCGAGATCTTAAACTGCGAGCCGAACAACTGCCGAGTAAGGAAAATTAATAAATGTGCCAGAAAAATTAATGGCGCCGAAAACTCGACTTCGGCGACATTAATCTTACGTGGCAAAGTGGCAACGGGTTTTCCGAGACGCGAGCTCGAGCGAGCGCGCGCGCGCGCGCAAAAAGAAATCGTTTCAGCTCCGTTTCTCACCGTCCGTTCGTAGTGCAAATCGTCATGAGACTCTGAAACGCGAACGGAAAGGCGATGTGAGATCGCGTTGATGAATGCCTCCATTACACGAACACCGCTAGTTACTCCTCGGAGATAAACCGCCTTCATTACTCACTTTCTGGCGTGACCTTATTCCCCCCTACGGTCTCCTCCTCTACCGGCTCTCTCTCTGTTTCTGCCCTCTCCCCTCCCTCGTCCCGTACACCCTTCTCCCCTTTGTTACCGTCTCTGTTGCACCTATTAGGCTAATGTGAATTAATAACAGCAGCTTTTTCTAGTCAACGGTCGCTTTCTTGCAACAATACCGGTGTTTTAGTACATAATAAATTTTCGACCTCGGAAAATATATAACTGTGACGTGAAAGCGCGCGCGCACGTCAAGGGGTGGCACACTCTTAACAGATTGGATCGTTTATCTTCGAGCTCGAAGCTGCATTATGTTAGATATGTATTAATGCGACAATGCAATTATCAGCGGCGGTTAGAGCCGGTCGTTTCGGCGTTCGTTACTTCTCTTTCTTCTTCTTCTTATATTTTTTTTTGTTGTTTTCTGCTTTGTCACGGAGAAGCGATAATTTTTCACCGCTGATTTATGAGACGATTATTATGAAACTGAAGGTTTATTAGCGTTTGTTAATGCGAAGTGTGCACACGCCGATAAATTTGAAAATAACCACGATACGCGATATCCTCTTTCGGCCTTCTTACCCCGGCAATAAGTGTTGAGTGATCGTGCAAAGAATGTTATGAAACTTTCTAGCGACGAACACGCTCTACTCGAATCGCTAACAAATCTCCATGCATTAAGACCGCTTTGCCTTTTAGCGGACTGTAATGAAACTATCGTTTCCGATCGATCGCTTTAACCGTACACCGCTTCGCGTGTACTCGACTCAACTAAATCATTTCAACCATGAAAATATTCGTATTAAGGTGTAGTCCGTAAATGTAGGTTTTTCAAAATTTTTCGATTTTTATGTGCTACTCCCGTAAAATTACGTTTTTTTTTATTTTTATTCTGTTCTGTTCATCGTCACTCAGCAGCGAAAGGGTTAACTGTTTGACTTTTTTTTCATTACCTACTCATCTTGCATTTTGTTTCCGCATTGACACGAAGCGTAGAAACACGAAGTAAATTAAAATTTAATTAGTTACACACACAGAAGTCCATTTCCACAGTTGTGTTTCAATATTCTTTAAAATACAAAATATTCTCTGCAATCCTCATGTGGAAAACATTTTTTAAAAATTATGAATTCGTCGATCATCATTGCAACATTTTTTTTATATCTATTATTGTTTCCAAGACATGATAACAACAACTAAATTGTAAAACAAAAATAATTTCTGCAAAATAAAAATTGTAACAATTGTAGGAGCAGGGATCAAATAGAAATCAGTCATGTTTTCTTTAATAATTTCAATATAATGTAAAATAATATATCTATATACTTAATCATTTTTTATTATTTTATTGTCTCGAATTTCACCAATTCAGTTTTGTCATAAATAAATCCGCAGTCCAATAATAATCATTAGACAGCGGATATTTTTGTTTATTGTTTATTTTATTTCTTAATACATCCTATTGTATTAAGTTTCAAATTGTAGCTATCTACATTTTCATAAAAAATGCATAAAATCCGTTGTCTAATAATTACAGTTCAATAATAATAATGATTATTATTGTGTGTTTTAATCTACAATAGAACAAGGAAGAATTGTCTGATACTTTTAACCGAGGTTCTTCATAAATCTTTTGAATGTCCAAAATAATTTGTGAGATTGCAACCTTTCTGAATTTTCTTTGAATTGCAATTAATTAACTTTCCACTGAGGTAATAGCATAGTTTAAGTACAATGAACTTTCCAAACACTGTGTTTGATAGCAACGTCACAAAATATTTTTATTGCAACAAATATTGAATGTTCCAACAACAGCATTTCGCAGTATTTTGCAAATACTATAGATTGTAATCACCGTTATCTGTACGATCTACACCAGTAACAAAAAAACCGGCAGAATTTCTTGTCAATTAACAGAATAGTGAAATACCGAGAACAATAATTGGTGTACCGAAGATTGCCTGATGTATCGCTTTTTTAAATTTATAGACATTTATCAATATCGTGCGAATAAATATCAGGCAATTACGCTTAATGGGTCACGTTACGCGTTTAATAAAACCAGCATGCGCTTAATTGGATATTAAATTAATGGGCGCTACGCGCAAATCAAACAAAACAATATAAATCCGGTTAAAAGGGAAATCATAATTTATAGTTGCCAAGCGACAATATGTTTCCTGATAAAGGGCTTCAAACACTGCATCGTTGCATTCAGCAGAAAAAGATATACGTACATAACATTCCATACATATTTAACGATGATTGTCAATTTTTTTTGTCGTTGCACATTTTTATTTTACATGTATGTATTTACAGAACATATAGTGTTACATACATTAACACAAACCTTTATTATTCATTCAAACTTGTTAATTGCATTACCAATTCCATCAAGTTCCAAGTCAAATTAAACTCTTCATTAGTCTCGGTCTCAAACGATCGCGTACACGGTACTAATACATACTTGATACAAAATCGATATTCGTGAAAATTTTACGTAAGATTGAGTCACAGATAATACCTGTTTTTAGGAATAAATTTTAACGATACTGTATCAGTGTAATGACTCATTATTAAACCGCGGATCTTCACGCAATTCGGCTTTTGAAAATTTTCAAAAAACGCTACGATACAAAATATCACAGAATTTAATACGATTTTAATTTATTTCTGATCTAGAAAGGCTACTACCACGAAAAAGAATGTTTTATCTGATTCGAGTTTCTCAAAATTCCTTTAGAAACATTGAATTGTAAATTGCATAAATATCAGTCTACAATAATCATCGCAAATAATTATTGATTAAGATATATAGTGGATGTAAAAAGTAACCGTACGCCATTTTAACCAGAATAACATTTTTGTAATTGTACCAAACGACCTGATCTTTTTTATAATCAACTGAAAACATTGGTTTACGAAATGATATGAAAAAAAGATTTTCCAAAAATTATATAATTTACAAGACTACATGGAAAAATAAAAGAGGGGCCTTTTTAAAAAACTTTTTTATTTGGGCCCTTAGTGAAAATTTAAAATATGTTTTGTAAATCTGTGTTAGTTATACACGAAAATTTCAACGTAATATTTGAAATAAATCAATGTTTCTAATCGATTATATAAAATCGGGTCGGTTGGTACAATCATAAAAATGTTATTGCATTTTAAAGGGCGTTAGAATACTTTCGTGACACACTGTATCTAATTGTTGCTTCTTTTGTTGACAAATAAAATGAAATGGAAAAATCAAATGAGTACAACTGCTTATATTCGGTTATTTAATTGTATTCAACGAGTAGGCAGCCGTTGTTTAAACGACCGACAAAATATCACCAGCATAAATTACAAATTATATCAATGATTCTTTTATCTATGGCTCGACTCCGCAGTATGTACATCGTCTCTCAATCACACGTTGTATATTGGCAGAGAGATTCCG
This sequence comes from Lasioglossum vierecki, assembly GCA_028455595.1. NCBI lineage: Eukaryota > Metazoa > Arthropoda > Insecta > Hymenoptera > Halictidae > Lasioglossum > Lasioglossum vierecki. The sequence goes on along the minus strand of CM052336.1, from coordinate 24,177,277 downwards.
ACGCACGGTTCAATTGTTATGCACATAAACATTATGTCATATCACCTTGATATAATCACGGTGTGCAAGCAATCACATTCGAATATCAAACAAACGATAAGAATGCCAGTATTACGCGGTATTTGATGCCACAACAGTTGAAGAACTTTCACGTGCGACAGTGAATCTATCGATTATTAAGGTACAATCGATTTGCAAACCTTATACTCGTATTCTTATCAGAACTGTAATTGGTAACCTTCGCAGGGTAATGTGAATTCTCGAAGACCATAGCTTCAGATTTTTCAAAAAAATTTTTACGTGAATAAAATTAAATCTGCTTGTCTATTTTTTATCCTGCGTTATTCTTTATCCCTAATTTATTAGAAACGAGGCTATTCGTCGTGGTCTAAGAGACCTTTGTTTGCACGTTATTATAACTTGTCTTGCGAGGGTTAAAATATCGTAAAATTCTGATTCAATATAAGATAGATAGTACGTAAAATGCAGACCTTGGTAAAAAATGGTAAAATTACGTTTAGGGGAGGCAGTTCCGATGACCTTGACACATGTTGTCAGGAACAACATTCTGAACAACTTTTGTCATTACAACTACCCGGTGCTCGGTCTTAGTTTTCGAGATAATTGCAAAAAACTATTGCTAGTACTAAATTGAATTTTCAATAGGCATAAGCTGGCGTGTTAAAAATGAAACACGAATTTCAGCGCTCTCTGTGTCCCAGGACGAAACTAATGACATTATATATAAATATAAACGCTAACTCACTTGCACACAGATACTCGCGTGACTCACACAACTCTATACAGGGTGTCCCAAAATTCGTGTACTCCCCGGAAATGGGAGGTTCCTTGGGTCATTTGAAGCGACTTATTCCTTTACAAAAATGTCGCCAGCGGCTTTGTTTAGGAGTTATTAACAAAAAACACAGACCAATCAGAGCGCGGCTAGAGCAAACGGAGTCCGACTCAGCGACAGGTACCGCTTAGCGTGGCGGCGCCATTGGCCGAACCAGAATCAATCCGCTGTAGCCGCGCTGTGATTGGTCCGTGTTTTTTGTTAATAACTTCTAAACAAAGCCGCTCATTTTCGTAAAGGAAAATGTCGCTTCAAATGACCCAAGGAACCTCCCATTTCCGGGAAGTACACGAATTTTGGGACACCCTGTATATTGTAGCTATGTATATGTACTTTAATGTATACGCGTACAATTAATCTTGCAAGTAAAAAGAGTAGAGGGTACAGCTTCAAGTAATATTAAATGTTTATTATATATATATATATATATATATATATATATATATATATATATATAACCCATTTTTGTTTACATTTACGTTTACATGTACGTTTCACATAATATTCAGATGCTATATCCAACAAATATTTGGCCTTAAAACGTAAATTGCATATTGACCGCTCCAAAAGTAATTTCTATGGCAAATGCAATAATTCCTTGTTCCCAGTCGCAGAGAGTCACTTAGAAATTCTTTTCTCGTGCATTCTGTCCTTAGGAAATTTATATAAATTGCTATAATTTCCGGGGCAATTAAAAACAACGCACAGTTTCGCAACAATAATTACTTTTTCACTTCGACTCACTTTATATACAATTCCACTAGACACTATACATGAATTGTGGATCAGCGTGGATACAGAACGAAGCAAGCGTTCTGCGCATGCGCCCCCATCACGTGATGGAGAACACCAACGCCGCCGCAGTCCTAAGGCCGAAACATAGCGGTTGAATTATTTGCATTTCATCTTACACCTCCTGGTCACGACTAACCCCATAACGGCAGAGAGAGATAAAGAGAGGGGGTAACTGTATTCCCCTGAATTTCTAGGGCTGTGCGAACATCTGCAGAATGCGAGCCGAACTAAGTTCGACTGAGTCGAGCCGAGCCGAGCCGAGTTCTCGCACGAAGCGAACGGTCCGCACGAAGCGGATAGTTCGCGAATGGCTTGCATCTTACACGAAGGAATCGAATCGAAATGAATTCATATTCAAGCGTAATATAACATGGTGCGAGTTATACATAGTTATACATACGGGTCCGTTCGCTTCGTGCGAGAACTCGACTCGGCTCGCATAAGCGAGTCTCGACTCGACTCGACTCGAACTCGACTCGCATTTTGTGAGCCCGCCTGCAGCCCTATGAATTTCCCCTGTCCGGCGACATGGCAAAGAAAGCGGTTATTCCCGTTTCAGCAAACTCTTCGGAACACCGTCGCGTCGTGTATCGGCTCTCTTTGGTCCTACGCCGCTGGTAGCTGGGTCCGATATTCCAAGCACGCCTGCAAAAAAACAAAACACAGGGGAATACGTTTCCCGCATATGCGACTCGCGTGTATTCGCTGGATTCATTTTGGCCGGGACATTCCGCTGTCAGCGCGGCGTTATCGCGCATCGCCGGCCAGTAAAACGTTTCGACCGTGCGCCGATAAACCATGAATCCGCAATTTACAGGAAACGTGAGTGATTCGTTTGTGCGCCCGCACGTACCCGCTACGTGCGTGTAACGCACACACCGTCGCCGGGGTTACACGGTTTTTTCTCGCAGCCGGACGTTTACCAGATTGTGATTCCCGATGCAACAATTAATGGCCATTTACTGTTAGGGCCATACTTTTAACCGCCGATATTTTTCCCCGGTCCTCGCCGAGGGCTGCAAACTCTTACGTTCTCTCGCTCGTATTGTCCACAATCCTAGGATTTACCAAGTGTGGATAGGACTTAAAAGCCAAGAACGCCGTAAGATCCCCACTACCAATAATGCGGATAACGGTTCGGTAGTGGGGGTAACATGTCAATTTGAAAGGTGGAAAAGGTTCTGTCGGTGACAAATTTTTTCAATTGATTTTAAACTGACTTCCTGATGAGCTAGAGACTTGAAATTGGATACATGGCTCAGAACTGGATGACAATGCATTATTAAAAAAAAATTTTAAGTCTATCCGTTTCGGAGAAAATAACAATTAAATATTTACCTTTTCACCCCCCGCGAAACTACGTCATCGCGTTCAGCGATCCCCACTCCGCGCGACAACACTGTCTACTTTACCATGCGTGCGCACTCTGACTCGTCCCCACTCCACGGACCCACTTCGCCCCGACGGAGCTCAATATATAACAGTACGTCGCCGCGCGACGATCGCTAGTACGTCATCGCTTTGTTTACCAAGTGAAATTTACAGTGAGCTTAGTGAGTATACGAAGTATTAATAAAGAGTGATACAAGTATTGACACAAGACTAAAAAGCAGGAAATAATTATTTAAATAAAAATGAATTTTTCAAAAGTACCACGTTTTTAAAAACGAACTAAAAAGTATAAAATAATTTTTCCTAGTCCCATACAGATAGTCCTGAAAATTCGTGATTATAAATTTTGAATAGCTATGAAAATACTTGTAACATTTACAACGAAAAACGTGGGGCGCATGTAATAGATAATTTTGTGCCCCACGTTTTTCATTTTAAATCTTACAAGTATTTTTAAGTAACGAGGTTAGGAATCTGTATGGAACTAGGAAAAATTATTTTATACTTTTTAGCCCGTTTTTAAAAACGTGGTATTTTTGAAAAATTATTTTTATTTGAATAATTATTTCTTTGCCTAACTCTGGTATGGTCTAAGGGGCCGACTAAATCCGCAGTGGTTTTCCTAGCGGCTGATTAGCAGTTCCCCCTGTAGTGCTTGACTGTAGAATTAACGCGGACCACGTTCAATTTTGATCTTTTCATTGAGCGTTCCCCCGTCGGTGGAGATAGAGCAAACGGGTGTTTGAAATGAAATAAACTAACCGTCGCTTTCCTGACGACAGGCGATACATCACTGTGACCAATTCACAATGGGGCATTACTCCCCGGGAGTGAGACAATAGCTATCTCCGGGGCTATATAAACGTGTATGTGCGTGGTTATTATTCGGACGCGCACACGTGTCACCGCCAACGGCGACAAGTAGCGCCATTGGTGCTGTCCTGAAACGCAGCCCCCCGTGTCCTGAACGTGGAGGTTTCGAGTAGCCGTTTGCGGAAGCGCCGCGACGCACGGCGCTTCACTCAATTACCGTGCCGTTTAATACACTAGGCGCAGCCCGATGATTCACAAGTGAACCCAATCGTCGCGTTGCCATCGTCTTCCGCGATTACTTAGAAACGTGTTTCTCGCGTGTACGCTCGCTGTTCCCTCGATTCTAAATAGGATCGTTTTTTTTTACGAGACCCGTTTACGGTCCCATTTATCATAGCAATTAAGTCGCCGATAATTACGACAGGTGTAATTACCCCCGGGCACTGATGTAAATATTGATTGGATACTGACTTGCTTCAACGTTCCTGCCAACCGGAGCAACTACGATGGAATAATCCTCAATGTGCGGACAGCTTATGAAGATTTCACATTTATTAACGTATCGGTGTGCCGATTAATTAATATTTCATTTCGGATTGTGTACGTCTTTGAGAAATTCCAGCTTGCTAACACGAGTTACAGTCGGGCAAAATATGAAATGGACGCCGTTTGAAACGTGTAATAGCTAGACTGTTTATATACAGTATTTTATCCATACAAATCCCCAGCACAGGTCTGTCGAAGGACATTTACGCGCCTGGGACAGTATTCTTTGATTTTTGCCGAACGTAGAATAGGACAGCCGAGAAATGTAAACATAGCTAATCCAAATTTTCAACTACTTTATTTTTCATTATTTTTTTATGAGATTTCGATGAACATATTCGTGGCATTTTTCTAATTAAAATCATATCAAATATGATATAATTCGGATGATATTTACTTGTGTAATAGACAATTACAGTTTCGGTCGCGAGGAAGGATAGCGTATGGGTAAAAAGTCTTCTTCCTTGCGCCCGAAACTTTAATTGTCTATTACACAAGTATATGTCATTGGAATTATATCATACTTCGTATGATTTTAATTAGAAAAGTGCCACGAATATGTTGGTGAAAGTTCCATGAAAAAAATGAAAAATAAAGAAATTAGAAATTCGAATTAGGTGACACTCAAGGGGGTATACCCCGCAGCAGTAGTGGAGATAGATCTGGGACATTTACAGACTTTTGGGACTTTAAGGATAAAATACTGTAATTTGCAATTTTTTTATATTTATTTATTTGTACAGGTCGCATCAACATTAAGGTCATTAACGTAAAAAAGGAGAATATTGTCATATAAATAGTATTCCTATACTACTCTCTCCAATAGCTGTATATTAACAAAACCAAAATAGAATTTTATATTCGTTTTAAAGGAAATTATTAACATACATTTTTATCAGAATTTGTTCAGAATCTTCATCACCAGTCAGACACGATATTATAAGGCTATATTGTAAAATATAAATATAATTACATTATATTATAATTATTAAATTTAATAATATTTATATTTATAAATATAAATATTTATAAGTAGTAAATGTAGAAGAAATAAGGATGAGTAGACGATATACCGGTTAATTATTATTTTCTCTGCGGAAATAGTGTGAAATAATTGAAATTCGGAAACTGTCATTTCTAAATATAATGCAGGATAGTGAATATTTATTAGTTGTCACAATGCTGCGAAACATCCGTTGCGTATAATGAATAGCAATCCTTAATGGCATGTCGTTACGTTAACACATTTCCAGTCATGTTAGCCATACCCAGCGATAATTTCGAGTGACTATTCAGTAATATTTCTCGTGCAACGCTGTGTCGTTAACAAGTACTCGGGTTCTCGAAGTTTGATTCTATCATCTCATTCCGGTGACTGCTCGAACTAATTGCTTCACGATTCCACATGATATATAAGATACCTCTAATATTCTATATGAAACGATAGCCCCGAGAAGTATGTTATTATCTGTTCTTAGGATTCAACACGTCAGATATGTCTTGTAAAATATTTATTCTCCGGCCCCGGAGCAACCGCATAGCTTTACATAATTGCAACGCGAACGAAGTGTATTTGTAAAGCGCACGGTGTAATACTACATCCGGTATGCTAGACTATTATTCCGCCCAAGTAATACAGAATTTCATGCATAAAAATCATCTTCCTCACAGAAACATGTCAGTAACCTGTAAAATCACTTGCAAATGGCTTAATAAATTATATAATCGTATCGTTGACTTCGTGGCACGGGCAAAGCGTGCAATGATTTTTTTCTCGAAAGATCGCATCTCTTCGATATATACCCGGAACAACAGCTACTTTTTCTTTCGAGTATACATATGTCACTAAGCTGGATTCAATATGGCTGTCAGATTCATCACGCGTAACACTTAGTAAACTCAACTGCCTGTGTCTTATTAACTTCCTATTTAAAAACGTTCCCACCCGTGTCATGGTACTGTGAACCAATTAATCAAACCGGAAACATAAATGTTTTTGTATGACCGTGCTGGGCTTCGCATTATAGGCTCTGTTCCTTAACCCTTTCGGTCATGGCGTCCTCGTGTAAGGACACACTAAATAAATTTAGTATGTCCTATATTATAATTTTCTATTTTAAACTAAAATCTTCACAAAAAACATTTTCCAACACTTTTACTATGTTACGACTTAATCCATTTATAATGAAAGTGACGGGCAATAGCTATATTATAGAATATAACTAAATAAATTTAGTATGTCCTATAACTTATAAAACTAAACTAAACTAAATAATATAGTAAACATTCACATGTTCAAAGAACTGCTTAGCAAAGCCATGATTTAGTTTTCCAGGAATAAATAATTCGTGATCGAAAAGGTTAACCTTCATTCTGCATACACGTACTCTAATGTTAACCCTGTACCGGAGTGTAATCATCTCCTGCACGGTTTTCAGTGCAAAATGTGAAGAAAATCTTTGACTGTCAAAGTATTTCTGAAATTTTTTTAAATTTTCATGACGGTAGCTGTGATAAAATTGAATACTTAAATAAAAATTCTGTATTTAAAAATTAATTAAATTAATTTTTGTATTAGTAGTTTATTTATTTGTACTTTATATATATACCCGTGATTAAATTGTATAGATTTATACCCGTAATTAAAAATAATATATTTAACACTAGAACTACCAGACCAGTCAAAATGACTGGTGCAAACTTTTTTCGATTAGAAATATTAAACGTATAAATATGTTTCTTTGAGAAATTTTTTTAGTGAACTTCTCTATTATAGTACATATTTAAATATCGCCTGTACGAAATGTAAATAAATAAAATATTGTCATTATTAGAAGGCAATGTATGCCAACTGCGTTTAGTACTCGGTAGTTCTGGTGTTAATAATAGCAATTTTGTTTCTTCAACAACTTTTCGTGTACGTTTTTATTAGTATGGGGTGCGTTTACACCCCCATACGCAGAGTGAACATTAATCCTTAGCACTCCGAATTATTTCTCAATTTTGTTGCCAACAGCTTTCTACTATTTCAAATGTTCTATTTGAAATTTACTTCAAAGGTTACAGGTCCTTGACTAATCACATTAAACGTAGCTCTCGAACTTTGTTGCAATTTATAATTTGTGGAACTTATATACATATTTTTAAAAAATAAGACAATCAAATAAATAATGGGAGAACCAAATACATATAAAAACCAGTTTTATTTACATTTACATTTATACATTTACATAATTTGTGGATCTTATATAATATTTTTTTAAAAAATAAGACAATCACATAAATAATGGAAGAACCAAATACATATAAACCCCAGTTTTATTTCCATTTCTCATTCTCTAATGGCGAGTCACACTCGACAGAGGACTACGAAGGGTTAAAACCAGAATGACTTCGAAGGTTCTTCCGGAGTCTATGTAAACGGTCATACTCGGCCGAATTTCCCATCCGGAACAGGACTTTCGTACGCGCTGCTCGCCGAGCCAGTAAAATAATCGTTGTTAATGTAATCGACGTATAGACGTTCGAAAGTGCCCTGTCCAAGTACGCTACCGTGCGATCCGCGAAGAACAAAGACCGTAAAAGACTTATTGCCCGATTCAGCGTAATCACTTTCCCGGCGGGGTTGAAAGTACGGTGAGGCCGTTTGCCGCAAAGTTTTAGGGTGGACGGGGAAGTAAATCAAACTAGAATTACCGGCTGCTTAGCATACGGACCGAAGTCTCGTACGAACAAGATGGAAAGAGCTGGACGAAAAGAGAGCCAGAGAGAGAGAGAGAGAGAGAGAGCGAGAGAGGGGAAGAAGGGAGGGAGGTGGAGCCGACGACGACCGTGAAAGGCAACCAGAAATAATATCGCCATGAATACAAGAGTGAGCGCCATTACACGTAATTGTGATCTATAGGTGTCATATATTACGGCGTCGACGACGTATAAAGGGCGTTCAGGCTTGCACGCGTAAATCCCCGTCCTCTCCCTACCGCCATTTTCCCTTCCAACTCTCGTACCCCTCTTGCTTGGCCCCTCTACGTAACCTCGTTCACCCCGCGCCGGGAATCATCCCCAGTGAAATATTTACGTGCATAATCAGCTCATATACAATAAAGTAACCCTCTCCCCTTACCCCCCTCCCCTCTTCCCTTACCCAACCACTTTCTGACATCCAACTACTTTCGCCTCATCACTGACGCTTTATGCTTTTCGCGTGACACCGACGTTTCACTGTTTTCGTATATTTCGAACATAGGAAATCTCTTCGTTTATTCCATTATCGTGTCCTTGCGCCGTATAAACCAGACACGACATCGTTGTCGTCTGTAACACTCTTATCAATGTTTCAAAGCTGTCGCAATGCAAATAGTAAATACCCTAACAGCCGTTTAACATTTATTCCTTTCGATGAGTGTAGACCGTCGGATTTCTACGTTTGTCGGGCCGCGATAAAACTTGTAGTTTGTCGTTCATAAACTGCTAACTTTTATTGTTGCATCTAGACTTGAATAATCCGTCGTAACGACCCGCTACGACCGTGACGTTTCAAGTACTATCGAGACAAAGAGAATATTAGCGAGGATCGTTTCAAACTTTTCAAAGGCGTGAAATCATGTTTAACGGAGTTATGAATTGACGACGGATTTTATGCAATTATAACAGAAACGAGTAGGTGAAAAGTAGGCGATGTTATTTTCAATGAGTTAAGAAGAAGTTGATGTTTATTTTTCGCTCCATTTTCATGGAAATGATGTAGAAACATTTTATTTTGCATAAACGTCCCCTGTCCAATTGTAAATTCTATTCTCTTAACAGTCAACATAAATTATTGGCTATTTAGGTCCGATAAGAAGATTAACGTTGATCTCACAAAGGTGGGTTTAACAATATGTAAAATAGTCGACACCTAAGAATTTGAGATCAGCAAAACTGTGAGGCTGTGAAATTAATTTAAAAAATTTGAAATATTGATTAATATATTAATTAGTAATTAACAGTTGTTGTTAATAGCACCGATGACTATAAACGAAATACAACGGTCCCGAAAATAAATAAATAAAGAAAGAATGGAGATTCAAAGAAATGAAAATTGTTATCTGATATTATACTACGGTGTTAAAATTAATAAGAATTCATGTTTCATTTATTTAAAGGATTTATTTAAATTAATGACACAAAGTTTGCTTCCGTTGTTTGAAAATAACAAATAAAACTTCGTCAATGTGTGAATCAGCAAAAGAGCATACATTCCAAGAACATTATCCGCGAACAATTTAAGTGTTCCAGTCCCCTCTGCCCCGCTACTCTCCCGGTCGCCTTTCTCGTGCAATATTTTACTTTCCGTTTCCTCGAAATGTTATTACCGCCACGGGACATACGTGGCAACACCGACGCGGATGGGAAATGTATAAATCACAGCAATACAATGCGCACAAGGAATCAATCTTCCTTCACGGTTCGTGGTTTCTTGTTGGCGTTCCATGGCAAGAGCGTTTTCACGGTTTGAAAGTGGCGCGCGCGGGAAGATCGATTGACATCGCTCCGGGCGATAGGGTGATCGGTCGATGGCTATGTGTCGGACCAGGACAGCTCTCTTCTGCTCTCTTCTCCTCTATTCTCTTTCTTTGTAGGGGCCGGGGGGCAATATTACATATCGCGGTGATGTATGGTCCCCAGTGTTCGGGGTGCGTCACGGTACGTTACACCGGGATCGCCTCGCCACGAATAAAATCATTGTTGGTAAGTGATTAATGATTGTGTTATAAGGGGCAAAACTGAACGCGGCTCCCTGTCTCTCGACGATGCTGTAAACTTCGCGACACTTTCATGCTGTTCTCGTGATCGATACATTCGGAGTTACAACCTTCCCGTCCAATAATGGCGATTCGTCAATCTCGTTATAATGACGACGCCCAGACATGCTACATCGCGAGCAAGTCTGACAGTAGGCTCATCATGCTTCGTTTCAGTTGTCGACCACAGGAAGCAGGAACAGGACAGAACAGAGATCCCAACCAACCAACGCAAAATCGGATCCGCTGTGTTCTCTATGATCAGGACGATCCCTGCCTCTCCCGAGTAGCGCATACACAGGGTGTATCCCGAAGTTAAATGGCGAAACTTCAGGAGCGTGTAAAGGACTGAAAAACCAAGACAAAAAGTCTTTTAGAGATTTACTTGTTTTTGCTTCGTTTTGGAGAAAACCGCAAAAAAACTTTAAAAAGTACTTTAGCAATTATGTGACACCTGATATGACGCCCATTGATTTCTTCGTATGAGGAACCTTGAAGCAGAAAATTTATTCGGTGCCAATCAATTCAAGAGAGCAATTAAGAGACCGAATCATAGATGCAGTTGCACCAAATAT
>CM052336.1:24126189-24156395 GCA_028455595.1 Lasioglossum vierecki | reverse complement strand
GGGGGGGGGGGGTCGAGACGCGTGGTGTCTGCTCTTTACCACTCATCCGTAAAAATTTTCCACCCACGCCGTCTCTGGCGGCAGGTGGTTGCTGCAGCTGGTATCGTTGTGGGCACCCCTCTCGGCCATTGCTCGCGTCACCCACAAACTAGAGCCTTCTGCTCTGGTTTGTTTTAATTTTTCTCTCTTTTTGAAAGAATCAGAGCCTTCTGCCTGATTCGCTTTTTGGACCCCGTGAATTGGAGACTTCTTCTCCAATTCACAACTCTTTTGCTCCGCGATAATTACTCGACGTACTTGCGTAACTAAATATAAATCCGGCGTTGTGAGAAAGGAAGCCAGAAGGAATATTGAATTCGATCTGACTCCCTTTCAGGGTCTCTGGTGCAGCAACCTCCTCGTGGTGAGACCTGGGCAATCGGCATTATCCTCTATTCGTAAGAACTTCAAGTATCTTACGAATAAAGGGTAATGTCGAGCTAATAGCTGTACGAATATAATTTTTAATAGAGTTTAACTCTTGCAAAGTACAGAAATGTATGCGTATACTCTTGGCCGTTCACTCAGTGAACATTCCAATTTCAATTTTAGTTTTTCCAAATGTTCATTTTCGACATTTCACAAGTACCTCTCTGAAAAATATTCACATATTGTTGGAAATTGGTATTCCTCCGATCGGAGTTCCCTCAGGGGCTCACTCACGATGGGGCCCGTGAGTGAGTGCGGGGAGTCGGGTCCCTGGGGCTACCCGAATCGCCTATAGCTCGGTCAGGCCGCACTCGTTTGCGGGGTTAATTTGGTTTGCTCTCTTGAGCTGTTCTTCTGGTTTGCTCTCGTAAGCTCGATTTCTGGAATGCTGGTTTTCTCTCTTGAGCTAGGTTTCTGGTATTCCGATTTGTTCTCTTCAGTTGTTTTCTAGTTTGGTCGCGGTGGTCAATTAGGAATTTGCACTCGTGTGCGAGATTTGTGTTGCGTTTAATTACAATTAGTGTGTTTCGGTTAGTGTTAAATAGATTTGTTCTTTCTGTTATACGGCTTAAGAGAAAAGGATCCATTTAGAGGTCTTGTTATGTACATATCAAATGCAATATTAGTAATAAAGTAAAAAATTATTTTAATTCATTAAAACAGATATAAAAACATGTGATTTCTTTCAAAAATTGTGTAAAAAATATTTTGTATTCGTCCAAGTTGAATATACATTAATTCGGATAAATAATTAGATAAATGTAATTTGAGCTCTGGTTTGATTCACTTGCCACACGTTCAATGCCTCGTATTCTTCGATACAGTCGTTGACTTGATCAGGCTTGAATCCTTTGCTTGTACACCGCTCCAAAATATCTGATACTTTAACAGTCTTTTTGTCACTAGCTAATTCCCTAATTAAATGGAAGATTCGGTTCATTGGATTCTGGTGTGTGTTTGTCGACAATGTTTCGGAATAGTTAATAGAATGTTTCGACATCTCGATCAATCTATTCGCCTCTACTACGTCGTCTTTTTCAACAATATTCGATAATCTCAAACGCGCTAATGCGGTAGACAAACGCAACAAAGCCAGTAAATTACGTGCAGAGGTAAATGTTCTATCCTGACTATTACGGGCAGCCCTCCTCATTTCCACATAAGATTCTAAAAACAAATGATTATGCACAAATAACACAATCGACATTATAAAATACAAAGAAACAGTGTATGTGACAAAAATTCGATAACGCTCTTACCAACTATATACTCTGTTAAATCTTCGGGAACAACAGGTTGCTTTGTTTTACATAGAGTGATATACTTTCTAATTAAATTCATATCCAACGCTTGTGAATCCATAGGAGGTTGAATACAATGTTGATGAACGTAAGTTATATGTTGAGCCAGTCTGGAAATAAATCGCTATATTAGATGGAAATACACTGACTGTTTCGAAATGAAACGAGAACAAACTTCCCAGTTCAGCTTGCAAAGGAATAAACTATACCCTAGTAGCATAAAAATATTAGATAAATATCTTTTTCAAATATTGGAAAAATATTTTTTAAGCCACACTTTTTCATATGAGAGAAATATTGGATCTAACTATTGCATGCATGTTTAAGAAATGTGAATTGAATGTTTAGAAAATATAAGCTAAATATTCAGAGAATATAAACTAGATATTTAACAAAATATATAGTAAATATTACAAAGATTGTGAAATCAATATTTGAAAAATATAAATTCAATATTTAAATAACATTCAATTAAAAAGAAGAAATTAGAAAAAAAAAATTTTCTCCTAACATGAAATAGATATTTTCTGGCTATTTAAAAAAAAATTGTTACTTAATATAAAATAAATATTGTATGTACATTCGAATATTAAAAAAAGTTCGAATCGCTTTTTAATACTATATGAATGTGTATACAATATTATATGCTACTAGGGTAATTATCGTTTTTTTTTAGAGCGTCCGAATATTAATGCGAGTTACTGTAGATAGTACAATCTAATAGTAAAATTACACCTTTTTACTTTAGAATGCCGTGTACGTATAAATACATACACACACATATATATTTACTAACTTTAAATCATTACTGCGATCCGCTCGATCCTGAATTAACCATAACAGATCAAACCGAGATAGTAAGGCAGCAGGTAATTGGATATTTTGTTCAACTGTTCTCTTTGGATTATATCTGCCGTATGCGGGATTTGCCGCAGCTAATATAGAAACTCTTGCATTCAAACGAGCCGTAATTCCTGCTTTTGCAATAGATATTGTTTGTTGTTCCATCACTTCGTGAATAGCTGTACGATCAGCGTCTGCCATTTTATCAAATTCATCGATACAACAAACACCTTCGTCAGCTAATACTAAAGCTCCTCCTTCGAGCATCATTTGACCAGTCAAAGCGTCTTTCATAACTGAAGCGGTTAAACCAACTCCTGAAGAACCCCTGCCAGTTGTATATTGAGATCGAGGCGCCAACCTTGTTATAAATGAAAGTAGCTGAGATTTGGCAACTCCTGGATCGCCCATTAAACAAATATTGATGTTTCCTGTAAAAATAACGAGTACATTGGAAAAAAGAATATAATGGAAATACTAGTAAAACATTAATTAGAAATCCATTTAAAGAAACCTCTGATTTTAATATCTTCTCGATGTTTATCCGTTCCACCAACGAGGAGTAATAACAGTGCTTTTTTAACATCTTCAAGCCCATAAATTTCTGGAGCTATAGAACGTGCTAGTTTCCCATAAAAATCATCCTCCATCAATAAAGATAATTCGTCGTCAGTCAATTCGGATGTACTATCGTCAGCACTTTGCATGTTGGTGAGACAAACAATTTTCTGAATCGTAAAAGGATTTTATATTTACTTACAAACACGTAAACAATGAGGAACAATCTTTCTAAAATTATAAATACGTACGTGTGCATCTAAATATGTATCATTCAGAAGAGCTGCACCTACTCGAGCGCTGAACCCAGATTTAATGATTGGCAGGAAAATACCTGTAATGAGTACATGGTCTCCAGGCAAACACTGCCTCGTTTTTTCGCCTCTGCAATACACTGTTATAGTTCGTGGAATATGTCCCACAGGAACTTGATCACTCTAAAATAATTACAGTAATACAGTTAGCAAATCATTGAATTATAACTAAGAAATAACTTGAGAATAATTAGACTGAGGATCTTTATGCAAAATAAAAATTGCTTGCATCGATTGCAAGAAATAGAAACCAAATTGTGTGGATGTTATTTATTCTCTTAATGATTTCAATAGAGAAGAAATCATATATTGATATCCTCAATTTTTTAAGTTTTCTTACAATTTTGAATATCATCTACTCAAGTTTGCTATAAATTTATAAAGAACTGCAGTCTATCATAATAAAGTTGGAAATTTACGTGTTCTTGTATTTTTATTTCTTGAAATTTGACAAATTTTGATCCCCTTGTTTGCATTTCTAATACACCACCAGATTTATTTATACGACAATCGTCGCTGGGACATGTGCGCAGTGGTATATATTTCAAAGATTGTACCTGAAAATATCAGTTTTAGTAATCCCTTATCTACTGTAACGTGAATAGTTTGTTGACACACTTACCGGTTGGAATGTTTCAGCACCGCATTGGTCACATGTATACGTAGCAACAACTAGTAGGGGCATTACATCGCTAGATCTCGTTACTATACCTCGTACAGTAACCAGGCTTCCTATTTTATCTGCTTTAATGTCCCTCACAGAATATGCCTTTGCTGCGTCGAAATCCTTGAAATATACTTCACTAAAATGTATGCGAAGTATATATTAATGACAGTATTTATATCTACGGTAAAGGATATATATACGTATAAGTTAGAATAAAACAAAATTATACAAGCGTCTCATAAGCTCCGGTGCATATTTATTTCTTGCATCGCGTTGTTCGCCAAGATGTTTGTTACGATCTTCCATCAGTAGTCTATGTTCAATATATACATCTAAAGCATCTTTCGGTGGTACTGATTTTGTTTTAAAATCAGGTAACATTTCTTGAATGAGCTATATACACATAATATATTTTAAATGTACAGTTTTATCTTTAACTCCTTGCCCTACAATATTGTGTCTGACTCGTGATGAAAATTCCAAACAGAGTCTAATAAATATGTACACTGTTAATTTCCTTTATACAGAAATAGAATTTTATTTTAGTTTCGTTAATGTTCTGAGATCGGAGAATATATAGCCATACAACAGATATAAAGTTTCTCTTGTTTTAGAAAACCGTAAAATAAAATGTGGGACAAGTGGTCAAGGGGGTAAACACATTTCCAAGATTGCAATAGTGTGGAATGCGCCTTCTCATTTTTCAATAAAGCAAAGATTTACATTTACAAGGCATAATTTGCATTATTTGGCAGAGTATAGTTGTCGCAGCTTTATCAAAATAGCTACTGTGAAGAACACGAAAGAATTCTAGCAATAATTGTAGGAAGGGAACAGGGCAAGAAGTCTGACCCCTCAGATTGTCTTTCCGTTCCCCTGCCGCTAAAATTCTTTCATGCTCTGCACAGTACATGTGCAGCTGTTTGAATAATGCAAATAACAGCTCGTAAACGTAAAAATAGGATTTTTTAGGGAAACCATGACCTAGATCGATCTTTTATCTGTTTTGACTACTGAAAAATCCCATCGTGTGCGTTATCGAGAAATAAGAAGACTCATTTCGTACCTTACAATCCTGGAAAAATATAACATTTATACACATATACTCACATCCAAAAGTAGATTTACATATCTCCTAGTATTGCTTGCTATGGATTCTGCTAATTCATCGTCAAACTCGTGAACATCATCTAATTCTATTGTTAGCTCTACTTGTTCGCGATGAGCTATATTGGTAAGTTGCTGTTTATATTTGAATGATTTCTCACCAGTTGTGTTATCCATTACAATGAACTCCGTCAAAAAAGTCTTTAGTTGCTCTATGATAACGAAGACATACAAATTAATATATCATAAACATCTAAACCGTAATCAAAATATCAGCAATTGAAATTCTACATATTATAATATGTAATAACACTCACCTCTAACTTTTGCATAATCCTTCGATAGTTTTGGTGCCATTTTTGACAATTTACTTTCGGAAGTATTTTAAATCCCGATTGTTTATTCTTTTCTTGTAATGAAATCGAACCACTACAATAATATCAAATGCGACTGTTATGATATACGCCGATTCGGTCTCGATGTGTTCGTCCCGCCTAAACTGAAACGGAAGTTTACAACCATGAAGGATCCTTCATGTTTACAATGTATCGATACGTATAAATCGATATCTGTGTATAAAACTTGAAATGAAAGAAAAGAAATTGTATCGTAAATGCTTTGCAAAATTGTACCATCTACAATATATGAGAGTCTAAAGTATAATTAAATAAGAGAACATTAATGATAGCGAATTGTATGTATATATTTAATTTTTGTTTCTGTAATGTAGTGTACAAACATTTAAGTTTGCGTAATAACGTTATTCGAATAGAAAAAAATTTATGTGGTCACGCCCAAGGTCTTCTCTGTCCCCAGTTTTATCAGTACATATACAGTGTGTCTCAAAATTCCTTCAACATCCGGAAATTGGAGGTATTTGAGTTCATTTGAAGCAACATGTTCCTTTACAAAAATGGCGTCCTTGGACAGACCAATCAGAGCGCGACCTAGACGCTTTTTTTCACAGTTGGCCCGACGCACAGTGCGGCATGCAATGGACAAAAATCAAAATAATCATGGTTAAATTCTAATCTAATTATTCAATAAAATCATCAGTCAGTAAGTAAGGAATGTATGTGTAAAAAGTAGTATCCAAGAAATTTAATAGGGATCAGTAACAGCCAAGAGTTTATTGTAGTATAAATACTAAAAAAGTTAGATTACTCGTGCTCTAATTGCTCTTTTAGGTTCGTTTTTGTTTTAAACTGTTTCTTACAACTTAGGTATGTAGTATTTGACCAGAGGTATGTATAATTTTAACTGGCAATTTAGGAATTGCGTTTTTTCCTTAAAATGCAATTTACAAAAAAAAACGGTTCAAAACATCCTATAATTTTGGTTGTTCTGTATCAACAAGATGTTATAGTATATTGCTATATAATTTTTTTCTGCGATAAATGGCAAGACTCGATGTTATTTAATTTTTGTTAGAGAAATCCATTCGTAATCGCAATTTGGTTGAAGTAAATTATTATGCATTATAGTAGATATAATTAAATTTAACCATATAATTAAAAAATATTCACGACAAAAGTTGTACAGTATGCAGTTGACAACAAATTGCAATAACAATTAATCATAAAAAAAATTAGAATAAATTTTTTTACTAATGGAACCTTATATTTTTGGTGCATTAATTGATGCATGTTTGTATTCCTTTCAAAAAATTATTAAGGTACTTTGGTCAAAAATGGATTAGTTTAGAAGTTATGATTTTTGTCTCGAATGTCCATTTATATGCCGCACTGTGCGACGCGCCAATTGTCTTCGATGATGTTATTTCGCAACCTTGTGTAGTTCGCTAGCTGACCGTTCGTAGATAGCTGACAGTATCGATAAAAACATCGACGAGATAACAGTATCTCGTCGGTGCTAAAACAGAAATCAAATAGAACCTGTCCACCGACGTGCTATCTCGCGGGACCAAAAAGTGGGCGCAATGGGCGGGGTGGTAACGGTGGAAATTACAGTGATCTGAAATATCACATCGCTAAAAGTTGCTCCACCGACGAGAATAGTATCATAATAGTGACAAAACATCGTCTGAAATATGGCGGAGAATGTAACATTTAATAATAATGCCGTCGGAGGCATTCTGGTTTTTTGGCTGAAGCCAGAATATATCCTAGAGGGCGTAAGAAACACCGAAATTTTCGTGGGACACGTAGTCCCGTAAGGCGTAAGGCTGGCAGTCTTTAACAGTATCTCGTCGGTGACCTGTCGTTGGTAAACATGTAGTATATTTTTATGACGCAACGGGGCGACACGGTAAACAGTTTAGCCACATGACCACATTTTACGGCTTACACCAGCTTACACATAGGCATGCTCTGTGGAGCACATTCATACTTACGCATTGCGTAACTACATGCACTACGCTCCTCATTCTTTCGCTCTTGAAATCTTCTCATTTATGCCGCGAACGTGCCGCACACTTTGTGGCTCGTGTTGTGACGCAGTGATTCGCAATCGCAGTAATAGTGCAGGTGTACAGCAGAACAGTTGACAGAGCACAATGGGTCTGGAGGATTACAAAGATGTTGTGGGAACTTGTGCCTCGGTTACCACTATGGGTCATATGTTATCCGGAACGTAAGTTTGTTTACTTTTAAATAATTAGTTATATTTTCGATGAATGATCAATTTTCTGTCACGTGTACATAATATCGCGATATTGCAATATAAATAAGTAGAAATGTAAAACGTGTTGCGTATAAATTACACAGTATAAAATAGCGGGTGCTATTTTTTATCCCGTAACTTATGCAAGTTATGCAAGTCATTTAAATGAATTAATATTGCAATTGCAATATTTTCTTGGTTTTTAATTATTTTAGAACCTTCCGTAAACATCGTCGTATAGTTGTCCGGTAAAGTCGTTTAAAAATTCGAATAGAAGAATATATAGTCTCCCGTTAAAAAAATATTAACTTTAACTTAGAATCTGCTTCATTATTTCATTCATAAAAAAACAGTATTTGCATCAAAGTATGTTCCTCTTTATACGTAATAACTTTTGTGATTTTATATTTCTGATAGTTTAGTGAAGTAGACACACTGTATACTTATTAAAAAATTGAGTAATATTTAAAATTAAAAAATTGTTGACTTAATGTTAATTTTGCATTGTTTGTTTATATTCAGTTTATTTTATTTATGGAATGAAATACATTTTACTGAAAATGAAGTCTCATTTTAAATTAAGGGAGTCAAATTATAAATTGACAAGTCATAGAATAATCAGAACTGATGATAGATTATCATCTAAGTGTGTTTAATGATACAGGATAAAGATAAGAAGGTATTCTACTTTTAGATTATTTTCTTCAGAACTGGTAATGACGAGAGAATAATATGTATTTTTAATTTTGCTTTTACGAATTACAGAGCAAGAATAAAAATCTATGCATAAAAATTCATTATAAATCTTTTTAAGTTCATACTTTTGTTCCTATTACTGGAAACTACCGATAGTAATTAATTAACTTTTCTTATGATTTAATTATAGATTAATATGCAAGGATATTTATCAAAAAGGATCATCAAAAGGTTTTGATCCAACGCCTTTCCTGGGAGGTATAGGAATGTAAGTATAAAACTTTCTGTTTTATCATGTATTATAATTTTGGAAAGACTAACTGTGCTGTATTAGTGAAGTAATTGATAAGAATCAGTTGATGTAACTGATAAGTTGTCAGTTATGTTTACAATAACGGAGCTACAAGTACTTACACATATAACTATAGTACACAACTCCCTAATATAGTACATTAGGCTACTGAGTATGTATAGTGAATTAAATATTTTTTTGTAGGTCCACTTTGATGCTTCAATATGCATTTATTTTGAGAGATCCTGCAATGGTTAATGTTAACGTTTTCGGATTACTCACAAATGTAGCATATATGGCTGTGTACTACTATTATGCACCTCAAACGGTATGCATCCTTTTTTTAAACAATAATATGCATGTTGTTGATTTAGGCTTTATTGCTTTCTTTAACGCTAAACCTACCATGACTAAATAACCAGTTTTCTATCTCAGAATTATCGAAATTATGAAAACACTCTCATAGGAAATGATTGAATTGACTTCTTTATTTAAGCAGATATTACAATGAGAACCATGCAGAGTTTCAGTGAATTCATGCTTCTCTTGTGCTTGGAAGGTTTACTGTTTAATACAGATATAGTAATTTTGCAGTTTAATTCAGGAAATCTGAGTCTTCGTCGAATAGTTACTTTTGTCAAGCAATGTCGTTTTAGTATTCTCTATTTACCATCTCTCCGTAATTTTGAAAAAAAATCTTTACATCACTATTAAAATGGTGTCCCTACCTCTAGGGGGTCTTTCTTGGAACCAGTGACCGTGCCAGCACAGCGAGGTGTCGAGTATTGGAGACAGTGGTATCAATGCAAGCAAAGCAAAAGATAGCAACGTTTCTAATTTCTCTGATTAAACTTGTACCAAGCACGATATAATTACGATTGTTATTTCTTGTGCAGCAGATGATTGAAGTTTCGGACTTCGCATTTATAGTAGAGATACAAAAATCTGTTACGGAATTTTCACAGTTATGGAGAGAATACTGTAATCATGGATATTTGTAAGCATCTTTATACCATTATGTAGATGACTGAGTGTGAGAGTGCATGCAGTGATCATGGATATGTCTAACCAGCATGTATGTTCCTATCGATTGCCGCTTTACGTTATCTTTTCTTAAATCGCGACCACAATGCAACGCCAACCACGAGTTCCCCGCGTGCGAGCATTCGAATCAAGGTCAATTTATACTGTCTGCACAGACACGGAACATTTCCGTTCAGCACCAATCAGACAAACATTCTTTAAGGTATTTGAATATAGGTGTTTATACTATTCGATTAATTCTAAGATACGTATTATACTAAACGGAAATT
Source organism: Lasioglossum vierecki (assembly GCA_028455595.1). NCBI lineage: Eukaryota > Metazoa > Arthropoda > Insecta > Hymenoptera > Halictidae > Lasioglossum > Lasioglossum vierecki. The sequence continues at coordinate 24,146,214 of CM052336.1, read as the reverse complement.
CGTGCAGTGGCTCAAGTGGATAAAGCTTGCGATTATGAATATCGTGATCCCGGACTCGAATTCCACAGGCACCTCTGAAAATATTATTTATTAGAAACAGGAACCCACCTTAACACTTTACCTGCCGAAAGCCCATTAAATAAGATTTTCAATAATTGTGATATATCAAATGAAAGCATAGAAATTTTCTTTTACATTGCAATCTTAAATAAAACTATTGGATGACGTTATTGAGAATGACTTATTAGTTCATAATGAAAATTGCTATTACTATTGGAGGTTCCATTAAAAAGTGTTTAGCCATATACCATAGATTTTTCAGAATTATGCAATAATCATTGGTTGGTAGTGTGTTAATAAACTGTAGGCCCCACAGAAGTTAGTGAGAGCGGAAGAGAGGGAGAGTGATAAATGGATTTGAAACCCTGTGGGGATCAAATATTATTTAAAAAAAGAAAATACTGAACAGAAATTTTCGTATCTGACCGGATTGTATAAATTAACGCGATACTATTGCGTCTTACTGAGCCTCCTTACATATTGCATACAGCGTACTATATTATATTACCGTGCATAGTTATTGTATTACACGAGGTATGTAATACAATTACTCACTTATACTATTCAAGTTATAAACACAAGTGGTCAATCTATTTTTGGTATATAAATTACTATAAGCTCATGTTCTACTTTACAATTACATATTCGTTGAAAGTGACTGTCTAATAATGCAATACAAGAAACTTGCTTACTTGCATTCATGACGCGACATTTTCCTTTCTTATCTATGTCCTTTTGTGGTCGCTATGACATTCGTTCGCTATCAGTAAATATTAATATTCATTGAAACGTTATGGAAGTATTTTAAAACTCGTGTCAATCCATTTCATTGTTAAAATTCTTTCACAGAAATAACGAGACGCTTGGAAACATTTCATTATTAGCTTTTTACACGCATAATAAAAACTATTAAATAATATATAAAAAACTATTGGATAATTGAGAACAAATTTTTCTCAGACATATTACATTGCTAGTTCAGAAAATATTTTGATGCAAAATGGAAAATATATACAGATTTTACCTGAAATCTTGCACATTTTTAGAGGGATATACTTGCCTCGCTAGGCAAGCTTACAGCCCTTGTTGCGTTCTTCCTTGCGTATGCTCAAATGGAGAATCCGGAGAAGATCGAATACCGCTTCGGATTAATCGTGACGATATTATTGTTACTTTTAATCGCATCTCCACTTTTACATCTTGTAAGTCTTTTGAAATTTCACGTATATACATATAATTTTCAATAATTCTTATTGTTATTTCTCAATTAGGGAGAGATAATAAAGACGAAAAATACAGACATGCTTCCGTTCCCTCTCATATTTATGGGAACACTTGTTACTTTCCAATGGCTATTATATGGCATTATAATTAATAACATGTTCGTCATCGTAAGTATATAGTTGGTTATGCAAATAGATTACATATCCTCGCTTATTGAGCAAACACTAATACTTTCATGTTTTAACAGTTCCAGAACGTCGTCGGTTTCCTCCTTTCTGCGATACAATTGTCATTGTTTGTAATATTTCCGTCAAAATCGAAAGGAAAAGCCAGTGCTCAAGAAAAGATGGACTAAGAGAAAAAAGTAAAGCGCCGCTAATGAATATTTTATTTTATCTAAATCCATTATTATAACTTTGGTTATAGGAGACTTCGAGCATTTTATATCCAAATTAACCCTTTCCAATCCAATTTGGACTTGAAACCTGAAATCCGATTTCTCATCAAATTTATAAGCCTTACATCATAAGTTTAAGCTTCACCATAATCTTTAGAAAGCCTATTTAGGGGTATTCGTGATACCTGAGTGGAGCAAAAAGTTTGAATGGGTTAAATATATATATTTTGCTTACGATAACATTGAACATGTCGCTAAAGATCTAGAAGTCTATACGACACACAACTCGGATTTAAGGAAACAAAGCAAAGATCTATTATTAATTGTACTTCTGAGAGAATTTAATGCAGGGTAAAAAATAGTTAGACGTTTAGCGGTTCACGTAAAAGTCGGCGATGCAAAATATGCTAAGTCCACTAAATTGTTACTTATGTATTAGGAAATGTTATTTATGTATTTATGCAATACGGCACTAATGTAATAGTTCCTATACTTTTAATACGATATTTACTTTAATTATTTAATTCTATATAAATGACACTGCATATATGTACATATTTACTTTTAAAGTATATTTTGTATCTAAAACAGCCATATATTTTTGGAATCAATCTAGGTTCACAGAGTAATTAAATTCTCATTAATCTATATTTTTAAATACATGTATATTCAACAGTTAATTGTTTTAGACTTAATTAGATTAATCTTGAAAAATACATATAAAAGAAAGATAAATATAGCAGTGAATGGTCCAAACGTTATCGTATCATAAATACAAACGAATTACAGAAGTATTTCACATTCGGGAACATGATTAAATACAAAATGCTAAGGTAAATATAAGGTATCGTTCAACTAGATTACGCATTCAATCAAAGTCGAATATTTTAGGCTTATTACAATTCAAAAATACATTCGACGCTGTCGATCACTGACACGAAGATAAGTTCAATTATTTCATCTTGCCAGTTGATACGATCATTGGTCGAATACAGACGCGGCAGTTATTGAAGTATTCATTATGCAAATCGAATTGTGTGTGTGTGTGTAATAATAAGCTCGGGATAGTTTTCAATGATTGACGTAGTCGTACGTGGCTCGTTGAAGCCGCTTCTGGTCGCGAGACTAAACCGATGTGATTACCATTTCACTTTCTACAGGACCGCGTTACGCTGCATGCAAATGTAATCCTTCCGACGACTCACTCGTCTTCCGTCGCGATGTACGTCTACGACGGCTCGTTGGTAGTCGCGCTTGGTATATCGGCTTATTATATGAGCGACGTACATCATCGCTTGACTTTCCGATCGAGTTTGCTGGCTAATAGCAGGAAACAGTGACCTTCCATGTAGACAGTGGTGTCTCGTATCGTGGTCAGTAAGTAACGTGTCCGATTGTTCGCCGGACACCGGTAGTTCTATGGTCTCTCGTCAATCGTTTAGAAACGTGAATCGTTTGTAATAATTTCGCTTGTAATAGACGCGAAAGGGACACCGATCTATTTCAGGTTCATTCATGAAATAATCCAAGTAATTGCTGTTACGATAAAGTCGTGTTCTTCTTACAATCAAATTGTCGAGTACCGCGAGAGCCGTTATTTTTCATAGGGCACAACTCACAGCGTCTTCTTTTCATAGAATTTTCACTGATAATGTTTCTAGTAATGATAAAAGAAGAAACATGATGCAATGGATGTTCGAATGGTGACTGTTGTAATAAAAAATATAACGCTTCACTCTAGTGTCTAGGATAATATCATTTCTTCAAGAAGTTGGACGTTGGAGTGGGTAAAAGGAGAATGCACTGTGAGGTGGGATGAGGTAAGTGTGCTCCTCTAATTTTCTCCAATGAAACGGTAGAATTCACTCGCAGATTGCTCCTCGAGTTTCGCGTGTTCTAATCTGAGTTTCGCTCGGATAAGAGTTCAATAAGAGAAACTATACTTTTCATTAATTCTGAAAGTATTGGTGGGCATATTACCATCAGTGGAATGAAATCTGAAATATATTTATGTAATAAGTAGACAGCGAATCTTTATAAAGAATAAAATTTTTCTATTGAATTACAACAAACCGAAGTGACGTAAAAATTTATTTTCTCGCCTGGCATTTTGAATAGGTTGAAAATATAAAAGTATTTTTAAATTCGTTTAATGTTCTAAATTAGATCTACTCGTTTTTGTCATAAATGCATAAAATCCGCTGTCTTAGTAATCATTTATGTAAATTTAGACTGCGGATTTTATACATTTATGACAAAAATGTGTAGATAAGAACATTAAGAAAAGATATAAAGTTATTTTCCACTCGATAAAATTATTAAGAAAACAAATAGATGTCCATGTAATTTTTATTTTCCATAAAAATCCACAGACTAGAAATGAATAATTTTCATCCATTCAAAGTACTCTTTACTATAATTGTTTCGTTCGTTTTAAATCGACATTGAACGCCACAAATCGGTTATCTTTAATTTTGTATTGCAAAATGTCATCTTTCGGAGTATACTGTTTCGCTCGCAACCACGAATTTTAGTTAACTAATTGAATATCGAAATCCTATTCTGCTGCGACCGTCAATCAACGAGTGTTATTAATCACGGATAATTAATTCAATTCTTCTTCGGATAATAAATTATTTGAATACAATGCATATAATTGTAACAACTAATTTCATCGTTGTTGTTGTTTTCAGTTCGACACTGAACCGATAATCTCGGTTTGTCATTAATATTAAAAAATTGCCGATACCTTAATTCTTTTATCTTTCAGACGCATTCGAAGTAACAATCACTGAATGTTGCAAACTTGTTTATAACATTCACATTTGCAATAGTTTGAACATATGATGTGTCGCATTAAAAAGTTTCTTAGTTTGTGCTGTTGATAGTGTATCCATTAGGCTGTACGGAGTCTTTGTGGATTGATAATTGAAGTTTATTAACAATTACTGAATGTTGCAAACTTGTTTATAACATTCACATTTGCAATAGTTTGAACATACGATGTGACGCATTAAAAAGTTTCTTAGTTTGTGCTGTTGATAGTGTATCCATTAGGCTGTATCGAGTCTTTGTGGATTGATAATTGGAGTTTATTAACAATCACTGAGTGTTGCAAACTTGTTTATAACATTCACATTTGCAATAGTTTGAACATACGATGTGACGCATTAATAAGTTTCTTAGTTTGTGCTGTTGATAGTGTATCCATTAGGCTGTATCGAGTCTTTGTGGATTGATAATTGGAGTTTATTAACAATCACTGAATGTTGCAAACTTGTTTATAACATTCACATTTGCAATAGTTTGAACATACGATGTGTCGCATTAAAAAGTTTCTTAGTTTATGCTGTTGATAGTGTATCCATTAGGCTGTACGGAGTCTTTGTGAATTGATAATTGGAGTTCATTAATATAGGATGTTTATAATTTAGTGTAAAGCGAAGCAGAAAACGAGTCCTATCCGAACGAGGAAAGTCGCATGTGGCGTCGAGGAAATTGCGTTTGCGCAGGATTTTCTGTGCGATTGATCTCGAGTGTGCGCCCCGGTTGGTTGTTCGTGTTCACACATAGGGAAATAGCTGGTTAACGTGAACGTGGTTTCTCTTGTGTGGAGGTGGACTCTTTCTAACACCTGCTGCATCCCCTGAACTTCGACGTCACGTGGATCACTCGACGGTTCGTATGCTAGAATACTTCGGGATGAATCGTCACAGTAAAAACGATAAAAGCCTCGCCACTTCGGCAATCGTATTTTCCACGATGCTGTACGGGCGTTTATATGTATGTATCTGGCAAATATCGGATGCGTATCTCCGAGTGTCGGTGATCTTGCATACACGTGCTCCCTAATTGGTTACGTGACGGATGGAGGCTGTCGAGAGGATAAACATTTTCTTTTTTCATCGGTTCCGTCATGTGTTTTCTAATCTTTGCAGAGCCTTTTCGAAATAAAAACCGCGATTTCAATAATAACACGGAAAGATAAATATCGTAGAATTGTTCGAAAGCCTTCTCAGAGAAAATTGTAGAGATTAAGTCATCTTGTATAAAGAGTGATTTTTGGAATTTTATAACTTTCTCGATGAATTTTTATGTTAATTATTTTCGGTGTTTAATGCATAATATTAATATCCGAAGAATATTAATATAAAAATTATGTACGCAATAGAATATTTAATTGTTATTCGTCTTGCGTAGAGATTGATTTTTGGAATTTTATAACTTTTGCATGTATAATTCTCTATGAATTTTTAAGTTAATTATTTTCGGTGGTAAATGCATAATATTAATATCCGAAGAATATTAATATACAAATTATATACGCAGTGGAATATGTAATTGTTATTCGTCTTGCGTAAAGAATGATTTTTGGAATTTTATAACTTTTGCATGTATACTTCTCGATGAATTTTAAAGTGAATTATTTTCGGTGTTAAATGCATAATATTAATATCCGAAGAATATTAATATAAAAATTATATACGCAGTGGAGTATGTAATTGTTATTCGTCTTGCGTAAAGAGTGATTTTTGGAATTTTATTAATATTGAATGTATACTTCTCGATGAATTTTTAAGATAATTATTTTCGGTGATAAATGCATAATATTAATAACCAAAGCATATTAATATAAAAATTATATACGCAGTGGCATATGTAGTTTGCTCACGATCGTCTGGGACGTTTCGTTCGAATATTAATTCCCTCGCATGCATATCTAGGGAAATGAGCTTCTTAATGAAGTTTTAATACGGTTATACAATTACAACATTGAATCTGTAAATATACTATTTCAATAGCTAATAATCTTGACCTTAATGAAAAATAATGATATACGTACGAATGCAATGTACTCTTTTATTATTATTATTTTTTTTTCTCGTTTTATTGGACGTTTCCAATCAGCTTAATATTTGAAATATAATGCCAAAATCGATGCGATTATATGTATCTCTTCATGAGAAAATTACAGAGGTTTATGCAACTTTCAATTTTTGTAAACGAATTTCAAGAAAGTGGAATAAAATAGAATCTTATTTTCCGTGGTAGTAACCTTTTCAGATCTGAAATACATATATTAAAATCGTACTAAATTCTGTCATATTTAATGTCCTAGCTTTTTTTTTTTAATTTTCGAAAGCCATAATCGAATAACGATCCGCAGTCTGTTCATGAATTTCCTTTCGAAATTAAAATGCCTTCTTTTATTTTGTAATGAAATTACTTGTTAGCTTTAATTACAATGTAATTATATCTTTATATTAGGTTGCTCCAAAAGTTTCTTTCGCAACGTGTACGTGTAAAATTGTTAAGTAAAACAAAAATAATTTCTTTGTTCAAATTTTATTACTGTTTTATTACACAATTTTTTTAAAACTAGGTTCAATTTGCATTTTGTCCACAATGAAACGAGAATGAAACTTTTGGGACAACCTAATATATTACATTTGTTTCGTTACTGTTTAAAAATTGATAATTTAAAAAAAAAATAGTATTCTAAACTTTTTTGTAAGTGTTAAATCGTACATAATTTTTTTCAATGAAAAATTAACGCTGCTTTCTGAAGGTAGAGGCTTCAAGCTTTCAAATGAGTCAAGACTTATTTGTAATATTGTATATTTGTCGTGTATATTGATTGTAGTATTTGTTTACATGAGATGATCATATTTAAATATTGATAATTTTATCGAGAATCGGAAATATTCGAATATTTTTCGGATCCACCGTATATTGCATACTGATTATAATAAATTTCATTATGTAGTGCATTATTTAGAGCATTCTTTTCATTATGAAATTATAATTTTTCGATTGCCACGCCAAGACCACTTTATAAATTGTGGACGATACGAAAAGCGGACATTTTCCTTTGCGTTCACATGGCACACGCTCATCCAGAAACGACAGTCCTCCCCCATCGGGCTTAATATCAATTTAGAGCACAATACAGGGAGCATTTCGATGTCGTGTAATTTGCTTGAACGTTCATTAAGTATACTAGGACAATTATAACCGTATCCAATAACGACGAGGTCGCACGAGTTGCTCGGACGGTTGCAACACGTGTCCCTTAAAGGACCTTATTAGAAATGAATCATATTATACTCCAAACGTTTGGGAAATTAAAAAATGTTAAAGGAAAACACGCAAAAATATGTCACTTCGAATTTGCAAACGGAAATAAAGGAGTTTATTATTAAACGGAGCAACAGGCGGCATACACATTCAGCTGAAAAATATAATTCTGAAATTTCTAGAAAATTTAGCCGAGCTGATTAGATCAAGTTAGTACAAAGTATTATTATCTTATCTATTACTTTTTCACTTGAATTACTCCATAAATGCTAATAATTTGTTACGCACATTTTGCAAACTCACTTTTCTAAATTTTATTGCGCACATGCGATGTTATTGTTTGGCTTATATTAGAAAATATTGGCTAAATCGAATTACTTGTTTCGAATGACTAGAGGTAATTATTTATATTAGCGATTAGCCGTAATAAATGTGTATGGACAAAAGATGTTTAGAATGGGGACCCTAATAACATGTTTCAAGCTCATCAAAATAATTACCTAGAAAATAATTACCTATTCCAAGACCGGTTGATTAAGAGGATAATAATTAATGAAAGTAGCAGCAGAATCATTACTAATTCTTTTACAATTGTTTTATGATTACAATCTTTTATAAGTATATGTTTTAATATTGTAGATTTATTAAAAGAATTTGAAACGCCAATGCGAAAGTGTTCTATTGACACAACAAAGTTTAATTTCTTTTAATGTAATGTAATGTGTTACAGAACAATTTGTTTGTCGTAAAAGAAAATATATCGGAAGAATTCATACAAATTAATGCAACAAATACACTTCGTTACGTCTTCGCAATCTGGGTCATGTCTACCCCATATCCATATATCTGTGCTGTAGCTTTGATTGAAGCTATTGTACATACAGCTGTAACAGATGCCACCAGCTTGTTGCAAACACATTTAGAGAAACTTTCATATGACGAAAGTTATCTTTTCATGTTTCGTCCTTCAATTCTGCGTTCTCATATATTTCCAAAATTGCAGGTTTTTAAGAAACAGACTTTTATTAAAAATTAACATACTAATAATAACCACTTGCCATATATATTTTCTTTACAGTTGTAGCGATGAAAAACGTCTTTATCCCCCACAAATGTCGTAGAATAGAAAAGTAAATTTGTATTTTTAATATGGCTACATTTATTTTAATGCTTAAATATTGATGACGAACGAATCAAATTTGATTTTATTTAAAAACAAAGGCATAATATTTGTTAGATTTAATAATATGTGTTAATATTTAAGATTAATAATATTTAATTATTTAAGATTTAATAATATTTGTTAGATTTTGTTTGAAATTTCAATACCGCGCTCTCATACATTTCCAAAATTGCTGGCTTTTAGGAAATAGACTTCTATTAAAAATTAACCCCTTTCCGTATTATTTTCTTTACAGTTGCAGCGATGAAAATCGTCTTTATCCCCCAAAAATGTCGTAGAAGAAAAAAGTAAATTTATATTTTTAATATGGCTACATTTATTTTAATGCTTAAACGATTGATGACGTATCAAAATTGATTTCATTTAAAAACAAAGGCATAATATTTGTTAGATTTTGTTGAAAATCTTCATCACGAGTGTGACTCGTGGTGCGAAAGCTAACGATATATTTTAGAAAACTGTGAACGAAATGATGGATTCAACGCAATGTAAAATAATCTATCTCTCTATGAATCTTATTAACGTTTCTAGGCAAATTCTAAGAAAGTGTAGTCACGTAAACTCTTATTTTCAGTAGTAGCAAGAACTTAATAGTTTCGAAATAAATAAAAATAGTATTAAATTCTGTGGAATTTTATATCCCAGCATATTTCGTCTAGTAATAGATGACACTTTTAACACTAATACCTGCCGAGTCTTGAAACTAAGTGGTAAAATATTCCCTTACAGAAGATTGATTTTATTTATACTTCGCGTGTCTTTTATAGTATGTTCGATCAATTCTTAAGAAATCATTTTGAATATTTCAATAACTATAAAATAAAAAATTAAAGCCAGTCATTTCGACCGGTTGCGGTAGTTCCAGTGTTAATAAAAAAAATGAAGAAAGGTCAGCATGCAAAAATTAGAATTATCTTTATATAATATTTTTTTATATAATAAAATAATTTATGTAATATTTATTATATATTATATATTATATAAATATTATATAAATTATGTTATTATATAATATAATTAATATTTATATAATAAAATAAAAGACTTTATATAATAATAGTAAAAGAGAAACGTGTTTTTTTTTGGTTGACCGTTTGGTTGCCCGGAAGCAGCGACGGTGTATCGAAAAGTCAGTGACATCGGCGACTTCTGACGTTCTGACGTCTCTGTAAATGGGTCTGACAGAGTCGGCAAGGCAGAAGGGAGGGATGGATGACGGCAGGGTACGGGGGATGAACAGGATAAGACGGAAAAAGGGGGAGATCCTGCTTGTCCGACTATTCCACACACTGCGCTGACCCGCAGGACACGTGATTCGGCGCTTTTGCGAAATGTCTAACTCAGTACTATAACGCTGATTCCTTTTCGTGTCTTATCTGTTTGTCTATCCTGCCTTGGAAGGTCTCCCCGAGAATTTTCCTCGTGTACCCGAGGATTCGTTTTTGTGCGCGGGAGCGCACCGGTGCGTCTTTCCGGCCGTTGCTTCCACAGTGACGCAAGTGAAGTGGTATTCTTGGCGAATTGTTCTGTGAGTTGTTCTACTAACCGGTACTCATTAGATATCGTTAAATCCTTGCGTTTTTCTCTATCGTATCGACCGCTCGTAATCGCGCAATGCTGTTCGATTAGGGCAGAAATAATTGTGCTTGTCTCGTCTGCTCAAAACTTTAGCGATTTTCACGAAGCGACGCACAGTGGGAAACTTGACCTAACTCGATTCAAAAAGAAATAACGAAAAGAAATGAGGTAGAGCGATGAATTTTTTTAAAAATCAAAACTGAAACTTGGCAGAATATGAAATAATTTTGGACATTGTGGTACGAATGGTTTTTAACCTTGAGAAAAATCATCAAACTTGCACAATTTCAAGAAAAAATCGTTTCTACGTTACCACGAGCAGAAATTTTTTTAACATACTTTGCGTCCTTTCAAACCTGGCCTCAAAACTTTTTCTACGACTTCAGGAGTTTTCAAAAAATCGAATTATAGTTAAACAGTTGAACTTTTATTTATTCAGGGTTAGAAACGTTCGTACCATAATCTCCATATTTTTCCTATATTCTACGATGTTTCAGCTTTAATTTAAAAAAAAAACTTTAAAAAAAACTTTCATTTCATTGCTATCGAAAGTTCTTTGATTTTGACACAGATTTCATCGGTTTGTCCCATAGTGTGGCGTTAGCATTACCCAAGACGTCACCACGGTTTTCATTATAATATGCGTATAAATGAAGAAGACGGTTCAGTAATTTCGTATGAAAGCGTTTTTAGAATTTCAATAAATATGCCAGAGAAAACCGACCAATTTAAAGTTTCATTTGATTAACTCTTATTTTGTATAAAATTTGCAAACATGTCTTCATTAAAAAATTTCTACTTTATACTAGTTCGATAACTCTCCTCGTTAGGAGAACTATAAAAGAAGCGTGAAAAATTTCTGACTTAACTTTTAAGCGGTATTAAAACTGCAATGATTAAATATAGTTGTATTCCTTGTTACATTTATATCTGGGCAATTTTATCAAACACGAGACGAAAAGAAAATTGGTTGACATATGCGTTCCGTTGGCAGTATTAGAGCATTATTGCGGAATTACGTGCGAATTCTTTAATTGCCTATCATCGATACGCCTCCACTCGACGATTCTCTTTTCCCGGAAAATTTCGAACGATCAGTGCATTCGTGTGCACGTATATCTCGCGGCCGCATCTGCGACTTCTATTTATAAGATCGACTAGGCGGATGACCGTGGAGTCACTAGAAAAATATCCTGAAATAAACACCCTCCCTATTAATGATTTTGGTCTAACGAGCACTGTTGTGAGTCTTCGGGGCTGGATCTGAGATCTCCGGTCTACGGTTTTTCATATTGCACATTACCACTCACGGTGGATTGCAATATTATTATTATTATTTGTTATAGACAGGCAGAATCCCTTTTTACATAAGTATTTACAAAGAAAAGAAAAAAAGAGAAAGATATAAGATTACTTATCTAATAAGAAAGAAGGGACGTGCAGTTTTTCAAACTGCACATTACCACTTACGGTGGATTGCAATATTATTATTATTATTATTTGTTATAGACGGGCAGAAGCCCTATTTACATAAGTATTTATAAAGAAAAGAAAAAAAGAGAAAGAAGGGACACGCAGTATTTCAAACTGCACATTACCACTCACGGTGGATTGCAATATTATTATTATTATTTGTTATAGACAGGCAGAAGCCCTTTTTACATAAGTATTTACAAAGAAAAAAAAAGAGAAAGATATAAGACTACTTATCTTATACGAAAGAAGGGGCATGGGCACAAAGACAAAGAAAAAAAAACAATACTGGTACAATCGATAGGTATTATCATATAATCCTGCGTAGTTGCTTTTTAAAATTTTACAAAGGTTCAATGAAAAAATCAATACTGTTATAAATAGTACATGATTGTTGCAATAATGCGGTTAATTGGATTATTGATCCATAAGTAGATTCCGCTTTAAGTATTTGAAAACCCAATCTTGTTCTAAGTTCACGTTCGGGTACATAAAAATTAATTTGCGCGAGTAGAGAAGAACAATCAATATGATTATTAATTAAATTAAAAATAAAGCTCTGAGAATGGACATGAGCCACTTACAAAATTAACAACTAAATTTGAGACAGCCCAGTTCAATTCAATATAATGCAAAAACAATATTCAATTTATTTTACATTTCATTACAAAACTTGAAAAACACCATTTATGCAATTCAGGATATCTTCTAACTATACAAATTACGTAACAATTCACTACTCCTTTACATTTTGTAAAGTGGACATACTTTACGTATGTCCATCATATCCTTGTATTTCGCTGTTGGAATTTGTCTTATATTTTTATAAAGTGGTGGCAATGCAGTATTTACGAATTTTCTTTGTCTACCCCGACGTGGTAATAAATTCAGTATTTTAAACTCTGCATTCTCATCATTTCTGCAGAAAACGCGTCCAGCATATTTTTAACCAATTTATTGTTTCTCCGTTAGATTTCTTTACACTTTAAAAATCTGATTTTCCAAAGATTTTGTTTCATTTCATTTAAAAAATAAAAATGAAGTTATTACCTTTCCAGCACTTCCAGATACCAATTCTACAATGTTTCAGCTTTGATTTAAAAAACAATTTCACCGCTCTATCTCATTTCTGTCGAAATTTCTTTGATTTTCACACAGATATCATCGGTTTGTTCCATAGTGTGGCGTTAGCATTACCCAAGACGTCACCATGGAACAAACCGACGAAATCTGTGTCAAAATCAAAGAACTTTCGACAGAAATGAGATAGAGCGATGAAATTTTTAAAAAATTGAAACATTGTAGAATAATGGAAAAATATGGAGATCATGGTACGAATGTTTTTTAACCTTGAAAAAATAAAAGTTTAACTGTTTAACTATAATTCCATTTTTTGACAAATCCTGAGGTTCCAAAAAAATTTTGAGGCCAGATTGGCGTGAAAAAATCTACGGGAAATGATGTGTCACATGTTAAAAAAAAATTTCCGCACGTGGTATTGGAAAAACCACAATTTTCTTGATTTGTGCAAGTTTAACCACAAGTTTATCACAATCTCTATAATTATTTTATATTCTGTTAAGTTTCAGGTTTGATTTAAAAAAAATTTCATCACTTTATATCATTTCTATCGAAATTTCTTTGATTTTGACACAGAATTCTTCCGTTTGGCCTATACTGGCGGCGGCGAATCTAGGTGTGCGTGTCCATCGGCGAAGGTGCACGCGTGAGTGAAATTGTGAACGGTCTAATAATAACCGTGCACTTACTTATGTGGATGGTTGATTTCAATTCAAGTAAAAACGTCGGCCAGACCACGTCCTTTCAGGGTTCGGGGTCAGTGTTCATCATAATAAAAAACGCGAGGAGCATCCGAAAGTGGTCGAAATCGTCCGCGGTCTTAACGTCACGCTCCGCAAAGATTGTTCCTCGGGGGGCTCCATGATCTTGAGTTATTTTCGTCGGTTATGGTAAAGAATCTTTATAATATCGCCGACGAGACATCACGAACTGGAATAAATCGTTTACCATTGCTGCGTCTCGTTGCAACGTTATTTCTACACAGAAACGAAACAAAAAAGAAAAACTAGAACCTGCCCATCACGCGCAAAATAATTTTACAAGGAAATATCAAAGTGGGCGGGGTCGTCGATTTTAGTTAAACTTTTGTCTGGAGAATCTAGAGCAAAAATAAGCAGACCTTCATGTCCGAGCGTTTTTGACAATACTCATTATTTATAAAAATAATTAACATTTAATTTTATGATATCAAGCAAAATTCATATGTATATATATATGAATATATATAAATTTCGTATATATAGATTATAATATAAAATTATAGTATTATTTTTTTAATATTATATTAATTTAACATTATAATATTTATAATATAATTAAAACTATAATAATAATAAATAATATTAATCTAAAATTCATATATATATCAGATTTACAATAAATTTTCGATCGGAAAGAATTTCATTTATATATCAGATAATTGTATCGTTTGTGCCCCGCGTGATTTTCATAAATGTCGCAAACTGAACTGCACAGTGGAGTTCCCCTAGTAGCACAAAAATATTGGATAAATATCTTTTTCAAATATTTGAAATATATTTTGTAAGCCACACTTTTTCATCTGAGATAAATATTGGATCTAACTATTCTATGCATGTTTAAGAAATGTGAATTGAATGTTTAGAAAATATAAGCTAAACATTCAGAGAATATAAACTAGATATTTTAAAAATATATAGTAAATAGAAAAATATAAATTCAATATTTAAATAACATTCAATCAAAAAAAAAAAGAAAAAGTTAGAAAAAAGTATTTTTCTCCTAGCATGAAATACATATTTTCTGGTTATTTAAAAAAAATTGTTACTTAATATAAAATAAATATTGTATGTACATTTGAATATTAAGAAGAAGAATCGCTTTTTAATATTATATGAATGTGTATACAATATTTTGTGCTACTAGGGTCTTTTTTACATTTAGAAAAGAATGGTGCCTAGATAATCTCTCTATTTACACATAAATCACCGCCTGAATGTAAGAAGTAGGTAACTTACAATTCTGCTGTGTTTCTTTAGTGTATAAATAAAATTTAATAAATTTAATAGTGGGCCACTTTTTAGAAAATTGAAAACAAAAAACGAGGTTGTAGCTCCAAGTGTTGTCCTCTTTACGAACCTCTTTTAAACAATATGGACATTTGATGTTATATTTATAGGATATTTAATATAAAATTCTGTATATTATGATAATTGTTTATATTATTTATATAATATAACAATTATATAATTTGCATTGCAGTAAAACAATTGTTGGTCTTTTCACTTTGAAATTACTTTTGCGGCAGCTCTCGTACATCGATTTACACGAAACTGAGAGTGTAAAATCACGCTGTTTTACGCCTTGTACAATGGTAGGTGTCCGATGTATTAAAATGAGAAAAAAAACTTTTCAGCAGTGAGCGAGTGAAAATAAGCAAAGATGTACGGCCTAATATTAGAGAACATGTCCGAGTACATTCGGCAAGTGTACGGGGAAGATCGATGGGAAGAGATTCGACGACAGGCGGCCGTCGATCAACCAAGCTTTAGCGTTCATCAGGTTTATCCTGAGAATCTAATACCGAGATTAGCCAAGAAGGCAATTCAGGTATGATTTACATGGAATTTTTTTTATTATAAACAAACAGTTGTTTCATTGTATAAGTATTATAATTATGTGTGTATAAAAATACAGTTATCTTTCGATATAAGATTATGCATGATGGCAGTGTTGAGCAAAAATTTAATCAGCGATTGACGAATAAATTTCCACTTCAATCGTGAATCGCAATTAACAATAAAACTTCTAATTCGGTCGTTAATCGCGGTTAACGATTAGATTCTTCTCAATTGTAATCGTCAATCGGATAATTGATTAATGATTAATGATTATTAATTGATATATATATATATATTATTGTATTATATTATTATTATTTTTTATTATTTATTATTTTATTATTATTATATTGATAATTTATTAATGATTGATTAATGATTAACTGTTGAAATTTCGAAATGAAATACGGAATCAAAACTGTATGCATACTGATAAAACATGTAAATTGAGTTTTTTCTCTCTCTCTCCTTCCTCATTATAATTTCTGGATAGATAGCGCGGCGATTAACTTCAACAATTGACTAAATCAATCTCCGATTTTTCGATGATTTCTTTCTATGATCATCGATTGACGATTAACTTCATCGATCGAATTAAATCAATCGTCTATGTTTTCAATGATTACCTTTTTTAATCGAACACAATAATCAATCAAATTTGGTTAAAATTTTAATTGATTAATGCCCAACTCTGCACGAGGGGATACTTTGACATTGTTCTTGTTTTGCAATCAGTTGTCCTGCAGTCCACAACGTGATTAAAAAGGATAGAGTATATGTGTCGAGCTGGCAACTTCGAAAAAGGAATAGAGATTTTCTTATATCGAAAGTATCGTCAAAATAAAATATTTTTTCTTTTAAATGATTAATTTTGAAATATATGTATATCTGGTGACGGGATGTGCGAAGTTTCTATAGTTTGTAGTTCCAGCTAACAAATAATTGTTCATTCACTGTATAGAAAGAAAATGTTAACGATCACATTTAACTTAAATATGTAACTTAAAAATAAGTTCCAATATTCGGTTATTCATAGATTTGGTTAAGAGCTATCTAGAATATGATTAATTTTTGTAGGCAGTTGGTTAGTTCGATAGATTAAGCACTTGTTGCCAGTGCTAGTATTATTTCCGTCCAATTGAGTATATTCTTCACTCACACCACAGGTACTTGGCATAACGGAGAAAGAATTTTTCGATCAACTGGGTGTACACTTCGTAGGATTCGTTGGCCAGTACGGTTACGATCGTGTGCTTTCAGTACTCGGACGTCACGTAAGAGATTTCCTTAATGGGTTGGACAATTTGCACGAATATCTCAAGTTTTCCTACCCGAGGATGAGAGCTCCTTCGTTTATTTGCGAAAATGAAACACGCCAAGGTAAATATAGAAGCTGTCGCGTATGGTTCGTGCGAAAATAATTCGCAATAAATCATCGGTTTTGCAAATGGTTAATATACAAATCCTTAATACTTGCAAATGGTTAATATACAGATTCTTAATACTTGCAAATGGTTAATATACAAATTCTAAATACTTGAAAATGGGTAATATACAAATTCTTAATACTTGCAAATGGTTAATCGCATTATTAACAGTTAAAAATTAAATAATTGCTAGCCTATATTTGAGAGAGGCTGCGTCGGCGCCAGTAGTTCACTTAAGGGTCAATATACTTTCACGTTAGTTTCTGTTCCCTAAATACGTTAGCGAATACAATGAAAGGCTATAGACGTTTTTTTGGATTCAGAAAGAATAAGTGTAACTTAGGAAAAACGCCGGAAAAGGTGGTTTTTATTTTTTTTTATAACGCGCCATCCCTCAAAAAAGTCTGAAAAAATTGAGCATAATACTTTTCAAAATATCTCATTCCTAAATTGATCTTTTAGTGGTACAGCAACAACTTTTATATGAAGTCTGCATTTTTTCGTGTTATCATTGATCACAACCATATTTTGCAACTAAAAAATCTGAAAATGATACCGAATATGATGCTTAGTATCCGAAATATGTCAGATTTTTTTCAGAATTTTATATTGTCAATAAATGGGGAAAATGGGCGAAAAATTGGTTTTTCGTTTTTCTTCAATAACTACCCTTACAGATGAGATATAGGGAGCTGAAGAATTTCACCTCTAAACCCGACTATAGCCTTTTGCGTCGATTTTAAAATGAAAATGTAAACTCGAATGAAGTTCCGTAGTCTAACTGTAATATTAACGGTGTAGCCAATCGAGAAGTAAATTAATTTCGAAATAACAGGGTATACTAAATATAGGAATTGCCAAATAAATTCTCGTAACCAATCTGTTTCCCTCTATTCCAGGCTTAACTCTTCATTACAGGAGCAAGCGACGCGGCTTCGTTTATTACACGATGGGCCAGATAAGAGAAGTAGCTCGTCATTTTTATCACAAGGAATTACAGATCGAGCTCGTAAGGGAGGAGATCCTTTTCGACACTGTGCACGTCACTTTCCAACTCACCTTTGATAACAGAGCTTTCACGCAAGCTTCTCTGGCGATGACTCGCGAAGAGAAACATCTGCCAATTGGAGCTTCCGTCTTGTTCGAAATATTTCCATTTTGCATTGTTTTTGGGTAGGTTCAATTTTATTATTCTCGTATTATGTGCACGCTGTTCACGTCTACGTGAAACAATTCCTATCAAACTCTTAACCCTTTCCGGATCAAAAATATTTTAGGTCGAGCGAGAAATTTGAAAATTTCTACGTAACGTGACAGTGCTCTTAAATAAGGAAAAATAATATTTTTCAAATATTGTCATTTAGTCACCCAATAGTTACGTAAAAAAATTTCATAAAACCTTTATTTACATTTGTCGAATATACATTAATATTTTATTATAAAATTTAAATAAATATATGAAATCCCCTTAAATTTATATATTTAAAAAGTCAATAAAACAATGAGGGGTTTAGTGTTTACGTAAAATTTTATTTTTAACCCATTCGCACCATAGGGAAGAATGAACAAGAAGAACAATTCGAGAAAGAAAAATGTAGTACATGTTTGTTAGGTTTTAAAAATCAGGATTTAAAAATTTGAAATTAGGATTTAAAAATCAATTACATATTTGTTGTAACGCATACAGTTATTTACCTTATTGCGCGTGTAAATAAGCTAAATGTTGCAAATGGGTTGAGAATTTATTAATGCAAAAAGGAATTAGAAAAATTTTACGAATAACCTGAAACTGAAAGCCTAAGTCTAGTTTGATTCTTAGTTAAGGATGTTTTTAGTGCGAAAAATTAATATTGATATTGTTTTACGTTACGTTACAGTTCTTATTATACTATTTTACTACAGTTATTACAAAACGATACGCATTAAATGTTCGAAATTCTTTCAAATTATTGAATAATCTTATTTTGCTCTTCCACACTTCTGAATATTCTTATTTCTTTGTTACTAGACTACGGAACTTTGTGTATTCGTTGTTTGTAAAAATCTTCGGGAAATTAACAAACTAAATAACGTGCATAATAACATCAGATGTAACTTCTTAATTAAATTTTATTTTGCACTTGCATATTTACTTAAAATACGTGTTTCCTTCAACTTTTCCAATCTCGTTAATTAATCTTGCGATTAATATTTTATTTATTATAATATTATTATTTTTTATAATATAATATAATATTTATTAATAAATTTGTTTGTTACTCGATGTGGAAATCGATTACTGTTTTCAGGTCAGACATGGTTGTAAGGAGTATCGGGAATTCGCTGATGGTAATATTGCCCGATCTAGTTGGCAAAAAGATCACGAAATTCTTCGATCTTGTCCGACCACTCATTGCGTTTAAGTTTCATTCGGTAAGCGGATTCAAAAAAATTTTGAGTCATCTATACGAATCTGACTCCCAAATTTCATTATTCGAACAAATGTTTCTATTACAGATTTTAAACAGAACGAATAACATCTTCGAGTTGGTAACGGTAGATCCGATTCTAACAGAGCGGCCATCTGATCGACAGAGGGACGACATTTTATTGAGCGACGAGCTCGATTCTGTAGATGACAGAACTTTAAGATTAAAAGGTATATTTTCTCTTTATCTTCTTTAACCCTTGAGGGAAGATTCTGGTTTTTCATTATCAATAAATTGATTTTTTATCGAGACATTTCTTTCAATCTAGAAGTTTTTTTATTCTATGTATTCTTCTTTTTTACACTATTCGCATGAAACTGAAATTGTTTATTCATGCAACATTTGAATTTTTAGTAATTTATAGAATACAGAAGAATTTGGTAATTTCGAAACTGTTACAAGTAATGATATGGCAGTAGTATATTGGAATACATTTCAATATAGTAGAATATAGTAG
>CM052336.1:24110638-24126089 GCA_028455595.1 Lasioglossum vierecki | reverse complement strand
ATATATGGCATAATATACAGGGTGTTTCAAAATTTCTTCAACGTCCGAAAATTGGAGGTTCTTGGGTTCATTCGGAAAAACATTTTCTTTATTAACTCTGTATCCGGGCCATGTGCTCACAGTATTGCGATCATGATTTCTAAAGCTGGACGATCAATATGATAATATTGTATATAATAAAACAATATAATATTATATTATAATATAATATTTATAATATATATTATATATATATTATATAATTATATGTATATATATGTTATATATATTATATATATATATTATATAATTATATATATTATAATATATTTATAATATAATATTGTATATAAGAATTCATAATAAAACAATATTATAATTATCCCTTTAACGTTCGCTGTCCGAGGTTTAATTGATTAACACAGTTAGTACTCACGCATAAATGTGGAACTTTATGAAAATTCACGTTTCTGCAGACTTCGGGGAACGAAAAATTGCAGTAACACTTAAATTCTTCAATAATGGATTCGGTAAAGAAAGAATAGAGTGAAACTTTACCGAATTTCGATTGTCTACTATGCTATTAATATATTTATACGCTACAAATATGCGTAACAATTCATAAAGAGCCGCGGTGGCTCTCGTCAATGTCAATTGTAATAATTCAACAACTACTATCCGTTTCATTAGGTTCGATTAGGATTCATAGAAACGAATGATTTGTTTCATTGGGTTTGATTAACGTTCATAAAAACGAATTATTCACTCCATTATAGTCGACAGCGTGTTCGTAAATTCGTCGAATTCGGCAAGCACTGAATCTTTTGCAGAAATTCTTGGACCACGACAATAGTGTGCGTTCAGTGTTACCTGCACACATTCGCTTTTCCTGTATGTGTATGTGTATGCATGACGCGCGAACGAATATATTTAAAAAACGCCGAAGAATTACGAAGTAATTAAAACGGTTCGAATATGCTGTGTATCCGGATTCGAATATTCTCACGATTAAACTGCGGATTTTATAAATGACAATTATTTTAAAACATTCATAGAAGGAAATAATTTTCCCTTTCATATGGAGTCTCGTTACATTGCTAGTTCGGTAGACATACTTTTATTTTCACACAGTGTTTCTTATCGGTTTTCAGAAATTATGTCTATCATATTTTATAAAATCATGACAATAGCAATTTAGATTTTATATTTATAAAGACGTCCGCTGGTTTTTTGTGAGAATTCCTTTTCGCAAAATATCTGTAGAGGGCTCGAACATATTCTATTAGTATTCAATTATACTTGTAAGTGCTCATTGTATTTTTCGAAGTACTTAAAAACAGTTCAACCATATCGTACTAAAACTCGATCATACTCGTAAGTACCGGTTTTCGTTTTTCAAGGTACTTAAATAGTATTTGAAAGAGCCTATGTCTTCTATGTCAGTTTTGATTATACACCATGGAGCATAACTACAAACACTAAAAAGTTTGCAAGAGTTCAGAACATTTATACACATAATGATTTTCAAATGTTAATAGTATTACAAGAATTAAAAAGAAATTCTGTATAAGGAGGATAGAGTCGAAATATTATTTATTTAAAACAATAATGTGTCTAAACGGTTGTTTTTAAAATTGTTATTCTTCGAAAATGCTAAAACGGCGCTATAGTTATGCACCGCGGTGTATTACTAGTTATTATTAGACAGCGGATTTTATGCGTTTACGAGAAAAATGAATGAACGCGATTCTTTTTTCAAAAAATAATAATATTGGAAGAATTTAACAATATTTTTATATCATTTTCGACCTTTTAAATTTATTAAGAAAGAAAAGGTTGAAAATGTTTATTTTGCATAGAGATCCGCTGTCCAGTTATTATACAGCGTAAAAGCTGTCGTACGGATGGCGCAAGTGTCACTTCGACAGCAATTCGATATCGACTGGAGTCGTTTGAACAAATAATGAGACTCTCACTTTGTAAGAAGGTTGAGGATAATTATTTTCCAGAAGCAATCTGAAACTTTTGAAAGATAAACTCTGCTTCGTTAACGGATACTATTCCTGGACACTGTGATGGTATTGTGCTCTAATGAATGTATCGAACAAGGGAACAAAGAACAAGTGTGCAGAGTCGGAGAAGGACGCTTTAGTCGCTCGAGGTTGCAATCATGAAGCCAATTAATGAATTGATTCGTCTGGCAATACTATTTCCAAGAACGATCATAGATTGATTAGAATAAAGATTATTTATTCGTATAGACGGTCGACTCAATTTTACTGTTAGAAAATTCATATCTGTGACAAATTACAGTAGGCTCAATTCATAATTATGTAACTACAAATATCCAATGCGGTTTAAGTGAGAATCATAGTCGCGGAGCTGTTCTTGAGCGACAAAAAATCTTTTCTCCGAACGTAAGTACTTATTTTTCTGTGTTTAAGTTTTTCTTTTTAAATAAAACCAACAATTCACTGAATATTACTAATCGGAAGTGGTCTGGAATTACAGAGAATTGTATCCCGAAGTGTCTTAAACATAATATGTATATAGAATAAGGTACCTATCGTGCAGGTTAATTGTACTCAGAGTCGCTAGATTAAGACTTGTGTCCCCACTCTACCTTCCCCTTCTACGACGATATTCCCCCACCCTTCCGTCACGGCCCGGTCACGTGACGCGTTCCGTCTCTGTCCTGCATGTATCACAATGTCATGTAACTAACTCGGTGCTGGCAGAGAGAGAGAGAGAGAGAGAGAGAGAAGGTAACTCTTTTCCCTCAATTTGAGTCAATTTCACTTATCTTGCGACTCTGGTCGTACTGGATGTACATACAGTATCTTCCATTAATATTCGGACGCTCTAAAGAAACTATAACTTTTTTAATATTGGACTATACGATTTAAACTTTTCTGACAAGTTAGAGCAATTAGTTTACTACATGATGTGAAAAGTAACTTTTTCAAAAATTGTACTTGGTAGGAATTAAAGAGGAAATACTAAAAGTTACATTTTACAACTTTTTTTTCATATGAATCTACATTGAAAATTAAAAAAATACATTTTCTAGATCTGTGTCAATACTATGCATTGTAAAAGCGAAAAACAACAGACATTGAATTTTGAAAATTCTATTATTACGATAAAATTTATTTGCAAAAGGGTGAATTTGGAGTGCAGAACCTGTAAAAAGTTGTAAGATACAACTTTAAGTATTTCCTCTGCATTCCGACAACGTGCAATGTTTTTCAAAAATTTTCTTTCATGTTGTGTAGCAAACCAAGCGAAGATGAAAAAGATTTAAAAAGTTATCGTCTTCTCAAGAGTGTCCGATTATTAATGGGAGTTACTGTATGTATTTTCAACAATCGAATATAATTTACTTTAAAAAACACGGCTGTTCCCGATTCCACTTGTTGCGTCACTATGTTTCAACATTATGAACCGTATATTTTTCTCGACGTCAGTTGTTATCCTGATTAGCATTTCTGTTTTCCACTTATTGTAATTGTCATCTTTTTCACCGATACTGCCTAATTGTTCGTTTAGGCGTGAGAATCACAGAATAATTTTTTGACTAGGACATAAGAAACGTGTAAATGAACGTTGTCTTTTATTTACCGACGTGTCCATAGAGTTACTGAAACGAATTTTGCATTGCTCAAATTTCTTTTTTTTTACAAAATATGACGGAAATCGTGTTTTCTTTATCCTTCTCATTGTATGTACTCTCGAATTTAGAAATATTATACCATGTATTAATTTAAATGAACAAAATGATATTGTACGAAGTAATAAATATATTACACATTTTCAATTAAACGAGAATGCCGACGCAATACCCGATATATGTATACTCGACTTTTCCCTTGATACTTAATTAAAATAATCAGTTAGAATCATCAGATTAACCTTTGCACTCCAAATTATTTTTCAATTTTATTGCCAACAATATCCTATTAAATCTAAATCAATATCCGATATCCAATTAACCGAAATTCATTCGACGACTAAAAATTGTTGTACCGTTTATTTTTTCTTAAGCTTTTAATTTAAATTGTTTTTATTTCTGTATATTTTATATTATTTTCTGTACATATTTATTTCTGTTCATTCGTCTTTATTTCTTAAATGCAGTTTTTATTTTATTTATTTTCTTTATCACAAAACGGATCCTTTGACTGCTTATATCCGCTGCTGTGGTCTATCACTGTATAACACAAAAGTCGAGGCACTTTTTAGAACACAGTTGAAGTTTACAAAAAAATTCCTATTTGTGTTATAACGAAGTGGAGCGAATCAGAAATTTATTTCTTTTAAAATGTGTTTAATAGAGTATATTGTATATACGTACACATAATGTTTACAATATTTTTAGGATCTCCTAATGTTACATATTATCATTTTAATTTTGCACCTATACTCGTCTTTGCCAGAAATGCATAAAATCCGCTGTCGAATGATAGCACATGCTGGGAAAGATACATTTTGACAGTAGCTATAATATCGTGGTAAATGTGTGCGTGCGAAAAAGGTACAGGAAGTACAGTCTTGAATAATGTATTCCAGATTCATAATTGGTGGGAACCTTGGAGCTGTTCGATATCTTTGATTTCGTATGCACAGTTGACAGACATTATTGCTTCGCGATATCGGATCTCATAAGGAATTTTTAATCGTTTAATTCGCCTAATTAAATCGTCAGATACTTTGTTCCCTCGATGTTCCTAATAGCTTGTGCTATAGCACTTGGAAAAAGGATTGAACGAACCAATTTGGCGTACTTATTTCTCGTCGATGCTCAAACAGAATATCTGACGAGGTCTCGCATGATCGATGTCTCTTTCGTGAAATGTTCGGAGCTCAGTTTTTGAACGGAAATAACCAAAACCGGATTAAAATGGAGAGAATGGAAAGTTCCCAGTACGAGTGTCTGAAAGTCAATAAGTATTTCTTGTGCTCGATAGGACAATGGCCGTTTCAATCACCGCTGGAGAAGTTTTTAATCGGACTAGTGTTTGTGCCAATCATTTTAAGCCAAACGTCGTTTCAGGTATCGTAATTTTCTAATGTTTCATGTTGAAAATGTGTTGAAAATTTGTTGGAATGTTGATGTTGATGTTGAGTGTTGAAAATTTCATGGAAAATGTTCCTTCGTGTGGATGGAGTACCCCTCAGCATCGCGCGGTCTTTCTTAAATAAATGAAAAGAATACAATATTTATTTGCTTTCTTTAGCGTACGTTGTTTATAAATTAACAATATCATTAAAACCACAGTAGAGTGAGAAGTAATCAATATATCCGTAATGTTTAACTTACAATGTTATTCTTTGATTATATATGATTTTTGAATTCTCGGTACTAATGTTCTGGCAATCTAAAAATTTATCTAATCAATCTCTTTTCTCCTTTTTACTTACTATTCGCGTTTCCGCTGTTTTCAAATCACTAGCTTCCAAATAATAAATAATAGAACAAAAAGGAACACGAGAGAGTAAGATTTGTACTGTTCACCATATAGATGAAATTTTTGAAAAGCTCTTTTTATTGAAATCAATACATTCGATAGTCGATAGTTTATAGTAGTGAAGCGTTTATTCTCTCTACTATTTGTATAAAAATGTTTAAATGCATAAAATCCGTAGTCTGTTAATTAATTATCGTCTCTGCAAAGAGGACGCTGCGATCAGTGTCGCGAGAGAAATAATAAATAATAGTACAAAAAGGAACACGCGAGAGTAAGATTTGTACTGTTTACCATATAGGTGAAATTGTTGAAAAGTTCTTTTTATTAAAATGAATACATTCGATACTCCACAGTTTATAGTAGAGAAGCGTTTATTCTCTCTACTACATCTATAAAAATGTTTAAATGCATAAAATCCGTAGTCTGTTAATTAATTATTGTCTCTGCAAAGAGGACGCTGCGATCAGTGTCGCGAGAGTCTTGCAGATAAGAATGTTTGTCTACCAGTATGAGCGTTTCGTCACAGATAGCGCCACATGTAATAGAAAGCACGCATTGTAGCAAAATATTCTCGCCAGTGTTTGCAAAACATACAACAGTAGATTTTCCAGTAGGACAACAAAAGTTTAAGATCAGTACAGACATCGCTATGGACTATTTGTTTTTTTGTTTAAAAACGCGCGGAAAAACTACAATTATGTATACCCCCCACTTTCAAGCCCTATAAGAAAACTTCAGAGGACAAAGTGACACTATTGCTGGGGGTAAATATAGGTCTGTTTATCGCACCATATAGTTTGCGTGAACGCTCTAGCCAATGCAGTCATGCCCCCCCTCCCCAGAGAAAAAGAAACAAAATCCTGGAAAATTAGCTAAACTGTAGAATAGCTACTTCCTCTCCGATTTCGATGATTTTTGGATAAGTTGTATGTAAAACTAAACATTTTGAACAACTTTTCCCTATACATATAAGGCATACCTCACTTAGGTTCCGACATATTTGCAAAAACTGCTGACACTGAATTGAATTTTGCCTATTGCTGTGCGTCTGTGGCCGTGTACGTGCCAGTATTGGTGCTCCCGCGGTCAGCAGATTTGTTTTTTGGCAATCATCGCAGAATCACTTCGGCTACACGTCGCTAAAACAGGACATTTTATTCAACTCGTCCCCCCTCCCCCCAAGATTAAAATCCTGGGTGCATCGCTGACACAATGTCTCGGTTAGAGACGAACATTCGTATGAAGCTAGGCGTCATCGTTCTACTCCGATTCAATCCGCTGCACATTCGTCATCATTCGTCACCGCACTCTTGGTCAAGGATCTTCAACTCAGCTCACTACAATATACATTTTATTTATTATTGTAATTTTATTAGCGATAAATAAAGAATATTAGTAGCAACTATTCATGTGTTCTCTGTTCCCCACCCTGTACATGAATACTTGATAACAGAAATAATAGCTTCGGACACATTTTTGGCCGCTCGGCATGTCCTTGTGTTATACGAGTGAAGTTTCGCCAATTTTCGGCCGTCTGACTTGTCGTTGAGTTGTATTACTGAAATTTCGGATACCACCTTCGACATCATGTTCTCCTAATACAAAGTACAATTTTCGAGGTTTTTGATAATTTTCGCCGTTTTTCGACCGTCTGACTTGCCGTTGAGTTGTACTACTGAAATTCGAAAATTTTCGAGCGTCTGACTTATCGTTGACTTGTACTACTTTTCGAAATTTTCTTTGATTTTGTCAATTTTTCTATTCCAGTAGTACAAGTTAACGATAAGTCAGACGCTCGAAAATTTTCTACCGTCTGACTTGCCGTTGAGTTGTACTACTGAAATTCTAAAATTTTCGAGCGTCTGACTTATCGTTGACTTGTATACTTTTCGAAATTTTCTTAGATTTTGTCAATTTTTCTATTCCAGTAGTACAAGTCAATGATAAGTCAGACGCTCGAAAATTTTCTAGCGTCTGACTTGTCGTTGAGTTATACTACTGAATTTTCGAAATTTTTCGACCGTCTGACTTGTCGTTGAGTTGTACTACTGAAATTTCGGATACCTCCTTCGACATCATGTTCTCCTAATACAAAGTACAATTTTCGAGGTTTCCGAAAAATTTTCGGAATTTTCGACCGTCTGACTTGTCGCTGATTTGCACTACTGAAATTCCGGATACCTCCTTCGACATCATGTTCTCCTAATACAAAGTTGAATTTTCGAGATTTTTGAAAATTTGTTGTCGAAATTAGGAGAACATGATATCGAAGGAGCTGGCAGGAAAATCAAGTAGTGTATGACGACGGCAAGCCTGGTGTTCGAATATTTCGAAAATTCCAGTAGTACATCTCAACAAGCAGGAAGTTCGGGAAAAGATTGTGGATTCAATAAATACGTTGGCAGATAGGTTTGTTTACAAAATTCTTTTTATTTATTCATTGTATATTCATACATGAAATGATTGTTGTTTACTCGTATGTACATAACTTATATTCTAAACATTTATAACAAGAATGTCGAGTTGCTCCGTGAGATTCGACACACCGTCAAACTTCTACTGCCAATGCCTCGGTTGTGGTGCAGAAGCCGATGGATAAATCCGGTGGCACCGTTTGCCGCAAATGCTGCAGTTTTGTATACAGGGTGCGGCCGGATAACACGTACAAGCGGGCAGGGGGTGACTCGACAAATAGAGATATATAAAGGCTTCTAATATAAGAGTTTTAAAAAAGAAAATAATTATTTAAATAAAACTTGTAAAATGCCCTCTCCCTCTTGGGATCACGTTTCGAAGAGCCATAGGCGAGTAAGACCCGTAAACGCTTCGGAATCCCGAAGAGTTTCGGGAACCCGAAGAGTTTCGGGATCCCGAACGGTTTCGAGGCCCCGAAAGAGTTTCGGGGTCCCGAAGAATTTCGGGAACCCGAAACGTATCGCACTTTCGGGAACCCGACCCGTCTCGGCCGAGATTTCCCGACCCGTCCTGAGCGTCGGGTTTCCCGAGATTTCGGGTTCTCGCACAAGCCTGCCTACGACTCTACGTGGTTCGCCGGTCGGTCTAGTCTTTCGGTAAAGTTCGGACATGTTCGGCGCGGTTCGGTCCGGCGAGCGGTACGCGTAGTAACAGGCCTGTTCGCCGCAGGTCTATTACATATATACTCACTAAGCTTACTGTAAATTTCACTTGGTAAACAAAGCGATGATGCACTACCGGTCACAATCATCGCGCGATGATGTACTACACTACCGATGGTTCGCGCGTCGGGGCGAAATGGGTACGTGAAGTGGGGACGAGTCAGAGTGCGCACGCATAGTAAAGTAGAGGGGGTTGTCGAACGAAGTGGGGATAGCTGAACGCGATGACGTAGTTCGCGGGGGGATGAAACGGTAAATATTTAATTGTTATTTTCTCCGAAACGGTAAGACTTTTTAAAAAAATTTTTTTTGAATAATGCATTGTCATCCAGTTCTGAGCCATGTGTGCAATTTCAAGTCTCTAGGTCATCAGGAAGTTAGTTTAAAATCAATTGCAAAATTTGCCACCGAACAAACAGACAGACAAACAAGAAAGCGAGCTAATAAAAACGTGGTAATAAAAGACTATAAAAGAGAATTAGAGTGCGATCTATAGATTAGGGAAAAATAATGTAAGGCGTGAGAGGGATATTTTGGGATTATAAATATAGTAAATGTAAATAGGCAGCATACAGACTTAAAACATAGATTTTCTGAGAAAAAGAAATTAAACTTTGTATTAGGAGAACATGATACCGAAGGAAGTATCCAGAATGTCAGTAGTACAAGTCAACGACAAGTCAGACAGCCAAAAATTTTAGCCAAAATTGAGTCTCAGCAGTACAGCTCAGTAGTACACTTGAAATTAAAGTAGTATCCTTTTCAGCTTGGTGGTATGATAGCTGCATACAACGCTGACGACATCGATGCGTTTACGGAAGGTTTCGCTCCTCTCATCATTAGTTTCATGTGTCTCATGAAGTATATAAATTTCTTTAATCGTGGAGCGGTACGTCCTTGTTTGTTTCTCTGTGAATCATTTTAAACGATTATCTGAAATTAATGGTAATCCTCGTTCAACACAGATGAAGGATCTTTTATGCATAATGCAAGATGATTGGAGGATTTATATGAGAACGAGAGAAGACTATGATATTTTACGTAGGCATTCCACACAGGCCAAACAAGTTACATATTCGTATGCAGGTAAAGTTGTTGCACATTTACAGAACACTACTACTAATATAGTCTTCCCTCGCAAACCCTGAATTTCGTCTCCACTCTGGACTCGAATATTGAGTTATGTATGTAGTGGGACTCGTAAACAATATCAAGATAATTTAGTTACAAGAACGGTAAAACTAGAAAATTTCAATTTCTTACAGTGATTGCTTTTTTAATTTCTTCCTACAGAGTCCAATAAAATATCGATTTATTTAACCCTCGTCCGTCCCTCATTTCACGAACTGAATATATTTGGCTTTGTTTAGGAGTTATTAACAAAAAACACGGACCAATCAGAGCGCGGCTACAGCGGATTGATTCTGGCTCGGCCAATAGCGCCGCCACGCTAAGCGGGACCTGTCGCTGAGTCGAACTCCGTTCGCTATAGCCGCGCTCTGATTGGTCCGTGTTTTTCGTTAATAACTCCTTAACGAAGCCTCAGATGACATTTTCGTAAAGGAAAATCTTGCTTGAAATGATCTCAGCATCCTCCTATAATTATATCCAAGAAACTAGACGATTATTCTGCCATGTTTTCTATTAAAACGACCTGGCCGTTTTTTATTGAAGTTATTGTTTAAATATACTTTACTATGTTGGTAACAGCTGGTATATACGGATTAATGGTGCCGTTTATGATTATGCCAACGGTATTGACAGCGGTTAGCAAATTACACGCCGTCAATGGAACGTACGAGAAACAACTGATGTTCCGTATAGAATATTTCTTGAACACGGATAAATATTATTATCCTATCGTGTTACATAACTATATTGGTACCTTGGCGTTCATTGGGATCGTTGTGTCTTGCGACACTATGGTAGTACAGTTCATTCGCCATGAATGTGGACTCTGTGAAATTCTGGGGTAAATGTGCAATCACTCGATAGGTTGTGCTTAATATGTAAATATTGAATTGCTTGTAAAATTCGAGGTGTTTTCAATTTGTATTGCATCAGCGAATATAAGAGTGTTCGAAAAATGTTAGAAAATATTTAAACGAGTTCCCGAGCTCATTTGAATAATAATCAATTGAAGTGCAACGTAATTTCAAAGCAATTTGATATTATAGTTTATAAAAATCTACATAAATTCCATAATATATACGATGTAGATAATTTTCAATTATTTTATTATTTTTTAGAAATAAGATTGAATTCCATCATTCTAATAAAATTGAACTGAATTCAAATATTTGAAGATAGAATTCAATCAATTATTATTAGACAGCGGATCTTTATGCAAAGTAGAAATTTTCCATCTGAATTGCAACCATCTGGAGTGAAATGGTGATTAATTTTCTTTCTCAATATGATTAATAAGTTAAAAATAATATAACAGTATTTTAAAATTCGATCAACGTTTTCACCGTTGCAAATTACATTTTTGACATAAACGCATAAAATCCGCTGTCTAATTATAATATAATTCGATATATTATAATAGTAAGAAACAGAACTGTGAAAGTCCATGTAATTTTCTTGCAAATTTACCATTGTGTAGACGTCGACTACAACATCTTGTGGAAGGCAATAATCTGGATATAGATTTATATCCGGCGAGACAAAACGACGATGCCTATGAATCGTTAAAAACATGTGCAATGTTGCACAAACATATAATTCAGTTAGTATCGATTTCTTTCGGCTTTCTTGTGATCGAAATTCATATTATACATGTATACGTGTAGCGGGTGCGATCCAAACTTGTTCTAACCAAAACGAAAATATTGAAGATTTGCTAACACACTCGAGACCACAAGTTCGATGCCTTATTTTTTCCAATTAGGATTCAACATGATCGGCGTGAGCTTCACTCAGTTTCAGGTCGGTCCCATTTCGCGAATACTGAATTAACAAATTTCCATTTCCAGCGACTCTACAGTTTCTCCTTGATTTCTTTTTATAACTAGGCAATTGTGAATTTAAGCACTCCGATCAAGAGTTTCAGATTTGCTTCGTTTACCGGTTGTTTAATGTACATCTTGCTGCTCATGAGTTTGCCAGGACAACACCTAACGGACTACACTGCGCGCATCTATGATTATATGTAAGGAATTCGTAAAAGATATAAAAAGTGTGTTTTTAAACACCACACTCATATTAGAACGCACTAAAAAGGAGAAAATAATATGGTAAATCTTACGTTTAGGCAACTCTGATGACCTTGACCTTGACATATGTTGTCAAGAACAATATTCTGAACAACTTTTGTTATTACAATTTCCCGGTACACGGTCTTAGTTTTCGAGATAATTGCAAAAAACTATTGCTAGTACTAAATTGAATTTTCCATATCGCACGCTCTGTTTTCTCTATCATCTCCACACGTGATTACAAAAACAGTAAACTGACGCTGTGTGTCGAGCCAGGCTTACGTTGCCACGGAGCGCGAATACAGAATATAATGGAAATATTTCCTGAAAATATGAATAATTAAAATGACAAACATTTGATTTGTGTGATGAAATAATTGTTGCCAAATTATGTAAGTAATATATAAAATTGTTAATAATAAATTACCTTTCTCCCCTCCCGTGATAAAAATTCTGAGCAAACATAAACAAAGGTGTCGACTACACTAGAAAATATTTTGCAACGAAATAGTTTTTTTATTGGATAAAAATTTATTTATTACAGTGTCATAGAAAATAACCAGTTATATAGAAAGTAGAGGGCAAATAAACTAAATGTTAATTTCTCTTGAACCAAAATAAAAATTGATTTCGCAGAAATCATACGATTGTGATAAATAAAAACTCTTCTAAATCATGAAATTTCGAGCGACGAAGTATTTCGAATCACTATAAGCACAAGAAAAATAATAGAATACGGAAAATTCAATTTAGTACTAGCAATAGCTTTTTGCAATTATCTCGAAAACTAAAACCAAGCACCGGGTTGTTGTAATGACGAAAGTTGTTCAGAATGTTGTCCTTGACAACATATGTCAAAGATATTATTTAGCGCTCTACGCTTTTATTTGTAGTCACTAATATCTGAAAAAAATTATTTTCTCTTTTTTAGTGCATTTTAATATAAGCTGTGAATTTTAAAAAGATTGTTCTTTATATATCTTTTAAGCTGTTAAAATTTCAAGAAGTTTACATGGAAATACGTATTTGCAGAATTGCGAGCAACTGGTATCAATTATCTATCGACGGCAGGAAACTTCTACATATTATGTTGACAAAAAGTATAAAACCTGTACAACTGACGGCAGGCAAGATCTACGCTTTCAACTTAATGAACTTCAGTGCGGTAAGATATGGTTCTTTTAGACGATGTTAATTATTATTATGTTGTTACTATTAATTGTACGAGATAATGATCATTTTGACGGAGGAAGAACACCACTGTACGATTCTTTTTGTTTGTCAAACGAGTCGTGAATTTCAATAATGTTTTGAAGTCTAATATAATAACTATAATAGCATTACATTATAATTACATAATATACTATAATTTCACTGATATTTTCTCGCATAAAGTTATGTGCAAGAAAATCATTATTATCAAAATGAAGGTAATTGTTAAACAAAGTGTTTCTCTTTAGATAAAAGTTTAAAATATTGTTTAGTTATACGGATCAAACTGTATGCATTATTATTTTTATTTCGTTATACATTCTTTGCTAAAAAGAATTTTACAATGATTCTCATAAAACTTTAAAATTCCTCTATTAGTAATAGCTTATTACATACAGGGTGTCCCAAAATTCGTGTAGTTCCCGGAAATGGGAGGTTCCTTGGGTCATTTGAAACGACATTTTCCTTTACAAAAATGACGTCGGCGACTTTGTATAGGAGTTATTAACGAAAAACATTGACCAATCAGAGCGCGGCTACAGCGGATTGATTCTGGCTCGGCCAATGGCACCGCCACGCTAAGCGGGACCTGTCGCTGAGTCGGACTCCGTTCGCTATAGCCGCGCTCTGATTAGTCCGTGTTTTTCGTTAATAACTCCTAAACAAAGCCACGGACATCATTTTTGTAAAGGAAAATGTCGCTTCAAATGACCCAAGGAACCTCCCATTTCCGGGAACTACACGAATTTTGGGACACCCTGTATAATTAGAACTGCATTTATCACTCCACCAATTATCAAACATAAAAGTTTGTATTCAGCCCAATTATCTAATCAAGTCTAGATTAAAATATTCGCTAGAATATATAATTAAACTTATTATTTTTCAAGGTTTTGAAAACGTCATTTTCCTACTGCATGGTACTGTGCTCCTTTTCGTAATTATCAATAAATAAATGAGGATCGGTGTTTCCTAATTGAATAAGGATATGTACAAAACTAACTGGATTTATGTGAACGGACCTGCACTATAACGCTGAACAAACATTTATATGATTACAATAAAACAAGGCAATTCTCAATGTTTTAGTATTTTTATTTTTTATCGAGATATGTGACACAAGTTTTCATTATATGCATATTATGCATGACCGTGAAATGTTTATATTCTTGATGTAACAATTAGGTTTTCCTCTTACAGAAATCATTGAAAGAATCGTAACAAAAAAATGGTTTCAACTGTTAAAATTATGTAATACCTTTTATAATATACTCTGCATTAAATATTATTCTGTATTTGTTACAATGATTGATTACTCTTTTGTTATTATTGAATAAAATATCTGTCCCTGTAATAGAAGAATTTATATTTTTCATTTAACAATTCCGATCTAAACTAAAATTATACTTTATTAATTATTATTATTAATTAAACTGTATTAATTAATACTATTAATTATACTTCATTAATTAATATTATCAATTATACTTCATTAATTAATATTATTAATTATACTTTATTAATTAATATATTAATTATACTAAAAGTATACTTTCTAGAATTTCTTACATAATGGTGATGTCCAAGGAAATTTCACGATCCACATAAATTAAATAAGGGTTGCACGATTAAACTTCCAATTCTTTTGGTACCTAAACCAATTTTGATAGTAATTCGACGAGCGTATATTTTACAATTCACAGATTTTCTTCTTAAAGCGTTGAATTTTCTCTGTACATACCTTGTGTCGCCTGAACAAAAGATAGAAAAATTTGATGTTTCACGTTGTCCGAATCGTATCATACGTCTGTCGCGCCATATGGTTTTTGGGGGTTGATTCCTTTCCGAGAGAAATAGGTTGTCGACGCGGAAAACAGCAAACACCGATCTATCACACTCGGCACGTGTCCCACCCCCACCCGGGCTTAATTGATTTCTGATCCCGTGGCCATTGAAGAAGTCATTCGAAAGCCGATAAAAACTTGTTAACGCTCGTCACAGTGCACGATGTTATTCGTCAAGAACCAATTTCAATCGATGGAGGGAGAAATGATATTTCCAGGGTCGTAGGGCACGGAATAAATGGCCTGCTAATTGGTTTTGTCTCAATTTATACCTATCAAATTTGTTCGTCAACTTCCGGCAGGATTCAGGACGAAGGTAATTATTACTTTCTGCTGACCACACTGTCGGTGATTGTGAAAACTGTAGGGACAAAATATTTTCAAATATATGTACATAATACTGTGATTCGAATCGGAAATTATTTAATCTTGTGTAACCTTTCTTGACAAGAATTGCTACTTTATGCACAAATAACTCTTTGCACTCGGAGATCTCGATTTTCTTGAAAATTAAACATTTCTTTCACCTAGAATATTTCTATTCTCTAGGATCTCTTAAATTTCATGGGTATGAAATTGATGGAATAACTGGTACAAAACTTAAATGTTTA
>CM052336.1:24088907-24100718 GCA_028455595.1 Lasioglossum vierecki | reverse complement strand
ATCGATTCTTATAAAACCATTTTTATTAAAATTTAATAATTGTAAAATAATAAATCTGGAATCGGTTATTTTTACCGGTGGTGATAAGGTTTAGTGATAAAAGGGTAAGCAACTTTGTAAGCATGATAAAATGCAATACTACGTTCATTAAAACTTTTTGCGGATACAAAGACACTGTAAAAAAAGATTTTATATTAGGGAACATCAAGCAACATTTATTATATATGAAATTACAAATTAGCTTTTATATTCTTGGTTAATCCTCATTCACACGAGTAATTTTTTATACGAATTTGAAATAGGGTGCCACGTAGTGTGGACGAGGGATAAATTTGTTGATCTTTATAGAATATAAACAAAAATTAAAACGGTGAATCCAAGTCTATAAAACGATGAAATCAGAAAGATTTTTTATCTGTGCGAGCGTAATCATCGTCTGAATTGGAGTCATTTTACAATCATTGTTATCAGTCTGTGAATTTTTATGCACACTGAAAAGGGCCTAGCCGATTAAGATGGTCAAAACTGCCCTTAAATATTTTTCAACGGCTATGGAACATATCGATAGCTGACCAAGAAAAACCTATCTCAGCATTTCCTTTGGGGGAATAAAAGCAAATAAAGAAAACACATGTGGTTGTTCGATCGTACAAAAGATGAGATCAACGTCGCGTTAGTTACTTTCGAAGAAATATTTATAATTCTAACCCCTTGTACTTTTCCGTGAAACATTAAGAAAGCGTGCACCTGATAACGCGAGCCAATGGATCACTGCCATTCGAACTTCGCGACGGTGATTGAATGAGGATTGAAAAAGACAAGGACTTTTCTTCATAAATATTTTGGGGGATCACAATTACTAGCGGAAAGTTAACCCACGTTAACACGCACCCCCAGCTTCGGTTTCTCTAACGCCTCGGACCTCACCCGATAATGCAGCTCCGGTTGCTTCTTATATACTTACCAAACAGCAAATCAAGCACTTGCGAGAAAGAGCTCGCGATTCAGCGACATCTGTGATTTGCAATTGAAAACAGAGCAATGCATAAGTCATAGCCTACTATCGGAAGCGATAACGGCATGACAGCGCAACAATTGATGCTTACATACAGCGCACAGTGCGGCATGCAATGGACATAAATTAAAATAATCATGGTTCGATCCTAATCTAATTTTCCAACAAAATTATCAGTCGCGAAGTAAGGAATGTTTGTGTAAAAGGTAGTATCCAAGAAAATCAATAGAGGATCGGTAACAGCCAAAAGTTTATTGCAGTATAAATACTAAAAAGTTAGATTACTCGTGCCCTAATTACTCTTTCTAGGTTCGTTTTTGTTTTAAACTGTTTGTCACAACTTAGGTATGGAGAATTTGACCAGAGGTATGCATAATTTTAACTGGCAATTTAGGAATTTCGTTTTTTCTTTAAAATGTAATTTACGAAAAAAAAGGTTCAAAACATCCTATAATTTTGGCTGTTCTGTATGAACAAGATTTTATACTTTTTTTCTGTGACAAACTGCAAGACTCGACGTTATTTAATTTTTTAATAGTTTTTGTTTATGTAATTAAACTTTTTATTTACATGTACTTATTATATTTATATTAAAAAGTATTATGGTTAGCAGTCTCTTTTAATCATTACTTAATACTTGTAAAAAATACGGTGTTGTGTATTGTCAAATAATTATGCATTATAGTAGATATAATTAAATTTAACCATATAATTAAAAAATATTTACAACAAAAGTTGTACAGTATACAGTTGACAAACAAATTGCAATAACTAATCATAAAAAACTCTTCATAAAAAAAAATTAGAGAATAAACTTTTTTACTAATGGAACCTTGTATTTTTGGTGCATTAATCGATGCATCTTTGTATCCCCTTTAAAAAATTAGTAAGGTACTTAGGTGAAAAATTGATCAGTTTAGAAGTTATGATTTTGGTCTCGAATGTCCATTGAACATGCCGCACTGTGTAGCGTGCTAAAGCGTTACAACTATTTTCTCAGTATCTAACGAAAATATTCAGTTCCTCTTCTTTTTAAATTAAATGACTCGAGCGGTCTAATTTTTTAAGCACTATTCAAACAATTTAGGAGGATCTTGCTGATTCTCTTGGTACTTGCCAAGGATTTTATGCATTTACCACAAAAAAGAGTAATTGTAATTTAAAACGGTAAACACATTAGATGAATTTCAAAATACTGTTACATTATTTGTAATCGATTCAACCTGTTAAGACAGAAAATAAATTTCTATTTCGAAAATTTTTATTTTGTATAAAGATCCACTGTCTACTGATCACACACCATAAAACAGAATAACTTTTTTACGAATTCACGATTTATTCAAACAATTTAGGAGGATCTTGCTGATCCCCTTGGTACTTGCCCCTTTCCACTAAAAATTATCGAAATAACTAAAAGTTGAGTTCTTTTAAATCATTTAGTTTGGAAAGAAATCAAGTCAATATAAAACATTTCCATTGAATTTTGAAGAAAAATCATTTTGTAACACTTTATTTGGCACACCGTGGAAACGTGCACATGTTGAAAAATGTTAAGTTCAAGTTGTTTTCTTTTTTTGGTCTGTCTGGTATCATATTCCAACAATCTATTTATCTATATAATTAATTGATAAAGATCCAGAGTATAATAATGCTAGAAAGCATAAAGATTTGTTATCCACGAGTAATGCACGATGTAAATACAGTACGTGGTCGGCAATTCGTGGTTCAGTCTTGCATACAACACTTTGTATCTTGAAATTATTGGTGTATTGTTGGATTACAGCCGACTGTCGAACCATATGTCTTATTGTCGTATTGTAATTACTTATCATTCGTCAGTGAATCCATCCGTGTAGTACGTATTATCGACACGGCACGCGCCGTGTCCGAAATATAACGCACAGATGACCACGCCACGATGACCACTCTGCCATTGAAGGCTGAATTCAAGCAAGCTACACTTCTCGAATTCGAGCCTGCTGGCGTCCCTGAAGAAGATGGCGATACTTCGTGTGCCAAGTGTCAGATGAAACGAAACTGTCAATTAACCGGTGTCTGACACGACTATCATTCTGATTGATTCTTTTTTCAGTATTTTCCTCGGCTCCACAATCTGGAAGATTTCAGACGCATGTCTGCAGCATCTTCAAAAAAGTTTTGCAAACATTCGGAATCACGAAAGCACGTTTTGGAAATATTTTGTTTAAGCATACTGTGTTTGTACTTTGTATTTTGTTTAACTATATTGAATATTACTTTATATTTGTATCATGAAAAAAACAAACATTATTATATTATCTAATAGATGAAAAAATATTTAGATAATTTTTTTTAAATCAAACCTGAAACTTGGCAGAATAACGTGTCATTAATTAATTACCTGATATTTTTTATTTTTGAAGATTATACCCTAGTAGCACAAAATATTCTATACGCATTTATATAATATTAAAAAGCGATTCAAAAATTTTTTTAATATTCAAATGTGCATACAATATTTATTTTACATTAAGTAACCATTTCTTTTTTAAATAGCCAGAAAATATCTGTTTCATGTTAAGAGAAATATATTTTTTTTCTAACTTTTTCTTTTCTTTTCTTTATAAAATTGTTTGAACTCTCCGGTTGCATATGGAATTTCAGCGTGAATATTATTTGCCGAGCCAATCCTCGTTTTAAGCAAAAGAATAATATCGATTTTTATATCGTTTTTGAATATTTATTATGATGAAGTAAGTTTTATTTCGTTGATCTTTTGATTAAACAATATTGCTCCACGACTGTTATGAATTTTGTGTTCTTAACGTTTAAAAATTCTTATCTAATTTATTTATAATTGGCTTAATAACTCCTTAACAAAGCCGCGGACGTTGTTTTTGCAAAGGAAAATCATGCTTAAAATGATCTCGAGAACCTCGAATTTCCGAATATTGAAGAAATTTTCAGACAGCCTGTCGATACCTGAGCAAATTTTTATTTTTTTATTTTCAAATTATTTTATACTTTTTAGTCCGTTTTTTTTAATTATTTTATACTTTTTAGACCGTTTTAAAATTATTTTTATAATTTTTAGTCCATTTTATTTTTTTTTTAAGTATTTGTTTAAATTATTTTTATAATTTTTAGTACATTTTATTTTTTTTTGTTTTTTCAAATTTTCACTTTTGCACTTCCTGTAGAATTTTTTCCCCACTTCGCGTCGGATTTATTGTGACCCTTCGGTGATCCATCCGACGATCTTCTCCAGGTCGGGGCAAAGTCGAAAGGTATATCCGTTTTAGGGTGCAATCGTAAATTAACTATACCGATGACGTGTCGGAAGATGGTCCGAGGGGATCGCCACATGGCACGAGTCTACGGGGCGGAGAATAACTGCGGTATCCCTCGCGTAGTGATAGGCTGGGGTGGTGGCATCGAGAAGCGAGTGTCATCTGTTGCATCGGTTACATCCTGACCGGCAAAGCGTGACCGTGGTCGGTGGTCGGTTACTATAAACGAGGTGCGTGGGATTAATTACTTTCTAATTGCCTCGCTGAGCGCTGTCGTTCCGAAACGATAGCTAGTATTTGTTTCGTGACGCATGACCTTGTCGTTGCGCAATGCTCTGCAGTCTGTAGGTATCAATGAAGTTAACTGACCGGAAAAGGGGCGTATAGACACCCCTATTCTATCGTGTTCTTCAATTTCTTATGCGTAGAATCTCTATTCATTTATGGTTTGTGAAAATTTTCAAAAAAATGCCAGAATATAATCCAAAAAAAAATCAGTAGAATTGTTATTCATTTCAGATTCATAGAATTTTTATTCATTTCGAATCTATAAGGGTTGCGAATAAGATCTTATTTGATTCCGCTTTCTTCGAATTCGTCTACAAAAATTGCAAATACCATAAACATCCGCAGTCTGTAGGTATCAACGTATTTAACTGTCAGGAAAAAGGGTGCTTAGACACCCTCATTCTCTATGCATTTATCATTTGTGAAAATTTTCAAAAAAAAAATGCCAGAATATAATCCAAAGAAATTCAGTAGAATTTTTATTCATTTCAGATCCACAGAATTTTTATTCATTTCAAATTTATAAGGGTTGCAAATAAGACATATCATTTGATTCCACTTCTTTCGAATTCGTCTACAAACATTGCAAATTCCATAAACATCTGCAGTCTGTAGGTATCAATGGAGTTAACTGACCGGAAAAGGGGTGCATAGACACCCCTATTCTCTATGCATTTATGGTTTCTGAAAATTTTCAAAAAATGCCAGAATATAAAATCCAACGAAATTCAGTAGAATTTTTATTCATTTGAGATCCACAAGGGTTGCAAATAAGATATATCATTTGATTCCACTTTTTTCGAATTCATCTACAAAAATTGCAAATTCCATCAACATCCGCAGCATAGTTATGGGCTTTCGTCTCGCGATCAGAAATAATTAAAATAATAATATTCATAATATTATAATAATATTTTAATATTATTAAAATAATTAAAGCAAAACAAATTATGGACAAAAAAGGTAATCTAAATTATTTTTTTAACAGCGAGATTTAAACCTCATTCGTCCCTCGTATCAATTTCACACAGTTTTCCCGAAAAAAGTTACACTGTTCAGTTATTTGTAAGTAAAGTCCGAAACTTGGTGACTTTCATTTTTTTTTAAATGCGAAACATATAACCAGAGAAACCTAAGATGTAAAATGTTATTAACTCATCAATTTGATTAAAGAGCATCGAAAAATAACTGTCTATAACCTTGATATTTTAACTATATTATATTTATTTATATTATAATATTATACTATATTATATTTATCTTTATTTTCACCTATAAATAACCTTGTTATTTTATTGACTTTTTTTATCACTATGGTTAAGACAAATACAACGACCTTCCGTACTATACTTGTTCCGAGTTTTCGGGCGAAGCAACCCCACTGTGCCCATTGTTTTAATACCGACGGAAAAAGCCGGGAATTCGATCAGTTACAACCTAATTGGTTGTCGAAGATCGTCAGATTAGAACAGTAGTCGGTGGCGCATGGTTCAACACGGTACTTCACTTAGGTGTACCAGCCCGAAAGATTTTCCGAGTCGATCCTCTTTTATGACGGGTGTCGAATGCCGGCGGTGTCGGCGACGCTGTAGAATTACCTGACGATCGGCAGCCTCGTTTTGCGAGGAGCTCGTCGTTACCCGTAGCTCGCTGATACTGCGGCTCTCGTCGTCGCAATTGTCGGATAAACGGGAACAAGGAGAGAACGGTGAAAGGTAGATAAGGGGAAAAAAGTGAGGAGGAGAGAGAGAGAGAAAGAACAAAAAAAAAAGAAGATAGGAAACGGTGGCAACCGTGTCGTAAATTCTCGTCGACTTGGCCCGCTAATGGACGTTTCCTGTCGAACCTCGAGAAATCGTCGCGAGCTCCGCCGCGAATATTCTCCCGGAGAGACATTGTGCGACGTGCCGGTCGACAAAGCGACGATAAAGACTTGCGCCGTCGGGTACTTCATGGTGTACGGTACACGGCCTCGGGTACACGGTGACTTAACCCTGACGAGATAACGCGTTTGTCCTCTGCTCCTGCGAGCTTCATCAACGTGCGGAGTGTCCGAGGAAGGTCGTATTATTGTACGCCTTGTACTTCGTAATAGGTACAATTTTAGTTTGTAGCTCTGCGGAGTTACTTGAAAGGCGTTGTCGGCCAAAGTTATTGCCGGTCAAGGTAAACCTTGCGTTTAGGGGAGGCAGCTTCGATGACCTTGACCTTTATATAAAGGGTGTCCCGAAATTCCCTCAGCATCCGGAAATGAGAGGATGCTGAGATCATTTCAAGCAAGATTTTCCTTTATGAAAATGTCATCTGAGGCTTCGTTAAGGAGTTATTAACGAAGTCTCAGATGACATTTTCGTAAAGGAAAATCTTGCTTGAAAAGATCTTAGTATCCTCCCATTTCCCGAAGCTGAGGGAATTTCGGGACACCCTGTATGTTGTCAAGGACAACATTCTGAACAACTCTTGTCAGTACAACTACACGATGCTAGGTCTTAGTTTTTGAGATAATTGCAAAAAACTATAGCTAGT
The DNA here is from genome assembly GCA_028455595.1 of Lasioglossum vierecki. NCBI lineage: Eukaryota > Metazoa > Arthropoda > Insecta > Hymenoptera > Halictidae > Lasioglossum > Lasioglossum vierecki. Next base: position 24,093,620 of record CM052336.1, on the reverse strand, counting down.
ACTAAATTGAATTTTCTGTATTCGCGTACGCTCCGTTGCAACGTAAGCCTGTACCGTGACATGATCTTCATACAGGGTGAGGCGTTACATTTTGTCATCTAGATTTACTTCATTATCATTACGTATAGCAAACAATGATTCAGATGAAGTTGAATGGTTTTGAGAGAGGCACATTTTGATGGTACATTTTTTTTTAAATTGTCGAAATAGGTGTTTGATTAATTATATCAGAGAGCATTAAAACCAAGTTTCAAGCAAATCCTACCACAAACAAAATATTCCTCATACAAACGTTGCAACCCCTTTTCACCCCTTAGAAGGTGAATTTCGAAGTATCCTTTCTTATCCTTTGCATAGATCATGAAGGAAACCTCTGAGCAAAATTTCAGCTTTCTATGTCCAAGGTTTAGTCTGGGCGTTGATGAGTGAGTAAGTCAGAACTTCGTTTTTATATACAGGGTGGGGCGCCACATTTTGCCATTTAGATTTACTTCATTATTATTACGTATAGCAAACAATGTTTCAGATGAAGTTGAATGGTTTTGATAGCAGCACATTCTGATGGTACATTTTTTTGTAGGAGTACGTGTAAAGAACATATGAAGGTCATTAATGTTTTTTTAAACGGAGTCATATATTTTTTATTGCATCAGTTGATGCTCCTTCATATTTCTGTAACAAAAATCATTAGTGTAGGAGATATTTTAATTATAATTTATTAGGATCATTAACTTCTCGATTCGAAAAGTGTTCTGATGCAAATGGTCGCCACATTGAACCTTTTCTGTAAATAGACATTATAATTAAAATATCTCCTAAACTAATGATTTTTTTACACAAATAGATTAATAATTATATATATAATGTAATTAATTCGTTTGTGTAAAGAATATGAAGGAGCATCAGCTGATGCAATAAAAAATATATGATTCCATTTATAAAAACATTAATGACCTTCATATGTCCTTTACACGTCCACCTACAAAAAAGAATGTACCATCAGAATGTGCCCCTCTCAAAACCATTCAACTTCATCTGAAACATTGTTTGCTATGTGTAACAATAATGACGTAAATCTATATGGCAAAATGTGGCGTCCCACCCTGTATGATCTTGAACTCTGAACATGATAAACTTAAACTTCGTTTGTAAAGTAGATACAGTCTTTGCAAGAAGTGCTTGTAAATCTGTGTAAAGCGGTACGATGACGATTAAATATCCGATATGATTTTATAAATTAGTATACAGTATATTCATGCTAGAATTCTAAATATGCCACACTTAATTTTATTTATACAGTAGATGCAGTCTTTGCAAGAAGTGCTCAAATGCCACTTGCATTCAATCGTGAAAAAATCGAAGCCACTAAACTGGTTCGTGCTGTCGATGTTGAAGGGAACTGATAGTTTATTCTCCTTACATGATTCTACCCGATGCTCATTTGTTTAGACCGCCACAGCATCGTTTCAAATCAGTTAACGATGTTTGAATATATACCTCGACGAATGTATTAGTTGAAAGCCGTCCAACATTAATAATAATGAAACATATCGACGATCTTGTAATTATTTTTCTACAAAATTTTTATCGATCGGAGACTACGAAGGACATCGCTGACAAAAAAAGGACGATAGCGAGCATGCCATCGTGCGTTCTCGTTTCAAAAAGAAATAACTTTCGATAGAAGTGAGGTAGAGCGATGAATTTTTTTAATTGAAGCTGAACCTTTGCAGAATATGGGAAATAGGGAGATTGTTTTTAACCTTAAAAAAATTACGAATGTTTTTAACCTTGAAAAAATAAAAGTTTAACTGCTTAACTATAATTCGATTTTTTGAAAAATCCTGAGGTTGTAGACAAATTTTAAGACCAGATTTGAAATCATCGTGAAGAAATCTACGGGAAGTGATACATAGTATGTTAAAAAAAAATTTTCTTCTCGTGGTAACGTAGAAACGACTTTCTCGAGAAATTGTGCAACTTTGACGAATTTTCTCAAGGTTAAAAACCATTCGCACCATAATCTCCCTATTTTCCCCATATTTTGCAAAGATTCAGCTTTAATTAAAAAAATTCATCGCTCTACCTCATTTCTATCGAAAGTTATTGCTTTTTGAATTTAGTAAACTCAGTTTTCCCCACTGTGCGCCGGTGCAGATCTTTCTCTCTCTCTGCGAAGAGAAAAATACACGATCCGATGGTACCCTAAGAATTGGAATCCTGACAGCTAATAATTTATAATAATAAAGGGAAGAAGAAAGGCTCTCTAACGTTGCACGTTATCGTGTGACGGTTCACGTGACGCCGTAATTCGGTGTAGGTATATTTGATAAAAGTCAAATACCAATACAAGAGTTAAGCTGTTTGTAGGTACGGGAAAGTAACAATAGGAACGGTCAATTATCCTCAGTCCAGTAATCCGCAAGGGGTAACAGAGGGTGAACATGCGTTCCGGTGGCGCGTCGCGACCACCTAGAAATTATATCGCATACGAATACGAAGAGCCAGCCGAGGGAAATGATCGAAGCGTGACCAAAGGGGGCCAGGGGCCCCGGTGCAATTGCGGGCCACGTGCCGATCGCGTGGCGCAGGCCAACTATCAAGGATCCTATGCTTATGGTCGCGCCACGGACGAGGAACGTCCAGGGGCATCGGGACGCGTCCGAGCACCACGCCTGCCACTGTGTAATGCCACGCACAATGTCGTAATGTCCTATTCTGGTGTGTCATGTGCGAGAAGATCGTTGAGCCCAGCAGAGCACAACGGCACGCGACCGGGAACATCTTCGACGGTTCCCTCCTCACTCTATTTCTCCCTACCGCCAGCACAAGGATTTCTTCCAACCAGCAGCGTACCACGCCACGCGCAGCTCACAAAAATTCTTCGAGAGCATCACTATAGTAACGCCTTTCTAGGGGAGACCAGAGATAAACAGATTTTCAAGAAACGTATAAAATGATGTATACAATATTTGCTAGACGTCATTCGCTAAACTAATTCTTCTAGCCTTACAAAGAAATTGAAATGGTCGATTCATAAAAAATGTTTTTACGTGCAACACGTATTTAGATAACAATTAACTATTCTCATTATTATACATATTGTATCCTATTGTTATTATACACATTATACATATTATAAAGTATATACTATTTCTGCGTTATATTTTGTATATTATAGATATAATAGTATACAATAGTTAGGAGCATAACTAGGATTTTATGCATTTATGACAAAAATGAGTAGGTGTAATTTAAAACGGTAAACATATTAGATAAATTTCAAAATACTGTTACATTATTTGTAATCGATTTAACTTGTTAAGACAGAAAATAAATTTCTATTTCATTCCGATATGTTGCAATTCAGGTGGAAAATTTTTATTTTACATAAAGATCCACTGTCTACTGATCACACACCATAAAACAGAATAACTTTTTTATGAATTGACGATTTCCAATTTCTTTGTAAGGCTATAAGAATTAGTTTAGCGAATGATGTCTAGTAAATATGTTGAAAAAATGCACTTGATCCGAATTAAGAAGAACAATAGTAAAAATTGATTTTTACTATTTTTTTAGCTAGGCTATGCTCCTGACTGTATTAATGAGAATGAAGAAACGTGTAAAATGACGCATAAATAGTATATACTTTATAATATGCATAATGTGTATAATGAGAATAGGGTATAATATGTATAATAATGAGAATAGTTAATTGTTATCTAAATACGTGTTTCATGTGGAAACATTTTTTATGAATTGACGATTTCAATGTCTTTGTAAGGCTATAAGAATTAGTTTAACGAATAATGTCTAGTAAATATGTTGAAAAAAATGCACTTGATTGGAATTAAGAATTTTTACAATTTTTTTGCTGGGTTATGATGAAACGTATAAAATGACGTACAAATAGTATGTGATGAGAATGAAGAAACATAAAATGACACAAAAATAGTATACACTTTATAATATGTATAATGTATGTAATGAGAATAGGACACAATATGTATAATAATGAGAATAGTTAATTGTTATCTAAATACGTGTTTCACGTGAAAACATTTCCTAGTATCGTAGCTGGTTAATTGCTTTCTTATCCAAACACTCATGTTCCACTGACTAGTACGATATGTGTATTATATATTTTATTAAAAAATAATAAAAGATTAAAAAACAATAATAAAGATCAGATCGAATGCTGTTCTTTTGTTAAATATGTTTGAACGCGTTTGATGACACGACCAAAGGTTAACACACGGGACATCGTGACTTAGCAAAATTATGTATTCGTTGTTTTGTCGTTTAGATTTTCTTGCTGGTAACGGGATGATGATGACCGTACGATTATCGTAAGTATCAGCCTCTGTCTCTATCTCTGCACTTGTCTCGTCTTCCGCGTCTTCATCGCTATCAAAGTATCGATGCAAACCGTGTGATTTACAGTTTTTATACTCACGATAATATTTTGTACGTGAACGTTGCTCTTGTCAAGGGGTCAAGATATCAGTAGAAGAGAAAGAAGGGATTGAAGATGATATATTCTAATATTTTCTTCCCGTTTTTGGAACAACTAATTTCTATTAGTAATGTTCATGTGCATTTGCAATTGAATGCTGTAATTTTCTACTTGGATTAAATATAAAATAAATATTACTAATTTAACAATATTTAAATTAAATTCTTTTAATATATTCAAAATAAAAATTCTCC
>CM052336.1:24048745-24088807 GCA_028455595.1 Lasioglossum vierecki | reverse complement strand
TTTCAAAAATTACTGCATAAAATATTTTATTTTCAAAATTGTAGACACAATTTTAAATAAATAGTATTATTTATTATTTACTATTTGAAATACCATTTTCCCCAGCTCTGGACAGTACCCTTTGAGAAGGGAAAGTGCCGTCGAGTCGCGTCGTGGGCGTACACCCGTCGGTGTTCACATTTTGTACACGCTTCCTTTTCGTTAAGGGTCGGGCACACGGCATCGGCTCATTTGTTGCGTATTAGCTGGGATTAATGAGCTTCTTAAAGCCGCCGCCTTTCGCAAACAGCCAAGCGACTCCGACTTTCCGAAAAAGGAGAACGAAAACAAATGAGACACGCCTACGGTGCTGTGCTTCGAGCCAGGATTTCCTAGGATCAGGAAAATTTGGGAACTCACGGGTTTACGCTTCCAACTCACCGACCGATAATCGATTTTATCCCACCATTATTATTTGGTATATCATGTCCATATTCCGGTGAGCTGTAGCATATGATTGCTAAACCTCGGATTTTAGAAAGTATCGATACATTATCAGTAGACTGCGAAACTTTAACAAAAATAAAACTTTTCTTCTTCGATTACAAGACACGGAAACACTACAAAAATTTCTTTCTAACTTTAACAATTTTAATATATTGATAACAATATAACGACATTCTTAAATTTAATGAATGTTTGACTGTTTTAAATTACATTCGTCCATTTTTGTCCTTAGCTGAATAATTCCGCAGTCTAATTATCAACAATTTACTAGAATAATAATTCTTATTAATTTTAATTATAATTATAATTCTAGTAAATTGCTGATAATTGGACTGCGGATTTTATGCAGCTACGACAAAAATGGACGAATGTAATTTAAAACAGTCACATTTATTAAATTTAAGAATATCGTTATATTATTTTCAATATATTAAAATTGTTAATTTAGGGAGTAAAGACATTCTTAATTGGTCCGTAATTATTAGATTGTGAATTTCGATACAAAATAAAAATTTTCTGTATTAAAACAATGATTTCAGTTACCCTGCTGTAGTTGGAAGTGCGCGCAAACAATAAACCCAGACATCGAAAATGTAAAAAAGAGAATTTTGTAACAATCTTGCAAAAATTGTGATTAAAAATTGAATAATCGTCATTCAGAAGATACCGAGACCTGTAGAAAACACATTTGACATCACAAGTAGAGAAACGATAAACAAATAGGAAGAGGTGAAATATGAAAACATTATGTAGCAATTAAAAGGAACAAAATGTCTGTATTAACATCAAAAATATCTATTAAACTATGATCTAAATCTTTAAAGGTCCTGATTAGAAAATTAATCTTTACACTAAATCTTTAAATTAGATACTTGATTACATTATTTTCAACCATTTTAATATATTCAGAAAGAAAATAAATTTTTGTTTATTACAGTTTGTTGCAATTCAGAAAGAAAATCGTTATTTTGCATGAAGATCCGCTGTCTATTTCTGATTCTTGGTATTTTCTGAACGCGCGAGTGCATGCCAGTTGTAGCATCGTGACAAACGGATTTGTGAACTCCTGTAGCGATTCTAAGTGGTATAACAAGCGCGAGGACCAACGTAGGTGTTTGCGCTGGTAAAAATAATCGCTTTCAATAAGATTCGTCAATAAAGTTGTTTCCCGTGGATCTTGCGTACCAGGCACGTTAACCGCGAATATTATCGAGTTCGCAGTACGTTGAATCCGTGAACCGCCTGTTTCGAGTTATTGTTGCTTTTGTATCTGTTACATAATTCCCCCCTGCCCGTAGCTTGGTTTTAATATTTGTTGGAGTGATCAATGAACAGTTTAACACGACTATGTAAAATGTAAAATAAAAAATATATTTCACAAACTGTTTCAATAGTAGCTGCCATTCGAATCACATAAAACAGTATTTCATTTTGTAACAAGCTCAAACATGTCATGGAATATTTGGATTTCATATTTTAAATGTGTATCGAAAATATATAGCTAGTTTTAACAGATGTGCAGTAAATGCTTTCTCAAACTTTCTGTAATTCATTTGATAACAATATTTTTTAATAGTGATCATTATACGGAGAATTTAAGAATTAATTAGTCATTAATTTTGTATATATAAAAATTGTTACAGCGGTGCTTTATCGCTTTGAAAAATATTGATTCGATAGGAAAAGACTTTGCAAATACAAATAATGCATACTTCAGTTGCTATTTATATAAATTCTCGTACGAGAATCTCATATTATTGAAAGTGTATTTAATTTTTTTGTGGAAAATAAATAATAATATATGATATGTAATATTTAATAATTTAAGATGGAATTCATTTTTATTCATGCAAAAGTGTTATTTTAATGATCGCGACATACGAGTTACCATTCGATAACAAAATCGATTATTCAGACACACACATCAATATTATAAATTATTATGCATGAACAATTGAAAGACACTAAATCTTTTATATATATTTAATAACTTTACTCTCAGTATATTGAATTGGTTACAATGACAATCTGTTTTGTTTTCAGACAACATGGAAGATTATTCATTCCTTCCAGGAAATAATCAAAAATTGATTCATGTGAATTTATCTCCTCCGGAAAAAAATAGATTAGAGTGCTCATGATTGACACCGAGATTTAACGCCGTCTGGATGAGGACATAATTCTTAAATTTATGAATGAAATGAATTTATTAAATAATTCTTCAAAATATCGAACGTACATAGAAATGAATTTATTAAATAATTCTTCAGAATATCGAACGTACATAGAAATGAATTTATTAAATAATTGTTAAAATATAGAATGTACATAAAAATGAATTTATTAAACAATTTTTAAAATATTGAATGTACATAGAAATGAATGTTTTAAATAATTCTTCAAAATGTCGAATGTACATAGAAAAGAATGAATTAAATAATTTTTCAAAATATCGAATGTACACAGAAATGAATTTATTAAATAATTCTTCAAAAATTTTTATAGCTGTAGTTCTAGCGTTGATTATTAGTTTGATGCCTGAAGCAATAGGATTGAAATTTTGTAAAATATCGTTGCATTATTGTCAATATATTAAACTTATTAAAGTAATCAAAGGAATCCTTGCAGACAATTTTTATTCTGCAAAAGAGATCCGCAATCTATTAATTATACAATTCTAAGAACACTGTGCAACATATGCTCTTCAGAATTTTCAACCCCTTTGAGACTACTCAATTCGCAATAAACCGACTGAAGAGAGAAAGAAAGAGATAGACAGAGAGAAACCGAGCAATTTTAGAAATTTGTATACCGTAATTCCCAAATTACTCGTCCCTGCAGCCTGCATTCAAAACGGGAATAGATTCTGCGAAAGCAATAGAGCCAAAAGGAATCGAACCGAACGGTCGGTCGTCGGGGTGACTAGCTAGCGTGCTTGAAATGTCAAGAGCCGCGGCGCCAAAGTCCCGTGACCGGTGCGCACTTGATAGAAGAGCGGCGTGCGTTCTTTCTTTTTGGTCGATCGTCTTTCGCCACTCTAGCTTCCAGAGCCCCCAGCAAAGAGCACGAAGGAAGGACGGGGGGCGTGCCCGGTCGCGCGGCTTCTACAAGGAGATACCCACTTCCCTGTGGACCCCTTCCACACCTCGAGGATCCCTTCCACGTGGGCCCTAGGAGTTCTCAGTCCCCACCACCGGGCCCCAAGAAAACTGGACAGCATGGTCCAGACCACGAGATCGCCAGGTAAAGCCAGTTTACGCAACGCTTTCGTACGCGAAGCATATACGGTGTCATCCATAGAGGATCCCCGAGAGTCCTAGCCGATCTCTTTCGTCAAAGTTTCGAAACGATAGCGATGATATCCTGCGACAGAACCGACGTTATCTAACAATGTTCTGACCTCAGGACTACTTTTCCGTGCCGCGTGTCCCGAAGTCATTCCCGCCGCGAGGATAATCGGTCCTGTCAACCGAGATCGTCCTTCGATGAGATGACACTAGCCTAAACGCTGCTGGATCTCCGAAAGAGTTCCACCATATTATGCTCTAAGAGTCGTCGCCCGCGACAATATCCTCGAGAGAGAGAGAGAGAGAGAAACAGCCAGAGAACACAGCAGAGATCCCAACAAGACTCCAAGTAGATCCGCGAACAAAAGAATGTCAACTTACGCCAGTTTTCAACAGTACGATCTGTTGGATTCCGAGGGCTACGGATCAGCGAGTAGTCCGGAGTCGAATCCGCGGAGTTGGACTCACCAGGAGATCTATCCTCAACCGCCAAGATCTAGGGGTAGCAGTTGCGGGAGCGTGAGCTCCCTGGACTGTCAGAATCGCGAGTACCAAGAGATCGGCGGGCCGGCGAACGGCAGTTTCCACGTGACAACGGCCGGTCTCAATTTCGTCGAGTTCTATGAGGGTTACTACCAGCAGAAGGGTTGTCGATCGGATCATCAGCCGGATCACCAGACGAACGGCGCGAGACCGTCCGCGAAAGATCACGGGAAGATCGTGTTTAGGATGAACGAGTGCATGGAGAACGTTTACGATTGTGTGGCCGGTGGTGTGAAGTTCACGAACGATGTCCCAGACGGCGATCAGACCACTGGCAGCATCTCGACGAAGCTGGAACAAGGTCCGGGCAACGTGTTGCTTGGCAATTCAAGGTGCGAGTTCGGGCCGGCGAACCAGCAAGAGAGCTTCCTGCCCACCAAGAGTTACGGTATCTTGAAGCCCGATGGTTTTTTGCCTAGAAATAACGGCAACCCGTACGGCCAGAGGGGCGACATTCTTTATTTGGGAGCCGCGTACAGTGTGCAGAGAAACGAAAGCTACGCGGCGCAGAATGGCCAGGGCGGCAAGTGCCTGCCCTCCCGGTATCATCAGAAAAACGACTCGGTGCTGCACGTCGCGTCGATGGACTACGCCGGTCAGAAGACGAAGGAGACCATGCAGAAAATCAAAAACGGCACGCCGGGCATCGAGGTGCTCAGGAAAAGGAGGCTGGCGGCGAACGCGCGCGAGAGGAGGCGTATGAACAGCCTCAACGACGCCTTCGACAGGCTCAGGGACGTCGTGCCAAGCCTTGGCAATGATAGAAAGCTCAGCAAGTTCGAGACACTGCAAATGGCACAGACATACATCTCCGCGCTCTACGAGCTCCTGCAGAGGGAGTGAACGTGCTAATTCGTGGATTAGACCAGGCTCTAGAACGGAGGGAACTCTCCTGGAACCCTGTGACAGTGGCGGCTCAGACTGTTCCGAGACTGGCTCTCAGCGTTACGGTGACCGTTCGAGTGCCATTTCTAGCGGTTAGGTTACTGAAGGTATTATCGTACGCAATGAGGACTTGGTGACATTCTTTTTAATCCTTCGTTTCTTGAATGAAGTAAAATTGGAAAAAGTAAGATGTAGTTGGGGGGTGATACAATATGGCACGGTCGTCTCGTACTAATACTTTCGTGGTTCCTTTTGGAAAATTAGGGTGACAACGTGCGCTCGTTGGCACACTTTCAAGTTTAATGAAATTGTAAAAAGGCACAGTAACCCCGTACTAATAGTTTCATGGTACCTTTTGGACGATTAGGCTGACAATGTGCGCTCGTTTGTACACTTACAAATTTAATGAAATTGTAAAATGGCAAGATCGCATCGTACTAATCTTTTCATGGTACCTTTTGGAAAATTAGGGTGACAATGTGCGCTCGTTGGCACACTCTCGAATTTAATGAAATTGTAAAATGGCACAATAACTTCGTACTACTAGTTTCATGGTACCTTTTGCACGATTAGGATGACAACGTGCGCTCGTTGGCACAGTCTCGGACTAAACGAAATTTTAAAAAGTCTGCGCAGTTTTAATGGTAACTCTGGAACACTGAGGATGATACCGTTTGCACTCGAACGGATTAGAAAGTGCGTTCGGAATTATGTCCGGATAAATGACGGGGTGAATCTAGACCCAGCCGTATCCTTCGACAAGGTTCGACAAGCTTCGTACGGGTTAACGAGAAGATCAGAGCACTGAGAGCAACAAGTATTCTTCGTCCGATGGAATGCTGGATCCAAGTACAAAAGATATGTATTCAAAGTTGCGGTATGTGTCTGTAAGGGACTTCGATAGCAAGAGGAACGGCATGGCACCACCTCGTTGACGAAGAGAAGCATCAAGCGCATCACCAAAACCGGCGTCTCTCAAGGTTTCCAGTTCTTGTAACTGGAGCAAGGTTTTTTGGACCGTCACGAAGTCTTAAATTGCGAAGAGACGGACGTCGAGAGGATGACGACCACGAAGCCCCGTTCGTTGTTCCTCGATCGAGAAAATCATCTTACCGATAGGTGCACGCTTCAGAACAGTGCTAACAACGATACAGTCGGACGATCTATCGCTGATCGATCGACAATGTTAAGCGAACCGAGAACGTAAGTAAGAAAAAGCATAAGCGTTTTGTTGATGCATGGGGCTCGCGAGAAACTAACTGTACCTAACGAAACACTCGTAACCGACATCTTTACCATTGCCAAGTTCTTGTAATGATCTCATAACTTCAGCTTGTAATCGTTCGAGTCTCGTATTAATCAGCTTGTACTGAACACCTTTTTCTTTCGAAACGCAAAGAATAATTGGAAATACATTTCGACATTTTATTCACAATTTTTTTAGGTCTTAATTACATCTTTTCATGGAAGATTGTGTGCTTGTACTGTTCGTAAGATTGAAGCATTTCATCTTAAAAATTTCCTTCAAATTTTTCTATGGAAAGTGTTCATTCCAGAAATTCCGACTGTTTCAAACTTTTGAACGTAGACGTATATTCAAGAAATACTTTCAACAACAAAAATTTTTTATTTCTTAACCGTTCACTGCATGAGTTTTTCATTGGAATGAAAAAGTGAAAGAAGCTCAGTTTTTGTCTTTCACTTAAGTGAAAAATATTTCAAAAAATTAAAACATTTTCAGAAAAATAAAAATATTATATGCCAGATTTGTTAACTGTATCATACACTATGCAGCGAAGGGTTAATTATATTTCTTTCTGGAAGATGGTGTGCTTGTACAGTTCATAAGGTTGATGCAATTCATCTGAAAAATTTCATTCACGAATATACATTAATAAGAAGTACAAATTTTTTATGGAAAATATTCATTCTCGAAATTCCGACTGTTTATTTCTTAATTATTTATTTCCCTGGAAAATTGTGTACACTGTTCATAATATTCAAGCATATTGTCTAGAAAATTTTCTTTACGAATATTTATCATTAGACTGCGGATCTTTTACTGTTAAATAATCAAAAACATTTTACTGTTCTATATTTCATCCAACCAATGTCCTCATAAATGCACAAACATCCGCAGTCTATTCATCGTTTAATGTGAAGGATAAATTATTGTATGGAAGGTGTTTATATTCAAGAGTGTGTGTGTGTGTGTTGCAAACTTTTGAACGTAGATGTACAATCAAGAAATATTTCTCGAAGTACAATTCAACCAATGCGACTTCGTTTCTGAAAAAATCGTGACAAATTGGTGCAGCTGCGTAAATAGACTTTCAGATGTACGAGTGAAAAGGGTTACCCGTGTCAACGATTACTCATAGTTGTTTGGGAAAAAGATTCCCCGTGTTTCGGCCGTCGCGGATAGTTTAATTAGCAATAATTGCGCCGCGCGGACGCGGTGTACGACGCTCGGCGCTAATGCTTTTCCCTCGTGAGAGAATGTTACCGGATTCCGGCAGATTTTTCAGCAGATCGAAGTGCGATAGTGTCGATGATGGGGGAATAAAACGAGTCCGATCAGCTTAGCACATTACCGTCAGCCGTGGTTTCACGGCAATCTCGAACAGATAATTCTCGCTATTGTAAAAATATATATTTTTAAAAAATTGCCTACCTAAATTACATCGAACTCGAGTGAAATAGAAAATCATTTTCTCAATATATTTAAGAATGTTGATATGTAATGTTTTTACTGTTTTAAATCACAGATACTGATTTCTTTTACACTGTCTGAAATTATATATATATATGTGAAAGATATTTGAAAAATAATAATTAATAGAAAATAATGTTTCTCTAAATCATGTTAGATCACAGTTGCTTCATCAGGCTACGGATTTAATCCGGTTATGGGAAAAATGAGTTGATGCAATTTAGTGCAGTAGAAATAAAAAAACTTCAGACAGTGTAAAAGAAATCAGTATCTGTGATTTAAAACAGTAAAAACATTAGATATCAACATTCTTAAATATATTGAGAAAATGATTTTCCATTTCACTCGAGTTCGTTGTAATTTAGGTAGGCAATTGTTATTTTACATAAAGATCCACTGTCTATATATTATTTAGAAAGCAATTTTAACACGGCTATTGTTTCTCTTGCAGATGGTAAATAATTTTTATTTTCCATAAACATCTGCTGTGTCTATCTGTAACACGATCAGTAATAGCAAGTGCAATTTAAAACAGTAAAAATATTAAAAGATTTTGAGAGCACTGATATATTATTTTTACACCATTAAGATTATCAATGAAGAATATAAATTTGTAATATATTTAGCTCTTGCATCTTGCGATTGATGTACAAACTTTTTATTTTGCATAAACATCCGGAATCTAGTTATCAATTTCCTTTAAGAATTAAATATTATTTTGGTTCTGTTCATGTACAGTTATAGCACATATTGGCACAAAATAGAATTTCTAGGGCAGTGGTTCTGAACCATTTTAAAGATCAGGGAAAACTATTTACACACCTAAATTAATGATCCAAAAAATAAATAAAAACATCCGCGTAGAAATAAATATATTTTAGAAAATACATTACTAAATATATTGAATATATTTCATATTATTTAATTTAATATAGAATTTATTTCCGATCCTATTGAATATATTTCAATATATTTAAGAACCAGTGTTCTAGGGAATTACCAACTAGAAAAATGTTCTAATATCTGAAACCGTGAAATAAATCGTAGTGCAAGTGATTAAGTAAACTGTTTACACGTGTGCTGAAATTTTAGTATTTTATTTAGAGTATGCGAAAACCTATTTATAGGTGACCGGACGGTAATGTGCTATTAGCGCAGAATATGCGATTAGTAGACTTTGTATGTACATGCGAAGTCCTGTTTTCATAGACACATTTCAAGAACAAGGAGTCGTGCAATCTGTTTCTCTTATAGTAAGTTCCAACCAGTCGAAGAGTATTCTCAAACTTTATATTCAATTCTACTGGATTGTTTTTTAACACGTTGACTGCTGTCACGTATGGATATAAAAATTATTTGTAATAGTTGATAATGTTTAGGACCATTCACTGCTTTATCTATCAATATTTTAAAATACTTTTTCGAGATACTTTCTTTTTATTGTTCCTTATACAAATTATTTAATTAATTCACTAGTAACCGAGTCATTCGACTACGATTTTAATACTCTGGGTCAAAATAGATCCGGACTCCACCGACGGAGGATTAAACATGAATTTTTATACTGATATGTTTATTGTATCTGGATAATACACAGTACTCAGTATTTTAACTTTTCAATGTTTAATTAATTAAATATATTGCTTTAATTTTTTGGTCAAAATAAACTCGGATTCCACCGTCGAAGGGTTAAATATAAATTTTTATACTGATATTTTTATTGTATCTGGATAATACACAGTACTCAGTATTTCAACTTTTCAATATTTAATTAATTAAATATATTGCTTTACTTTTATGGTCCAAATAAACTCGGATTCTACCGTCGAAGGTTTAATTATGAATTTTTATACTGATTTGTTTACTGTAACTAGATAATAAAAAGTACTCAGCATTCTAACTTGTCAATGTTTAGTTAATTAAATAAATTGCTTTAATTTTCTGGTATTCTCAAGGTTGGTTTGGCGGTCAAAGTGTTAGAATTTAATTTTTCAATGTATCCTTCATTAAATAAATTTTGAAGCTTGGTTTGGCAGTGAAAGGGTTAAAAAATTTTTATGAATTGAGATTGCACGACGATAGTCTACTGATCGCTATCGAAAGAGAAAATAGAATGGAGTGCTGATAGTGGTCGATTATAAATACAAAATTGCGGCGAGAGAGGCGTGCGAGTTCCGAATTTTGAACTGTAAATATGCTATCGTGTATCGTTTTATTGTTAAATGTAGACTCTGTGTAAATATCCGATTAGACACGAATAAGTTATTGCGAGGCTGTATAGATAATTGTGTACATATAGAAATACAAAGGGATCTCCCGATCGCACTGATCGATCACACGACTGCAACAACCGTAAAATATTAACATTATGCAAATAAGAGATTTGCGTTAGTGAGACTGTACAGTAGAATTCGATTTATCCGAACCTGTGGGTGACGAATAAGTATAAAATACTGGTACACCTATAAATCATTTACATGTATAATTTATAATAATTGTATTGTTATTAGATCATCTAATGAATCCGTATTTAAATGCAAAATTCAAATAGAACTTGACAAATATTTTATTTGAATAAACGCGAAGGCAGAGATTGAAATTATATAAAATTGTATCAATGTAATTTGCATCAATGTTTGCAGTTTAAAAATATGAACGAATCACATGAAACTTATTGCAAATTTACATTTTGTCAAGCTAAAATAACAAACAAATGAAAATTGGGGTTGTCTTTTTGATTATTTTCAACAAATAAAATATACATTAAGTTTTATTGAATCTTATGCTCGATATAAAATTACAAATAAATGAAAATTTGTTGTATCCACGCTTATATTTAGTGAATAAAAATATGCATTCGATTGAATTGAAAATCTTATGCTTGACAATTTCCAGCAAATTGTTATTTATCTAATGATCACTAAATATTTGTACAACGGGAATACCGTGTACCAATAAGAGCTTATTGTTAATCTTAGGGTAGAGGTCATTGGGCATTTAGAAAGATTTCATCGCGATAAATCGAGTTCTACTGTATTTAATTGTAAAACGTTTTGTCGTTAATCGAATGTTCCGAGTTCGTTTGTTTATAACTAGCGATCGCCTGCGTGCGATCATCCTTGTGAACGCGTCGACGACTACTGTAATGTTCAGGAACAATGTAATGATCGAGGCACCTCGCAATTTGTAAGAAACGACGAATTCCACGGTCGAATAAAGGTTTCCCAGGCATACCAAAGAATCCGTAGGTGTTAAGGACGACATTGCGTTGCCCTGATTGTTTTTTTCGACTATGAATAAATACATGTCTTTTTGACACTGAATACAGAGAGAAATTTATTAACCAACCTCCCCTCCACAAAATTTTACATTTACGTTTCTTAATTTAGAGTAGTTTTCAATTTTTTTTATTTAGGAATAGAAATTACTGCGTTTCAAAATAAAAATAACTCGGATAATTTATTGATTTATTGAATTTATTGAATTTATTGATTTAATTATTTCAGTGAGTTGGAAATAAGACAATAATTGTTATTAAATGCTTCGAATCGTGTAGTGTCAATTATGCAAAATTAATATTGTTCGCGTTAATTGCAATATATTAGAGCAACATTTATCTTTTTCTTAATAATTTCAGTGGGTTGGAAATAATATAATATACTTTTTACACGTTTCGAATGATTTAATGTTAATTATTAAAGATTAAATTTTTCTATTTGACCATTTTTCTCATAAAGATAGATTTCTGGATTAAATTACCAGAATTAAATTATTACTCAAAGGGTGTCACGTGTAATTATATTTCCTCGAGTTTTAATTAATTCGATTAGATTTAAAATGCTGTTTAGAAGGAAGAGTGTTTTACTTATTTTATCGAAGTTAGAAAAACCAAAATCATAATGCAAGTCACCGAAACAACGTTATATTCGTTCATCACGAGCCTGAAGAAACTCCAGCTGAACCAATGCACGCATCAAGCCATACAGAAAGCAATAATCCTGAAAGCTTACAGTATAGTCTGAAACTTCCTAGATGACCAACAAATTTAATGGCACTTGTGGGTAAGTTAGCTCGAGCAAGCCTTAAATGAAGATTGTCGGTGCCCAACATTTATGACAAAACTGAACACGCAAAATACGAAATCAATATCAGAAGATTTGTGTTCGATTATAATTGTTTGTAGCTTATTAGAATTATTAAAAGAAGAAATAAATATCAATCGACTACATTTTTAGTTTGTATTACAGTCTGTTCAAGTTCTGTAAAAGTTTACAACTTTATAACGGTTTCTCTTGGAAGAATGTTCTGATTGTTATCGTTTTCAAAGTCTTTTGAAAGTGATCGATAATTTTTAAATGGTACCATATACAAATTTTTAACTTCTTACTGTTGCAGACTGATGTCAAGAGAAGTGCAATGATGACGAACTAAAAAATTTATAATAATTCAACGATAACTTCGAAATTTGCAATCAATTTTACTTGAATTAAATAAAAACTTAGAAATTATGAGCTTGAGCGGTAAACACAAACATTTCAACATTTTGCAAGGCACTTTTTTGTGCATTTTCTGATTGCATTTTCAATTGTTTCTGTTGTAATTGATGTACAAGATCTAATTATTCTTTCCCTCTAATTCTCTCTCTATGTAAAATAAATCAAATGTTCACTGCAACTAGTGATCGTTTCACCGTCCCGACAGAATAACAAACGTCGACCTTGAATGCAAGATTTCTCGTTGCAGTATCGTCACAAATAATTGAATTACATCGGGACAAGATTTAGCTTCGACTGCATTACTGCAGTTTCCAGCAAAGGCGCGGAAGACTCGAGAGCTCAGTCAATTCTCAGTTTCATTCGGTCCCGGCAGTGTTCCTCCCGCAATTAGAGATATGCAAAAATCGCGGGTACAAATGGCGGCGGTCGGCCACCTCCACTTAGCAGTCAATCACAATTAAATACAATTTTGCGCGGGCTGCGGGGCTCGGTAATGGTGCAAAAAGAGAGCAAATTGAAATCTCCTAGCTGACAGAATGATAGATGGTGCCGGCCAGACGCGAAAAGACCGAGAACGGGAAAGAGAGGCAAAGAAAGAGAAAATAGTGGGAGAAGAAGACGGACGGAAGAGAGTCGCCTTCCTTCCTCCACGTGGTGTGAGAAAGCTGCTCTTCTTCGTTCCGAGTTCAGGAATCGCTAGGACGAAAACACAAAAGTCGAGTCGCGGCTGAGGTTGCCACCGCCAGGCCGATTTCTCCGGCTAATATCGCTAATCCTCTTCATCCGGAGAAAATGGCGATCCGTCCTTAACTGAGAACAACGCGCATTGATCAAGAGAGAGAGAGAGAGAGAGAGAGATTCTAACTTGCCATTCAGTGAATTCTGCAACTGCGATCCTACGTGACTACACGAAATCCTCAAACTCAATTACCATTGTTTTCTCCTTCTGGTTATATGTAATTTCAAATGAAATACAATCTTCATTAGGTGTAGTTGCAAAGTACCCTAGTAGCACAAAATATTGTATACACATTCCTACAATATCAAAAAGCGATTCAATCTTTTTTTAATATTCAAAAGTACATATAATATTTATTTTATATTAAGTAACAATTTTTTTTTAAATACGCAGAAAATATCTATTTCACGTAACAGAAAAATATTTTTTTTTAACTTTTCCTTCTTTTCAATTGAATGTCATCTGAATATTGAATTTATATTTTTCAAATATTGATTTCACATTTTCTGTAATATTTACTTTATATTTTTTAAATATCTATAGTTTATATTCTCTGAATATTTAGCTTATATTTTCTAAACATTCAATTTACATTTCTTAAACATGTATACAATAGTTAGATCCAATATTTATCTCATGTGTAAAAGTGTGGCTTGAAAAATATTTTTCCAATATTTAAAAAAGATATTTATCCAATATTTTTGTGCTACTAGGGTATATGCAGTCACTCTAATCATCGATCAAAAACGTACTACCAAAAAATTATATATATATAACTGATTAGTAATTAACTGCTGAAATTTCGAAATGAAACATTGAATCAAAACTATATGAATACTGAAAAACATGTAAATATTACAATGTACATGTTAATCAATCTTGGTTAAAATTTTTAATCGATAATGTCCAATTCTTTTCAATTTAATCGATTAATTACAACAATTAATTACATCAGTCTTCGATTTTTCGATGATCTCTTCTTTTAATCAACAATTGACGATGAACTTTATCAATCGACTGAATCAATCGTTGATTTTTCAATGATTACCTTTTTTAATCGTACACATTAATCAATCAATCGATCAATCTTGGTTAAAATTTTTGATAATTATTTACTTTGAGAGCCTCCTCACCGATTTTGATGACCTTGAAATATGTTGTCAAGGTCATCATTCTCAACAACTTTTTCATGTACATGTTACCGCGCTTCTTGATTTTAGTTTTTATTTATTATATTTATATAATTTTATACTTTTCTTATTTTAATTTTACATTTATTTTATATTTATTATATTTATGTAAAAATGGCTTCAGTCCGTCTATAATAATAAATAATAATAATAGTAATACATACATACTTGGCAATTATAACATCAGGAATAATTCATTCGTAACTCTGCAAAGCGTTCTAAAAATCAGTAACGTTCGGAACAAGTGGAAGTTCCCTTGCGAATCAAGCGAATAATCGAGGGCGTCATTGAATCAAAGAACCCGCCACCTCCGATCTGCACGCACATCCATTTCCATCTCGCGGCTTCCTCAATTAGACCGATAGACATTTACACAATTCATTGGTCAATTAAAGAGAGGAGGCTAATTATTCATTGGCTCGTTTGCGGGAATCCTGGCTCCGTCAAGTGTAGCATAGGTAAATGAGGGTGCGACAGCGGTGGTGCACAAGGTAATATTGAAGCGAGACGTCAAAGGTCCCTCATGGGCGGTCCTCTCCTCGCATCGACTCCCATCTTGTGCGCATCTCGGCAACGTAGCGCTGCGTCTGTGTGCGCAAACAATGCGTGAACGTCTTCATTTTGTACGGTGAGTACAAACGTAATGATCGAGGCACCTCACAATTTATAAAAAACGACGAATTCTACGGTCGAATAAAGGTATACCAATGAATCCGTAGGTGCTAAGGACGACATTGCGTTGCCCTGACTGTTTTTTCGACTATGAACGAATACATGTCTTTTTGACACTGAATACAGAGAGAAATTTATTAACCAACCTCCCACCCCCTCCAAACAATTTTACATTTACTGTTTCTAATTGGGGGTAGTTTTCAATTTTTAATTTGAGAATTTAAAAATTACTACGTTCAGATTAGTAGACTCGCGGATTTTTATGCAAAATAATAATTCGAATTAATTTAAAATCAATAATATTTCGATTAATTGGAATGAATAAATATTAGACATTTATTAATTTAATAATTTTAGTGGGTTGTAATATAATTAAATTCAGATTCGTTATCAGTGACCTCGGAAACATCAGATTACCAACTTTTAACCCTTAGCACTCGAGTGACGCCTCTGAGGCGTCACTAAAAATTTCTGTCCTATTATTGAAAATATTGTTTACATTACTAGATATGTCGGTTTCTAACCAATTACTAAACATTTAAGTATTGTATGAGGTGTTATGCCAATGTTATGTCTACCAAATTTAAAAAATTCATAGAGTGTAAATATTCTAGATCAGAAGAAACATTTGATTTTTTAGTTAAAATAGCTCCGAGTGCAAAGGGTTAAAAAGAATCAATGACATTCTGACTTTTGGTCAGTGAAATAGCCTTCTCGACCACTGCGCGTCGATGTGCGCATAGAATGCGCGCAGGAGGCGCTAATAAGTGCACGCGGAACGTCTTCATTTGTGCGGCGAGAGCGCATCAGCCGCGTTTCACCGTCGCATCTCCGGAGTTGGCGTTCGAGCCGGCGCTATTTGTCTTACGTCCGGGATTTTTCATGGCTCCGTAATGAAAGGATACTGGATACGCTTTAGGTCCTCCGTAATAGTCGAGTGCTGAGTCCGAACGTAGAAAAAAAGCAACGGAAGAAAGAATTACGAAGGACTAGAAGCAAGCCACGAAGACCGGAGAAAGAAGAAAACGATGTCCGAGCAGTAAAGAGACTCTGGAAATACTGGAAGTTTTTTATACGACGGGGGAAAAAGGGAATTCGCTTCGCGAGGTTTTGTTTATTCGTGCAGGGACACGTAGCCGGCGTGCCAAGAGCGCAAGGCTTTCGAAATATTATGGCCGATGACCATCACGACGGGATTCTACTACGGACCGGTACACAGCTGACTGGCTGGTCGATCTAACAGTTCATTTGTAGATTTATGCATTATTTGGTAAAAGGGTGCAGCAATGCAGAGTTGGGAATTAATCGAATAAATTTTAACCAAGATTCATTGTGATTAATGTATACGACTAAAATAGTAATCATTGAAAAATGATCGATTCAATAGATTGATGAAATTAATCGTCAATCGTTGATTGAAATAAGAAATCATCGAAAAATAGAAGACATATAATTAATGGTTGAAGTTAATCACCATTCGACAGAGTTATTCATTAATCGATTAAAATTTTAATCAAGGTTCATTGATTAATGTGTACGATTAAACAAGTAATCATTGAAAAATGATTGATTCAATCGATTGATGAAGGTAGTCGTCAATCGTTGATTAAAAAAGAAATCATCGAAAAAATAGAAGACATATAATTAATTGTTGAAATTAATCACCATTCGACAGAGTTATTCATTAATCGATTAAAATTTTAACCACGATTGATTGATTAATGTGTACGACTAAAAAAGTAATCATTGAAAAATGATTGATTCAAATGACTGATGAAATTAATCGTCAATCGTTGATTGAAATAAGAAATCATCGAAAAATAGAAGACATATAATTAATGGTTGAAGTTAATCACCATTCGACAGAGTTATTCATTAATCGATTAAAATTTTAATCAAGGTTCATTGATTAATGTGTACGATTAAACAAGTAATCATTGAAAAATGATTGATTCAATCGATTGATGAAGGTAGTCGTCAATCGTTGATTAAAAAAGAAATCATCAAATTAATCGGAAATACTGAAATCACTTTCTTGTCAACGCAATACATTCGACAAAAATGAATATACAATTAAGTATCTGTGATACTTCAAACAGTAATAATTCCTGAAGAAGAAAGGTGGAAATGATTCTTACGATATCATGCAGGGGAAAAGTATACCGACAATATATTCCACTTTGAAAAATTCTATTTGGCATTCAAAATATGTATTTGTAATGTACTTGGAATGTCAAAATTTGTAATATCCTGAAGATAAATTACGATCGATAACTAATTAATTAATTATTAAAAATATGTATATTCCTTGTCAAAGGGAAATAACCGACAACTTTCATTAATGTAATGTACAAAAAATGCTCTCCACTTAAAAAAATAAATTTCTTTAGGAATATTAAATAAAGTGTATATCGAAAACGGATTCAATGATGCATCATCCAATGACCTTCTTCCACCGGCAAGGTCAGATGTGGTCCGAACAGTCAGAAACGTGTTTAAACGTCTCGTCTGTAGTTCTTCCTCGGTGATCGAAGTGAAAAACTATAGTCTTCGAAAAATCAGTCCGGCAAAAACCAAACAGCCGCTATTTTTCAAATTAAGTCTCGCGCACTGTTTCTATTCATTCGAGAAACACGCAGGTTTGTTTGTTGCGTGCAGGTCGTGAGATTATCATAACTCGCTTCTAATTTGCGGACCCAGCGACGAAGAAGTTTTAAAGAAACTAAACGGTCGCTTTCGAATAGCGTCCTTCAAATTATGGTGTTTTCAATAATATCGGAACGAGTTTAGGGAAGATCATCGACCCAACCAGCACAATAAACAATACTATTTTTTCACCCGCCGCGGTTGCCTTTTCATAGTCAGAAAACTATATGCAAATTGACCATTTGAAACTTTACTATGATTACACGTTCGAATGTTAAATTATTTTGCTCCGTCGCGATGCATTATGGTTTCCTATCTTCAAACGATACGCAAAAAACCTACTAAACTAAATCGTAAATCGTTTAAGTTTTCAACATTTAAACTTACAGATTTTACAGTTTATATTAATGTAAAATTTCATATTGTTTTTCAAGACTACTTAAAATGTCTCCCTTTAATAAAGATAATTAGATTAAGATTAAGAAGTTAACTATTTTGTTGATTCACAGCTATTGGAGAACATATAGCCATGCAAGTTATATCAATATTCTCCTTTTCTTAGGAAATTACGATCTACAAAACAAGTTCCAGTTACTGAAAGTGTAAAATAAATCGTAAGTAGGTTAAATATTTGTTTATGCATTTACCACACTTATTTCATGATTCACCTCTAATAGAATATAGTATAGTAGTTAAGTTGAAATTTTATTTATTGAATTTATTTTTACTTGTACCAGTTTAAGCTGAAACTTTGTTTATCCAATTTATTTTTACTTGTACCAGTTTAAGTTAAAACTTTGTATATTGAATTTATTTTTCCTTGCACCAGTACAATATTGTATTATTGTGTAGTAGTAATACAATATTGTATTATTATATTATTGTATTGTATCGAATACAATATTGTATTATTATATTATTGTGTTGTATCGAATACAATATTGTATTATTATATTATTGTATTCTATAAAATACAATATTGTATTAATGTAGTAGTAATACAATATTTATTGTATTATTAGATACGAATTTTCGAAAAATGGTTCCGAACGTGTTAAAAATATTTCAAACTGTGAAAGACTGATACTGTATTAAAAAAATGCAATTTAGACCTAATTTTACCAACAAATAAGATACGGTTTGTTGCTAATTTCGTAGTGTTATATCGAGTAATATAATGAATTATATGCAAGTATATCTAATGTTCCAAATCAATTATAAATTCGTAAAATATGTAATAAATTTCATCATCATTTTCTTTCTTTTCTCCATGTTTCTGCATTCTGCATGATTGGTCGAGTCTTTCGTTTTTATTCGCCGTTCGGTTTCCTTGCAACATTCAATCGTATGCCTGCGCGAGAGATAATTATACAGATTTTGTGGTGCGTTTGTACTGGATGATCGGAAACACTCGTAAGTATACTATTGGACCACGGAGATTATCGAAATCGATCGAGCTCGCCTTCCATAATTTCAAACGCTGGGGACTATAGACAAAGGATGATCGCGGTGCATAAAGATGCATATTCCCGGTTCGACTTCGAGCACGACGACGCAGAACCGCCTAAACTGTTCCTTGAGGCCATCGACATTTTCGAGGAAGTCTAGGATTTAGCTGCGCCGACGATTTCGTGGACGGCCGGCATTCGTTAACACAACCCATAACCTAACTCAAAAATCCAAACCTAACCCAATCCGAATTTTTATAATGTATTTAAGCCAACATACCACAGAAAGTAAATAAAATCTTTCCTGATTCAGACAACAAGGCCACTGGTTGACTCCTCCGGCATACATAGATCAACTTTAATCTGAAAAATAAAAGAATAACGATTACAAACTTACGAAGATCTGTATTAGAGGATTAGGATACAGTAATAAATGGGGAAAATATACAGTGCAAAAATAAAGTGAATTATCGATTAATATAAGATTTTGCATTTTAATTTACTATATTATGAACTATAAAAAAATGCTTGTAATATTTTAAAAAATTATTTGTTCTTACTAATAATGAACTGTGATATATCCTCTAGGCATTAGCGATTCCATATTTCAGTTTTTGTGAAAATTAACAAAATGGCAGACATTTTAAATTAATGACTAAACTTTGGTAGAGGATCTATTAATTTTAAAAAATATAAATTTATATTCTTTATTAATCATTTTGATGTGGTGAAAATAATATTTTAATACTCGGAAAGTTGTTTTAATATTTCCACCGTTTTAAATTGCACTTGCTTATTTTTGTCATACATGCATGAAATATCCGGAGTCTAAATTGATAAAATTGCAGACATTTTAAATTTAATGACTGAACTTTGGTAGAGAATCTATTCATTTTAAAAAATATAAATTTATATTCTTTATTAATCATTTTGATGTGGTGAAAATAATATTTTAATACTAGGAAAGTTTTTTAATATTTCCACCATTTTAAATTGCACTTGCTTATTTTTGTTATAAATGCATAAAATCTGTAGTCTAGTTATGAAACATAGAATTCTGTAGTAAGTCGAGCTTTTATTTAGATCTCAACCCAGTTCCGCAAAATTGGTAACACGATTATTATTCATCGTTATTAGTCGACTATTACGTTAGCATTTGAAACAAAATCATGTTTGCAATGATTTATCTATCTAAGTACAAGGTATCATGAATTTTCATACTTCGGAGCAAATATTAATGGGTTCTCATATTTGAAAACATAATTCATACTCATCTCCACCTGACGAGCTTACTCCGAGCAATCCGCATAATTGCAATAATAATAGTAATCACGATAATGACGGTTTACTTTATTGTGCAGGGAGTGAGAGTATTAACTTCATTATCGGGGCTTGTAATAGTGATTCACTACTCGAAGGGCTCCGCGGAGTGTCCAATTCAGAGTTAGGCATTAATCGATTAAAATTTTAACCAACAATGATTAATTAATATGTGTACGATTAAAAAAGGTAATCAAACAATCACTGAATTGGGAAAGTCTAGAGAATCTTTTGATGTAAAAACCAATACAAAAACTTATATAATAATATCACAATATTTGTTCAAAGTCGAAAAATATGTCTTTTTTTTAATTCAAAAATCATTTCTCTAAAATTCATTACTTTCATCGCGAAACTGCAATAAATTTTTATAATTAAATTTAATATATTTTAAATAATAAAAACTTTTATATTGAGATTTATATAGAAAATTTAGTATTACTGAAAATAGTATTTTTCTCAAAAACTGTCCGCGTAGGATAAAAATTAAGGCCAGATTCGGAATCAGTGCCAAAAGCTGTATAAGATACACCTAACAGTTATTTGGAAATATTTTTCTTATTGAGAATGAAAAGCAAAAGCTCTTAGAACCCACAGTTTTTGAGTAATAGGTGAAAAACCAAAACAAAAAAGGTAATAAAAATCGTAGTTTTTTCCCCCTCCCCAAGTTAGCACGGGGTCCTCGAGGTTGAAAGATAACGCCACACTATGGGACAAACCGATGAACTCTGTTTCAAAATAAAAGAACTTTCGATAGAAATGAGATAGAGCGATTTTTTTTTAAATCAAACCTGAAACTTGACAAAATATGAAATAATTATAGAGATTGTGATACGAGGTGTCATTAATTCATTACCTGATATTTTTTATTTTTGAAGATTATACACTAGTAGCACAAAATATTGTATACGCGTTCATATAATATTAAAAAGCGATTAAAATTTTTTTTAATATTCAAATGTACCTACAATATTGATTTTATATTAAGAAACAATTTCTTTTTATTTACATTGTAGAATATGGGAAAATAGAGAGATTATGGTACGAATGTTTTTAACCTTGAAAAAATAAAAGATTATCTGTTTAACTATAATTCGATTTTTTGTCGTACGCAAATTTTAAGACCAGATTTGAAATCAGCGTGGAGAAAATCTACGGGAAGTGATACATGGTATGTTAAGAAAAAATTTCTTCTCGTGATAACGTAGAAACGACTTTTTTGTGAAATTGTGCAACTTTGACAAATTTTCTCAAGGTTAGAAACCGTTCGCACCGTAATCTCCCTATTTTTCCTATATTCTGCAAAGATTCAGGTTTCATTGAAAACAAATTCTCATCGCTCTACTTCATTTCTATCGAAAGTTATTTCGTTTTGAATCGAGAAAAGTCAGTTTTCCCCACTGTGCGCCGTGAAAGCTGCCGGGAGAATAGACGATCGAAATACATTATATGAAGTTAATAGAGGGATGTAAGAGGTGCACAAGCTCGATCTTTGCCGGCCGTGAATCCTTTTCCACTGGCGGCATATCGAGGTCTGGAAGTTATGCGGCCGTACCTACTGGAGGCACGTTAGGTACCCCCTTGTACAGGCAGGGAAAGATAGGGAGAGTGAGTGCGTTGCCTGGTATCAATTTGTCTGGCTGGTAGCAGGTTCACTCGACCAGACGAAGGTCGCTTTGTGCGAGCCGCTATCCGGCATTCTATCAAACCCAACAACATTCACTACAATCGATTTATTCTCCCAACGGCCGCGTAAGATACCAATTACCTGTAACGCATACGCTACTCACCTTCGAATGGAAATCGGGAGTTAAACGACGAGCACGGATTCGTACGCGCCGGCAGAACTTTTGCCGCCGCTTCTGGGAGAAGCTCGATTATATGGCGACACTATCTAGATTCTACCGAGCAATGATTACGGACATGATTACAGAATCATTTCTATTTTAGACTGTCGGATCTTGAATGGAAGAAGTGCCCGTGGAGGTACACGGATATTTGAATTTTCTCTATATCTTGTCGGGGATGGGTCCCATGTAAATCACCGATACTTTCCCAGACACGGTTTTCACCGATAACATTTTAATGACAGAAGATTTCAGCGACAATGAATTTGATCGACAACTATTTTGACCCACAACTATTTTGCCAGACGACGAATCTGACCGACAAAGAATTTGACAGACGACGAATTTGATCGACAACAAATTTGATCGACAACAAATTTGATCGACAACAAATTTGACAGACGAAGAATTTGACAGACGAAGAATTTGACAGACGAAGAATTTGACAGACGAAGAATTTTATCGACAACGAATTTGATCGACAACTATTTTGACAGACGACGAATTTGATCGACAACGAATTTGACCGGCGACATATCTAAAATCGTTGTCGGTTAAAGGTGTTGTCAGCCAAACTAGTTGTCGCTGAAATGTGGAGTCGGTTGAAACGTTATCGGTGAAAACCATATCGGGAAAGTTTGTATCGGCGATTTCCGTGGAACCCATAGAGGGGTAATTATTGCACCGATCGATACAATGCACAGTAAGGTATTTGGTCAAGGTCATGATATCGTCTTAACGTCAGCTATAACTGTTTATAAAAAATGCTGTCGACGCACTGATTCGATTAATTTTTTCTTTGAAGCAATTCTGCAATTTATCAAATTTCGTCGTCTCGACCTATGCTCAGATCATCTTCAAGAAAATTAATAATTTGTCTGTTCTAAGAAATTAAAATTACTTTCATAAAGCAAGCGAGTAACTTTTTGCTTAATTTGCTTAAAAAATAAAAAAAATGTTTTTCTAAATAATTTACAGACACAATTAGAAGAGATACCGATAATTTTTGTTTTGAATAATGGTACAGCAACTTTTAGTGGCGCCTCAGAGACGCCATTCGAGTGCTAAAGGTTAACATTTAAAAAATTAAAATGCTTCTTATATTTTGTCGAAACAAATTTCTTTTCGAAATTTTATGTGTAGAATTTTGTAGATGGTTAAATATTGTTTAACTTCTGTTGAAAACATTCAGTGATAACGGAGTGTATCCACCGAAAAGGTAGAAAAATTTATTTCTGCATGTAATTTTCGTTAAAACGGTGTAATTTATTATTTTAATACTAAATATGCAGATTGCGAAACTTTTTAACACTTTCTCTGCTGAGTTAGGGACGCTAAACAGAACAGAATAAAAATAAAAAAAAAACGTAAATTCACGAGAGTAGCAAATAAAATCAGAAAAATTTTGAAAATGTCTATGTTTCATTCAAGATGTCTTCGCATTTTATTGGCATAATGTATAATCGGATGCACGTAAAACGTAAAGAAAACATTGTCCCGAAGATATTTCCCATTCCGATTAGATCCTCGAGATTCCCACGATTTGCACGATCGCGCACTCCAACTCAAATTATCAATTTATCTACGGGTTACCGATCTTTCCCTAAAAAGAAAGGAAACGCTCGAAAGAACCTGAAGATCGCGACGATCGATCAAGCGAAATCATTTTGTTGCGTAAATCGAAAAATAGAGGAATAACTTACACGTGATGTCTTTCTTCGTGTTGAACGTTGCCACGGACGAGTGTCCGATAGAGGTCGGATAAAGATGAAGAGAAGGCGCGTGGATGGTGAGGAGCCGGCACGTCCGCTATTTAATTATCGACGCGATCGGGAACGGCCGTAAATTCGCGATACGCGATACGGATCGACGGTAAATCCGTGGCCCCGATCTGTTATTATGACCATACACGCTTCTGACCGCGACTATTTATAGGGCCCGACTGGATTTCGATTCCACGCAGCGATACACCAAGTCGAAGCAGTATCGTTATCGACTCGGTTGACGCTGATTGGCCAATGATACTGACCTCACCATTGGCTCTCGCCGAATCGTTCCGCTGGCTGTGTTTAGTCCAATCAACAGCTCGAAAAAAAGGCGTCTACCTGGAAAGTATTTCAAAGTTAATGAAATTTTGACACAACATTTAGGACCTCTTAGAAGTTAGCCCCCCACTTGTTGAATTAAACAATTTTAACAATTGTGCTGAATTGTGCTAGGTTTGTGCTATATTGTTCCCGAATATTATCACTATAATATGAAAAATAAGATGAAAAATTGAGGAAAATGATTTTTTGAGTAGACCCCCACTTTTCATTTTTTTCAATTTTTTAAATTGTGCTAAGTTGTGCTAAGTTGTGCTAAGATTGTGCTCAAGTATTACTTTTAAAAAATAATAAATAAAAAAGTTATAGTAAAAAAACGTTTTCGACATCTAATTAACGTTTAAGTATGAAATAGTTATCCAAACAGCATATAATCATAATCTGAGTTGTACTAGCCTAGCACAAGTCAGCACAACTTTTAAATTCCCCAGCACAACGATATAAAGGGCACCTTGTAGGATGACCAGAAAGTCGGAAAATGATATACCGTCTTAGCGCGAAGGGCCGCGTACAAGACTAAAGTGCCCTTTATATCGTTGTGCTGACTTGTGCTAGGCTAGTACAACTCAGATATATGATTATATGCTGTTTGGATAACTATTTCTTACTTAAACGTTAATTAGATGTCGAAAACGTTTTTTTACTATAACTTTCTTATTTATAATTTTTTAAAGTAATACTTGAGCACAATCTTAGCACAACTTAGCACAATTGAAAAAATTGAAAAAAATGAAAAGTGGGGGGCTACTCAAAAACTCGTTTTCTTCAATTTTTCATCTTATTTTTAATATTATAGTGATAATATTTGGGCACAATATAGCACAAACCTAGCACAATTCAGCACAATTGTTGAAATTGTTTAATTCAACAAGTGGGGGACTAACTTCTAGGAGGCACATTTAGGGCTACTCTGGGGTGTCGAATCTGACAAGGAGAGTGCAAGGACGTTGTCACACCGATTTAGTCGAGACTCTGTATACTTATAGATCTCGATCTCCCATTTACGAATACATACCATTATAAATTCAGATTCAATCAACAGTTATATAGAAACATTTTTTTGAAAATTGTACAACGCATACATATTTTTACAGACGCAATGCAAATACATCTTTAAAAGGGTTCAAACTAGAATCGAAACGTCGATGATTATTTAATAATCTGCAAAATTGTTTTTTAATTTATTAATTGATCGAACTGTAGCGCCGAGAAAATTCAACATTTATTATAAACATTTTTGTTATTGAACAGTGATAGTGAAATATTGGTAAGAACTGACTCCGGCACAGGATAAGAATTCGCAGGATTCCTTGGATTAAAGGACTCCCCAGGTAGCACTCAGATGTCCAAAATACGTCCTTATCGGACCTTGTTATGTCCCAGGGATATCCGAATCATATCTGTATGTCCGATATACGTCCGAAATATGGCCGAGTATGGACATAAACTGGGCCTAAAACGGACATCCGAAAGGTGTACGGTGCTACTTGGGTCCAATATGAACATACATAGAAAAAAAAGCGAAGAAAGGCACATACAGAATTGAGTAACCTCCTTCTTTTTCGAAGTCGGTTAAAAAGCGACGAAATGAAAGAAACTCGGTGGTATCCAGTGCAGTTAACTGCATAGCTAAACCGTTTCCTTCCCGGAAGCTCGAATCCTCTTCAGAAATCTTCATTTCGAAACGACTTTCGACGGTCTAAAAATTACGTCTATCGCCGGAGTGCACGTTCCACGTTTTCTTCGTTTTATCCATCATTTCTGTCGTGCACTTCAGCGAGCCTCTAGACGACGAGGAGAAAGAACAGAGAAAGAGAGAGGGAGAGAGAGAGGGGCGAGAAGGGGTTGAAGAAGAAGAAGGAAGAAGACACAGACAAAGATAGCTTCCGTGTTCGAATCGCAGCGCGAATGTCTGCGAGCAAAGTTGAATTAATGATCGCGGGGCCTTGTATTACTGTCCCTGTTCCCCGTTCGTTTCGCCGATTCTTTCTCTCCCCGCAGCGTTCTTCTTCGCTTTGTCTGCTGGCGGCTTGAACAGCGGGCATCACACGGCAACGGTTACGTGGTGACAGTGCGAAAACGCACGGTCAATGAATCGGACGTGGATGACGCGCGAAAGAGATGTACGCTGAACGCCACTCCATCAAATTATAGCACCGTGGACACTGCCTCGGCCCGTCGAACCGTTAAATCGATTAATCCCAGAAGGAATGCACGAATCACCGATGCGCTGTTCGCTACAGGCACGCAACGCGATCTTCACCGAGTCTCTCGTCTCTCGTCTCGTGTGTGCTTCTACACTCGATTGGCCGCTCTGTCAACCTGACGCGACGTTCTCCTCCAGTAACTACTATCCTCGGCAGACAGTGTTTAATCACAACTGCTAACGCGATCGCTGAATGGATGACTATTGCGTCTCCATTAAAAAACGAAAAATTCTATTGTTTCGGTTAGGTCAGGTTCAAAATGTAGAAATCTATAACATATTTAAACTTACACAAAAAGTTCCACGAGGAATCGAAATTGTCTGTCTTTATAAATTCATGGGGATGCATATTGAAATAATTCAATAACTCACGAGACTTGCTTGAGAGTTAAATGGCAAAAAAAATTCTGAAACACGTATCCCCTACTTTGGATCGAAGATTACACATCCAAATTTACATTCAAATTAAGTAACAATAGCTACGAGAATCTGCAAAAACCATCAAATTTTTAATGTAAAATTTTCTTGCGCGACTATATTTTCCATTAAAAACACACACACACACACACAATTAAAAAAAAAACAAATATTTTCGACTACTGGTTTCTGAGACATCTTAAAAAATATGGTTTTTACCCCCAACTTTGAGGGTTCTTTTCACCCCTTCAGAGTGGATGGTTGCCGATAAAAAAACACATCTCAAATATTTTTCGAAGAACTATATCTCACATAAGTTTCATCAACATCAGGTTTGTATCAACTGAATATGTTCCCTTGTAAGGTGTAGCTCATTCGAAACTATGGCAGGCTTACGTTGCCACGGCGCGTGCGCGAATACGGAAAATTCAATTTAGTACTAGCAATAGTTTTTTGCAATTATCTCGAAAACTAAGGCCGAGCACCGGGTAGTTGTAATAACAAAAGTTGTTCATAATGTTGTTGTTGGCAACATATGTCAAGATCAAGGTCATCAGAGCTGTTTTCCCTGAACGTAAGATTTGCCAAACATTTTTCATATTTTACACAAGACTCCCTCTAAAGTAATATGAATTTATTTAGCAGCGCATCCCTCTAAAGTGTCCGGTTCCTCACACTAGGGAGCCCTCCTTGTCCTCTCAGAAGATTGCAATAGAAAAGTACCAGAGAAAATAGCGCAGCCAATGACTCGCAATTGTTCTGCAGGTCCAAGTAGAGATGGCAAGACACGTTAAAATAGTTACGGACGAAATAATATGTCCGATAGACATAAAAATCGCGTGGGATGTTTGGCCACAGGTGATCGTCAGCCACACCTGCCGGTATCGGGAATCGGAAAGGGTCGAGCTTATAGAGCGTAGGTACTGCACGTCGTGCGAACTTGAGATTCTAAAATCCGCCTGAAGCCGCCGGACACGCCTAGTTAAGCCGTATGATGAATGCGCGGGAAGAAAAGAGAAGAAGGCGAAAAATCGGGCAGCGGGCCCGGAGTGCGCGTCGAAGATCGGTGGCAGATCCCGAAACTGATTTGCCGGCGTTACGCGCGTTCCTTTTTTCGCATGGCGCGTTGCATCTTCGCACCTTGACCGCCTCTGGGAATGCAAATTATTATTCGTCTCTAGTAGGGGAGAAGAACCTCTTGCCTACTGGAACCCGTGACTTATCATGCTTAATTACACGGTCTACCACTGAATTATTACTGTTTTACAATATTAAAGAGGTTCCAATTAACCGGGCTCCCTTGATCTGCTCTCGTTTTTCTCCGGGGGTAACATCCTGCTGGATCGGATTCACTTTTAATAACGCGTTCCACGCGTAGAAGCGCGTCGTGCATTTATCTCACACGTATAGGAAACGTTGCATATATTGACATTGAAATTACGGACATTGATTATATACACTTATAGTTAAATAATAGACAGACAAGTTAGTCTACTATATACGAATGCTTGAAATTAAAGGGTTTGGATGGAAATGAATTAAGATATGTATTTATTAATATGCGCGGTATTAATATTGTAAGTAATATGTAGGTGGTGGTTGTGTCGGTCGAAGCTCAATTCTTGAAAAATAATATTTATGATGGCTGTAATTTCATGTACGAAATCTAAAATTGTGATATACTAGATATTTCAATATGATTCGATCGGAAGGAGCATACTAGGCTGTAATCACATGAAATTTATTTTAAAATAGCTCAGGCTTTCAATCGTTTCGACTATTGAGTGTGGAGTGAATCGCACTCGGGTTGTATTTTGTTAATACATTAACAAAGTCAATTTTTCTAATCAGAATATACATATGTGTCTGTCTATAAACAACGATTAAACAGTATTAAAAATTATTGTATCATTATATGTGTCAATCAATGTTACAACGTTCATATACATCGTATGGAAGTTAAAAGCAATTTTAATTTATGTTAGATAAAATTCAATGAAAATAAAGAAATTTTCTTTATTGTACATGTGTCATAGTACGGCAGGATCAATTTGGCTATTTTTTTTTATTTAAATGTTCGTAATAGTCCAAATAAGGTTTCAGGAAAAGAAAAACTGGAAAATTTGCCCGGAAAAATGAAAAATTCGGGAAAAACAAAAAGTGCTTTTTTGAATAATTTTTCAATACAACAAAACAACGAACGTACCAGGTTTTGATCATCTTCACCCAACAATTGAATATTTCAATAGGAATTTACATTGTTGGCGTCTGTTTGTATTATCAGTTAACGAATTTATAGAAATTTGGACAGTACAACGTCTGTCGAGCCAGCTAGTTAAAAATAAAATCGTATCAAGAGATTTGCAACGAGCAAATATATTTTAAGAGTATATATACAGGATGTCCCAAAATTCGTGTACTTCCCGGAAATGGGAGGTTCCTTGGGTCATTTGAAGCGACATTTTCCTTTACAAAAATGATGCCAGCGGCTTTGTTTAGGAGTTATTAACAAAAAACACGGACCAATCAGAGCGCGGCTACAGCGGATTGATTCTGGCTCGGCCAATGGCGCCGCCACGCTAAGCGGGACCTGTCGCTGAGTCGGACTCCGTTTGCTCTAGCCGCGCTCTGATTGGTCTGTGTTTTTTGTTAATAACTCCTAAACAAAGCCGCTGGCGTCATTTTTGTAAAGGAAAATGTCGCTTCAAATAACCCGAAGAACCTCCCATTTCCGGGAAGTACACGAATTTCGGGACACCGTGTATATATATTTTTTTTTAAATTCCCCCGGGAATAATATTGATCAGCTTTATCGCACTGGTTATAATTCGGTCTCAAATTCTTCATTACCAGTTCCGATACGCAATTTTTCTTCTATCCCCGATACCCCATTCGGTTGGTCTTTTTGCGCGAATGGCGCCATATTGCCGGTGGCGCGAGGAGGGCTAAGGGATGTCGGGGATAGTAGTTAGGACAATCGAAAAGGGCTCGAAGCACGGAAGATACATAGCGCGATGCCTTCAGCCTACACCGAACCATTTCTCTTTCGCGGGCCGCGGTTCTTTCTCTCGTTAACGTAGCGGTATCATTCTTTCATCCGTTGGTGTGCATTTAAGCGCCGCCGGTCCCGTTGCGCTGATTTCACTAACGAACCCGGCGATTTATATCATCGGGCCGAACCGTGTCCGCGGTAGGCGAACTCAAATCTTTACCGTGGCTTCATTGTTAAACGACACCCGGCAGCCACGGTGGATCCTTATCGTTTGCATTCGCGATCCCATTGACCATGGACAGGCCCGCATTACCGATGTCCATTCGCCTCAGGCAATCCTTCGCTGCTTCTTGACCCACCACCTATACCAGCCGTCGAATCAAACTCTGCTAACTTGAACAAATAAATGTTGTTTATGCAGAATTGTACAGGGTGTTAAGAAATGTTTGGGCTTGGCAAGCATAGGCGTATTCTACATCTTCGGATCGATGGAGATATCTGTAAAAAAAGTTGCCGCAAAATTGTCCTTGACCTTGAATTTCACGGTCAAATTTTTTTATTTTATTGTATTCTACACATCATGAGGATAAAAAATGTCAAAGGAACTATTGGTTCCTTTTTGGGAACTATGGGAACTTTGGGAAGATCTATCGATCTTCGGATCAATGGAGATCTGTAAAAAAAGTTGCCGCAACATTGTCCTTGACCTTGAACTTCAAGGTCAAAGTTTTTTATTGTATTGTATTCTACGCATTATGAGGATATAAAGTGTCAAACTAACTATGGGTTCCTTTTTGAGAACTATGGGAACTATGCGAACAATTTTTATCCTCATAACCCGTAGAATACAATACAATAAAAAATATTGACCTTGAGATTCAAGGTCAAGGACAATTTTGCGGAAACTTTTTTTACAGATATCTCCATCGATCCGAAGATGTAGAATACGCCTATGCTTGCCGAGACCAAACATTTCTTAACACCCTGTTCAAATAAATGTTGTTCATGCAGAATTGTACGTGTGCTAAGAATATTAAGTAGCCGAGACCGGGGCTACAAGATCCTGAGGTAAGTTATATATCAAGAAAAACAACCTGTAAACAGGAGCAAAGTTCTCTATGGCCTTAAAAAGTTTTGAGATTGAAACAAAATACGGCCAAGTTCGTTGGCTTATTAAAATTAGAATTCAAAATTTAATAAAATATAAAAATTTAAATTATATATTATTATATTAATTATTATTATAATATTATAAATTAATATAATATTGCATTGTTATCCAGTTCTGAGTTATGTTTAAAGTCTCAAGTCTTTAGCTCATCGGAAAGTGATTTAAAATTATAAAACACTTGAATAAATGTTAATTAAGTATCTTAAGTATTTACTTGAAAGAATTCCGCATTTTCTGAAACAATTTGAAGAAATATTTAAATGAAATAATTTGATTTGAATGAAATAAAATACGATCCCCCTCCTCCCTCCTACTGAAATATAATTTTGAAGTTTGTGCACTCGCGTGCATTAATAAACTTATTATGTATATATATATTTAGATATTTTACTGAAAGAAATACGAACGAGTGTTATTTCCAATCTTTTCTACATATTCATGAATCCTTTAACAGCAGATGAATTTAAATCCCGTTGCCCTGAATCCTGACGAATAATTAAATAAATCATTCGCGGATTGTAATACGAGAGAAAGTGGCAAGTGTGTGTAGAAATCTATAGTCAAACTCTTTCTTCAGTGTTGGCTTCTTTCTATCTTTTGGAACAGGTTTCAAATAATATTTTCTCTAGGCAGTGGACTAATAGACAATATTAATTATATTACTGTACTCCGGGAAATGGAACAAAAAATGAAAAGTGAATGTACTCAATGGTGATTGCTTTCTCCGTGATAAATCATAATATCACATGCACGAGAAAATCTTTGAGCAGTCTTTCTATGATTCCAAGAGTTTCACCGAGTGAATGACGTACGTACCGTACGGTCGAAGATATTATCAAATTTATAGTATTGAGGTACAAAGCGAGAAGATAAAGTGCGATTGCACCTGAGCAATCCATAATAATTACAGTGAAGATTTTAGAAACAAATATAATAATTAAATCTTCATACGAAAGTTTCGTCCATAGTGTGACATTATTAGCATTACCTTCACCATGGAACAAACCGATGAAATCTGTGTCAAAAAGAAATAACTTTCTATAGAAATGAGATAGTGCGATGAAATCTTTTTAAATTAAAGCTGAAACATTGTAGAATATGAGAAAAATAGGGATATTATGGTACGAATGTTCTTAACCTTGAAAAAATAAAAGTTTAACTGATTAACTATAATTCGATTTTTTTTTAAATCCTGAAAAATCCTGAAAAATTTTGTAACCAGATTTGAAATTGAAATAATGTGTGGCATGTTGAAAAAAATTGTTTCCACACGTGGTATTGGAAAAACCACAATTTTCTTGAAGTTGTGCAAGTTTAACAAATTTTTTCAAGGTTAAAAAGCGTTCGTACCACATTCTCTATAATTATTTCATATTCTGCTAAGTTTCAGCTTTGATTAATTCGTCAACAATTTGTAGAAACAGGAGTCGAACAGATATTTATTTCTTCTTCCATTAATATCGATAAATTGAAACTAACGATAACGATATATTTTTACAGTTTTTTTACTGATTTATATTTCACTTACTGACCTTTTATCATAAATGCATAAAATTAGCAGTACTGGCAGAATTATAGTTAAACAGTTAAAGTTAATTTTTTCAAGGTCCAAAAAGCATTCGTACCATAATTTCCCTATCTTTCTCATATTCCAGAATGTTTCAGCTTTGATTTAAAAGAAATTTCATCCAATTTAATTTCAGGTATGAACTGTTGTGAGATTTTTCTCAAGGGCAGGTACTCTCTACACTCCTTACTATTATCTTGCGCTCCACGTTTTTCGTTTGAAATCTTACAAAAAATTACTTTATACTTTTTAGCCCGTTTTTAAAAACATGATATTTTAAAAAATTTATTCTTATTTAAATAATTATTTTCTGCTTTTTAGTCTTGTGTTAATACTAGTATCACTCTTTATTAATACTTTATATGCTCACTAAGAAAAGTAGAGTAAAGTAGAAAGCGTTGTCGCGTGGAGTGGGGATCGCTGAACGCGATAGCGTTTCGCGGGGGGAGAGGAAAAGGTAAATATTTAATTGTTATTTTCTCCGAAACGGATAGACTTTTAAAAAATATATTTTTTTAATAATTCATTGTCATCCAATTCTGAGCCATTAATGCAATTTCAAGTCTCTAACTCATCCGGAAGTTAGTTTAAAATCAATTGCAAAATTTGCCACCGAACAGACAAACAAACAAGAAAGCGAGCTAATAAAAACATAAAACCAATAATATCTGTACGAGGTTAAGAATCTGTATGGGACTAGGAAAAATTATTTTATACTTTTTAGTCCGTTTTTAAAAACGTGATATTTTAAAAAATTTATTTTTATTCAAATAATTTTTCTTCTAAAATTGATAGGAGCGTAGATAATAAAATTTTCAGTATAGAGCTGCTAGGTACCCCCGAAGAAATCGAAAGGATCGTTACGGTGCTCGCGAACGCCCTCGATCGCGGGTCAAAAGCTCTTTGTGGCAAGATAGTAAGTCAGAGTTAAGGTAGGTCGGGGCGTAACCCAGGATCAAACAAGTCAATAACTCGTACCGTGCCTCCTCCACCTACAATGAGAAATCGTAGTGCGGCACAATGAATGTGGGTGCCCGCTGACGTATCGCCATTCGGCTCGGCGTGGCTCGGCGCGGCGCGCGCGTTCGTTCGTGCGTGTAGCCACGTGTGCGCGCGGATATGTCTTCATGGAATCGAAAGCCCGTACGACGCGACATTCCTCGTGTCCGCGGGCAGCGTAAAACAGTCATCGAGCCGCAAAAGTCTCGCCCGGCGATCTAATCGAACGAACAGAAAACAGAGAACGCCTAGAAGAACCGGCCTTTCTTTCAGTACACTGACCTATTACTATCGCGCGTCCATTGCCGCGCCGCACTCTGAGACAAATCTCTTTTCTCTCTGTGAAAATCAAAGAACTTTTCGTATAAAGCGATGATAGTTTTTTAAGAAATATTTCAGAATTAAAGATGAAATATTTCAGAATGTAGTAAACATAGAGAGATTATGGTATTGGATGTTTTTTAACCTTGAAAAAATAAAAGCTTAACTGTTTAACTATAATTCGATTTTTTGAAAAATCCTGAGGTCGTAGAAAAATTTTGTAGCCAGATTTGAAATTGAAAAAAAATTTTTCGACACGTGGTATTGGAAAAACCACAATTTTCTTGAATTTGTGCAAGTTTAACAAATTTTTTCATATAGAGCGATGATAGTTTTTTAAGAAAAATTTAAGAATTAAAGCTGAAATATCTCAGAATGTAGTAAACATAGAGAGATTATAGTATTGAATGTTTTTTAACTTTAAAAATTGTTGTTGAACTTGCAGAATTACAAAAAAATTGTGCTTTATCCAATTTCATGTCCTGATATATTTTATTTACATTTTACATCATTTCCTGTAAATTTCGTCGCGAACACGAGGCAGGTACTTTCATTTAGTTAGTGAATATTTAATAATCTGCAAAGAGTTCACTTATAGAAAATATTATCGAAACTCGAGCAAAGAGTAAAATTCTGTTCGATCAAATCTGTGCAAACGAAACTTTAACCCTTCGTTGCATAGTTTATTATATTTGGGAATATGTTTTCTTACCATGTATATTTATTTTTCTGAAAATCTTGTTTTAATTTCTTTTCAATATTTTTCCCTTAAAAGAAACACAGAAATTGACCTTCTTTCAATTTGCCAGTTAAAAAACTCACGTAGTGAAGGGTTAAACGAATTAGTAGATAGTGTTAGGTTGATAAAACGTAGCCAAAAATAAAAGAACCATGGATAAGAATACAATTTCAAAAGAAATCTTAATGTTCTTCAAAGTTTGAAAAAAAAAGATTTTCATCCGTTGCATCTCCAGTTTAAGCTTTGCTATGCTGAAAAATCTAACAATTTGATTGACTTTCTAATTATCCGCAGTATGGAAAATTTGAAATTGTACGATATTTTCTGTTAATTATACGAGACAGTGAATCCTATGATTTGGTATCGCGGCGGTAAAAGAAAAATCGTACACTAAATAATAGTCGAAGACTAGGCTCGGCAAGATAATAGGAGAAACCTTTGACGCCAGTACTAACGCAATAATCATCGAGGTTGGGCCGGGCATTGCTTCGGAGGAGGAGGATCCAGTTATTTTGTTGGCCGGCAGCTAGCGATATTATTTTTCGCTGTCCGGCCGTTACGAGGATGGTCCGTACGACTGCATAACGCGGAGCGTGGCTGCGTGAGGCACGAGACAATAATAATTCATCGCTTCGGGGGCCGCAGCACGCAGCCCATGCTCGCGATTCTAATCCTTGGGCAATTTGCACAGAGCTCCGTAAAATAAGAAACCCACGAGAACAGCCATAGAGTCTCTCCCTCTCACTACACGAAACGATTCGTAGAAGAGGATTCGCAACGCGTCGTCGCGCGAACTGCGAAAAAAAGGGACGGACGTCTACCTCGCCGGATGTCCCTTCGAAAGTGACGGTTCTGCGGCTTTTTCTCATGTCTGAATGCTTTGATGACCGATCGGTGATCAGGCCAAAAATTTGCCGAAACCTTGCGCCAAATCAGTCGACGCACACCAATCCTTTTCATTGATTTAGCTAGCCAAAAGACGGTTTCAACAATTTTACCCAAAGTCCACACAAAACCACACTTTCTATGCTTGCTATAGTTTAATATATAGGGGACAATGTAGCAATATTTTTTTATCATTCAGACACTCGTGAAGTGCTGGTCTTTATCGAAATTTAGGGATTTTCATTGATTTATCTGACCAAAAGTCGGTTTCAACAATTTTATCTACAGTCCACACAAAACCACTCTTTCTATGCTTGCTATAGTTTAATATATAGGAGACAATGTAGCAATATTTTTTTATCATTGAGGCACTTGTGAAGTGCTGTTCTTTATCGAAAGTTAGGGATTTTCATAGTGCGTATTTTGCTATTAAAAAATTCGATGAAACAGTTCTCGTGAAGTTCTTTTGTAATGCGCTGGGAAGACTGTTTCATAAATTGATTTAATTTTACAAGCATATTTAATATTATGTAATGCTGTAATTATACAGTGTGACCCCAAAAATCTATGATTTATCTAAGATAGAGGACATTATCAATTTCATTTTTAAAAAAAGAACAAATTAGAAATCTAGTTAATTTCACGAAATTTCAATATATTCATTTTCATCTCGGATAACGAAAGATTCAACTTTGCTAGCTTCGGATTAAAATGATATCCTTGCAATTTCGTCTTCGGCAATCGATTTTATCTATTAGATTAATATAAATTATGAATTATTACATAAAATTTATTTACCTGAACCAAGAATAAGAATAACATAAAAAATGATTTTGTCCCTCAACGATTTTCTTACATTAAAAGAACAACATTACAATATTCTTAAATTGTTCTAATCTTTTTCTAATTTATATATTTCACCCGACCAATTTCTTCATAAATACAGTATAGATCCGCTCTGATGACACAATAGAAAAATAATTATGTACTTCTTCGGAATCGCTATGAAAATAAACGTAACATAAACGTGATCGACTTCGACGACAACAAACTTGAATTAAAATACACAATTGATAAACATTTAATAAAATCACAGTCGATGTGCTAGAAAATAAATTTTAAATTGCTTCGGAATTTCGACTCGGCTGACCATATTTTCCTAATTACCGGCACACATCTGCTAAACAGACTCGCCTCGAACGATCGAATCTCGTTACTGAAACTACAGCGTAATCGGTGTCAATACCGTAATGAATAGAAATCAGGCGAAAGAAGAGGGCGAGGATAATTCGTTGGCACCAGGGGCAAAACTTCGAAGCCCCGTTTTGACAAGTTCAAAATACTTCCAGGGAAGTATCCGCTCGATGCGGAGAACCCTTTCACGGGACGGGGAGAATTCTTTAGAGGCGGATTGATGTTAATCGCCGCGGTGGACCATCAAACGAACGTTTATCCGTGTCCAGGCAAATTCCTAGAGAGGTCAAACACCAGAGATTGGGCCGAGAAATGTTTCAGGTGACGCCCGGGGGAGGGTAGCGAGGTTGCCGGGGCGAGTAAATCTTCCTTAATAAACGGCCCTGAGCTATCACGAAAATGGTCCCGAAAGGGGTCCGCGGGCGAGGACCGTCGCCTCTCTTCCCCGTATAGAAGGCGACCGAGCACCTTCCTCGAGTGGCGCTTCTTCGGCGCGTCTACTGTGCTCCAGGGGGATTTCGTTCAACAGCCAAGAAAACCGACCGAGAAATATCGGTGATCGTCCAATTTGTTTTTTTTCGGCGCGAGACCCCAATAGAGGGATCGCGAGATGTCGTTGCACCGGAGCTGAGACAGAGCGATTTAATTGACGGTGGAGTGCTGTGCGCCCACCGGAGAATAAACTAACGTAACAACTTAATGGGGGTTCCCTCCCACCCACGAGGGCTGCCCTCCAGCCAACCCTTACGGGAAGCGTGTCCGCGAATCGTCTTTAATCCTAACCCCTTTATTTACCAACCTAAAGGAAACCGAAGAATTCATTTGGGACTTGGTTCTGCTTTAGTATTCTCTAAGCGGCACGGTATACAGTGGGGTATTTGTTCGATTTCAGCGATCGAAATTCAATTCAATTTTTCTAATCAGAATATACATATGTGTCTGTCTAAAAGCAACGATTAAACAGTATTAAAAATTATTGTATCATTACATGTATCAATCAATGTTACATCGTCGTTCATATACATTGTATGGAAATTAAATGCAGTGTTAAATTTTGTTAGATAAAGTTCAATGAAAATAAAGAAATTTCAACTATGGAGTGTGGAGTGAATCGCACTCGGCTGGTACTTTGTTAATCCATTAACAAAGTCAATTTTTCTAATCATAATATACATATGTGTCTGTCTAAAACAACGATTAAACAGTATTAAAAATTATTGTATCATTACATGTATCAATCAATGTTACATCGTCGTTCATATACATCGTATGGAAATTAAAAGCAGTGTTAAATTTTTTTAAATAAAGTTCAATAAAAATAAAGAAATTTTCGTCTCCGTTGTACATATGTCATAGTACGGCTGGATCGATTTGGCTAATTTTTTTA
The DNA here is from genome assembly GCA_028455595.1 of Lasioglossum vierecki. Lineage (NCBI taxonomy): Eukaryota > Metazoa > Arthropoda > Insecta > Hymenoptera > Halictidae > Lasioglossum > Lasioglossum vierecki. The sequence goes on along the minus strand of CM052336.1, from coordinate 24,050,552 downwards.
TTTTAATGTTCGTGATTGTTAATAATAAACATCAAACATAGTTGATGTTTCTATTCCTTTAAAGACATAGTAAATAAGATAATAAATGTTAAAAATAAATCCAAACAATAAATACGTACCTATTATTCTAACAATAAATATAAACTTTCTTTTTTTCTATAATATTGAATATTAAATTCCATCAAAAGAATGACCGAAAGCATAAGGCCGTAATTGTGCAGAAATTTTTACTAAATTGTGCAAAAGTATTGCAGTTCTATCCTTCGTCCCCTAACTTAAGTGACATTGAAAGTTTGTAGAATAAATAGGACCGCAACTAGCTAAAAAAAAAGTTTGTGACCTAATCCAGATCTAATCCATGCATTTACAAGCAAAGCTATCTGCAATTCTCTCGTAAACTAAATATCGACCGGCAAAAACTTTAACAAGAAATGTTGTTCACCTAGACGAACAGATAACAAGAGTCGCATTTCGTTTTGCAAGCGGCACATCGCGTTTACGTACCTATAAATTTCAATTACTTCAGTAGCTGATATTGCTGATGAAAGACAATAAATACACATCGCACGTCCACACGTCTGTACGTACAGTAAAATAATTAAAGTTCTTCCACATCGGGTTATGATGTAATTGATCGATTTCACGATAAGGCAGACCGCGCCGCGCCATATTAGATGATACACAAACATACCATGTATTGAACAGTGATAAATTACACGCGTCTTGTGATGAACATTCGATGATTATTGCTGGATACAGTTAATGTTAATTATGTAATGTTAATGTTAATTACATAATTACATAATTAACATTAACTGTACCGAGATGTATTTCTTTAAAACATGACTCTATAAAGGAAACATAATTTGTTGTCTTCAAAGTGTAAAATAAAAATAGGTGAAATATTGTTCTAGACTTTCATATGCAACTATTTTTTAGGAATATTTGAGAACTAAAAAGATAACTAATTGTTTTCAGCTTCAAAACAACATTTATACCAGTCACATTTCGTGCTGGATACAGTTAATATTAATTACAATAACTGTATTAATTAATACATAATTACTTAATAAAATTGTACATAATTAATTAGTTAATTGCATAGTTAATTATATAATTAACCGTTATCTCTGTAACTCTCAAACATTCCTAAAAAATAGTTGCACATAAAAGTCTAGAACAATATTTCACCTATTTTTATTCTACACTTTGAAGACAACAAATTATGTTTCCTTTATAGAGTCATACTTTAAAGAAATACATCTCGCGATACAAACAGAAAGAGACGAATTATTTTACAGTATGCGTGAATAGTAAATTGGTGAGTTTTCACCCTGAGAAATTGACGAGGATTAACAAGACGCTACTTTGTTAAAAATAAAGTAAAGCAGAAGATCAAGGTACTGACGAATCGTTGCTGAACAATATTTTTCTTTAACCATTTATTTCAAATGCTTGCAAGTGTCGCGATCATGGCAGCTAAGTAGAACGATCAATTTTCTTACCCTTCATTGTCTTTCTTAACATGTGTAACACGTTAAAAATAATAGAACAGCATTTCTAACCCTTTTCTAATGTTTCTACTGCTTTAAATTAAGCGTGCTCAATTTTTTCATCAATGCATAAAACCTACTGTCTAATTATATTATAGTAATATAAGCGTACTCAATTTTGTCATCAATGCATAAAACTTACTGTCTAATTACACTGTCCAACAAATTTAAACTTTTTTTTTGTTTTCATATAACTATTGGGTGGATCTTATAGAGTTTTTTGCGCTGATTCCGAATCTGGTCTTAGTTTTTTT
>CM052336.1:24016092-24048645 GCA_028455595.1 Lasioglossum vierecki | reverse complement strand
AAAAAACTCTATAAGGTCCACCCCATGGTTATATGAAAACATTTTTAGTGTTGGACAGTGTTATATTACACCTTTAGTAGAAACAGTGTTAGTAGACTTTGTTTATGTATGTATGTAGACTGATAATTATACAACAGCAGGTTCAAAACCCATGGTAATTAATAATTCCGTCGTGAAATAACCTTAGCAAAGAATTGAAAGCGACGTTAAATAAATATAAAACAACAAAAAAACATATGGTAATTAATACATGTATATTAATGTTTCGAATCTAATTTGGCTGTTTTAACATTTTCACAGAGAATTCGAAAGTACAGATCAGTTTGCGATCCCACTTATTATTCAGTATTCGGGTCCATTACTATTCGAGATGCAGCCGGCCATTACACAACTCTTCGCGTCCCGTGGACACCACAGATTGATTAATTGATTACACACAAACGATTTTAATTTCGAAAGCGATGTAAACGTAATGTATTACTCGTACAAGAGTGGAAAGTGCAAAATGAATTATGCCTGGGTGTAATGTCGTTAAACTAAGGAACAGCCGCGATGCTGCCGAGATGTAGACGTACAGATAACGCGAATTAACGTATGTACTTCGTACACAAAGACACGAGAGATTACGATTCATCGTCACGGAATAAATGTAGCAGCAATATTACGTCGTTTTCGTTCGCTAAAGAAAAACGAATCGCATTATTCTACATCAGTGGAACGGTCCACGGATGCGAATTATTTCCCGATTCACTGCACTTTTTTTCTGAATCGACTGAGAATCACAGCTCTGCAGGTTCGCTGAATACTTTAACACTTTGATTGTCGTGTCACCTATTCATCCGCAACGGGCCTGATCTGCAGGTAAAAAATAAATTTTTAAAAAACACCAAGTTTTTAAAAATGGACTAAAAAGTATAAAACAATTTTTCCTAGTCGCATACCGATTCCTAACCTCGTACAGACAGTGGTTAAAATTAGTGATTCTGAATTTTGAATTGCTGTAAAAATACTTGTAAGATTTAAAACGAAAAACGTGGGGCGCATGAAACAGATAATTGATGCATCTTCTCTATTCCATTTAAAAAATTGAAGCTCACCTTCATGTCTATTGAAATAATGTATTATAATTATAATATTTACATATTTACAAAAAAATGCTGGCTAGTAATAGCCTGAACACCCTGTATATAAAGTAACATTAAGTTCATAAAATGTATTCTCTACTTATAGCTAAAAAAGTCATAACATCATTTCGGAAAACAAATGTTACCTTAATAGCACAAAATATTGTATACGCATTTATATAATATTAAAAAGAGATTCAATCTTTTTTTTTAATATTCAAATGTATATACATTATTTATTTTATACTAAGTAACAAATTTCTTTTTAATTTCTTTTTAAATATTTATTTCATGTTACGAGGAAAATATTTTTTTCTAAATATTAAATGAATCTTTATTTCATATTAAAAGTAGAATATTTTTTCCTAATATACAGATAATCTTTATATGTATTCTTTTACATGTATAAAATATTCAGATCCAATATTTTTCTCATATAAAAAAATGTGGCTTAAAACATATTTTTCCAATATTTGATAAAAATATCTATCTAATATTTTTGTGCTACTAGGGTAGTAAGATTTAAAACGAAAAATGTGGGGCGCATGAAACAGATAATTGATGCATCTTCTGTATTCCATTTAAAAAATTGAAACTCACCTTCATTTCTATCAAAATAATGTAAATAAAACAAAATGCATATGTCATTGTGTTGCGCATGAAAAAAACAGTACTACTTTTTGCTCTATCATTTTTTTCTAATATTTACTATTTACAAAAAAAAATGCTGGCTAGTAATATCCTGAACACCCGGTATATAAAGTAACATTAAGTTCATAAAATGTATTCTCTACTTATAGCTACACAAGTCATAACATCATTTCGGAAAGCAAATGTTACGTGCAGTAGGAATTTTCAATTGAAATTGCACGATCAGTGAAAATGATTGATCTGGTAAATCTAATTTTTTTTTATTAAGCTGTGAAACCCGACATGGGATTATTAGCAGTATGCACATAGTTGTGCATACTAACATTACAAGGATAACTTATGAACTATAACTAAGGAATATGTTGAACATTTTCGAATATAATATTAACATTTAAGAAATGAACTGTGAGATTTAAGAAATGTATGTATAAAAATCTAATGTTAATAATAATGCATATTTTCTTTCAATATCATATGGAAACATAAATACACGTAGAGCGTCCTACCTTTTTGCCCCTGACTGTATGCTTCTCCGTGAACAAGGTCCAGACTAAAATCTCTGAACCGACCACTGACCTTCCCCACGATCACTCTGCAGATCTGTCACGATTCTGCACACACGAGATACGCACGATGAAGGTCGTGTGAATGCCTAAGCGCCCCGATCTTCTTCGTCCCTGGAGCAAAAGAGACATTCCCTGTGATAAAGCGAAGAAAACCAAGTTACACGGTAGTAGGGGGTTAACTAACATCTCGCGACGGAGAACCAGCGGCAGCAATTAACTCTAGTTCCATTATCTTCCTCTTTCCTTCTTTCTTTCAACCATAACTGCACTTTGTACCGCTTACTTTCATCTTTTCTAGTCCTGCTGGAGACCAGCTGATTCGCCAGTTTCACAATTATCATCTGAATTATCACGTAATCGGTTTAATCGTGAAAAGTCAAACTTAGGGTATACGTGTAGGAGAGATGTCATCCTGTTTCGTTGCCAATAGCAACTTTGGTTTCGTAATAATTAAAACAAGTTATTTTTTCTTATAATACAATAATGGAAGAATCAATAATCTAGTTTAGAAAAAAAATTCCTGATGAATTTCCTTATGGAAAGTTCAGGGAAAATTGTAGTAAGGGACTGCCGTAGAAGTTGGAGCACGTTTTGTTCTTTAGCTATAAAATTATTATTAATATTAATAATATCTAATTGCTTACTGTGCAAAGTAGTTTGACCATCAATTGCAAGATGAAGAAGCTAAATATAAATTCATACTCTTCACTAATAATTTTAATATGATAATTTAATTTTATATATTTAATATTTATTATATTTAATATAATTTTATTTAATAAGATAAATAATATTTATTTAATATAATATTAATATAATAATATAATACGATATGAAAATAATATATTAATGCTTCGAAAATCTTTTAACGTTTTCACTGTTTCAAATTGCACCCGTTGATTTTTGTTATAAATGCATAAAAATCCACTTATGACAAAACTGAGTAAAAGAAACACACAACCGTAACACCATAAGAAGAATTTTAAGACACTGTTATTTTCAACTCATCGAACCTTCTGAGGCAGGAAATATATGTATATTTATTTTACTCCCATTTTTTGTAATAGAAGTAAAGAATTTTTATTTCAAAAGATTCGCAGTTTGGTTATAAGGATATATTTGACGTCAAAAATATTTTCGTTACTCATAAATGCAAATGCAACATTAATACCTGTCGTCCATAAAAGAAGTGTTCATCTGAAATAAATGTTAAAATGTTAAAAAAAAATAAACAAATAAATGTTAAAAAAAAATTGGCTACATCGTTCGAAGTATTAAAAAATACTCTAACGCATTGTCATGCTACTCGAACCTTTTCTAATTTTCACAAAGCGGTGGTAGACACACTATTCCATATTCAGTTGTCCTTTTTTATTTAACTACAATTGTTTTCTGGATAATTTCCTTCCATCACGCGCGCGAAAAGAATTATTAGCGCTGCTGTAGATAACATTAACACTAAACATACCGAGCACTGAAACCGATTCAAATATTTTAGCTGTTAAAATTGACAAGGCTCTATTCATTTAGATTTCGTGCAATTTTTATTGCAATATGTGCTTGGATAAAGAAATTTATCGAATCATTTTCCATGTAAACAACGTTATAGTTTCAATAATTATAAAATCAAAAATCTAAGAACGGTCATTTGACCAGCCGTGGTACATTTAGTGTTAAATTTTACAAGTAATTTTACAGTAATACCGCGTTATATGTCGTTAGCTGTTCCCTCAATCGCCAGAGGAGATACCGCAGGCAATTATGACGCGGTACTAATCGCCGTCTTACCGTAAGACAGTGTTTCCCAAAGTTTCGATGTCTGTGTACCCCTTCTATAACTGTCGTAACACTGAAAAACAATCGGTATCAAATAACAGACGCGTATATCCTTTGTACACAACAGTAGACTCCCTTTGCACTAAGATTATTGCACTAGAATCAGTGCGGTCCCCTCCAAATTCTTTCTGTACCCCCCACGGGTACGCTTACCACACTTTGGGAAACACTGCCGTAAGGAATATACACACAAGGCTTCTGTGGTCAATACTGTCTTTGATTTATCATAACTAGACACCGAATTTTATGCATTTATGACGCAAACGAGTAGGTGCAATTTAAAAATGTAAAACCATTAGAAACATTTAAAAATACTGTTACATATCGACTGTTACTTAAACACGTTAAGAAAGAAAGTAAACTTGTACTTCACACCGTCACATAGTGATCCGGATCGAAAAATTTAGGGACATCAGTTACATTACTTTTATTGCACCATAAATAGGTGCATAAATTTTGAACCGTTTGAGATATTGAAATGAGGTTTGAACTAAAAAATATTATAAAATAATCGCTTTCGAATAATACGTGTTGGAAAATATTTTGTTGATCAATTTATTAGTTAGTTATTTTTATAAATTTTTATGTAGTTGTTGAATCAGTTGCTTTCCTTAAGAAAAGAAACAATTTTTTTCAATCTTAAGAGTTTTTAGGTTGCCTCGCCGCGACATTGTTCGATTTAAACAACTCTATTGTTGTTAGTCGAACGATGTCGGAAATGATTCTTGTACGGTTATTTAAAGAAAGTTTTACCGAAAATATTCCTCTTTGTTAGAGCCTGGGATGTTTTCGGACCAAAAATATATCCTTTGACAAATATAGAACATTTTTTTAATCTGTCATGTATCGTTCAGCATTATTTTTTAAATATATTATTATTAGTTATTACTAACAAAAATATATGATTTCTTATTGGGAAGAGATGCTCTATATCATACAAAAAAACCGAGAGAAAATATAAGACGAAACGACCCTAGTAGCACAAAAATATTAGATAGATATTTTTGTTCAAATATTGGAAAAATATTTTTTAAGCCACATTTTTTCATATGAGAAAAATATTGGATCTGAATATTGTATACATGTACAAGAATAAAGATTATCTATATATTAGATAACCTATAAATGCTGCATCTTGTGCAATCAATCAATAAAATGTGCACACACAGTTTTATACATTAACACAGAAGTTTCAGCAGCAGATGTACAGCATCAGAGTGATGAAGATATATAACATCGATTTGTAAAAGCAGTGAAGAAAGTCAAAGGTACTTACTAGAAAAATTTTCTGCGTCGATTGCAAGAATTTCTAACCAAAATGAATGTTGAAAATTAAATATAAAACACTGGGAATATCGTTACATTATTTTCAACCTAAAAAATACTATTAAGGGATTAAATGAATTTTTATTTAACTACTGTTTTCCACAATCGATGCAGTATATTTTTATTTTCTATCAAGTTTCGAAACGTTGAATTTGAAAAATTTATTAACAATTTTGAATTTCATACAGGGTAACAGCACCAGGAAGATATTTGATTTTTTAAAAATATATGAATGTGTATACTTCATTTGTCACAAATGAAATGAAAATATTATTGTTTTTCTTTATTTAACGTTAAATAAAAAATATAAAAAACACCAGTCAATGAACACTACATTCTAGTAATTATTGGTAATAATTATTATTTTTAATAATATTCGATAAAAAAGATAATGTTACGAATGACTGATGAATAAATCAATTTTCGAGCTGCGTCCGGTCTGGTTGGTAAGTTAATAAGTTTTGACAGCCGTCAAGGTCGGCTGAAATCAGACGAATAGGTTAAACAATCAGTTCGAAGGGATAACTAGCCGGCAAGGAAGAACAAGGCACTATCCGGCAGATAATGAACATTCTTCGTCTTCCGGCCATCTCCTCTTCTTTATCTGAACCCCTTCACCGATCCTCTAGTTGACTTATTCCCGCTCATTGTCGCCATTCCAAGCTGGCCATCCCGAGGGAAAGAGACAACGAGAATGCGACGAACAACCGAGCATAGCTGAAGAAGAACGCTTTTGCGGGAGAGCAGGTTCAACCTAGGAATTTATCACCGCTACCGACAGCCATTAATATGGCATTGTGCGCCCGCGGACACAGTCAGTGGCTCGTCCATCTTTTCGTGACGTGTTAACGACTGACCTCTGCCGCCAAGGACGACTCCTAAAGGTACATACTTGCGTCACCAACTTGCAATCCAGATCGACCACCTTTACACGCTTTACCCTGCAATTACATCTTGCCAATTTCCCAATTCCAACAATACAGAGTAAGTCCGCAGAAACAGAACACCTAAATATCTCAATTACTTTTCGTCGTACAAAAAAACTTCGTAGAACAAAGTTACACTGTTTGAAGGGTCACATGTAACGGTGTAAGGGAAAAAATTTCAAGACCATATTTTAATGAGATTTCAAGGTCATTGATGTTTTCTTTAATGTAATGATATATTTTCGTTAACGTAATGTTGTAACTGACAAAATAACGAATTCATCCATGTAACACAGTATGACCTACAAATGACCTTCAATCCACAAAAATCGTATAAATAAAATTCAACGTGTAAGATTCATTATCTAAGAAGATAGAGGACATTATCAATTTCATTTTTAAAAAAAGAACAAATTAGAAATCTAGTTAATTTCACGAAATTTCAATATATTCATTTTCTTCTCGGATAACGAAAGATTCAACTTTGCTAGCTTCGGATTAAAATGATATCCTTGCAATTTCGTCTTCAGCAATCAATTTTATCTATTAGATTAATAGAAATTATGAATTGTTACATAAAATTTATTTACCTGAACCGCTATCCCGTGACTAAACCGCGGATCTTTATGCAAAATAAAAACAGGTTGCATTGATTGTGGTAAGCAAGAATAACATAAAAAAAATGATTTTGTCCCTCAACGATTTTCTTACATTAAAAGAACAACATTATAATATTCTTAAATTGTTCTAATCTTTTTCTAATTTATATATTTCACCCGACTAATTTCTTCATAAATACAGCATAGATCCACTCTGATGACACAATAGAAAAATGATTATGTACGTCTTCGGAATCGCTATCAAAATAAACGTAACATAAACGTGATCGACTTCGACGACAACAAACTTCAATTAAAATACACAATTGATAAACATTTAATAAAATCACAGTCGATGTGCTAGAAAATAAAGTTTAAATTGCTTCGGAATTTCGACTCGGCTGACCATATTTTCCTAATTACCGGCACAATATAACACAATATGACCTACAAATGACCTTCAACCCACAAAAATCGTATAAATAAAATTCAACGTGTAAGATTCATTTGCTTTGTTTCTGTTACGCAAAATGTTCAAAAATATTCCTCTGAGCTGCTATACATTAAAAAAAAACTTTGAAAATATATCGTTGTCGTTAGTTTAAATGTATCGATATTAATGGAAGAAAGAAATAAATATCTGTTCGACTCCTGTTTCTAGAAATTGTTGTTGAACATTTTTACTGTGCATATTTTAAATAAGAATCTGTATAAGTTGGTCATGATATATTGAAAGTTTCAATTTGAAACCGTAGTTATAAAAACGCATGAATAAAGTTTATATAAAGTCTAGCCTACTACTACAGGGAACAAACAGAAATTTTTCAAATACATAGTTTTTAAGTATGCGAGTATTTCAAATAATTAATTAGTTTATCGATCGTAATTTATCTTTCGGATATTATGAATTTTATTCTCGGCGCAAAGGTTCGATCATTTTCAACGGCGCAAGTATTTCGTTTCTCATAAAAATGAGCAGATCGATATTATAGTAAAAATTTTATTATTTTTGCACAAACATCTACAGTCTACTCATAACTCTCGTATATTAATTCTCTTAATAATTAATAAGGAACTAAATAGGAAAGTAACGAAATAAATATAAAATGCTGAAATTCCTAAAATATTCTCGTAATAACGTAAGCCTGTTTAAGAAAATGGTTACTCGAAACATGACTGCTTTCAGCGAACATCGTAGAACTGGTATCGTCAATTATTTTCGACAGGCAATCAAGCACAAATTGAATGACAGCTCACCACTGTAATTACCGTGAACAGATCAACCGAGCCGAAACCCTGACAATTACTATCGTTATTCGTGCTACGTATACGTATATCGACCAACAAATGTTGCTGCCGACGTTCTGTGGATCATTATAATTAATCAAGCAAATCTAGCACCCTCGATTTAACAATCTGAAACTTAAATCATTTCTATGTGGTTATTCTCGCTGAAAATCATAACGGTATGTTATATTTCGGTGCCTACAAGTAAAAAAATCTTTCAGACAAAATTTACTTGTTTTCTGCCTGCACTATTTAAATATGTAACGTTCTATAAGGGTTCCATTTAAAATTACCTAACTTAACCCACGCCGCTCCGCTTAAAAGGGGAGAGTGGGCCACTTCACATTTATGTAATCCAAGAATAGTCTTTCGAAAATCCAGGAGTTGTCTTTCAAAATTAAAAGCTCACCCAATATATGATGACCAGAATGAGACACTGTTTTCTCTCTCATCTCCACAACGTGTTTAGAAGCAAAATGTAAACAAATGCCACAGAGTGGGGAAAACTGACTTTTCTCGATTCAAAAAAAAAAAATAACTTTCGATAGAAATGAGGTAGAGCGATGAATTTTTTTTAAATTAAAGCTGAATCAAAATTATTTCATCTTTTGCAAAGTTTCAGCTTTAATTCTAAAAAAATTCATCGCTCTACCTCATTTCTATCGAAAGTTATTTCTTTTTGAATCGAGAGAAGTCAGTTTTCTCCACTGTGCGGCGCACAATGAGACCTTTCGTCCAAATCGAAAACAAAATCAAAGTGCTTCCAATAGAAATGAGATAGAGCGATTCAAAAGATTCAAAAAGAAATAACTTTCGATAGAAATGAGGTAGAGCGATGAATTTTTTTTAAATTAAAGCTGAATCAAAATTATTTCATCTTTTGCAAAGTTTCAGCTTTAATTCTAAAAAAATGCATCGCTCTACCTCATTTCTATCGAAAGTTATTTCTTTTTGAATCGAGAGAAGTCAGTTTTCCTCATTGTGCGCCGCGCCGGGACAAGCTTACGTTGCACGCAGCGTGCAGAAATACGAAAAATTCAATACAATATTAGCAATAGTTTTTTGCAAATATCTTGAAAACTAAAATCAAACGGCAGTAACATATATAGGAAAAAGTTGTTCAGATTGATGACCCTGACAACACATTTCAAGGTCATCAAAATCGATGAGGAGGCCCTCAAAGTAAATAATTACCAAACAATTATATTACACTACGCTGTAAAAGTCATCACATTATTGTGAATTTCAGAGTGAAATTGTAAAGCCAGTCATTTCGACTGACACGGTACTTCTAATATAAATAATAATTGCAAAAGGATCCATATATAAACCACGTGAATTTACGTTCATTAATGTCATGAGTTTGTATTTCATTGTGCGAGAGATCCATTTGAGTGATCATGGTCGGATGTATATCATGCTAAAAAGTCTATAAATTAAGGGGAATAAGAGCCGGGTCGCCGAACTATAATTCGCAGTACAGTTTTCGTTGCGGTACCAATCGGTAGCAGTGCCTTATTACTTTCAGCGTGGAGATTTGTTTAATCGTGGCGGCTCCTCCATAGCTAGATCCCGGCGCTGTCGAACGATCATTAATCATCCGACTCGCGCAAACTGTGACGCACCGATGTTTTCACCTTGGCAATGATCCAGGAAACGAACGGATCCCAACGCGGGAATCCGCACGGCTCGCTCCAAAGACGATTCTATTCACGGTGCCGCACGTGGTCCCATGGTATATTGCCTGCAATCCGCTGGACGAGTTCATAAGTTAAGCATTTCCACATAGATCTTCGCCTGCACGTGCATACACGATGTCACATTCAACTACAAGAATTTTTACGAAGCATAAATTATGCAGCACGAAAATACTACCACTAAAATCTCCACGAATTTCCAACATTTACATCTCACATTCGAGGACAAGATTTTTTATTTCTCTTTTTTTTTTTTAAATTACCTAAATCACTTGAGTTTCTTCGAGATGTTAGAAAGATTCAAAAAGAGATTTGTTGAAATTACTGTTTCTCTGAACTTCGAAGAGAAAACTGAAGGTCACTAACTTTTTTCATCTGGGCCTGTAATGAAAATTTGAAAGGTAAACCTTACGTGTAGGGGAGACAGCTTCGATGATCTTGACCTTGACATATGTTGTCAAGGACAACATTCTGAACAACTTTTGTCATTACAAAAAACCCGGTGCTCGATTTTAGTTTTCGAGATAATTGCAAAAAACTATTGCTAGTACTAAATTGAATTTTCCGTATTCGGTAAAATTCAATACACCATTCAATACAGTTTTTTGCAATTATCTCGAAAACTAAATCCGACTATCGGGTAGTTGTAATGACAAAAGTTGTTCAGAATGTTGACCTTGACAACATACGTCAAGGTCAAGGTCATCGGAGCTGCCTTCCCTAAATGTAAGGTTTGCCATTTTAGAAAAGTTATTAGTTTTTAGAGGGTGTACATTTAACTTTGTTCTCAACTGTATGAAAAAATATATATACAGGATGAGTCAGAAGAAACAGAACACCTTTGAAAGTAATAGTCGAAAGTAAATATCACCTAATTTCGTATCTTGAAAACCAACAAAGATATTCAAGTCTTCTGTTTATTCCGACTCACCTTGTATAATGAAGAAAGAGTGAGACTGTTATTTATTTAAAAGACAATATAACAAGAAAACATATATTTAACTGGCGTATATCCGTAGCAGCCGAAAGTTTACCCCTACAAAATCTAATAAATTTTGATTAAAAATTCGGTTTTTCAATATTAATGAATTGAAATAATCCGCGAACATTATCAGCAGATGAAATCATAGTTTACAAGAAAATAAATATTAGAAGATGAACAGAGAGGAAACACGCCGGTCGGATATGTGTTAATAAAAAGAATTGTTCTCCGTACCGGTACCGGGTAATTTCAATGTAGAAACACGAGCCGCTTGGCGGTAACATTCGCGCGTTTATGGATAGAGCAAGAAGGTACCGGAAGGATGTTGCGCAAACGGAAATGCGTGTGCAGTGTTTTGTCTTGACGAACCCCATTCAGGGATACACCTGACAACAACCGGTGGTACCATTCGAAGTAGAGTGAATGGATAGAGGATACAAGAAATTACAAGTCTCGAAGGCCCGAACTTGCATCATTGTAAGTATGCCATCTACTGACCGCGGTTCAGCAACGACGGAACAACGACGGCTTATCGGAAGCAAAAAGAGAGAAACAAAAGAGCCCAAACAACCGTTCATTAATCGAACAATTAAACTGTAATTCTGGAATTATAGGGTCTCTAAGAAATACAAGTAAATATAAAGTAATGAAGCACATTCAATGTAACAGTTTCGTTCGTTGTGGTATTATAGCTTTCGTACGCTATAGTACACTCCATTGTATAGACAGAACGTTCGCAACAGATGAAGGAAAAGGTATGGTTCTTTGCGATAATGTAAAACGAAGATTGAGAGTAAGAAAATTGCAGTTTTAATTTAAGGGCTACCAGTTGTCGCACGTGAGTGCCAGTGCCCTGGTTTGTACATCTCTGTCTACCAATCTCAAGAGAGTACTTCTGCTCCAAAATATTGTAAATACCTGCGTGAATATAGTAAAACATGAATGGCCTTTCTCATGTATTTTTATTTTTAACGACCATGTTTTTTTTATTTTTTATTATTTTTATTATTATTATATTAATATGTATATTATTTATTATTATTATTATATTAATATGTATATTATTTATTAATATAATTATATTAATATGTATATTATTTATTTTTATTATTATTATTATAGTAATATGTATATTATTTATTATTATTATATTTATTTTTAATTTTATTATCATTAACGACCTATTGTTATCGGCCATTTTGATTCTTTAAAAACTTAACATCGTGTTTGGGTCATTATTCCTTGTTAAGCAAAATTCATTAAATTCATACGAACAATATAGTCGTATTTAGTTTACTTTATTTAGTTGAATAAAGTAAAGTAATTAAATTAATCTGAAATTTGATTACTAATTTCACACTTACTTCGTTTTGTTTCAATTACTTCCAATGATTTTCTTTTTTGTTCTTTCAATCTCTATGTAGCTTTTGATGATTTTTACTAATATGTGAATAGATTAAATCACCGCTTAAAACGTTTATTTGTTAACGCGTTCCGTCCTCAGGAAATTTTGTGTAACTTCCCCTTTAAATTACGAAATCCATCGATATCCCTACACCTTTGTATTATTACTTATTCACATCTTTGAAGGTAACACGATATTATTGGAAATGTGTATAAAGAACAAAGTTATAATATAATTTTATCTAGATACATTTGATAAAATTATGCATTAATTTTGGAGTTCGCCGACTCTTTAATTTTGAAATATATGTATTATTGAGTCTATAACTTAAAAACCGCAATTTGACACTAGATGTCAACACTTATGTATGCGCTGTAGAGAATCATTGACATACACGTTTTTTTAAAGATATTTTGCTTTCGGGTTCGAAAAGAACGTCGACTTGTTAACTTTATAGATTTTTTTTCAAGATAATAGTCTGCTCTATCGTGTGATATAGTTCAATTTTCCGCTGCACCCTAATTTTGTAAGATAAACGGAAAAGTATCCTCACAAATTGGTGTAAACAGGTTGTCTCTCCATCTTTAACGATTGTTTAAACATGTTTAAAGATTCATAATATATTAATATTGGATATCACTGTATTCGAGAAAATCTACAGAATCTAGTTCTGCAAAGAAAAGTGCAATATCTTGTTTAATAACATGACAATATTTGTCTAAAATTGAAAAATATATTTCCTCTTTCAAATTTTTCTTAAAAACCGTGCGTCTAGGGGAAAAGTTGAAGGCAGTTTCGGATTCAGCGCAAAATACTCTATAGGAATCATCCAACTGCAATTGTTTAACAAATTTGGTGGTGGACAGTATAAATCGAATTGGAAACTTTTTTCCAGCAGTTGTATCAATCGGAAACTTTTTCCCCAGTAACAATTTGTTTATTTGTTCGTTTCTTTGCCATAATAAATGTAAGCTTATGTTATTTTGTTGTTTTTCATTCGTTAATAAGCCCCTTTTCATTTCCCATCAGTTTTAACTCCGTAATGTAATATTTTATACTTCTAAATTGTGAATGTTTTCTCTAAAATCCGTTTCAATGCCTCCGATCGGAAACATTCTGCCACGGGGTGTAGAAACTGATCGAACCTTGCGCTGCTAAATTAATCCCTATCATCTTAGTCAACTAGGCCCGATCTCCCCTACTAAACAAAACGAAAAAACACAAATCATAGATATTGTTTGAGTCGGCGCACACGGGTTACACGTTCTCCAGCGAGCACTGGCAATTACTGTCACCAATCAGCGTAATCGGTACGATTGTTCTGGTCCCCAGCAGACAACAGCGAGAGCAAACGAAAATTCACGGCATCTTTGGTGGCTGATCAATGTTATCGTGAAGTCGGAAGTTGTTTCGGCTAATAACCAATCGAAAGAATCGCCCTTCGAGGGTCCCCGCTTAACAATAAGACCGCTCGATGCAGGCATGCACGTTCCGAAACACGCAATCCGAGACCGCGTTGTGATCGCAGACGAATTATACGAGACCCCCAATACGCGTAAAAAACGCCATCCACCGAACGAGAGGAGGAAACAGTAAAGAACCGGCCGAATAAAGGATCCAAAGCAGATATATCGGCACATGAACGCTTCCGCAAAAATCGAGTAAACATCGGCCATGCCTCCTCCAGTTTCAGCGTTTGGGAATCTATATGCAGGCGGCGCAATGCCTGTTCCACCATGTACTCAAACTACAGGGTATCGTGTGTACGGAAGCACCGAAAAGAATGAGAGTGATTACGTGCTGGACCCCTGTGCATGGGATTCGCCGATCACATTGCCCGAAGCTCCTCTTGGAAGAGGACTTGGAAGTTAGGACCCCAGTGCCTGCAGGAGACCGGAAGCGTACAGACGATCCGATATTCAATTTACGAAACAACGCGATCAGGTTTTTTCGAAAACTATCGACAATTAAGCCGTACACTCTTCGAAAACGTGATGCAACATGTGTGCCAGCTTTAACTCTTCGAGGACGATGATGGAGCCTCCTACAAGTTAGCCCCCCATATGTTGAATTAAATATTTTCATCAGTTGTGCTGAATTGGGCGTTTGTGCTATATTGTGCTCGAATATTACTATTTACTATAATATAAAAAATAAGATGAAAAATTGAAATAAACGACTTTTACAGTAGCCCCCCACTTTTTATATTTTTTTTTTTTTTTAATAGTACTTAAGTAAGTACTTTAACGTTAGTTAGATGCACAAAATGATTATTCACTATAACTTCTTTATTATTTTTTTAAACTAATACTTGAAAAAATGAAAGAAATGAAAAATGGAGGACTACTCAAAAAATCGTTTTTCTCAATTTTTTGTCTTACTTTTTATATTATAGTTGTAATACTTAAGCACAATTTTATTACAACCTAGCACAACTTAACGCAATTGAGAAAATTGAAAAAAAAATGAAAAGTGGGGGGCTACTTAAAAAATCGTTTTTCTCAATTTTTCATCTTATTTTGGATATTATGGTAGTCATATTCTAGCACAATATAGCATAATTTAGTACAATTCAGCACAACTGATGAAATTACTTAATTCAACAAGTGGGTGGCTAACTTCTAGGAGGCAGTGGGCCTCCTACAAGTTAGCCCTCCACTTGTTGAATTAAATATGTTCTAGGATACACAGCGTGGCAGGATTCGGCCTGTGATAGTTTCACGTGAAACGTCTCCGTCCAGCCGATTTTCTCCCCTTTCCTTTCATCTCCGTCTATAGTGTCGTCATTCATTTTTGATTGTAGGCCATGCGATGACTCGTATATTCCACAGGATGTGGTATGCCAGATGCTTTCGATCAACTTTTGGATCGTGTGCCGGAACAGGGCACAACGTTGCATCGGAAGAGCTGTATATTGTGCCGAGAAATTCGATTACGACTTCCTCTTTCCAGGTGGAAGTAAAACTCGTAAGGTAAGATCGTTCCAGGTTCTTTTTCTTCCCGTCGTATAAGGAAAGAGATTTCGTCGAGTGAAAGGACCGTGACACACTAACGCTCCGAATCATTTTATGTTTAACGCGTTCTGTGACACTACGAATTTCTCGCTTCCGGGGCGGTCCAATCAGCGACGAAAAGTTTCTGTTGTGTATGTAGGTTGTGGAACTTTCTGCGTTTGCGACACGTACATCTCATACAAACGGTATTTACCAGTAAATGTTATACTCGCACTGCGGAATATTGTCTCGTAATTAGACTCCGGATTTTACTGCATTCGTAGCGAAAACGAGCAAGTGCAATTCGAAACAGTGAAAATATTAGAAGACTTTTAGAGTGTCAATATACTATTTTCACCACGATAAAATCATTGATGAAGAATATAAATTTATATTTAACTCCTGCGTCTTGCACCAGATGCACAAACTTTTTATTTTGCACAAACACCCGGACTCTCACAATCATTTGTTTACGACTGGATTAAATGGATTCAGTCTTTCTGGAAAGTTAGAGGATATGCAATAAAGTTTTTGGAAAGATTGCAAGTATATGTTACTTTTCACATTTTGTTCAGCTCGTGACGAAAATTATGAAAATATGTGTTCTGTAGACCCGTAACAAGTTACATGAAAATTTCATTGATATCAATTAATTGGTTTATAAAAAATAAGATGAAAAATTGAGGAAAACGATTTTTTTAGTAGCCCCCAATTTACATTTTTTTCAATTTTCTCAATTGTGCTAAGTTGTGCTAGATGGTGCTACAAATATAACACAATTCAGCACAGCTGATGAAATTATGTAATTCGACAAGTGGGGGGCTAACTTCTAGGAGGTTATCCCACTGACTAGGGGATGTGCCGTGGATAGCTTTCGCAACATCAAAGGATACATTTTTCCTGGTTGAAGATTTAGTATTGTCTAGCGAGCAGCGGTGGGCTGTACCTAAATTGCCTTAAAGGCCCGTGTAATGGGCCCCGTGGAGCCACCCACGTGGAACCAGGGCTTCCTGCGACCTAATAAAACCGCAATCCGGGGTGAGAGAAAACGTCCCACGTTTTCACGCGATTCCGCTCTCCGTGGTCCACATATAATAGATCCACGCCGTTACTTTCTTCGCCCGCCAAAGGATCATTCCCCTTTCGATCCTCCGTGTCATCGCGTTCTCACGGAACGGGGAAATTCGAAAGAACTCGTGCTGGCGGCGACCCGTGTTCCGCGATGATATTTTGAATTCTGGTTCGGTCGTTCGAAACTTGATAGGGTGATTTCTCAACATAAAATTATGCTCTATCGCTTGGTGTATTTCGATTTTCTGCTGGATCCTTATTTTTTTATATACATTGAAAAATATACTCAAAAATGTATGCAAAAGTGGTGTCTCTCCATCTTTAATGATTGTTAAACCATGTTTAAACAATCACAATGTATTACTATTGCACATCACTGAATCGGGAAAGTCTAAAGAATTTTTTTATGTAAAAAAAGTCGAAAAATATGTCGTCTTTTTTAAATTCAAAAATCATTTGTCTAAAATTCATCACTTTCATTTTGAAGCTGCAACAAATTTTAATAATTAAATTTAATATATTTTAAATAACAAAAATTTTATATTAAAATTTATATAGAAAATTTAGTATTATTGAAAATAGTATTTTTCTCAAAAACTGTGCGCGTAGGAGAATAATTAAGACCAGATTCGGAATCAGCGTGAAAAACTTTATAAGATCCACCCAACAGTTGTATAGAAACATTTTTGTTGTTCGATAGTAAGGCTTCATTGTGCCGCGCAATTTATCTGTATTTCAATTCTGGATTAACTACCATTTGAACAATTCCACGTATCCGCGTAGTTTGATTTTAAAAAGTGATCCACCGAGTTAAACAAACGATCGACCGACCGGTTTGTACTTCCCTTTGTAACTCGCATCTGCGCAACGGGGTGCGTTCGCATGGGAAACACCAAGGAAATATCTATACCGACCACCCATCGAGGCCGTAGCGAGTAGGCGAATCAAGTCACAATACGTCTATGAGATTTGGAAATTTTGAAATAATAGTTGCCCCGGAACATTGGTCCTGTTCTTTGGACACGGCAGGTATCCGCGCCACGCTATAAAGAAGTTCCTTTCATTAAAGAAATTCTTCTTCAGCCCGGCTTTGACCCGTGCTACGCTCACAAAGATGTACCGCACGTGCAGGACATCTCTATATTATAACTCGTGTTCCTCCAACAAAAGTTAGCTTCTTCTCCGACATAATAGTTGGAAATCAACCAAACTCGTAATTTGGTCGTTTCATTTCATCATTTTATCATCTTATCATTTATGACATATTGTATTAATTAAATTCTCTTTATTTCTTTACTGTTTTATGTCTCATCTACTACATTTTTTTAAAATAAATGCTTTTTCAATAACTCGTGTCCCTCCAACAAAAGCTTTTTCACCGACATAATAATTGGAAACCAACCAACTTCGTAATTTAGTCTTTTAATTTCATTCTTGCTTCAATCATATTTATGACATATTGTATTAATTAAATTCTCTTTATTTCTTTACTGTTTTATGTCTAATCTACTACATTTTTTTAAAATAAACGCACAGAATCCACAGTTACACCATAACGCAGTAGATTAATAATTATTTATTATAATCAGATTGCAAATCTGTATGCATTTATGGCTAATGAAAATTTTCAAAAAATGCTAAAACATCAAATTCGATAAAATTCAGAAAAATTTGGATCTACAAATGATGTTCCCATTAGAAGTAGAATTTGATTTCATGCCACTTTCTTAATATTTTCTTTTATTTCGATCGACAATGTTAAATAAATAAATTGATATTTACGGCGCACAGATTCGATCCTATGTTACTGACTGAGCAGTTTTGCAAATTAATATAACTTTTTCCAACGTTTCGGAATAGTTTAAGACCATTTTCAAGAAATATATAATGGTGTCTGTAAAAATTAATCAATTCAAATTATATAGTTCAAGTTTAATTCCGTGTTAAAAAGCAAAAAGAAAAGGAAAGAAAAACCAACGGTTTTTATGGAGCAAACTTACTTGCTAAGTGAAAAATTACTTAACAGTTGTTATTGTAACTTTCTTAATATTCGTCAATAAAAATTGAAAATTCTATGAACTTCCGCAATCCAGTTATAATTATCTCTTCGTGTGGAAACTTTTTCTCGAATGATTTCACGGGAAAGCGGCTCTAACCTATCCAGCGCGACGCCCATCGATTAGAAAACTATCGTGTGAAGTATCGAACGCGATCCCCTTTTCTTTCACGGAGCGTGGAAACAGCGATGACTCTATCGACGTGGTTATTGGTGAAAAAAAGGTACTCGAGGGAAGGCAATGTGGGAACAAGAGTGAATCTTCTGAAAGAAAGTACGAGGTGGGAGAAGGAAGAAGGAGGAAGCGTGGGAGGAGCTTGTTGAAACGATGAAAGGGGATTTCATTGAGAATATCTCTCTATCGAGAGAACAATGGCAAAAAAGATGAAGGGTGATCCGCGTAACAGGTGCCTAATTGTTATTTGTCAATCCTCAAAGTTTAGGCCTTTACGGAACTGTTCTCATCCGATCGCAGCTTCGATCGTCTCATGAAGTGATCGGTTCATTATTGAACCGTTTGGACCAGAGGAAGCACACATTTTCATCCGGTTCTAACCCCACCCACTTCTAACCTTTAGTATTTTTTCACAAGTCTTCCCCATAAAAATCGGTTCGGGACTGTCTCAGTGCTGAAATTCATTTTATTCCCAGCGATACTCCAATTGAAACGTGAATAAGCAGAGGCATAAGTACAAAAATACTATTGGATATTAACAAGACACATCTTTTAAAATAGTCGTACAAATAATTTTTTCAACTTATTCATTAGAGATCATGCACTAAACTAATTCTTCCAGCCTGACACAGAAATTGAAGTCGTTTGTTCCATCCACAAAATAGTTATCCTAACTTACACAGTGGGTGGAAACAGTTATGGTCCACACTGTATCATTTTTTTCATAAAGTGAAAGAATTTTAGGGGATGGTGTCAAAATTTTGT
Source organism: Lasioglossum vierecki (assembly GCA_028455595.1). Lineage (NCBI taxonomy): Eukaryota > Metazoa > Arthropoda > Insecta > Hymenoptera > Halictidae > Lasioglossum > Lasioglossum vierecki. The sequence continues at coordinate 24,029,186 of CM052336.1, read as the reverse complement.
ACTTGAAAAAGTAAGGTGCATGCTAGTATAGATTTAGACAGAGTTTACAGTGTTACAGGACGCAGGTAGTTGCGAATGCAAGAAGATCCTCTTGATTCCTTCGCTTTAAGACCAGTCTTTTACGTAAGAAGCTGCCCATACATTTCCGAGCGCTACGAGCACCATAACGCCTGTCCGGCGATCAGCAAGTATGCATTGATTACCACCCATAAGAAACGACAGTTAAGAGAACTTTTAATTTACAACTTATTAAAATTTACCTGCTTGTTTCCCCGCGTTCCGTAACCGAGTCGCTAACTATCCAGTCGTTCGTTTGCAAAGTTCTCTTGTCCTTGATCTTCGGCAAATGATTTATGGAGACGCATTTACAACGACACGACGCCGCGTACCCAACGGAAGATCTGTCAATAAACTTGGCGAACGGTATTCTACGTCTTCGGACGCACGGTGATTACCAAAGTATCGTTGGCTGCGTGTCGGCGAAATAAGGAAATGACCTTGAGTAAATTTAGCAGTTGAACCTGCAAGGATATACATGAAACAAATGAAGACTTCAGGTGTTGCGTATGCATCCAGAGACGATCTTCTCGAAATTATCCTTCGAAGCTAACCACCACCGGATCGATTATGATAAATGATGAATGATCATGCGCTGCAAACTGTTTCAGCTGTCCGGAACGTAATTTTACAGTTAGCTTCTCATAATTATTTTTAAAGAAATTACAAACAAGGTCCCGTCGTCGAATCGCTGATAGAGTAACATAGGAGACAACGATTTTTTCATAGTTCTTTCAAGGTAGTCATTATTTTGTTTATGCCATATTGCGCATTAAAAATGTGATAAATACACTGCGGATCTTTATGCGTTTCTGACAATAATGGCTAGCTGTAATTTGAAGCAGGACAAAATTTTGAATATCGAAGAGCGTTCGATAGATTACTTTTAACCTGCTCAAATTATTAAGGGAAGGAAGACGTTCCGAAAGTGGTTCCTGTATCTTGCAGTGAGTGCAAGACAATTTTTCCTTAAATATTTTTCAAGTTACAAGTCCACGTTACTCAAGGTGTACCGCTCGAAGATTGCATGATCGGATTTATATCTCTTTGTGTGCGTGTGTGTCTAAAAAAATGATAAAAATTAGGTTATGATAAAATGTGATAACGATTTACTGTCACTTGCAAAAATATTTATGGAAATATTTGAATCCAATATTTGAAAAATATAAATGCAATATTTAAATAACATTCAATAAAATTTTCATATGTAAGAAAAAGTTATAACAAAAATTAGAAACTGAATATCTATTATTTTCTGTGCGCTGCTTCAGGGAATATTCCATTTTATCTTCCAAAGGACCTTATTAAAAAATATTTTTTTATAATATGAAATAAATATTATCTGTACATTAGGAAAAAAATATTCTATTTCTAATATTAAATAAAGATTCATTATGTATTTAGAAAAAAATATTTTTCTCGTAATATGAAATAGATATTTCCTGCATATTTAAAAAGAAATATTTGTTACTTAATATAAAATAAATATTGTATGTATATTTAAATATTAAGAAGAGATTGAATCTCTTTTTAATATCTCTTTTTAATATTATATGAATGTGTATATATTGTATTTTGTGCTACTAGGGACGGTTCTGCTCCCAAAAGCAATCGAAACTAGGTGGTCTGGGACCAATTTCAGGAGAGACACAATGAACAGTAGCTGACTGTAGTGAACAGTGGGCCACAGTAACATTAATTTCGACCTGGGAGGCATTTCTTCCAGCCGACAGAAGAAGCAGGAAGCTCCTCGTGTCGAATCGTCTACAATCGTGTCAATATAGTTGACGTCGGCGTTCTTCTGCAATAACGCGGCTACCGAATGACATTGTCGGCTCCCTTTTTCAGGAAAGAAAACGCGGAGAAGTGTGGAGAGTAGAATGCGCAAACGAGGCACTGAAATACTTTCGAACAAGTCATCTCAATCACGATCGTCGAACCATCGAGTTAATCCGACATCGTGACTATGCGTGAATCGAAAACGAAACAACATCAGAAAGGAAATCGTTTCTATATATCCTATTGAAACGGAAGTTCGTTTCTGTCGGTTAGTTATCAGTTTCCGGGAACAATTGAACGCTAGGGAAAACCGAGGTTGGTTGCTACAAAAGCAGGCTCGCACAAAGAAATTTTTTTCAACATTGTATTGGTGAGGATTTCATCGAATATCTTTATTAGAGCACATGTCTTGAATAAATTAATTCTTGACATTTTCATAGGCAACCACATAAAATATCCTTAAATTCTATTTAATTTTAATGTTTTATTATAAAATTTATTAAATATAAGGTTAATATTGTGAATTTTTTATATTAAATTTTTTGACTGTCACTTTTATAGAACCGTACGTTTAGTGTTAAGTGCGGAACTAACATAGGTGAGAACATTTTCTTCTTGAAATTTAATATTCTATTATTATGTGACGAAAAAAATATAAAAGTTCCTGCGTATCTTTATTATTATTTATTTAATGTTTTAAACCAGATATGGTTTATATAGCATATTCAATACATTAGCGTGTTACTTAATGCGCCCCCTAACTCAACTTAGCTTAACATTAACTTGTAATTCGAAAAGTTAATGAAATTAAATTTTTAGTGTACAACACGGATCTTTATGCAAAATAACAATGTATTTCTTCTTTTAATAATTTCATCAAGTCGAAGAAAATACAACATTCTTGAAATTTTGTAATGTCTACACAGTTTTATATTGCTTGCAGTTAGTTTTGTCATTATAAATACAGAAAATCTTGAAAATATTGAAAAATAATACAGAGAAAATGTGCTAAAATTTATGTCTACCGCACTGTAATGTCTTTTTCCATTTAGTAGCAATTGACTAGGAGCTTCGAATAATTCTCAGCGAGTATCGACGCGAAGATGGCAGCGTTATACTAAGTCTCTCGGTAGCGAAAGAAGGGATTCAACGATAGCAGAAAAATGATGCACAGAGGGGCCGCCATGTCGGGGCCGAGTCATGTAAAAATTGCCACGAGATATACGACGCCGTTACCGGGATTGGAGCTAATTACCACCCAGAAGCGATGTCCATATCCCTGGTAATAGTGAATCAGCGTTGGCTGACCTCTTATTGGCGACCATAGAACCCGACCTCGGCGTCGACCTCGTCGATTTATTTGCTCGTAACGAGGTAAAAAGACCAGAAGATAAAGGGAGATAACGTAGGGAGGAAAAGTTTTACACGCGGCAAGGTAATATTCATCGTCGTTCATATATCTTTCATCATAGAGTGTCGTCAAACTTCGTCGTCAGCCTCGTCGATGGTAATAATGGTTTCCGTTCTCGCCGCTATTGTAATCCTTTGACACATTCGCTGGTGAACAACCAAAATATCCGACAAATTCAAAATGATTTAGTCAACTTAATCAGACTAGAGTTCAAGCTTGTCCACACTTCCGCGACTCTTATAGATCGGCAAGTTTCGCTCGTTTCGGCCGTTTTTACCAGGGTGAAAAATATTTCAACTAGGTAATACAAATATTTTAGGGGAGGCAGCTTTGATGACTTTGACCTGGATATATGTTGTTAAGGACAACATTCTGAACAACTTTTGTCATTACAACTACCCGATGCTCGGACTTAGTTTTCGAGATAATTGCAAAAAAATATTGCTAGTGCTAAATTGAATTTTCCGTATACACGCACATGAATTTTGAGCTGCCTCTCCTAAACGTAAGGTTTATTGTTGTGAAATATAGTATTTGCATGTATAGTATTTTATCCATATAAGTCCCCAGCACGGGTTTTCTGAGGGACATTTATGCGGCAGGAACAATATTCTTTGACATTTGTCGAACGTAGAGAAAGACAACCGAGCTCGAGAGGCCTCAGTCGCCAAGAAATGTAGACATAGCTAAGTGCGTGGTTATAGTGGAGCGGCGAGCTCGATGATAGCAACGCGGTGAACAACACAGCGAAAACAATGTATTGGACCGCTCCACTATATACATATATACAATTACATTTCATTACATTACATATTTTGTTTTCGCCGCTCCACTATAATCGCACCCTAATCCAAATTTCCAATTTCATTATTTTTTGATGGGACGTGGATAGATTTCTTTTTTGAATTGTCTTGTATTGTCTTTCGTGGCCGACTAAAAACTAATAAACTGACAAACTGACAACATATAAACTAAAATTGTTATTATCAAGAAATTATATTTAGAATCGTATAAACATTAATTTCAATATTATTTTTAATTTTATTATTTGAATATCTTGTATTTAGATATTTACATCTGTCAGAGAAAAATAACAATAATTTGATAGAGGATGAGAAATGGGAAAAGTATAAACTAAAATTATTATTATCACGAAATTATATTTAGAATCGTATAACCAGTAATTTCAATATTATTTTTAATTTCATAATTTCAATATCTTTATTTAGATCTGTACATCTGACAGAGAAAAATAATAATAATTTGATAGAGGATAAGAAATGGGAAAAGTATAAACTAAAATTATTATTATCACGGAATTATATTTAGAATCGTATAACCAGTAATTTCTATATTATATTTAATTTCATAATTTCAATATCTTTATTTAGATCTGTACATCTGACAGAGAAAAATAATAATAATTTGATAGAGGATGAGAAATGGGGAAAGTCTGGCTCCCCTTTTAAGTATCGTGTCGTCGTGGAAGATGTCGCTGAACTTCGAGTGGAAACAATTGTTAACGATTGCACTAAAACGAGCTTTAACGTGCATTTTATTGAAAAGTCAAGCAGGTGTAATGCGAATCCTCGGTCGTGTAACGGTACAAACACGATAATAGAGGATTATATGTGTTTCAAATCGAATTAAAAAAGCGTGTACACTAAAGGGTAGATAAAATTACAGCTTGGTGAATAGGAAACGGCTAATTTAATATCCTAACTAAACAAAGAACCCTCCTCTCCCCGTGCATAGTTAAATACTCGACGACTATGATTAGAATGTTGCAGAAGCTCAAGTTCTTACCGTTATCTCGGCAAGCGAAAGATCGATTGAATATAGCAGAATTTGTGGCGATTATAAGTGCCTATAAAATATTCAGCATACCGTTGAGTAACCCACTAATTTTCTAATAACGTGTAAACAGTAATTAAATAACAAAAAAACATAGGACGATCACGATAAATTTAGAATTATTTAGAAAGTATACAGGGTGTCCCACGTAGCCAGGTAAAGAAATGTTTGGAACAAAATTCATTAAAATAGTCGGCTACAAAACGCAACAGAAGAAAATTAAAAAAAAATATCTGAAGATTACCCTCATTTTTTAAAAATGACACAACAGATTGTTTAGTACATGGTTTTATTGCTAATGTCAATAATAATTTAATAATTAGTTAATAATTAGACTGCGGACTAGTTATGGCTTCTAAAAATTTTCAAAACTACGTAGAATATAAAATTCGACAGAATTTAGTTCAATTTTCATCTACTTCAGATCTGCAAAGGCTACTACCACAGGAAACAAGATTCTATTTTATACTACTTTCTAAAAATTCGTCTACAGAAATCGCAAATTACATAAACATCCGCAGTCTATTAATAATAATAAAATATTCTGTTGGGAAGGAGGTTCGTAGCGTTTTCGAATGAAGGTATCTCAAAAATGGCAAAAAGTAATAGAACAGAATGAAAAATATGTTATTGAATAAATCTATGAATAAATATCTGAATTTTAGCTTTGAATTATCAGTTGCAAATTCTACGAACTTTCGGTCCACGCCAGTACTGTTTTTCCAACTTGTAATTTCCTTTCAACAGCTACAGAGAACAGAAACGTTATCCTGTAAATGATTTTTCATAAATAATCATACTTTCGACTTCCATTTTAAGAACCATAAAATGTGGAAAAATCTTGAAAAATTCCACAGTTGTATCATAAACGTAAACACCGTCAATGTTTCTTGGACGTGTATGTATGTGGTATTCATGCATTCATACTTTCATTTCGGAAACGATAAATTATAGAAGCGTTTACAATGCTCCGGCAGTTATGCTACGAATATTACAAGGATTTATCAATTTTTCATAGGTAAGCGGACACAGAAACTTCCTGCTTTTCTACAGCGAGTAGTACACAGAAGCACCGTTAAAATATCCAAATAAGCTACCGAGTCGGTGCGTGCTCGAGGATAGTCGATCCAGCCAGCGAGGACGATAATTTATGCTTCACGCAGAGAGCCTTAACTTCGGTAGATGGTTTTCTAAATTGCGAGACGCGTAATCATTGACAGATAATTAACAATCCGACGATACCGCTGTCACAACCTGGACATCAAACTCGATATCGTAGCTATCGATCAAGTCAATCGAGTAAGTCTTGTTACGAGCATGGTTAAATTAATTGATTGTACTAATTGGACACCGAAAAATATCACCGAAATACTCGTTAAACTATACAAGTCACTAGGCAGAATAGCGTATTACATGTAGAACTGCATAAGTGCAATAATTTTGTACACCTTGAATATATTGATTATTTATAATAGTGAGAAAAATATATTGTTATTTAGACATTGGGTATGATATAAAAAGAAACATAATATAATGTAAACATTTTGTATAAATTGAAACATAGAAGGGATTTTGATCTCGTTACTATTTCTATGTGAGTAGTGCAATAATAATAGCTTACTAGAAAATTAAGTACTGATGATGCTAGGACATATTGAAAACTAGTGATCATAAAAATTTTTTATATAAAAATTCAATATTAACCTCAAATAATATTAAATTTTCCATATAAATTTTGGATATTTTATATATTCAATGAATTTTATAGTAAAATATTAAATTTTGAATTTTTATAGAAAATTTAATATTATTTGAGGTTTATATTGAATTAGACTCCGAATTTTCAATAACAAATTCTAGTTGATTATAGTAATTTATAGTTATTATAGTAATTAAATTTCCAGTCCCCAAAGTGGTCTCACATAGAGATACAGATTTTATTTTTAGATAAGGAAATTTAACGAAATTAATTAAAAAATGATTAGAAAAAATATAGTTATTAAGATAGTGGGTAGGATTAATCGCGACCTTTCCACGTTTTTTCTACATAGAGTCAACATAGGCAAACTACACTCCCCTTACTTAGCATCCCCTCCAGGATGGGACGAATCTTCCCAGGGGAGGGGGACGAGGGTTTTACCTAGAGAAAAGGCCTGAGTTGGCCGGGAATATTTCTCGGGCGCGAGCGAGGCAAACAATACATGTTGCCTCGCTGGGCCGCAACCAATTCACATTTAGTTCAACTAAATCGTGGATTAAACGGTCATGGAAAATGCGAACTGCATCGTGTTTGGTATCATTTAATCGGAAAAAATGTAGCGAATTTGCATCTAAAAATGGAACACAAAAATTTTTAAGACTTTAAAAAAAGCACACATATAATCTACAATTAAAAATAAATAAGTTCAGCAAGTTAAAAAAAAACACATTTTTCGCTAATAAAGTAGACAAGAATAATTTTTTAATATTCCGAACATATTCTTTTAAAAATTTTTGCGCATGTTATCATGATGAATTAGGTATAATATTGAAATAATCTAAGTAATCGAGTTCCCGCAGCGTCTATTAAAATGTTCAGTGACTCCGTCGATCTCCGACATAAAAATGTAAACTGATTGGAATTGAAATTGACGGTCGAGGAGGTTCATCAAACGTATAGCATCGTGATCCCTAGTAAAATCGCGACACCGATCCAACGGGTTTCATCGAAAGAAAACATAACCCTCGACGACAGCCAGACAACCGTTACACGAAAAACGTTGCGACGAGCGAACATGGCGGCGCGGACCGTATGTACTAATGTAATTCTATCAAAGTTGCATTTTATCCGTAGCGGCAGCGAGTGAAATCGTCGGGGATGAGCGATGCAATCTGCCATCGCAGAACTCGTCGGTGAAACGCCATGCGAGATCAGTGAGAAACCCAGAGAAACAAGGCCCCCGACCAATTACGGCAAGTAACTATCATATCATCGTGAATAGTGTTCGTCTCGTACGCGCCGCTAGATAACGAAAGGATATCTTTTGATCCTGTACACGTTATGACGTGTGGATACACGCGTGACGCTGCACTACGTGCCATTAGATGGTATCTTTAACTGTTTAGGTACCGGTACACCGGATAAATGTAAAGTGACCTCCAAATACAAACCGCCATGTGCAAGATAATACAGCGTTGTGAATAATTAGAAGTTCAACGTAATTTATATGCAATTTTCGCGAAATATACGAATGATTTATTGAACGATAAATTATTTAAATAAAAATAAATTTTTTTAAATACCGCGTTTTTAAAAACGGACTAAAAAGTATAAAATCATTTTTCCTAATCCCATACAGATTCCTAACCTCGTACAGATAGTCCTGAAAATTTGCGATTGTACATTTTTAATAGCTATGAAAATACTTGTAATATTTAAAGCGAAAAAAATGGGGCGCCAAATGTGTCAATTGTATATTGCATGCACCCCACGTTTTTCGCTTTAAATACTACAAGTATTTTCATAGCTATTCAAAATTTACAATCACAAATTTTCAGGACTATCTGTAAGAGGTTAGGAATCTGTATGGGACTAGGAAAAATAATTTTATACTTTTTAGTTCGTTTTTGCGATGATGTACTACCGATCGTCGCGCGGCGACGTACTATAATATACCGAGCTCTGTTGGGGCGAAGTGGGTCCGCGGAGTGGGGACGAATCAGAGTGCGCACGCATAGTAAAGTAGAAAGCGTTGTCGCGCGGAGTGGGAATCGCTGAACGCGAAGCGTTTCGCGGGGGGATGAAAAGGTAAATATTTAATAGTTATTTTCTCCGAAACGGATAGACTTTAAAATTTTTTTTTAATAATACATTGTTATCCAATTCTGAGCCATTAATGCAATTTCAAGTCTCTAGCTCATCAGGAAGTTAGTTTAAAATCAATTCCAAAATTATACACCGAACAGACAAACAAACAAGAAAGCGAGCTAATAACAATATGGTAATTATATTTTTTCGAAATTCTTAGCATGTATTAGATTGTTAAGAAAGAAATGCAGGATTTTTGTATTTCTTTTTTTTAATTAAGATTTTATACCAATAAATATTTACATTAATTTAATTAGTTTTATGTCATTTTAAAGCTTGCTTTACGCTCTATTTAATTGTACTTTTGATATTTAAGTTTATTCAAGTTTTTATTAAACAATTGGTAGAATATAACATTTCATAGAGTTTCGTAAGATTTTTTTTATGATATCTACAAAGGCTAGTACCACTAAAAATCAAAATTTACTTCGAATTTCTTAAAATTTGCACGAGCATCCGCGGTCTGATAATAACGCATTCGGATCGAACGGTGTTATCAGTGGGGGGGGGGGGGGGGTAATTCCTTCGGTGATCACGCGAGCCGAACGAAAAATCATAATCTTGTTCGTAGGATGGTCAGAGGAAGGAAGAAAACGAGACTTTTCCTGGAACTAGTTACCGCGTGTCGTTTAATTGCACAATTAATCTGTGCTGTCACCCGAAACGATCGGTCAAAATCGTTCGCAATACGAGCACAAACCACGGAGAGGCATTCACGCGCGTAGATCTCGGTATTTAAAATGAATTTATAGATACGTATAATAACCGTATTCCCGGTGCGTGTTCTCACACGTGTAAAGCAGCACGCACCGTCGTTTATAGCCGTAACAGATTTACTGCCAAGTTTTCTTCATGCTCGCCCCTAACTTTTGTGGCACTTCACTCGGGACAGTCGCCAGGGCAAGACTAACTGTCCCAACAGTTATTTCACACCTATTCATTCGTATTGAAAAGAAGCCTATTACTTGTTATCAGCCTGATAATATCAGCTATCACTCGACAAAGACAAATTTATGGTTCGATTTCATACAGGCAAACTCCACATACTTCTTTGATCGTGCATTTACACTATTGTACGAAATTTTTCGATATCTACCAATCACGAAGCAAGATGCACATCTCGTTACACACGTCTCTTCGTTTTATCAAAATAAAAACATGGTAAAATGTCAAGCGAAGATATTTTGCTTTCTGATTCGAAAAAAAACATCGATCTGTTAATTTGAAAGGGTTGAGTTGTGTTTATCTCAAGATAAAATTCTGCTCTATCGCGTGATATAGTTCAATTTTCCACTGCACCCATATTTTTTAAGATAAACTGAAAAATATCCTCACGAATTGGTTTAAAAAGGTTGTCTCTCCATTTTTAACGATTGCTCAAATATGTTTAAAGATTCATAATATATTAATATTGGATATCAGCGTTACTTTTTAAACCAATGGCCATGAAAAGTGTTAGGTAGCGGACAAGTTTGAATAATTCAGCCCTCCATGTAACTCTTAAAAAATTAACCCTTTGCACTCGGAGCTATTTTAACTCGAAAATCAAACGTTTCTGCCGACCTAGAATATTTCCATTCTCTGTGATCTTTTAAATTTGGTAGATATGAAGTGTGTTGATATAATACCTCAAACAAGACATAAATGTTTAGTAATTAGTTAGATACCGACATATCTGATAATGTAAACAATATTTTAAATACTAGTACAGGAATTTTTAGTGACGCTCAAGAGTCGCCACTCGAGTGCTAAGGGTTAAACAGCGTTCTTTTAAACTAATTTTTACGAACGCTTTTTTCAGTATTGCAAGAAATATTTCTAAGCTAATGTACTTGCCCATATTTCCTTTGATCTCACAACTTTTTACGGCTATAGAGAACTTGGCTCCTGTTTACAGAATATTTTTCTTGGGATATTTTATGCTTCTAAATTGCGAATGTTTTCTCTAAAATCGGTATCAATGACTCCGATCGGAAACATCGTGCCACGTGTTGTAAATGTGTAACGCGTTAAGGAGAAGTTTACGCGTCAATACCTCGTTCCATCATTTCTATCGGCTATCGACAACGTAACAGTGATTATGACTGATGAGGAGGCAGCACTGACAAAGACACGAGGAACGGTAGCGTTAACGGAGGTCGGCTGAACATCGAGATTGCTCCGGCTGCAAGATGATCGTTACTCGATGTGGCTACCTTCGGATATCCTCGCAAACAGGCAGCCCAAAGAGAGGATAGGAGAACGAAGGGCTGAAGAGGTGGTAGTCCCTCGCTCGGTTTTTCAACCGAGCAGGGAGGGCAAGAGAATCTGATTGCGCGGGATTCCCGCTTTGAAGTGGCACCGCCGATGTTCTCGGCCATCTCGACTCGTTACCACTACGGAATCGGCACTCTTTCCGCGGTATCTTTCCTTCAGATTTGTTCACCGGGTCAACTGGCGACTCTATTCACCTTCGTTTTGACGACCGGTGTCGCTGATACTCGATTTCACTCATTTTACTGCGATCTGACAGCTCGATTACATCATCAACCGTACGATTATAGAAAAGAATTGTATCCGATCAGAGATTTATTTTTAATTTAATTAATAATGGGATTGATTGCTCCTGTTTATATTGTCTGCTCGAAGAATAGTATCCGACCAAAGATTTATTTTTAATTTAATTAATAATCAGATTGATTGTTCCCCTTTACTCGCGCAAATCAATTTTTCTGTGCCGCAACGTGAATTTAAAACAAGAGCGGGTTATTTCAGACACTTGAAACAAGAACTACTTATGGATTAATCAAGTAAAGTAGCAAAATCAAGTACTAGTTATAATCGCATTGATCTTTTTCATTGAATCGTTACAAAATTTTAAAATACAATTACGCAATATTATAGGATAATACCATATCAATTATACCATTATTATTTTTTGTGCACGTTCCTTCTTCCTTATTCAGACAAGTAGTCTTGTATCTTTCTTTTTTTTTTAAATTGTGATTAATACATGATTAATTATATACAATTACATATTGAGATAATTATACATGCGTTTTAAAGGGATAGAAATTGACATGCCGCTACGTTACGAAGAGTTGAAATCTTAATTGTCCGACAGACGGCCACATTTCAATTTCTCACCTTGTCACAAGAGGACGACAAAAAGTCAATGATCATATACCATGGTATATGCCAGTCTGTCACGGATTAAAAAGGGTGCTGCTTCTTATGTTCTGATGGGCAAAGGATCATCCATTCGAAAAAGACGACCTTTGTTTCATCGCTGCTCTCAAACAATATTAAAACTACTCAGATATTTAAGCATTACAATACATAATAATAAATCCTTTTTCCTCTTCTGACATTTTTCCGAGTAAAAACGTTTCAATTGTTGCTGCCGCAAAGAAAATAATGCGGCGAGGGGGTTAAATAAATAGATAAAGAGACATGTCCCAAGATACTGGCTAGAGATGTTGTTATTGTTATCGATCGTATGATTGTTAAAACAGAAAAAGTATTAATGATTTCGGCGCAACGGCTCGATCAAATAAACACTATAAAGCAATTTTACAAATTAATTTAAACTTTCAACGTTTCGATCCGTGTGTGGATGATTTTCAAGAAAGAAGAAAACTGCGTCTGAAATTCCAACACAGAGAAAGATGTTCCAATAAAATCAGATTGTACTACATTGTCAAAGTTCTGTATTTTATTACTCGCTTTATGAAAATCTTAATATAGAAATTGCAATTTGTAACCAATGTTGTTAATACGTCGTCACACCAGTTACTGGGGTACAAACATGAGGCGAAGTGTTTGTAATGCAAGCACACAAAAACAAGAAATCGAAATTGTATATAAAATTTATAAATTCATGGAGATTCATATTGAAATAATTTAATAACTCACAAGACTTGCAACTAACGCATTGATGAATACACTGATCGCTGCTGATCCGCACTGGATCGCACATTGGGTCACATTCGCATATATGGGTTCTTGCTATGTTTATTTATCTACGGTGTAGCTCATTCGAACTATAGCAGCTTTACATTGCCACATAGCGTGCGCGAATCAGAGATGGGCAGATTCGTATTCGTAAATTCGAATCCGAATTTGATTCACGGCACCTTAACGTGTGAATCCGAATACGAATACATT
>CM052336.1:23995670-24008217 GCA_028455595.1 Lasioglossum vierecki | reverse complement strand
CGATTTGACCCGTTAGTGTGCAACACACAATTCAGATAGCGTTCGATTTCGTGCTAACAGAAAAATACATTGAGTGACACTACCCTGGTTCAGAACCGTATCACTGGATATAGGATCGTGGGTTATTAAAATTGACTGAGACACCTATCTAATCCTATATCATGTATCATAGCTTATGGCTTAACATAACCTCAGAGAATTCCCAGTCTGTGGTGTTGTTATTTTTTTTTTAATACAGCAATGAAGTATAATCTTATATATTAAAAAGGAATGGAAGAAAAAAACATTAAAAAAAGTTACCGTAAACAACAACGAGCCTACCACAGACTTCTCAGAGATATGAATATTAAATGCTGTAATAATCCGACGAAGGTTATTATCTAGAAAATCTAATCGGTAGCATTCATGGACATTTACTAAAATCTACTTGTTCATCTTCTATTCTATTATAGTATTTGATGATTTGCAATGCTGGTTTGGTAACTGGCTTCAAACGAGAGGCACTACAAAATATTACAGACCCAATTGTTTCAAAGTATGATATAATAATGCCACCGAATAAATCCTACTGTTTCATTCAATTTTTTTCTGTGGAAGACGCTGAATGTGCATACAAAAAGATCCATGGTCACGTGAAAATTAATGGTTCGGATACACCATTGTATGCAACATTTACAGAATCAGGTACTTTATGCATTCATAAATTTAATCAAGGACAAACTGCTTTTTTCTCATCTCACGAGAATCAAAAACACCTTATTATATCGAAATTAAATTTCAGTTCCTGATCTAGACGATCAATTAATTTACGAACTTCCTTCAGGACTTAGATTAATAGAAAATATTATAACTGAAGAGGAAGAGAAATGTTTGTTGAATTCAATTAATTGGGCCACCGAAGGTATTATAAATGATATATAGCTATTGGTAAATTAAAAAGACGACACGTCTTTCAACGATAACTTCTTTAATATTCGACCATACAATTTGAAATTTCTTCAGAAATCGGAACGATTGGTTTGCTACGCAATGTGAACAAAATTTTTGGAAAAATTGTAAGTTGTTGGAATTGCAGAGAAAATACTAAAATTTGTATGTTACAACTTTTTTATGTAGGCTTATATACAATTTCGACCAATTGCAATTTTTGAAAAAAATTTGTTTTCACGTAATGTAGTAAACTAATTGCTTTAACTTTTCAAAAAAAGTTCAAATCGTATAGTCCAATATTAAAAAAGTTATCGTTCATTTGAGAACGTCCGAACGTTAATAGGAGTCACATATGTATTGTATGTTTACTTTTTAGAATCTGTTTCATCTGATTTGAAACATAGAAGAGTTAAACATTTTGGCTACGAATTCCAATACAATTCGAACAAAGTAGACCCTGATAAACCGATTACACCTATTCCAGAAGAGTACCAGTTTTTACAAACATTATTTAAGCAATACCACAACGTACCCTATGAATACGATCAGTTAACAATAAATCATTATTTACCTGGACAAGGTATATCACATGAAATCCTCTTTCTAATGTAGCTTTATTTATTAAATCTTTATAATCTTCTATAATTTAAGGAATTCCCCCACACATTGATACGCACAGCGTCTTCGAAGATTCTATATTGTCTTTGTCATTGGGTTCAGCATGTGTAATGGACTTTAAGCGAGAAGATAAGAAAGTCAATGTTCTTTTACCTTCTCGTTCGTTATTAATTATGTCAGGTGAAGCTCGCTACGCGTGGTCTCATGGAATTTGTCCTAGACACAATGACGTAGTGAAATCAATAGATGGTGCAACAACGCAACCACGAAGCACAAGAGTGTCGTTTACATTTCGAAAAGTGAGAAGAGGCGATTGCCTTTGTATTTTCCCGGAATACTGTGACACTAAAGCCAAATCTTCCACCATTCTTATCGATGATAAAATAGCGAAAGGACTAGAATACTCTTATGTACATAATGTACGTGTTATAAATTATATAATCGCTTTGTTATAAAATTGATTACAGCGGTTGTAATGAACTTATTTATTATAGGTTTATGAAAATATTTCAAGTCATTTTAATGAAACGAGACATAAACAGTGGCCAAACGTTTTAAAGTTTCTTCAATCATTAAATCCAGGTGATATTCTTTTAGATGTAGGTTGTGGAAATGGCAAGTATCTCTACGAACAACAACGTATATTTAAGGTATATCTTCTCTACGTTCTTGTTTATTCATTTTTCTGTGTATGTTAACGGTTAAATGTTACAATCTATGCAAATAATTGACTGCTTCAGGTTGGATGCGATCGAAGCCAAAATCTAATGAAAATATGTTACAAAAAGAAATTTGAAGTTTTCTTATCCGACTGTTTGTATTTACCGTACAGAGATAATAGTATGGATGCAGCAATAAGCATAGCAGTAATTCATCACCTTTCGACCCATGAAAGAAGAAAACAAGCAATTTCCGAATTAGCAAGACTTCTCAGACCCAATGGAAAATGTTTAATTTATGTATGGGCGAAAGAACAAGAGAAAGATTCAGCTAAAACTGCGTATTTGAAATACAGCACAAGCAAAAAGGATAATACAACATCGTGCGAACAGAAATTAACAGAATACGGTGTAACATTACCAGTTCATGAGAATCGTACAAAATTCATGTCTACGGATATGCTTGTTCCTTGGAAGAGAAAAGGAGGAGGAAACTTTCTGAGGTATTATCATGTATTCGAAGAAGGAGAACTACAACAGTTGTGTTCTCAAGTACCGACAGTTAACATAGAACAATTATATTATGACGAAGGAAATTGGTGTGTGATTTTACAGAAAAAAACTGAAGCAGTTTGACTTGAATAAATTATTTTTCTATAAGAAACGATGTGCATTTGAAAATACCTTCTTAAAATGATGAACTCATTGCCAGGATTGCAAGGGGCTTTTCAGTAGCGAAATGCGTTAGATAAAAGATCAATCGAGGCTGCGACTTATTTACTGTAGATTTATTGTAGATTGATCTTTTATCTAGCACTTTTGACTAGTGAAAAACCCCGTTTTTGCATTATTGAGAAAGGAGAAGGCACATTCCAGTCCCTTTCCAGTCTACTCCGTTAAACATGATAACTATAAAGATAAGTTAAGGGCGCGCAGTGGCTCAGTGGGTAGAGCGCGCGACTGCGGATGCCGTGGTCGCGGGTTCGATCCCATCGTCGGCACCTCTGGAAATATTCCATGTGCTATGTAAATACTGTGGTGCCAAGGTGGTTCGGAACCCACAATAAAAACAGTAGGTCCCGCTGGAATTGGCTGATATAGGCGATAGGTGAGAGTGAAAAGAAGAGAGTGAGATTGATTGGTGGTGTATGCACTTGAAGCCCTGCAGGGACCAAGTATCTTTCATATCATATAAAGATAAGTTAACAATAAGACACATACAAGAATTATAATGCTTTAAATGATTTTACCTTTATTGAAAAAAGAACAAAATACATGGAATATGTGTACTATACAGGGTTTTAGATATAAATAGTCCCTGATATCTAGATTTGTCATTATAAACATGAATAATGCGTAAGTAGACAAGACAAGTGCACTGTACAAAGCTCACTCTGCTTGACTTTTACTTGCTATTGTGCTTCCAGTTGTATAACATATTTTATAGCAATATAGATTATCATTATTATCAGTATTAATAATAATATTATTATCGTCGGCATCATAGTTTTCATTATTATTACTATTGATATTAATATTAATTATTTTTTATTAGGTATCGCTCGTAAATATATTAGCACACCTTATTCACATAAAAATAGTATCCAATTATCAAATTAAATGGATGAACGATAATCGATATCGAATGCTATTTCCAAGAATTGCAAATTAATTTTATAATAAGTGTAATCTTTTTTTTTCTTTTAGATGTTAATGTCAATAGTGTACATAATATATACAACGATTGACAATGCTAAACTATTAGTAAAATTGTTATATATTTGTAATTGGCGAGTGCTTGATTTAGGACAAAGTATACTGTCCTATGCTGTTTCATTTATGTATTCAAGACTTACACAGGGCCAACTTCTTCGGGATCATAGTTTTTTACTCTTTTGTTGTATGCGATTATTTCCTAAAGAAAAGAATTTTATTACTATAACTTTCTTAAATTTCTAAATAATGCGTTTTCACGATTGCAAGGCTGCAGGATTCGCGTTTTCGTTTCTCGATAATACAAATTTACGCTCAACTTTACGTTCAAATAAAGTTAAAAAAGCTATTCTAATCAATATTATTAAAAGTAAAATAATTAAATCAATCAAAATTAATATTATATTAAATTAGCATAAATATTATTTTGGCAGAATTAGTGGGTTAAACTTAGAATTTAACTATATATATATATACTATACATATAGTTAAATTCTAAGTTTAACCCACTAATTATATATATATATATATATATATATATATATATTAAAATTTAATATAATATTAAATTTGATTATTGATTAATTGATTGACTATCGTCTTCAAAAGTCCTATTTGTTCCGAATAATGCAAATTACGCCTCGTAAACGAAAAAATAGGACTCCTGAAAAAGCCTATTTTTGTATTATCGAGAAATGAGAACGCGAATCAGACACCCTTGCGATTCTGGAAAAAGGAGTCTGCTCCCTCAACAAAATCAGCTTACTCTTTCATATCTGGCTCTATCCTCTTCTGCTATTGCCATATATTTTGATTTAGTTTGAAGATCTGTGCTCATCCACAGTTTACCCAATTCTTTGGCAATATCGCCTACTCCCATCTCTGGATGTAATTCCCTCATTTTACCTCGTAGTTCTTGGCAAAAATAGAAAAATGCAGACCTGAAAGGACACTTATGAACAAACTGTCTAACCGTAGAAATCATAGTAATTGACAACAAATAAACGTACAGTGCTCTTTTAGGTGCGTCTTTGTCTCTGTATCTTTTTGTTCCTCTACGCGTTGGTTTTTCAGTTTCATCATGGCTTACATAATGTCTATCATAATAATGCATTTTTTTATTGCAATGTGCCCCATCTTCAAGGTGTACAATCTAAGAACATAATGTTTAATTACATTCACATGTACACGTCTCGTCACACGTAAAACATTGTTCTACATTATTTCACAGAAACTTACTTCGTTCTTTACTGGTACAGCGTTAATGATAAAATTTTTACTTTGCATGTTTGACCATTTCGTTTGATTGTTCGAAACGCTGGACACATTTCCAGGTTTCATTACTTGTTCACCACATTCTAAGAGTTGAATAACTTGTTACAAACATATTTGTCAATGAATATAATACTTCTGCTGTTCAATTGTATTATATATATCGTTGTTATTTCAACATGTAAACGAATGAACAAATGAAAATTAAATAGAATTTTACCTGGAGTCATATTTGTTTGACCGACGATCATTGTGTCTCGCATTCCAGAATTCAAAGAATTGTCACCTGTTTTTGTCAGATAAACATTCTTCCTGTCAGTCGATTCCATGTTTGTAAATGATTCTCTTCTAGAAGTCTGTGCCCAAGAACTCGACGATCTTTGTAAAAGTATAATGATCTATATAATATCGTTGTATAATTTTATAAAAACACAAGTACTTTTCATGGATTTCATATTTTAAAAACAAAGAAGTTACCGCTATCAAAATATCGAGTTCCATTCGTGTTTTCAATAAAGTTAGGCGCAAACCTTGTACTAAATCGTGTAAAGATTATATTCAATACTAACTTATAAATTTTTCAAAATATACAATTTACAAAAAAAACATTTAATATCCATTCTTTAAGCATAAACAAATGTAACATATTTGTTCAGGATTCTTAATGAAAAAAATTTTAAATGCCAATATATCCAGAGAAAAGTATTCCTGACCAATAGCACCTTTTCTCGATTATCGTGGTTTGTTTAATCGCAGGTTCGAATATTTTGACATTAAATATAAATACATAAATTCCGATTGTACAATTCGATCGTGTCTCTGAAATAGATTACATACTGGAAACAACAACAGATCAAACTTTATCCATTGTGTATATATTTATTAACAATACTTTCACGAGATCTAAACAAAAAAAGACATCGTAGAAGAACAGATTCGTTCGTTACAATGCAAGATATAAAAAAGAAACTGTCTACGATCGCGTCGCATACTTTCGTCGGAGAAGAAAGAAAACGAGATGAAAAAAAACAAAATATTTAAGAACAATGTGGCAATAAGAAAAACGGTACTTACAACAATAAAACGAACCAAGGTATTAAAACTTTCGAATATAATAGAAACATGGAAGTAATGGAAGCAAGAGACAAATGTAACAGATATTTGCCTACAGATGACGTACAAAGGCAATCGCTGCTACAACAACACAATATAAATGCTTCTTGATGCTCAGCCCGAAAGAGAGTTTCAGGGGAAGTAAATAAAACGAAAGATTTAATCTGTCTGGTAAACAGTGTTTTAACTTACCAACAACAATCGGATGACAGCGTTACAAAAGTAGTATGGGAAAAACGATTTATAAGTAACGCGGAACGTAACTTATTAAGCATCCATTCCACAGATCGGTCCTATCTATACACATCTATCCGTACGTATCACGCGTACCATGATCAGCATTACACACGGAACACGTACAAACGTTTAAACGCAACTTTTTGCCAAGCACTCTCGGAAATCAAATTTACCGGAGCAGCAAATATTTAATGGTAAAATACTTGCCAGTTATTGAACCATAGAAAGAGAATTATTGACAACAGGACTCGATGTTAAAAAATAGATCGTATAAACCAAGCTGATTGAAGCAGATATGACCGGGCATGGCCACTTTGTGGTGTGCATATACATGTACGATGCACGCGCGCGCGCGCCGTAAACATAACTCCTACGTTATACAGGGTGTCCGAAAAATCTTTCACTTCCTTCAAAGAGACGAATACCTGAGGTCATTTCGAGTAGCTCTTGCCTTTACGAAAATCTTCTCTGCGGTTTTGTTAACAAGTTATTAACGAAAACCACGGACCAATACAAGCGCGGCTATAGCGGACGGATTCTGATTTCGCCAATGTCAACGCCGCACTCTGTTGTAGCCAAGCTTTGATTGGTTCGTGGTTCTTCTTTAATAACTCCTTGACAAAGCAAAAGTCACTTCAAATGACCGTAGAAATCAGTAGAAATCAGCTCTTTCAAGAAAGTACGATATTCTTGGGACGCCCCTTATATTTTACAAGATTTTAGTTTTCAGTTTATTATTATCCCTGTTTTTTTTATTTATATTCGTTAGCAAAAGTTTAGAGAAATATTTGTTGATTAAAAAATAATTCTAATAATTTTAAGCAAGTGGAATCAAATGTAATTTTAGTTTCAGTGGTAGTAGCCTCTGCAGGTCTGAAATAAATAAAAATTCTAGTCGAATTTTATACTCTAGCATTTTTTAAAAGTTTTCAGAAGCTATAGATACATTAAAATAAAGTAAATAATACGCGCAGATACATTTTCTGGTTAATTAAATATGATTTTGCAATTTGTTTACTTCTTTTACTAATGTATTTTGAATATTTAGTAGAAATACGTTCACGGGGAATCGTTCGTTGATCGATACTCTCGCAATTGATCTCGATCAATATATTGATGTATCGATATTAAATATTTGATTACAATTATTTACTACCTTTAAAGAATTAATTGATTTATATTAATAGTGATTATAAATAGACTAAAAAATACTGGAAATCTGTACGAAGTGCACCAGAAATATCAAATAGCATTTGTGTCAAAGGTTATGTGCATCTGAGCATTGTTAGCTTTTTTGTATGTCCACGTGTTTAATGTGTCAATAATAAACATACAAAAATCATGAAGGAAACAATATTAACAAACTGTGAGAGAAATTTCATAAACAAGGCAGTGGAACATACAACGGTACAATGTTTTATTTCGTAGTTTGTGCTGTACACAGTTACAAAATATTATTCAAGTAAAATTTTACATATCTGATGTATGAAATTGTTAAAATATATTTTCTCTCTTGGGATTATGTGATTAATTTGTTTTCAGAAGATTTAATTTTTATTAACCCTTTACACTCCGAATTATTTTTCAATTTTATTGCCAACAACTCCCTACTACTTCAAGAGTTTTATTTAAAATTTACTTGAAAGGACAGTTCCTTGACTGCTACTTATTTTAAACAATTTTATTCACGAATTATATTAAATATTTCTCTCAAACTTTATCATAATTTATATTTGTCTTTAACTAAAAAATAAGACAATTATATACCTTAAAGTTGAAACCAAATACATATAAAAACCCGTTTCATTTACATTTTTCTTTCTCTGATGTTGAATCACACTCGACAAAAAAGTGCAAAGTGCTAATTTCTTAAAATATTTTCAGCGATTAGATGGCAGAAATTTGTTGGAAGCGAGGCCAGTTAAAATCTATTTTGGATCCAATTGGGGAAATTGTGTGGTTCTACTTGGTCAAACTAGGTAAAATAGACACAAATGTTTTCTTATTTTAGGCTATTACAACTTCATATATAAGAGTAGATATCAATACCGCAGTATATACAAGTAACAATAAAATTATCTAGAAATGATGTATTATATGACAATGTAAAATATTATTGCAGAGTGGTAGCACAGGTATCGTGCGATATACAGGAACCTAAAACATCACGTCCTAATGAAGGAATGTTGCATATCAATGTTGAACTTAATCCACTGGCAGCAGCACATTTTGATGGTGGTAGACAATCTGAAGCTTCGATATTAATTAGTAGACAACTTGACAAATG
This sequence comes from Lasioglossum vierecki, assembly GCA_028455595.1. Taxonomy (NCBI): domain Eukaryota; kingdom Metazoa; phylum Arthropoda; class Insecta; order Hymenoptera; family Halictidae; genus Lasioglossum; species Lasioglossum vierecki. The sequence goes on along the minus strand of CM052336.1, from coordinate 23,999,388 downwards.
TTTTAAAGACTCGAAATGTATCGATTTGGAATCGTTATGCATTATAGCTGATAAAAAGGTTTATAGCTTTTTAAATACTATCGACTATCAACAAAGTATAACATATCCCTTATATTCAAAGTATGGAAAAGTAATTCCTTATTAAAAATTACAATTTGTCATAGAAAAAAGTCTGGAAATCTTGCACTAGAGCATAAGTAAATCAATTCATAATTGTTCTTTTGTTTATTCTATCGATATTTAATACTATAAATATTTATTGTTTCATGGTTTTATAAATATCATGATTAAAACTATTGATAAACCTTGTAGGACAATTTCTGTTTAAAATAATATCTTAATCAATCCAGGAAGTTTTTCTAAATTATTTTAAGACACTTTGTACATCTCTACAATCGAAATGAAAATTCGTTTAAATTAAATAATTCATATATGATACAGGTATGGAATGTAAGAGTTGACATAAACATTATTAATCATGACGGAAATTTAATTGACTGTGCTTCCATTGCCACATTAGCAGCACTTTTACATTTTCATAGGCCAGATGTAACGTCAACTGGCGAAGATATTACAATTCATTCTTTCTCCGAGAAAGACCCTCTTCCTTTAACAGTGTATCATTATCCAGTTTGTGTATCTTTTATAACATTCGAAAGGTCGGTACTTTTAATTGATGTAATTCTATTTAAGCTTAAATATATTTCAATGAAATTCTCTTTTTAGCGGAAACACAATTATGGATCCCACGTATTTGGAAGAAAGAGTCGGAGTTGCTCAACTCACCCTTGGCATAAATTCCTACAGAGAAGTTTGCAGTTTGCATTTTAATTATTTGACGAAAACTATGACTGTGCAGGATGTAATATCGGCAGTTTCTCATTATGCAGCAAATTATGCAACTAAATTGGTACAACAGATTAGGGAAGCAGTAACTCACGATGTGGAAGCAAGGTTCAACTTTAAATATATCTTAAAACGCTTCTTTTTTTTTTTAAATATTTTATCATGCCCTAATTAGTAATATCTAATGATGTTTGCAGGTATAAGAAAGACAACCGTAATACAAATCGATTTAAGGAGTGTATAACGCTAAAAAAATTGACCACGATCAACAGTGAATCTATAAGTATTAAATTACGTAAATGGGGTGAATTACAAAAATTAGAATCTGAAGGTAATATATTTGTAACTACTTATTAATCATTTCTTTTCGTCCTATGAAAATGAATATAAATTTAATATAGTCTAATTTTTATAGAAGCGTATTCAGAAGAAGCTGAAGAAAGTAAATGCAAAATTTTGAAACCCGGAGAAGGTTCAGCTGAATTAATAATAGATGTTGTAAGTATTCGTAGAATTATCATTGAACTAGCACTGAATTTACTGAACGAAATCAATTCTACAGGGTATACCGGTTGGTGAAGGTGGACCCAGTGCATGGAGTATGTCAGAATCATCGGATGAAACCAGTGACGTAGAAATTACAGCTGTAGAACAAAAGGAAAAGAAAGTGTTGGATGATATAGGTATACTTTTAAAGAAATTCCACTTTTTATCAAAGATTTTGATTTATTTCATATTTGCAATCTGTTAATAACATCAATTATTATTGTTTCAGAAATAAATGATGATAGCGAAGAAGAAGCTACTGAAATGTTAGACTCAAAAGATATAATGCAGTAAATGCGAATTGATAAAACTAACAAACTCTGTACAATTATACAATAAGTATTCCATCAGTTTTTTTTTATCAAGTCGATATACTTACTGTTTCTCTTGAGATCAAAGATTAAATAAATGAAAGTTCGAAGTGTATTGTTATGCATAATATATTCTTTTATCATATTTTATACATAGATTTTATAAAATACCTATGTCTATTAACAAGTAAAAATCCATAGATATACTTTTGATCTCACTAGTAAAATATCATTACAATAACAAAACTCATACTCGTAAAATGTAGCCTAGGCTATGTGGTGTCGTTACTTAAACCGTTCTTTTGATCCAATTTGTTCGCATTGGTTTTTACCGTGTACATGAAAAAGCTTAAAGCTTCCCTTTCAACTACGGGGATGGTCTTAAAATGCTTCATAAGTGTCTGAAATAAGAAGAAAATACATGATTCATCGATAAAATGTCTGCTACGATATCTCCGTAACTTTTATTTAAACAATCGATCGTTACACTTACATCAGCTAATTGAGCTTTATTTAAACCTGGACGTGTGGAAACTTTATAGTGCCTCTTGTACCGCCTTAATGTACCAACTTGTAATTGGAAAAGGTCGACCTCTGGAAGGTCATTATCAGTTTCCCCTGAATCTTCTTCGGAATCTTTACGTCTTCGCTGTTGCTGTTGTTTTGATCTTGCACATTGGATTACTTGTTTATGATAATCACAAATGTATGTATGACGTGCCTATTGAAAAATCATTTTTACAACGATATCAAGTTATTATCTAATCGTACAAACTCAAATGTTAATATTAAAGAATTTTATTTTCAAACTTAATTATTCATGTTCCCAACAATTATCATTTACAAATGCTGGATGTACAACTTAGGTGTACATACTCTATTCTATAATTAGTAAAAACGTGCAATAATATACCACGTAATTAGTAACACTCAATAATAAACAACATAAAGCGATACATCCGTAGTGTTGTTTACTGTTAATGAACTTCAATCGTTCGCGATAATTTTCTTTCAAAATTCTCTCTAGATATCAAAGTTTCATTACATTTCACGTATTATATATAGGTAATATTTGAACTGTCACTGTTCACGTATGATGTGACAATTACAGAAGGAAAAAAAGTTGAAAAATAAACAGGAAATAATTTACTGGAATAATCTTACTGCAAACTACTCGTAATTGTTAATCTTACCACTTGATCGAGATTAAGTTTTAATCGCCGCTGAGTTACAGTTTTTTGAATACGTTTGCTGTAAGAAGCGTTGCCAGCTGGCCGAGTGCATCGTTCACCCTCATCTACAAGGCAACAAATTTGATCAGCAGCTCCTCTGGAATCTTCTTCACCGGTACTGAATCCATTCATTTTTTTTTTATTCTTAACATCAACTAAATCGGTATGAAGAGTATGTAGAACTTTAACAACCTCGAAATGTCACGACGTATGTATATGTTTTGCGTCAAAAAACGGCGTGTCCCAGCGCAAAATACACTCGGCGATGTCTGCTTTTCACACTCATAATCTCCTGTCGAAATCCATTTGTTAAACACAATCCGTTAAACGTGATTCACACTTCTTTATCCACGATACAAGTGTAAACTTTCGATAACCGGTGTTTAGTCTGTTATTTAATCGAAAGATTCAACCTCATAAATCGATAATTTAAATAGTAGAGTTTGCGTATTACGGGCACCTCAATGTTGAGCGATGTCCTATAACGTTTCACTTTCTTTCCCTCAAACGATTTAACATGCGAGTTATTTTTGTATTTTTGTCACAATACAAACGGTTAATCTTGTTACTCCCTTTGCAATGGGTTTTCGCATTAACAAACTTTTTCGATGTTCTAATGCTATTATTCTTTGCCAGCTACACCGCGTTTTGTTATTTACACAACTACATTGATTCACACGATACTGCGTAAAGGTGCATACGCATATACGTGTATATACTTCAGTTGACTTCAGTGTAGTGATGGGCACCATCGATTAAATTGGACTATCGACTAGTTACTAT
>CM052336.1:23931988-23995570 GCA_028455595.1 Lasioglossum vierecki | reverse complement strand
AGGACCACGGTTCTCGTACCACAGTACCACCGGATCGGCATCACTGATATACTTGATGCATGTACTAACATATACAGGGTGTCCCGAAATTCCCTCAGCATCCGGAAATGGGAGGATGCTGAGGGAATTTCGGGACACCCTGTATATAGAGATAGTTACATACAAGATGGTTCAACTTTGAAGCATTCTCATTCTGTTAAATTCAGTACTGCCAACTTTAAATAATATCGTCGACAGACGATAAAATAGTTTCGGCAAATAGAGCTCAGGCTCTTCAACGCCATCTTTATAAAGAGAAGAATAAACCAGATAAAATAGTTTTATATATTTTTTTTGTAAATTAATACGAAATATGTACTGTATATTTTGATGTTACTGCAAACATCTTATTACATTCCTTGCAACGCAATCGAAGAGTTTTCTTTTTCTATGAAATTTTCATGTGTACATCTTCACGTGGAACTTATAATAACAAAACAAAATTATTTATAACAATAGCCTTTGTATTACGTTAGAAAATATTTATAGTAAATGATTAAATGAAGACTTAAACGCTTGTATTGTAAATTTAATAATACCAGAATTCTCGATTCAAGTTATTTCGTACTAGTATGTTGTTTTTTCCTGTACCTGTAAGTAAACAAATGGATGTGTATATTTCCTCGCATAAGAATCGTAGAATTACTTATCGAAGATATATAGACATTTTTCGAGTATATGCTTCAACACATGAATCGTGAATTGTTTTTTAAGTATGATGTTTAAGGTACGGCGATAACATTATAAAAATTTTAACAAATTCAATGTGCAAAGCATGACTCCGAATTACTTTTATGTAACTGCACTTTTAGATAACGCAAATAATTTTTTAGAAATCGTTGGTATCGGCTACGTATAGGTTTATCGTCAATATATCAAAGCACATATTATTTACTGAATTATTATAAAAAAAGTTTACAATTCTTTATCAATTGATGGACAATAAGGACTATTTAAATACATATATATATTTCAGAAACATTACTTTTAAAATAATCTGAAGAAAATATAATGCAATAAGGAGATAATATACAAGATATATTCATATATTTTATGCTATATCTGCATAAATGTTTATTCGTCTTAGTCTAAGCGGCGGAAAATATTCGAGTAACGTTTGCATCAAGTTGGCTCTACTGTAATATGCGCCTTATTTAGCTTACGGAATCTAGCGCCATCTACCGCAATGATAAACTCTAACCTTAATAATTTAAACGATTTATTTGTCAGTATATGCCACTGGTGAAATGAAAATTAGTAAGTAAGTTTTATCGCGAGAAAATCGTTTATTTAGTTTCGCGAGTTGAATATCATTCGGATTGGGATTAACGATACAGTGTGTACGATTTTCCGTGCACGATTTTTCCCGCCCTTTTCGCCAGCAGACATTTTATTGGGGGGGTAAAAAGAAACGCTTCAAAACATAAAAGGTTGATGCTGATTGGCTTACTTTTTGCGGCTTATCTGAAATAAGCCAATGGTAATACAGATTTTCCCCATACACTTTCATATGCCGCACAAGTGGCGTGGGGTCGCGATATTCGAAGCTGAGAATCCTTTTAGCTGTAGAGGACCGTCCAGGTAAGAAAAATCGAAATATTTTTCTTTCCAAGCGTTGACAGATTTCAGCGACTAACAATTGATTACTAGGCTACCACCGTTGTATGATACGCGTAATACGGGCAAACATTTGGTGAAGTGCTGTTGTGCTGCGTATCGTGCATATACCTTTTATTTCTACACAACCGTCATAGCAAATGGCTGCCCGGAGATGTGTTTAGCAAGAAGGTTCTCGTGTACCTTGTTATCGTAATGTGCTGATACGTGAAGAAATTTCGCGTGACAGTTTTTACTATCGTGAGAACATAGATATTCATGATTTGCAACGTAAAAACATCGGCGTGACTTATATTACGGGTGTTTCGTCATAAATCAGCCGTCAAGGCTATAGCCCGCGTACGATCGGTCTCTGTTTGGCTACTTACGCCATGCATTAGCATATATGGGATCTTGCACTATAGCACCCGTTATGGTTTTATAACGAATAATTTACCACTTAACGCGTAGGTTATGGTAGCGAGCGTTACGCACTTCGAAAATTTATGAAAAATAAGAGGGACTTTTAGTCATCAGTTTAATATCTACGCTACGATTCTCAACATATTGCGATGTTTTTGATTTCCCGCTCACGTCGAATTCTTCAGCATTGAAAGTTATATGTACGTAATCGGCAGTGACATATGCACGGTTCAGCCCCGTTAAACTTTTCAGATAGTAAACTATAGCCTAGCACGATCAGTTTGTATTATTGTGAAGTAATTGAACCGACCTGCGGAAAACAACAAAAAAAGAGGAGTGTCATTCATAATGTATATTTGCGTGTACACAATAAGCGTTTCTTGAGGCGTCTGTTTTTTTACTATATGTACGCCATATCTTTCGACGGAAAATACAACGTTTGCAAGGCGCCAAAATGACATTACACATTTTCTCCGATTCGTACACGATCTGTGGAAATACCGTGTAACCTTATTGTTAGTCTCTGAAATTTGTCGACGCTGGTCTTCCTTGTGTATTTCTCATGTAAATATGTATTGTGTTGATTATGTGGATAATATGTGAAGATGATTATATACGTAAAATGGTGGGAATATAATCAATGGATGGAAGACATGTTTGCAATACGCAAACGTCACCGTACTCGTTGTATGTGCGTAATATGAGGTTATATGTAGTCCGGTGAAGATATGTACGTGATTTTATACTTGTCTTTTTTGCTGATATTTGCCAATAGTTATCGGGAGTGTGATTTTTTTATTCTGGAAAACGTGAGTGTAGCTGATTTCGTATGATATTCTCGTTATTTAACGATCAGGTATTTTCCGAAATGGAAGCATTGGCCGCATAACAATCTCGATATTCTGTACTATATTTATTACTACCCACACAAAGCAGAAATGATACTCTTTTGAAATAATTGTATAAATGGTGCTGGCCTTATGGTAACTTGTTCATTTTTACGACTGACTTTATATAAGAATTACGAAACACATTTTTGTACATAAATAGCGAAAAGTGTTTCACGATGGTCCTGTAGATATCTTTGAGATTCTTTTCGGAATTTATTTAATTAAATATTTTGCACGTTAAAAATGGTTAAAGCTCGCTTCTAATCGTAAGTGCATTGATAAATTACTGTAACGATGTATAGTGGATTTCGGATTATATTTCCACGTTTCAAGGCTTACGAATCACTGATAAGTTTCCTATATCCAATAGCTATACCAACAGTTGGTAAAAACGAGGTACTTTTTACTTAAAAATAAATACGAGTTATGTTTATAGCTTATATTCCACCGTTTTACGTACAAATTCATTGATTATGTTTACGATATAATTGTTTGAAGGTGATATATAAATACTGTTTTTACAATGAATATTTAGGAGATTTAAGAAATATTTTTATGTGCTAAATACGAAAAGGTCTTCCGTCAATTATTTTTAACTAATATTGAATCGTATAAAAATTTATGAATTTATAGCATCGTGTAATACGACCAACACATCGTTCGTAACATTATGAAATCGAGAGCCGACCACTATTTCGTTCGTATACGATGGAGAATCGTATTAGATACAGGCATATACTGCGGGAAATATAATGTTACCGGCGTCCATATAATCATACATGCAAAATACAATTTTGTATTACGTGAGTGCATTTAATATTGAATTTGCATTAAGAGCCCAAGCGGATCGATGTTAGCACAATGAAGAAAATTAATTGTAGGGAGAATATCGTATTTTCTCTGAATATAGGTATACACATAGATATTCTATACATATTGCATTGCGTATAGAGTTCTTGTAAATATTTATTTGCTTCTCCGAAGAATACATTAAATTCAATTTTTTATACGTTTTTTTTTACCATATGCTCGAGAAACTTTTTAGAAAGTTTATACACTGTTGAATAAACTGATTAAACCTCGGGAAAGTTCAATAAACAAAGGGCACCTTTTTATTTTCGAGATGGTTTTATATTACGGATATTAGAAATCTATAATAAAAAAATTGTCGTTGAAGTTAAAATAGGGCCCGTATAACTTTTATATTATCTATTATAAATAAGTGACTATTATTCTCAATGTTCAATGTGTGAAACTATTGTTGCAATATATTACAGAGATAAATACTACAATATTAATATCATCTGAGTAAACTATATTTATAATTATAGCACACTATAATTATTGAATATCATTTATGTTTGCTGATTTGATCCTTAATTTTATCAATAGATTAGTTCGGGACATATTAGAAGTTTATTTTATCACTTTGATCCTAGAACACACGAAAGGAAAGTGTCGCAGAAACAATATTTCTCTTCTTTTGAAAAATATTCGATAATTGTTTGTCACTTATACCTGGAAGATTACTATTTAATTATTGATTTTGAATTAACAAAATTATTATTAAAAATATGGATGTAGTACACATGTATTTGTAGGACATTCCAGAGTCGCTGCAAGGTCAAATAAATTGCATCGTGATGTTCCCCTTGACATCGTACGACTGTTGTATAAAACGTTTTTTAATATTATTCATAATTTTCGAGATATGATTACTCTATCCATATTTTGAATAACTTCTTTGCGAAACGAAAATTCGGAAATTTAATAGAAATACTAAAGGTACATACAGCATTTTGGTAAATTTTTAAACTAAGAGTAATAGTGTTATTTTCACATTTTCGATTTAACGTGTTTTCTAGTCTCCCTCTCCCCCATATTTCATACAACAGCTGAAGGCTCTGAAATTCCATGGTCAATAGAGCTTAATCATTATATAATTAGTTAATATGTTTACATAAAAATATAATTATAATAATTGATTTTGTAAAATACTATTTTCCATAGATTTTCTTTGCATTTGCTTGTTCGTCAACTATACTACTGTGAATATTTTATTCAATGCTCTAAATATTTATTAATTTCATAAAAAAAACAGTTTCGTAAGCAAGTTTATATTTTCACGTTTACGTTCTATAAAAGAATTGAGAGAAACGAGTACGAATTTATGTATTAGTTAATTATATGAAGTTAACGTAGTACAACTATTACTAATAGAAGGTACATTATTCATATACATATATTTAAAGATTATGAAATAATATATTCTATTACTAATTTGCAAAATATTATTAATTAACTAATTAGTATAAATAATTATTACATAAATTATAGTGTATCTCTCTTTTAATTGTCTAGTACGACTATTCAACGGAAAAGGGTCAATAGAAAAGAAGCATCAACGAATGAAATAATAGAAACCGCGAGGCCCATATAATGTACGATTGATTATAATCAAATAGGTTTTGTTCCCCATTGTTCCATTATTTACTTACCCACTTTTACACGGGACCAGTGTGATATAAAGCACTCGAGTGTGACACGTACCTCTACATGTTACGTGTATTAATAATCGATTATCGAGCGTCAACATTCATTTAACGTTTATACGTTATAAAACTTATACCCGACCACTATTAATACTCTACCCGCGGTACAAAAGTTATGTAAATTTTACGTAAACTTATTGGATATATGTAGTATAAAGGGTAAAGCAACAGTAAACGATCCAACTATGACTGATCAATAATAAAAATGTTATCTGTGTGTGGTTATAGATTACATGGGGTTAATTAGTTTTATCGAAATGTTGTTATCATTTAATTTAACAAGTTTGAGATTATTGAGAAATCTAATATGTGATACTTAGTATATGAAGTATAGCAACTCTATTTCAATGAGATACACAGAATTTTGGTTATTTTTATTCAAATATCAATACAATATTCAATTGTATTTATTCAGAATTGAATTACTGTAATAGTCAAATTAATTTTTTCCTATATCGAACGTTGTACAAGCAATTTATTTTGGACACAGGCATGTTTCTATAACTCTTAACACATAAATTTGGCAGCAGAGATGTTCAGACAGTTATATAATATCTTATCAAATGTTTATACATTATAAAAATAGTCCACAACAATAGGGGACATACATCGAACTGTTCGTATTTGATTTAATAATTGCTAAACATTTTAACGGTAATATCGTACTTTTGTAATAACAGGATATGAATGTTAATAGGTTTGCATTCAGTGTTTTTCGGCGGTTAGGAATTCTATACGAAAGAAAAATCATTGGACTGTTCATTACATACACATTTTCTGTACGAAAGCTTTTGAGCACGTTCTCAGACGATTCGTAAATCGTTCGACATTTTTTACTGATACCATTCAACAGTGTGATAGTACATTTATCGTTTGCGGTAGTATACACAGACATTGAGGGTTCTAAGATATGAAAAATGATGTCTTTGAAAAATAAAGGTTTGATGAAAATCTCCAAGTTTTCATGAGAATATTTTTTTTTAAATAGAATATTAATCGAGATACTTCGTTTCTTATACAATTTTTAATATCTACGTGGAAATCCAATATCATTCGAAATAATTCAGTGATTGTTTATTTTACTTGCTTGCCAGTGTATATTAACATATAATGCAAAATATAAAATAACATTAATGTATTTTTGCTCAGATAATTAAATATTCTTTCTAATTACATACACTACAGAATATATATATTGTTCTATCTCAGAGGACACAAAATATATAATAATGCATAACTAGCGATCATATTTTTGTATTTACTAATCTACAACACAATGAAGAATTTTGAACAAATTATTTCTCGTGTGTATGTAGTATATTTTATACATATATGATTCCTAAAAAATTTCTCATTTTTCGAAGTGGGACCTAATGTACATAATTTTTTAAATGTATAGAAATTGAAACATTAATCCACTTACGTTTAGTTTGTTATGGGACAAAACGTTTGAACTTGTTCCATGAAAGTTGTACAATAATTTTGATAACTCTATAGGAAAAGCAACTAATAGAGGCTTTCCTTTCTTGGATGAAAACACTCGTAACTCGAGCGAACGGTGCTCATAGGAATACACGGGAATATAAGTAATTGTTTACGGTTTCTTTCAAGCACCGGCCCTCCCTGCCTTCCCTCATTTTTCTAGTTACCTGTTTGACCAGTTTTTATTTAGGCAATCTCGTTGCATTATTCCCGTCAGGTATGTGGGTGAAGCTAGAAAGAATGTTTACGGTAATTGCGGAGCCTAATCGAACCTATCTTTACGATGTAAAACGTTCATCGATTGGTGTGCAGCAGGAATAATACGACTGTGTAATTATCCATTCCAAAAAAACGTCAATAGACGTCGAAATGGCGGTTTCTCTTGGGTTAATCGCTTTTATATAAATTCCCAGAAAGGCAAATGTGTTTGTATGATTTAGCTCTGATTTGTTCTTTATTCTTCTCTCGTCGAAGATATTAATTTATTTAATTAGTTGTAATCAGAGAACGGACCCATATTTTATGTGGATGAATTACTTTATCAGAGTTTTTAATCATAGTTCAAACAAGGAAAAAGTCACATTAAAATCGTCGAATCATTTTTATATAATTATGAAAAAATATTAAATAAAGTTAATAATAAATATCTGTGTGCAACGTTTTCGCTCAAAAACATTACTGAAATCGTAATATACATGCTAGATTAGGTAGTGTGTCATTGTACAGTTTGTTTAAAAACGCTAATATAATTATTCATTAAAGAGTAACGTATAAAAAATGAAAATCTCGTGACAAAAAATATATTTGAAGTCTGTTGATCACTATTAATTTAAGTGAACAATTACTGTAACGGTTGGCGATCTTCAAATACCTTCTTAATTACAGTTTTTATTGTTGCTTAACTTACTTTACGGTGATAAACTGTTAACGCTTTTAAACAGCTACAATATTTTTGTGTACAATGAAACACTAACAAATCTGAGATTGTATCCTGCACAATGTTTTTGCGAAGAATCTGCGTGTACAAATATTTATTTACCATATTGACACACAGCTTTTGGATAAATAAAGTCTTTGAATGGCTGAGTCGTGTTATTCCAGAAATAGTGGAACGTGTATAAAAAGCGTAAATACCTATGTAGGTTTTCATTGAAATTCACTGTGAACGGAATTTGTTCAGTCGAATGAACGAAACTATAGATTATATGTAAACATTATATGTTTACAACAGAAGGTATCTGTTACTATGAATGTGTGCGGTAATGAGCTTTCATAACAGAACTATTGAACACTAGTCGTAACGGCAAATCAGTATTTGGAGATGAATCACAAAATTGAAAATTAACATACAAATATTATTATTTAGCCACTTATGAGTGATCTTAACGAAGTTCATCATATTTATAACTTTTATCTAGAAAACGATTTAACGATTAATCACTGTTCTGTGGAAGCTGATCTAAAATATGTATGCAGTTAAATTTTCTTCAATTTATTTCACTTACAGCAAATTAGTAACAAGTTGTATAAAATCTATGTATTTATAATAATACTTGCATGCAATTTCGGCATCTATAATTATGAATTATAGTTAATTTGATTTGCATTTAGATTTTTGGAAAACGTTTTCGAATACATTATCTGCATTTGTGTCTGAATAACTGTGTACAAAGTTTAGAAAAAGTAACTGTGCTTAATTAAAAATGTAAATAATTACTGAAGACGAGAGGGATTTAAGCAGTACTCAATTCTGAGTAGTACTGATAGCAAAATCAATGTTTTAATTATTTAAATATGATGTAAATTATTGATATTGATAATGTTAGTATAAACAGTGACGTGATAAAAGTTCAAGTTTAAAATTCATTTACAATACTTCGAAATAGCGGATTCCCACTAGTAATTGCTTTCATATGAATTTAGGAAATTGCATACGTTTGAATTACTTCAAGAACAGAATTTAAAATTCAAATATTCCAGGCTGCTTAGCCAGTTTAGATTGACGAACCAATTCGTTCTGTGCAGCGAAGTTCTGAATGAATTAATAAGAACAAAGAAATTCCGATTTTTAGATTCGGAATTAAATCAATGATCAACAAGATATTATTCTGTTGTGAATATATCCATGAATAATATTCTGATAATATTTTAATCATTGATTGAATTTAATTATCGAATCTCGAATATTTTATACAAATATTTAATTATACAAAATAAATCACTATATTTTATTTATTGTTATCAATGTAAACACAACAAGCTATTAGACAATCTCTCTCTTTTATTGTTTAGTTTTCAATAAATTTTCAATATCGTAAAAGTCTTATAATTCACTTATAAATTTGAAAAAGCAGTGCTCAATGAAAGTTTCCTTAAATAAAATTCGACTCGTTTATTTTTACGTATTAAATTTTAGAAATATTTTTTGATCGTTTGTTGTCGTAGTGTCATAAATTCGTAGTGTTGTAAACAGAAGTAACTCGTTACAGTAGTTTTATTTATGAGTTTCTCAGTGTACAGAAATAACTTTATTTGTATATATTATATATTTACATTCAACCTATAAGATAGTGCAACATAATGTCCCGTTTTATATCGGTAGCATTTTAATGAGATTTATTCGACTAAAAACATGTTCGAAAAACACGACGCTTTATTCGTTGTGTAAAATTTCTCATTGTAGCGTATTTATAATGAAATATTCCATACCACTTTATATTGCATATGGATATCCCGCAGGATGGACATTTAAAAGTAGGAGATTAACTTCAGATTACGTATAATATAGTATTATTACGTAACTGTTTTGCGAAATACTTCCTGGTAATACTTTGTCCACGTGTAACTTCTGCAATTTGAAAGATATGAATATTTTTTCACTTCAATTTATTCTTTAGGAAAACTTTTTAAAAATTAGAGTAATACTATTATATATTTTATAAAAATAAATAAATAGTATACGTATAATTTGCTCATAACTCTTCTGGAGAATATTCCTCAATCATGAAAGAAACTACAATACACTTTAATCAGTTTACATAACGTAATATATTATTCTAACTGAACGAAGAAACAACAATTTTATAAAAATTTTGTAAAAAAATGTAGATATTGATTATTTGTTTAAAATTATTTCAATGGTGAAATAGTTTATTAAATGACTGGCCAACTACTTCCAATTTAATATAATACAGTCTATACCGTTAAGTATGGGATTAGTTTAATCTTTTGAATAATTTCATCTAGTATATCGAAGTGTAATTAATTAATTTAGCTAATGCCAGAATCATTTGGGAGTATATTAATAATTGTATTAAAGCAAACAGTAAATTCAATTAATATTTCTATAATATATAGGAATTTATCGAATTTTAAACTCTTAACTGCGGAATTTAGTTTTAAAAATCATCCACAGACTGCAGAATTAACATCAAGCAATGACGAGTATACACGTCGAACGCAGGGAAAATGGATCTATTATAAATTTTACGAAAAACGAGGAAGAATTACATTTTTATTTGATAAAAAATTGACAATTTATTCTTGAAAAGGTTATTATTATTGCACCGCAATAGAAATTTGGATTGACGTGTATACACGTCGAACGCAGTTAACTGGTTAAGGAAACTATGCAAAATTTAAGCCTCGCACTTTAGTTTATTATTCCTTTAAGAAGTATCTCTAAATTTACATAAATATTTGATTTTCAACATGCAAGAAAATGAATAGTCCTATTCTTGTATAATGTTTCGATAATTATTACGTTCGTATTTTACAAATTAAATTAGATCGGAGATACCATCCAATTAAGGAGAGAAGTACTTGTGTATAACTCGATTGGAATATACGAACACTGAGGATATTAAATTAGTTTGCATACTTTTCCAATAAAAAATACGATTGGTACATATAAATTAAATATGAAATTACTGTGAGCTAATTGTTCAATAAATTGATTCAGAAATATTTGCTTTTAGATCCAATAGACCCAAACAGTGCATAACGGGTAAATAAATGTTTCAAATCTGTCGTCAAGGATTTAATAGAACGCATACAAACTTTTCATTTGAACAATAATTGAATATAAAAGCAGTCTCAAATATAGGAATAATAAAATTGAAAGTGGTGTTGCGCAATACTGACAAGCATGTTGAACGTTATATACTTACATACATATATATGTATATACATATATGTAGCACGCAATTACCATTTATTCGTTGTCAAGAAATAGGAGGAGAACGTTGCATAGGCATCTATACGAATCCATTCGAGTACACTTGCATGAAAGAAAATATTAAATATTTCGTACTGTCTCTTTGTACAGGTGCATTCGATAAACTGGAACATAACGCTGTTACATTCACAGTGCAGAATATGTAAATGTATTCGTTTGGCAGTAGTCCATAGTTGGTAAAACGTATAGTTTTTCTTGCCGTATGTAATACAATTCTACAATATCAATGCGTTTTGAAATCATGATGAATCCAATCGTTTAATCGAACATACTTTGATACTAAATATAGAAAATCTTATTCGACTGGCAACTACAAATGTTTGAAAACCTAACAAACGTAGCGATATAAACAAAATTTGTATATCAATTCCTTTCAGTATGTCAACGTGTTAATTAATTTAACAATCAGTAGTTTGACTGCATTCTTGACTGACATCGGAGTGAACTGAGAATTTACACAAGTTTGAATGTTACATGTGTACACAAAACTGCTTCCTATTATATATTTTCTCTTGATCTGAAAATAAGATTACAATGTTATCAAACTTCATGAAAATGTTTATCTCATTGAGTTTATACATTTATGTGTGTCACAAATGGATAAACAACTGCAGTTTGCTAGTAGAGTTTGAGATATTCTCTTTAAAAATTGAATATAATATGAAGTTCACGATGTTTTAACATTCCCTTTTGTGGTTTAGAAAATTTTACAAGCATAGATCCTTTTAAATGCAGTAAAAAATATATTTTCTTTTTCCGTTACGTTTACTCCAGTTCGTACAGTATTCATTAAATGTTTTATACGATCAGGGTATTATACTACCATAACAAAGTGATCAAAATATTTTCGATTACTATGGAGTATTCAAGGATGTAATATTTAAAGGAGAAATGGTAAATATTTCTACTGTTTGTGTTACGAAATACGATAACATTTCTGTTTTAATACTTCTTCTTCTGGAATAATATCTACAAATTTACAAATTCGTTATTTGCTTGATACCATTAAGTAAGTCGTACTTTTAAGTAAAATACTCTTAAAAAGCTATATCAAATACTGGCAAACTATGTGTTTTCGAACATTTTTATATGCTATAAATGCATAAAGTCTCCCACTCTACACGCTACTTACACTCACCGTCTAAAAATACGAGACCAGGTCTCTCTTAACGAAGAAAGAAACTATTCTGCAGAAGTTTAATGAAACATGGACATTGTACATAGATACCGACTCCAGAAAATCCATTATATCGTGCAATATAATATTACTCTTGTCGTGTAACCATGAATCCCGACTTCATTTTCAATCTATATATCGTTATACCTTGTAACCACAGTTATTAGGCAGAGGCAAAATAAGCTGAGAATTTTTGTATCTGCTCTTGATCGCTTCATTCAATTCATTTTGTGCATGTACACACGAAATATTTCAGTATCGTAGTATTTATGAATTTTTTTGATTAATACTGGTCGATCCCGTGAATCGTACAAGCAATTGTTTATTCAGATTTATAAGAATAATAACGAGCTTCTAAATTGAAGATTGTATCATCAAACCGTTTAGTTTAGTCCTCACGATGACGGAGTTTCGGAATCGCGTGTTTCGCGGGAGATCGGTTCGTTTCGGTGGGAATCGGCTCGCTTCGCTCGAGCGAACATCGCGGTACCAACACGAGCCGGAGAATTTGAAGCCAGGGCTCTCGTTGCCTGCTATGCCTTTTCTCTTTCGTCGTATGTTTCTTTTTCTCTCTCTCTTTCTCCTTCCTTTCGTCATCGGCGCCTCTCTTTTTCTTGCCATTCTACCATTTCCCTTGTTCACCGTAGTGCCCCTTCTTGCATTCGTTCGTTCGTTCGTTACGTTGCCTAGCCCTGGGAATGCGCGGTCGCTGTACCTCTCTCTTTCTCCCGCTTACTTGCCTGCTCCCTCCCGTCGTTTCTCTCTTTCTCTCTCTCTCTCTCCCCTCTCGCGTTCCATCTCTGTTTCACTCGCTCATGCGTCTTATTGACCCGGACCCGGTTCCTCTTCTCCTCTCTCTCGATTCGCCGGGTTGCCTCCGACTCACCCGCCTCTTGATTGGGGGTTGAGTGGGAAGAAAGGAAGCCCGATGTATAAATCCTATGATATACATTTTCATTTTCTCTTGTCTATGCGTCATCCGAAAAAATTCCAACTTCAAATCACACCATGATTTTGCGTAGCTTCGCCCCAGCGTCGTCGTCAGACATTTTGAACATGCAACAACGCGAAGGGATTCGTCTCGTGATTTTCACATTAATCGATCTGATCCTTTTCAACGTCGATTAATAGTTTCAACGATTACTTTATCCGACAATAGTTACATCGAATAACGCTGTAGTTTATTTCGCGTCACTGTTAACGTACATTTAGCTGTGTGGAACAGTAACGTAACGTTGACTCGAACATCGATAGGTTGCACAAAAGTGGTTCCAATTGACGAGGCAATTATTATCGTAGCATTGGATTGCAAACTACATTTACTATATCTTTTTTCTGAAATTGCTGGACAAGTAACTTTCATTTGTAAGGCATAATTTAATTTAATAATAGATTAGTTAGTTGTTTGTTTGATCACGTCAGAGACGATTAAGTCGCGTGTCTAATAGTAGCATATAAATATTGAGGGGGATGTTTAATTAACCATGAAATATATTCATGAATTGTCGGGACTCTGGAATCGAATCTATTTTTAAACGAAGCTTTTATAAGAAATTTAAATTGAATAATCACGTTATTAAATAGTGGGGGTTTCGTTTGAGGTATAGCATTCGTCTGGGAGTACTTTCTACACATCTGAATGGAATATGCGAAGGCTGGAAGCATAGTACCGTTCCGTTGAACGAAAAATTATTAACGAATTCCCCCGTCGCGCGATCCTCGAGAAAATGAAAAAGTTCTTCCGTATCGACTGACAAGTAACACAGAGAGAAGCAAGTCGTTCTTCGGTCGGTAAAGCGGACTTGACACGCAGGAAAAAGGGTGCGCGAAAAGCAGGAAGTGCCAATGTGGAGCAAATTCCAGTAGCCGTAGCAGTGTAACGAAACTAAGAAGGGTAAAAAAAAAGGCGCGAGAAGAAAGCGCACGGCGACAAGTCAGAGAGTTGGTGTATCTTCCTCTCCCTTTAGCCTCTCTTCCTCTGCCTAAAAGTTGACCTCGAGTTTCAAGGGTAGAGAAGGGTTTGCAGTCGTTTACCCCTCTACCAGGGACTACGAGCCATGGCTCTCGAATTCTCTACGAACGGAAGAGAGAAAGCGACGTTGCCTCGATGTCAGTAGTGGTAGTCTCCCGCCATCCCCACCACCACTGTAATGTAGTTCGATTGGTCGGCGTGCTCGGGTTTTCCTTTGTGAGCGGGCGGGTGAAAGCGTGGCTTGGCAACGCTGTACGAGTTCGCCGGCGTCCGCTGGAAGGAAGGCTAAGCTTGTGCGAGAGAGAGAGAGAGAGAAGGACGGCGAAACGCAGAGAAAGAGACAAACAGACAAGTAGCGAGCGAGACTTCAGGTCGAATGGAAGGGGATCGAGTTGGAGAAAGAGAAAGAGAGAGAGAGAATATACAAGCGTCCAGCCAGCCCGTCCTCGCCAGGTTCGCCCTCTGTGTGTGCGGCATCGCGTGTAGAGTCGGTGACGAGAGAAGCAATCCGCGCGTAAGCTTCTCCATGTGAAAAAGCTATTACGCGTTTCCCTACCACTGTGCAGCAGTCAGCGTCGGTGTGCATATATACACGTAAAAGAAGCATTGCGTCTCTACGCGCGCGTGGTGTCGCATAGAGTGCGTAATTAGCGGCGTGTGTACAAGCAAGTAAAAGGGACGTCACGTTTCCGAAGAAGAAACCTCTCCAACACACCATATACATATATATATATATGTATCTACATATTCCTTTGAACCTTTACGAAGGGTACAGGAGAGAGAGAACAGTGTGCGCGTATAAATGAATGAGAGAATAGAATTTCGTATGCCTAATACTTTGATTAGAATATCATCGAGAAGAAACGCTGTGTTTCTCGAATGAAAGGCTCCCATGAGTTCCTAGGGGAGGGCAGAAAAGAGAAAGAGAGATAGAGTGAGGGAGGGCAACCGAACGGGCGTTAGAGAAAGAGAGAGGCAGACCGTGTGCGGGAAGGGAGAACGAAGAGAGACACCAGGCAAGAGAAAGAGGGAGAAAAAGAGAGACGGAGAGACGCTCTGTATCTGTCGATGGTGGGGAGACAGAGGGAAAAAGAAAGAGCTAGAAGGGGAGAGAGAGCGCCCTCCCCTACCCACCCGCCCGCCCTCCTCCTCTACCCGCCGTACCTACTCACGGAGCTAACGAACGGTTGAGCGTAGCGTCGAGGAGACCGCATCCCAAGTATAACGTACGTATTCACGAGGACCTTCTCCTATACATCGTGGAAAAAGCGTGTATGAAGCCGCCTGTGCTACCAGGAGTACTAGTAGTGATCGTGTAGTGCGCCGGCTGGACAAGAGAAACGTGGTGTGACGACAGTGAGAGAGAGAGAGAGCGAGAGAGAGAAAAAGAGAGAGAGAGAGAACGAGAGAAAGAAAGAGAACACACGGGTAACGCGTGCGGTGCGTGTCGCGATACACACGACGGCCACGAACAAGACTCCGTGCGAATGTGAGGGTACCGTGCTCGTATACATGCATGTGGGGTGTCCGCGTATACACCTTGTGAGAGAGAGCGAGTGAGCGAGAGTGCGTGCGTGCGTACGCGCGCGCGCAGCGTGTGCGTGCCTGTATGTCCTGTACAAGGGAGACAGAAGAGCGTATGCGTGTTGGTGGTGTGAGTGCGTGAGTCGTGTAATTTTCTTCGTGTGTCCTTCTTCTTTTCGTTGTCGGTGGGACGGTTCGGCAAACGAGGCCGAAGTGACAGACAGATCGTCCGCGTGTACGATATGTCGGAACACCACCGCGTAGCCGGTGGCTGGGGCACAGCAAGCCCAGGAAACCGCGAGGATGCCTCCGGTGGTACCGCCTGGTGGTCTTCAGGTTTAAATACTGTATCTGCTGAACAACAACAACAGCAACAACAGCAGCAACAACAACAAAATTTACACCAACACCTGATGAACCAACAGCAGCAGCTATCGCAGCAACAGCAAGCTCAACAGCAGCAACATCATCAGGATATCGTTAGAAGTACAGCTGCCGCTACACAGCAGCTTTTCTCCTACAAGATGGCCTCCAGCTTTCAGAACCCAGCCACCACGGGCACGCAGTCGAATCCCGTCTCGACGTCTACGCCGGTTGGCTCCTGCATGAGGGGAGGCTATGATTATAGATTAGGAACGGGGCCTGGATCAGGCGGAGGTGTACCTGGTACACCTTCCGCACCACCGCCTGGCGTACAGTGGTGGTACCCAGGTGGAGTTATGGACGCCGGACAGAACAACCTGCATCAGCAATTGCAGGGCCAACAACAGCAGCACCTCTCGCCCATTACCACACAAACGTCCACGCCCCCCGTTATGTCCTCGGTATGTTGCGAACACGATCGACCCCCTTTTTTTATATGCTTCTTCATTTCTCGTTCTTGCCTGCTTTTCAGTTTTATTTCTCTCGTTCGTTTTCTTCTTTTCGCCTAAGTCTTTTGATTGCTTTGACCGGACACTGGATTATTTTTTTTCGGTTACGGAAGAACCGATATCACGCCTTTATGCATTTGGAATGGGTACCGGGATTGGTACACTCGTGGCTTTCATACGTATAGATATATTTCGTGATCTTGGTCAAGCAATGGACCCTAATGCTCCTAAAGTAGTATCATGTCGGGGTTCTTACTTATTAATGATTTATTGTGTTTCTTTGCGTAGATTAATGCAAATATTCACTACTTTTTAGCATTTAATCGAAAAAGAACATATATATATGCTTTAATTTTCTACGTTTTAAGAAAACATTTAGCGATGCGCTCAGTTACATGCGGACGCTACGCTTTCGGTTCGAAAATCATCAACCGAGAATTTATTTTTCTAGCAAAAACAATGAAATTCATTAATTCATTCATATACTCATTTAGATTTGCAGATGTTGGTAAGATTATATTACGGTTTGAAAAGACCTTTTATTACACACATTTGAAACTGTTTTTGTGATACATTTTCCTGAAAATATGTACGTTCGTTTAACCTTGCTTTACCTAGGGTTAGAGGAAACCATATTTATATCGTAGCATTCTGAAGGAATCGCCCTTTCCTGGTTTCCCGATGCTATTTGAACATAAATATTGAGTAATAGCTAATGGAATTTCATGGAAAATTCCTTTCGAAATTGATGTTTTTCGTAGTAAATTATTGTTTAGGAAATATAATTTTTTTGTTGTTGAAATGTTTACAGTGGTCGGCGTTGATCGGTTTCTCCAGCTTTCAGAAAATCTTAATAACCGATTCTATCGTGGCTGCTTTTGCACGACCGTCTGCGTTTCATCCTGACTCGCGTCCCTTGCCCCACCGACCGTTGTCCGCTATTGATTCCGGGTTTCGTGCGGCCTTCTTCGTATGTACGTTCGTACAGCGGCTCTTGCCGCGCTGGGCCCGGTTCCCTTCCTTTTTTTTCGATCACGCCGTTCCACGTCTCTTGTTCGGTCATTATTAAAAATTGACGCCAACTTTTCCGTCTGGGCGTAAATTCCTTATGAAAATTGAACGTCGCTTCCACGAAAATTCTAACTGTTCGAAAGCCGCTACGCCCGCTGTCCTTTATTTTGTGGTCAATTCTACCTGGAACCTGAAATTTTGTGAAAATAACGGTTTTAGCCATTCAGCACCGTTTGGGAAAATGTGACTCGAAGCTTAACCGTAGGCACCGTCGTATACATTGATGAGCAGTCTATAAAATATAATTTTTGCAAGGGTACGGCTGCATAAGTTCTGTACAGCCAAAATTAAGACAACTGATTTGTTTATTACGTAAAGTTATTTAAATAAGAAACTGATGAAGGTTAAAAAATATTTGAATAGTTTAGCAATTGTTCTAGCAATATTTAAACAATCTTACATAAGGAAACAGATAGTTCTTCGTTACCTATTTGTAGTTTATTCTACAATATGGTGCAATCTATTTTTACTGCTTAGCTTTTTATATTAATTCAAAGTATCGGCTTCAGAAATAATGATTGTATTGGTGTCTAAATATTTACATCACTGTTGAAATATTGATACTACTGTCTATTCAAAAATTATTTCTTTCAATTACTTGCAATATTCAGTTAATATTTTTTCTACACGTTTTTACTTTCTCACGGTTAGATATGTGTTCTGATATTAATTTCTTGAATCTAGGTATAACTTATTTGATTGTGTCAATTTACGTTTTACTCGTGCATAGTGAACAATGGAAATTTTGATAAAGAGTCTTTTAGAATTGCTTTTGTTTCTGAAAAGGAAAGAAATTTCATTAACTTTGCACGGTGATTATAAATGCGCGGATATATTCATTTTACGACCAGTAATTTAGTCCTTCGTAATTAGATACAAAAGTTTCGATCAATAGTCTCCCTATTTGCTATGAAAGGGGCATGTTTTACCTCCGGTGAAGACGAAAGAATTTTATTTCCCAGTGTTTCTGGCTGCCTGAAAATTCAATTTAAGGCGTTTCTGTTCGTTCCGTTCTCTTTCATGACTGTAAATGAAAATTGTCTACAATCAACGATCGTTTATTTTATTCAGAGGTACACAAACTGAAAATTTGTTGTTCAGCGATTTCTTTTTATTCTATTTCCAACGAAATTAAGAAACTCCGAATAATTGAATAATGTATAAACTATAGTTGGTATTCGAATGTTTAAGAAATTAGAATCTGTTTTGTGTTCAATAGTGACTGGATATTTTTAGACGTATTATATATTCCATGTTATTCTGATCCTTTTTTGCACCTCAGCTACTAGCGTTACGATATTATGTATACAATTTAAATTGTCCAATGATTTACAATTTTATCTTGTGGAAAAAACTATGAATTATTTAACTCCAGGATAAAATTAGTTTGCAACAGTAGAAAGAAACGGAGACATACCAGATCTGGGCAATATTCGTAAAATAATAGTTCATTTCACAATATCAATTTTTTTATTCAATAAAAATTCACAGAATATATCCGGTAATTTTACAGAGTAAAAAATTCAATACTTTACAAGAAAATGGAAATGTTCTATATCTTAAAGTACATAATATAACATGAGGTATAGTTAATTGATTATTAATGAGAAGAACCGAAAGTTTGATACATTACGCGTTCATTTAAATTTTTTTTTACATTTTGTTTATTTCAAGTATTGTTATGTTACATTTATTTGAAATATTTTCTATTTTCCATTTATTTTACGTATTCCAATGTTTTATGTTTACTTCATGTATTTTAATATGTTACATCAGATAATTTATGTACAGGTCTGGTACACATCTCTGTTTCGGCAATGGCTATCTGGATGTAATCGGAAAATATCGGTACAGTAGTTGTTTTTTGTATTTCGGTACAAGTTTTTTTTTCATTATTTAACGTCGCTTTTTTAATTCTTACGTGAAAATTATTTCGCGACGTGACCTATAGTTTAGAATAAAGGTGGGTTCCGAACCACCTTCGGCACCACAGTATTTAGATGGCACATGGAATATTTCCAGAGGTTTCAGTACAAGTTCTTGGTTACAACATTTTTTTTGTATTTACACGAACCAGAATATCGACCGGATGGTATAGAAATAGGAAACCAGTGTAAACAGTCGTATTTTCCAGATGCAATTGAACAAATCTGAAATTGTCTTTTAAATTATTTTAAACATTTGTCTTGCATGTGATAATTAAGTTCGAAAAAAGGGATTGATAATCATTGATACGGAATATTCGATTAGAATTAAAGTTTGTGGACAAATTCATAAAATATTTGAATATGTTTAGCAATATGTATTTAGATAAATTCTCCTTTTTAGCCTTTTTCTATGAACTCTTCTGATTTTTGTTGAGTTTTTCGTATTTGCTTTCATATTAAAAATCTTATACATCGTACATGAAAGAGTATCGAAAATGTATTTGGAGCAATATTAAAAGCGGGACTGAAATGAAAGTTAAGATTGAAGTCCGTATCTATCAGACGAAGAGAAAGTCGGAAAGTGGTCCGAAAATTCAAGATTATGGTGATAGAGGTAAATGGAAGAGGCCAACTTGTGTTCCTCCACGTGTACGCGTGTAAAGCGGTGTAAGAACTTTTTGAAAAATTCCGCTGGGTTTTTTTCTCTTCCTTTTGTTTACGCTTAATTTTCTTCGTAAGAAATTTAATTAATTTATAAATGGGGAGGCAAAATAATTCAAATAAGATAATACAGATATACTTTGTTTGTAGACTGATCAAATTCCAGTTCAACTTTTCAAACAAAGAGTATTTAAAACTTGTTAATAATGTTCCATTTTATGAAGATTGCATTACTTGCCGCTAAATATGACGGTATTATTTAACTTTGTTTGGATAATTTAATACGTTTTTCTATCGGACGTTTAAATATTCACTCAAGTAATGAAATATTTAAGGTTTAACTTCTCAGAGGTGAAACCAATCGATTTTTCATAAATGTCTGACTTTTGATATTTTTCAGAAATGTGTTATTATGCGTTGTACTTTGTTGTGTCGAATCTTATCATTTTCAGGAACTAAAGTTTACACGATTCACTGTGTAATACATGTTAACAATATCAATTTTTCTGTTTCTTTTTTCTTTAGTTAGGTTTTCAAGAAATTCATCTGTTTCTCAAAACACTAAGATACTGAGCAATTTCTTAGCGTTTTGTCAGAAATTTCTATCACACACGTTTTCTTCTATCACTGGTTATATTTCTCGCGAAATTGCATACTTTATTAATTGGTATATTCAATCATGATCGTATGTAGTTATTCAAAATTAATCAAGCTAAATGATAAATGGATATCAAATTCAACTAAATGTATGAAATCAATTTTAATTTGAAAATTTAATATTATATTTCTACTTGACAATGAAATCTACAGTTTGCTCAATGTAGGGACTGTAAATGTGAATGTTTCTTTTGAAAACACTGTCATTATATACATTCAAATAGTTAAAGGTAATAAACGGCATGTGTACATTAATGTTTCAATGGCAACAGATTTGTTTATTGCCGTGTATTTAATCCAAAATATTGACAAAGTTAGCATTCTTTAAAAACTTTATATTAATTTGTTATTGGGTGAACTCGTATGTTTCTCCTCATACTGAAAAATTATTGAATGATAA
This sequence comes from Lasioglossum vierecki, assembly GCA_028455595.1. Classification (NCBI taxonomy): domain Eukaryota; kingdom Metazoa; phylum Arthropoda; class Insecta; order Hymenoptera; family Halictidae; genus Lasioglossum; species Lasioglossum vierecki. The sequence continues at coordinate 23,974,090 of CM052336.1, read as the reverse complement.
CCATATAATGTTAACTGTGAATGAAATGGTTGAAAGAAATTTTAAAAAATGGGGTAATAATTTCAGTATTTTAAAAACAGCTTTTACTTACTTTTCCAGCTTGCAACAAATTAAGCAATGTTATAACGTGTTTTTTTAATTATAGGATATTTTAAACATACGCGAATAACGCTTGAAACACAAAAGAAATGTAGCAATCGTTTATAGGAATCAACCATGCGTTGAAACTATTCCTGAATGCGTGTGTTTCCTTTTGTGCTCGTAGACTGACGTTCGAACAGTTCATTTCAATTGATTCCGAGAACGATTAAGTTCCATGGACTTGTACAAGATTCAAGTTAAGGAAAAACTATATAAAGAGATGACTTTTTAAATTATAAGATAACACCAATGCATAAATTTATATCAGTTCTTCATTTATTTCGAGTTATTGATTTCAATTAATTCTGTTGACTTTAATTAGTTTGTGGAGTGGTTCGAAGTACTTTCTGTTGCTTAGAAAATAATTACGTTAATTGCAAGTTCAAATTTTCCTTTCACAGACAATATTTCTTCAGAGAATTTTTACTTAAGAAAATAAACTTTGTGTCTTCAAGCACATTCTCATTTCCGTATACTCTGTTTTATGAAATATTAGAATTACTAAATATTTCATTATTGTATTCATTACATTAAAAGCACAAGAGAAATTATATATCACTTTTATTTAAAGTTTTTTTTATATAAATTTACAAAGAAGAATAATCACACGCTTTCTTATGATAGTATGAATTTTTTAATGTAAATATTTACATTGCAAAATTAATTTATCGTTACCGAGTTAGCAGTGCAACGTAATTGTTGTTTCAAAATACATAATTTTAAAGTATGGGAATATGTACAGAATATTCATGATTGCAGAAAATTAATAAAATAATTAATAAAACTTTTATTTCGAAATCAATAATTAATCATTCTTTTTATTAGCATTCTCAAGCATGAAAACAATGAGGAAGAATTCATTAGTCACCGCATAAAACAGAGATGATGCGCACAACTGAGTTAACTGGCAAATTGCGAATTTGCATTCTTATTATACGAAATTTTTGTTCATCGTGGAATTCCATTTTGGTTTTAATCTTCTGCAATAGAACAGAGTAATTCCTATTTCCGAATAAATTTTAAAAAACTGGAACGATAAAATGGAGTCGGTGAAAATGCTAGCAGATGAACGTCATCAACTTAGGCTAATAAAACTAGAACTCTGGTATGAAATGAAAAATTTATTAACGCATATTAAATGCTTACGTAATATTCCTCATTTTTATAAACTACTATAACAGTTATCATTTAAAGATATATTATTTTAGGATTTCTGTAGACTAATTTACAATTGCAATATATGTGTTTCGTTTAGAAATTTAGGGAATAGCAAAAATTATGATAATGTTTTAGTATCACCAAATTATTTAGAAAATTATAAGTTTCAAAATTAACTTGTTTCCTTGTTTACTGTAAATTATTGTTGCATCTAAAATCTTATTTACATTTCGTTTTTCGTAATTTAGCTCGCGTGTGTATGATAGTTCAATGAAATTTTATATCTAAGATCTAGACATCCAATTTCTATCTGATCGTTCGTTAGCTGCTAACATGCGATCTAATTTTATCTACATCCACCAGATTTATTCGAACTCAATCAGTCCGAATCTCGATGATTTTTTAAAGTCTGCGCTGAGATGAAGCTATATGTAAATTACTGAAATTATCGTTGTTCAAACATTGGAGAAAACGTGTTTATATTAGGTTTCTGTAAAGTGTTAATACATTCGCTAAAACAACGTGTTTTTTCATATTGAAATTGGTAAATATTTATGAAAAGAAATGATTTGTTAGTACATCAGTGACTCAAATCACTGTTTATGATTAAATAATTAATGTAGAAAGTTTGAAAACCAAATAAAAACTAAAATTTTCATTAAACAGAACGAAAGTGGTACATTTCAATTTAAAATATCTACATTAGGTATAATTATTAAAAGGTTGCAGTAAGCGAATTATTTGTAGAGAGAAACAGTATTTAAAAGTTTCGTGTTGTTGTTTAAAAAATCAGCTTGATTATTAGATCTATTCATTGAAAAATCTGCTTATTTTCATGATTACAAACCTCATGTTTATTCAATCAAGAATGAGGTAATAGATTCTTGTACTTTATTTCTTTTGCAATACTCTCTGCTCGTACACAGCGGGAAGAAACAGTTTTAGTTCACTAATGTACTTTTTGCATTAAGCACACAGATAATATTTTTTATCATAATTACTTTCGTTCATACACGAACCCTGGCATTATGTTGTATTAACCCTTGCGGTGTTTAGGCAAGGACCAACGTGTTTAATTCATAAAATTTTCAATACGAACACACACTACAAGTAATAGAAGATACAATATAAGAAATAGTTAATTGTTTAAAGCAGGAGTCATATATAATTCTATGTAAAAAAAAAAACAGATAAAATTCAAGTCCTATAGTCGACGCTGCCTTCAATTAATACAATCAGTTTTATATAATATTTTTGATAACATAGTCTGAGATTAAATGTGATTATGTGAAATACTTTTTAATATGTTGAACTTATTTAAAAATTGCATATTTATTTAGACGAATACATGTTCACGAATGTAGTTCAGACGTGCTTTGCATTCACATTTAATATAAATCTACATACGCATTATAAAATATCTACACGCCCTGCACTCGTGCCGTAATATCTTAATGTTGTGCATAACGCTTCGCATGTAAAATCAGGATTTTATTAGTTATAGAATTTGGTTCTGAAGATTCTGTGTTCACATTGTAATAATTTTACATATTTCATTTGTATTTCTCGATATACTTTTGTTTTTTTGTTGGACTTGTTATAATTTTTCTTAATAAAACCTGCTCGAAAAGTACTATATTTCTTAAAAAAAAGTAGAAGATATTGTTCATATCCTCATAAAGGATGTAGATAAAAAATTCTGATATGATATATAAAAGTTATATAAAATGATTTATGAGAGTTAGGATTTAAATATAGTTTAACCTTTGTCTGACGCAATTTTTTATAAAGTTCAAGGGAAGTCTTGGAACTTCTATACTGTAAATATTGTAATTCTCGTACTGCGCATCTTTTAATCTGTCGAATCGTCTCCAATATTTAAATATTAAAAGATCTACCAGTTTGGGAACTACGAATTCTTACAATCCTACACTCTGATAATACAATAGTTAAATGCATTTCAATTAAAACTATAATTGTTTAACTGGGGCAACTAGATTTTAGTTACAGTAAAAGCGTTCAGCTTATATTCGAAAAATTTAATCTTTACGAGTTCTAAAATTAGTTAATTCTTTCTCCTTCACTTTGAAATATTTTCGAGTAAATTAATTGCATATTGTACAACACTGATTAATTTTCCACACGTTTTAATTTTTTACATAAAGTAATGCATTTACATATTTTTTTTAGAAAAGTTTGCAACAATTGTCTTCTTTCTATTAAACTTATAGGACCGCTGAAGTCCTATGTTTTGTGGGAAATTATTCAAGAAATTTGTCCATTCTTTTCCCGACTGTTTCTTCGAGTATCAACGAGTCTTTATAAATTGATTTTAGGCAATCTATGGCACGAATCTTTTTAAAATTATAGGGTTACTTTACCACAATATTAAAGTAATCAAACAATTTTATTTTGACTCAAAAGGGCTATAAATAATGTTGATGTAGTAGCTTATGCCCAACCCCTCGGTGAGAAAGTTGTACCACGTCATGCGACATAGCGCAGGCTGTGCTCATCAGAAACTCAAAATCCAAAGATATTTAATTTAAGAATATGCACACTGTTCATGCACGTCCGCGAACATTTTTGCATTGCTGCCAGGTGTCAAGGTCTAGTTCAAACATCACGTGCAGTATAGAGTTTCGTTGATCACGCCCACTAAAAAATTACACAATTTTGATTATTTTTAGGTGAAACCCCTAGTAGCACAAAAATATTAGATATTTTTTTCAAATATTGGAAAAATATGTTTTAAGCCACATTCTTTTTATATGAGAAAAATATTGGATCTAAATATTGTATACATGTACAAGAATAAAAATTGTCTGTATATTAGGAAAAAATATTCTGCTTCTAATATTAAATAAAGATTCATTTAATATTCAGAAAAAAATATTTTCCTCGTAACATGAAATAGATATTTCCTGCATATTTAAAAAGAAATATTTGTTACTTAGTATAAAATAAACATTGTATGTATATTTGAATACTAAAAAAAGATTGAATCTCTTTTTAATATTATCTGAATGCGTATACAATATTTTGTGCTATTAGGGACTATAATCTGTAACTTCCCTTAATCTTCCTCTATGGGTTCGACACATTAATTTTGCACTACTTGAACATCATTGCTGTAAGGGTCACTATCCGAAATAGCTTTGAATAATAACCTTATGTAATTAACGTAGGACAACGTTATCGATTTATGCAGAAACAGAGATAGTGATATCTTTATTCTACTACATCAATGTTTCCGTTTATTATGGAAAACTAAGTTTTAAATACTAAAATTTAACCAGCTGGACCCCGCTATGAAACTAAAATAAAGAAAGTAATAAGTGAAAACGTTTGCTCAGGATGACGAGAAGCCCAAGTATACTTTGTGCGACTAGGCAATAAGTCACGAGTGTCGATGGTTTGGGAACAGACTTTCGATAGCACCCTAGAGAATTGTTAAAAATGAATTTAGAACGAGTAAATGTTGTGCAGAAAACACAATTCATCCGAGACATTCTTTTTTTTTAAAGATGTCTAATCCTTTATTATTTATACACATTTTAAAGGAACCTCTTGCTATCTAATATTGCTACAGATTGTCAACTTTTATTGCAATCTTTTTATCCAACCTGAAGCTAATAAGATTTTGTCTGCCAGACTACATCAAAAGACTCCAAGGATTTGATATCATTTTATGTATTCAGTGCAACACGTTGCAACAAAGCAAGAGCTAACTTTGTAACAGTTCGTAACCAAATAAAATGATTACAGTGGCTACAGATAATAAAGACCATTCTAATTATTGATACGTTTATAAATAATACAAGGTATTAATTAAGCTGAGCAGAAAATACAGCAAAGTAATTTGAACTCGAGAATATGGTTTCGTGTTGTTCAGAGTCTTTGTCTTCATATCCGACATATGCACGCAAGCTTAAACTTGACATTTTAAACACCGAATTCATCTCTCTGTAGATTCAGGGAACAAATGACCACAGAAAACACGTTCAGCATCGTTACTGTTTTCCTGTTGAGTGCCGTTGTTCCATTTCTGGTAGACAGTTTCCTATTGTGTCCTCTTACTATTCTTCACCTGAAACGACATGTTTCTTCGTTTATAGAATGACCGTGTCCCTGACATAATATCGAGGCTAAACATTAACAGCTTTAAACAATCAAAAATGTTATCCAAACTGATAACTTGCTTATAGGTAACGCGCCGACATTAAGAAAGATTATGATCATGACTGTGAGGAATTGTCACTATGATGACTAATAAGGGAACATATTCAGTTGATACAAACCGATTTTGATGAAAGTTATGTAAGATATAGTTCTTCGAATAATATTTGAGACGTGTTTTTTTTATCGACAATCATCCACTTTGAAGGAGTGAAAACAACCCTCAAAGTTGGTCAAACCAGTGGTCGAATATATTCGATTTTTTTTTTAATTGTGTGTTTCTAATGTAAAATTTCAAATAAAATTTTTAATATATTGTTTAAACAAAACACGTTTGGTAAAATTTTCTTGCACGACTATATTTTCCATTAAAAACGCACAATTTAAAAAAAAATCGAATATTTTCGACCACAGGTTTCCGAGATATCTTAAAAAATATGGTTTTGACCCCCAACTTCGAGAGCTGTTTTCACCCCTTCAGAGTGAATCAAATATTTTTCGGAAAACTATATCTCACATAAGTTTCATCAAAATTGGTTTGTATCAACTGAATATATTCCCTTGTAAGTTGATTGACCTAATAGTTGGAATTTTTTTTTGGTAAAGTTTAAACATATGTTGTTTGTAGGTTCTATATTTTACACTAATGTGAAGGTATTTTCGTAGAGAAAAGAATATATTGACCACGTCATGTCCCAGAACTGTTGGTCACGTTAATAATTTGGTCGTTTGTTCGATTGCAGCACCAGCTACAGTTAACGCAGCAACAAAATAATCTTCAGCAGAATAACGCTCAAGGCTTGCAACAGCGAGACAATATGCCGAGGGGAAAGGATTCGAAGCCAAGGGGACGGATGACAGCGTATGCGTTCTTCGTGCAGACATGCCGTCAGGAGCACAAAAAGAAACATCCCGAGGAGAAGATCGTTTTCAGGGAGTTCTCCAAAAAGTGTGCAATGAGGTGGAAGGTAAGCCAATCACGTTATCATTCTATTTATACACATGCTCACTGTCAATGTATAATTTACACTCCAGCAAATGCAATTTTCCTGTAATTAGTTCGTTCAGCGTACTTTAGACAATGACAATGGCTTCTAGTCTTGTTTGTTGAAATGTCACTAATTTGCAGTTTATCTTATCTGCTAGCTGCAGTATTATTATGCAATATTTACATTTCTGAAGGAGAGAGAGAGAGAACGAGATTCTCCATAACATAAAAGATTATGACACCGAAATCATTTAAACCAGTCGTTTACTGTTTAAATTAACTTCATCCGAAATTTTTACTTCTAGTATTTTATGCATTTATGGCATAAATAAGTAAAAGAAAAGAGAGTTGTGATACACCGATCTTCATCTTAATTCCAATGTCACCAAATGTAGTTACGCGATTTGTATAATTGGCGAACCTGTCAAATTTAAGGTTCTAAATATAGAGTATCGTGAACTTTTTAATTATTAAACGAATAACTGCTTTTATTTGGTTCTGCTGCTCTATAACAGATAAGGGGAATTTGAATTTTGCCTGAAGATCCGTAGTCTAATTATAACGTGTAAGAAAAACGGCTGTTAAATATTCAATTCTTTTTAATTTTTTAACCTTTTACTTGGGCGAATTTTCACAATTGCTAACATTTACAAAGTGAAAAACATATGCAATTGAGATAACAAAAATTTTACTAGGATTGTAATAGTACACAATTTAGTAAAAGAATTATTTGTTGAATAAGAAGAAAATTTTAAATTTAAAGAACTAATCGTCTCCAGTTGAAAGGTTGATTGTTTCAATAGAATTTGATAATTTACAAATTGTTCGTGTAGTCAGCCTGTGAGAATTATTTATACAACCTTTTAATTTCTTTTTTAATAACGACTCAAGTCGTGATAAATATTCTATATTTAGAACCGGTAGGAATATTCTTACAAGTTGCAAGAATAATATTGTTTTCGATGAGTATTTCACAAACGTTAGATCGCCTTGGAAGTTAATTTCATCGATCGAACGGTTCAATCAGCTCAAAACAAGATAGACACTGCATTATTTTCCTGTGTGATTTTCTATTTATTTTAGTCACTTAAGAATTTAAGAAAAATACGTAACGAGAAAACTATGAACGTCAGGTATATATATGCGCGCGCGCGTGTGTGTGTGTGTGTATTCGTTATTAACACATTCATTGTGCGTCAGCCACCAGAGATTGACGTAGAACTTTCCTCTCACACCGCGTTAGATACCAACGATATATAATATGTAATTAGTCATTGTTGGTAGATGTTAATTACTCTTAATAGTAACAACAATGCAACGTATAAAGTACATTGCTAGAGAAAATATTTTGTGGTAAAGTTTTTATAGTAATTTGAGTATATTAGCAACTTAACATTTCTTGAAATATACAGTAATGTGGTCTTTATTTTTCAACTATCGATTTTTTCTGACCCTAAATAGTGGGTTTTTCAGATTTTCCAGATTCAAGATTTCATGTAATTTTCACACATAACTGCATTTCGTTATTTTCTAAGTATGTTACTGTGCTACTTTCAAAAAATATGAAAAACCGTAAGGGGGAATGCATCCAATCTGAACACATCCAGTTTGATAGAAGTAGTTTTCGGAAATATCTTTGATACATATTTTTCGGCCATTATCCATCTTGAAAGAGTGAAAGCAATCTTCAAAGTTGGACGAGATCCGTGAAAATCAACAAGTTTAAGAACTCTTTTTACCCATTCAACATGGATGATGGTCGAAGGAAATACATATCAAATACTTTTCCGAAAACTGCCTCTCACAGAAATTTCATCAAAATTGGTTCAATTTTTGTATAACTAAATTTGTTTCTATTCAACAGTAGAACTACAATGGAAACGACTGGTTTTAATTCTGTCTTTCTTACTGAAATTGTAAAAATGTTTTCATCAGAGATTTTCGAATGAACTTCTTGATTAAAGCTCGCATTGGAAGTACATAGAATAGTACTTAGAATAAAAATTATAAAGTCTGAATAGATGCAGTATTATTACAAAGCAAAATACATCAGTTGCAATTATCACTTCCTAGTTCTAGTGTTAATAAAATTCTAAAAATGCGATGCGAATATGTATAAATCGAGGGGAATACAGTTTGCCCCCTCTCCGATAGCCAGATTAATGCGTGATCAGTCTACGGTCTTAGTGGGGGATGCTGGAGTATATTCATGGTGTTTGAACGGGATAGTGGAAGGGGAACATGGATAGTGGGATAGTGGATTGTGACAGTTTTTTAAACTATTCATTGCACAAGTGCATTATTTTTCATCTGTATTCATAAAATCCTAATAACGTAATTGAATTTAAACATTTCACAGCAAGGTATTTGCAAAAATAGTAATTCTTCTCATCTTCAATTTTTATGAAATTTAAATATGTACAGCTATACATTTTGAACAACTTCCTTCTTTTCATATATAGGGGTATCGCTTTTAATTTTCGAGATATTTTCAAAAACTATTGCTAACATTGTATTGAATTTTCCGTATTCGTGCATGCTCTGTGACATGACCACACCTCATTTTATTTGCATAATCACTGTAGCAGTCATCCAGAATTTGAACTAGTAATGGAAAATCCAAAGGTAGTCTTTTAAAATTGGAAGCTCAGCTTATATATGTATGACCAGAGTGAGACCCTGTTTTCTTTCTCATCTCTACAGCATGTTTACCAAAAAAAGTAAACAGACGCCGCGCGGAAGTAGGCTTACGTTGCCGCGGAGCGTGCAGGAATACGGAAAATTCAATACAGTATTACACTGGTTCTTAACCGGTGTTTGCGAGCTTTTTGCAAGTGTTCCGTGAAATATATTAAACATATTTTCCAAAAATCGGGATTCCGCAAATTTTTCATGTAATCAAAAATGGTTCCCTGACTTCATAAAGAACTGCAGCAATAGTTTTTTTAAAAAGTTGTTCAAAATGTTGAAATCTATAACGTTTAAATTTCATCAACATCTGAGAGGAGGAGTACCTCTTTCTAAATGATTATCTTTATTTGATCTCATTATAGAAAAAATGTAAAAATTCTAGCAGTAAACTACTGAGGAAAGGAGAATAGTTATTAAAATGCACGAAGGAGACGATTCGTTCAAAAAGCTTTTGAGAAAACTGTAACTGCGTTTAACAAAGACGAGTGTTAAATTTTCAAATTTTCTACCTTCTGCGTAGACAGCTTTTGATAGTAATTTCCAACAGTTCTAAATTACATTGAGGTCCGGGTATAAATTGAAAATTATAGGTAGTAGAGTTCTAAGAAGTGAAAGATAATAAATCCTATGTTTGAACTGATAATTTTGTGAAAAATAATAGTACAACAATAAACTTGGACTTATTTTAAAATTTGGATTCTTTATGCTTTTGCAGATCGTCGTTCATTCGTCGTTCGATCTCGACATTCACGCTGTACCTTATATTATTGCAAAAATGGCAGTATATCTTTCATTCAAAGCTCAATAAATCGACTAGAAAAAAATCGTAGGTCAAGTTTTAAACATTCGTTGTAAAAGAGAAGCTTCAATTTTAAAATTCACGGTGGTTTCAATCATGAGAAAAATTTCTTAACATTTTCATAGATGTTCCAATTTGAAATATTTTTAATCAGAGAAGTTTCTTCAGTTTTTCCCCGTCGCTGAGTCACGTAAAAGTATCTTAGATCAATATCAACGATGAATGGAAAAAATAGAAGGTTTTAAACGAGTCCAGGTATATATTTGTATTATCTTTTTTAATGAAAAGCTATCCACTGTAAAATGGAAATATTTTAGATCGGATAAGATATCTGGTTATTCTGGTGTTAAAATAGCTTCTCGTGCAAAGCGTTGATGCTACTTTTTGTGATTTGGATAGCAAATGTGTGGATTTGCATATGCATCTGCAGTCTAGCGATAAGTACTCGCGTAGAACAGATGCGTGTGTCGTGAAGCAGCAAGACGGTTGAAAAAGAAAACGTCGGACATATTTTTCGGAGAAAGAACTTGGAAATGTGAAACAACGTCGTCATTATGAACAGGTGCCACACTAACATCTGGCCATCCTACTCCTCGAAAAAGGGTGGGAGATACTTTCTGCTGCGTACTTTTCTTATGGACTCCAGGGGCCACATGGTCCTTAGAAGGATTAAAGGCGTTGACCTTCCAGTATTCGTGGCGAAATGTTAGCTTGAGCAGCTGCAAACTTTTAGTCCGACCTTTCGGGAAATGCTTCCCTGCCGAATGCACGTTTTCAGATCATTTTTGTCATCGATCATAAGTACAAGCGGAATGATTCCTAAAAATTCTATGATTCCTATTACCATTAGAAGCTATTTAATTGTATAAATTAATATTTGCTTGCAAAAATTATTCTTATAGTGGCTTATAGTGTAAAAAATAGTATAAAAATTGTTCTTTCTAATTATAGTGGGGTTGTCTATTTATCGCAAATACTATTACAAACTAAGAAAACTAATTTTGCTTATGGTTCCCACAAACCTACCTCATGCACCAGAAGGTTTATGTAAACGTGTAATTTCTGAATATGGAATCACATAAAATTAACTTACCTAAGGAAGTGCATATTTATATGAAAACATTTCTATGAAAGAGATATATCATTAATGTAGTTTCTTATTTTTATTACTTTCACTTTTTAGTAAATAGATCTCGTTGTTACTTTTGCCGAAGGAATAAAAATATTTATTTCTTGTTTCAACTACTCTCATTCAATATTATAAACTGCCGTATTTCGTTTTTTGACTTACAACGATTACATTAACAATTTCGTTTCGATATTCTTTGCCAAGGATAGCAGTGCTGCACCATTTTGAAATATGTAATAATTTCATCACTTTAAAAGTGAATTCTCGTGGGACGTTTTGTTTTCCAATATAATTCGACGTGCGTTCTTGAAATAAAAGAGAAAGGAAACTGTGAAGTAATCGAATAATAAATTCTCCATTTTATTCTTTGTCCCTGACTGTATTTTAGTGATATTCTTTTAAATGAAATTGGGAACACGCGGGAAGTAGGGTAGCTGAATACGTTTTATGCTATTGTACTTAATATAAGAAAATTATTTATCATCGCGAACCTACTCCTTTTCAAGGAATTCTATATTGTTCCACTTATTTCAGTAAAACTCTTTTATATGGAACCTTAAAATAGCGTAAGGAAAGTACCACTGATAAAATACAATAAAATATGATGTTTTTTGAACGTATTATTACTTTTTCTAATAACAAATTTGTTTGATAACAAATTTTTAGTATAAACGAAATTTTGTTGAATGCCTCCATCTCGATATTGAAATTCGAAAATCCATAAGTTGTGTTATTTAAAAACGAATTAATTTTTCAAGCTTTATTATGTATTATAACAATTGTGTAATAACTTAATAATAAATTCATTTTATGCAGGAATATTACAATGTCAGGAAAATAATACTAATACTTGTACTTTCACAGTTAAAGCACAAGCGAAAATCGCGTGTATTATTAATGAAAGGCTTTGTAACATGACTCACAAAAGCAGGCATTGATCGAAAGATTAGCATATTCGTTAGTACTTTTATCATGTTACAAATATACCTATTAACAGTGCCATTTAATTTCGCTATATTTATAATAGAATTTTCACAATATGAAAATACCTTAAAGTTATTTTACCTATTCAAAATGTGGTAACGAATCACTGTGAATTTTACAAACTTATATTATGCAGGATTCCATTATTGCACAGTGAGGTAAACAAAATTTTATACAATTTAATATGATCTCGATTTTATTTTTTTAATCTAATCTAAGGAGTATTTAGTATAATAATGTTCTCGCTTTGCACATTTATTGTTATATGAATGCATAAAAATGTGGTATCTTGTTATCCAAACGGATTTACATTTTTATCACAAAATAGTGTGTAAAATGAACTTCAAACATTTTCAGATTGCGACTACGTTTGACTTTACCTTTATCGACCTACCCTGTCGCACCAATGTCTCTCCGTTCCCGAACCTCCCCGGCTCATCGTATCAAAACCAACTCCAAGTTCGTTTATTACAAATCCACTAACACACTATCAATCTCCAATATCCAACGATAATCAATTTTATAAGCAATCATGGCACAACAAAGACGGTAAAAATACACTTTGATTCTATTGTTAATCGCAATACAAGACGAGTATTATGTAATATTATTTACCTCAAATACAAACGTGAAATTAAAAAAATTCTACAAAGATCAAGAGACTGAAATTTATGTGTATTGCACATATTCGAAATATGTATGTGCTGCACATAAGTAAATATAGGTTGTTTAATTAATTTTTGTTCTCGACTCACTAATGTTCACATAATTTATTGCACATGAACGTGTCTATTCCAATGGAATATATAGGTTTTCTTTTATTTACAAAAATAAAAAAAGCGTAATATTTTTACATTGTCAAGAAATTCGCATAAATACATTATAGTTTATTTCAGTGGTTTCCAAACTTTGTCATTACGCCCTCCTTTAAGAGAGACCTTTCCGAAATTCCCAACGTTATCTTCTGAAAGTTTACTTTACAAGTATAAACCTCGCAGTTTGGAAATCGCTGGTTTATTTAATGAAAATTGAACAATCGTAAACTTATCTCTTACATTAAACATAAGGGTCATTTCTGTAAATATATTACATTTATATCACGCGGGCTGTGCGTCACGCGCCATCTGTGTGAGTGACTGTGAGACACTGGCGGAAGAGAGAGAGAGTGTGAGACTGATGAGAGTCAGAATATACAGAAATGGCTACAGAAGAGCACGTGTAAAGAAATATACCAAAGAAAGAAAAACTTGTATTATAGTATATATGTATATATATACATATATAATATATATATATATATATATATATATATATATATATATATAAAATAAATAGTGTTAAGAGAAAATATAACAGACAATTATTAATAAATAAGAAATAATTAATAATTTCATACGAAATTTTCATACGAACTTTTTATTGTACTTGTTGTAGCCTTTAGTGACATATAAATGCGACTGAAAGGATTTTTCGAAACGTTAGAGGTTATTGGTTTTACATACGTTTATAATAAGCTGTCAACCTTTTCCCATTAAATGATAACAGTTGAATTAACAAACCTCATTTTTCGGGTGCTTATAGTGAAAACGTAAAAGCATTTAATCGAAGTTATTTCAGTTAAAAATAAAATGTTATTCACAATTTATTTTGCAATTGTTTTAAACAAACGAAATTTTACAATAGCAGGTACATATTACAGAATTTGAAAAAAATTGAGGATATAATCCCAAGAGTCCTCTTTGCGAACCAATTATTAAGAATGCTAACACTTTAAAATCGATGGCATGGAAATCATTTAACGTTTCCAATTATTTGAAATTTCCATATCGCCGATTTTAAATTGCTTGTATTTTTCAAACTTTAGTATTCTCATTTTTCAAATTTTTCACTACGTCCCAACTATTGTAAAATTGCATTTGTTTCAAAGAATTGCAAAGTGAATGATTGAGAACATGTAAGCACCCAGAAACTGATTTTCATCGGTTCGTTAATTCAACTGTTAAAATTCGATGAAAAAAGGTTATCTGTTTTCGATGTCTTTAAAACCATTTTTAAGATTTCTAAAAATTCTTTGAGATACGTTTTCATGTCACTATATACTACAACCTATCCGAATTTTAACAAAATCCGGACAGTACTCCGAGAAGTATCTGATTTCGCGTGGAATGACCCATAATTTATTATAAGACTAATTTGATGTATCTTGTGTTTCTAGACTATGTCAGATAAGGAGAAGAAGCGTTTCCATGAAATGGCAGAAAAGGACAAGAAGAGATATGATACGGAAATGCAGAATTACACACCACCCAAAGGCGAAAGTAAAGGCAGGGGCAAGAAACGCAAACACATCAAAGATCACAATGCTCCGAAGAGATCACTGTAAGTACTAGTTGTGATAAAAACTACTTGCTAAATGATACGATCAAACCGGACGTGCTTTTAATATAAAAATGATTTTCAATGTGTCCCTAAGATAGACGCAAAATTCTTTGTATCTAAACGACAGAAAAATATCTACATATGATTTAATGTAGAATGTAAATTACATGTTTGAAAATTATACGTTATTGTATGTTGTAGGTCAGCCTTCTTCTGGTTCTGCAATGATGAGCGTGGAAAGGTGAAGATGCTGAATCCTGAGTTTGGTGTAGGAGATATTGCAAAGGAACTTGGCAAAAAGTGGTCCGATGCAGATCCTGAAACCAAATCGAAGTACGAGGCTATGGCAGAGAAGGACAAAGCTCGATATGAAAAGGTATGGCATTTTTACCAAATTTTTCGAAGTTACATTGTTACACAACAATGTTCTCCTGTTAACTACACTGATAGATTTGCAGTAATAGTTCGAATAAATGATATAAACATGATTTTGTTGCTGTCGAATAAATTCAGCATTGTATATCTCAGAGGAAACTTTAATATTGGGTCTATAACTTAAAAACCGGAATTTGACACTAGATGCCAACACTTATGTATGCGCTGTAGCAAATTATTGACATACACGTCATTTTGAAGCTCTATTCATAACCCGCAAAATCAGTCAACAGTGTTTTGATTTGCTTGTGCGCATCATGTTGTTTTCAATCATGGAAAATTTTGAAAATTGGCTAAAGAAACAGCATTTGCGGGAAGTTTTGCTAAGTAACTTTTTTGCAAAGAAAACTACAGCCGAAAGTCATCGTTTGCTCGTGGAATTGTATGGCGAACATGCTCTTGCGAAAACACAGTGTTTCGAGTGGTTTCAACGCTTTAAAGGGGTGATTTTGACATGAAAGACAAAGAGCTGCCTGGACAGTTGAAAAAGTTTGAAGATGAAGAATTGAAAGCGTTACTCGATCAAAACTCGTGTCAAACACAAGAAGAGCTTGCGGAATCAATCGCCGAGAGCAACTGATTCGTTTAAAGAGAGCATTGAAGGAAAAACGGCCAGAATGGGAGACCAGACACGAGACATTGAATATCCAACATATGACAATGCTCGGCCACATGTTGCTAAACCCATTAAAAACTATTTGGAAAATAGTGGATGGGAAGTTCTGCCACACCCACCATACAGTCCAGACTTGGCGCCTTCTGACTACCATTTTTTTCGGTCGATTCAGAATGCACTTTCCGGAATACACTCCACTTCAGTCCCAGGCATCCAAAAATTGACTCGATTCGTTCTTTGATTCGAAAGATGACCGGTTCTTTCGGGATGGCATCCACAAATTGCCAGAAAGATGGGGAAATGTTGTAACTTCCGATGAACAATACTTTGAATAACAGAATTATACAAGATTTTCTTTAATTAACGCTCATATTTCCTAAAAAAATTTCGGTTTTTAAGTTCTAGACCCAATATTAGAATTACTTATAACATTTTCGCAAAAAGGTGTACATTATGATCTGTGTTATTTAGGAAATGACTGCGTACAAAAAGAAAATAAAGGATGGCTCACCGGTCGTAGCAAATCCAGTAAATGCTGTAAAAAGCGACAGTGAAGAGGAGTATAAAGAAGACGATGAATAGCGGATACACGACAAAATTTCATCTATCACCCCGTGTCCTTGATCCTGAAAGCATACCTCACCTACTGTACGTACCATTGACCTTAGCGTGAGCGTACTTACACCACTAGGGAAACGAAATAACTAATCACCAGTCCTCGATTATTTACAATAATAATTAAAATACCCGCGATTATAATAATTATTTTAAAATTGTATGTATGCGAGGTGCGTGAGAGAAAATCGTATGAGTGATATTTGTATTTTAACATATTGATAGTAACATGTAAAATGGCGTAGGATAGCAGAATGGAAAGAATATGGTGCCCACTTTGTATCAGGTGGAAGGCGCAGGGGCTCAATCATTGTTGACATTGTCTCCAGACTATGTTAAAAAGCTAACGTAGTTGCAAATCGTAATACAGGATATGGCGGCTCCATAGTTGGGCGGTATCATTCGATATAGTTTGATATTTATCAGTTCAGTTCATTCGTTGTCAGTGTAAGAAGACTTATTGTATATCCTTGTACAGAACATTTCTTTAAATCAAATCTCTGTCGCAGGTGGGGCATGGGGCTGCTTTGTATGAATGTAATTGATTTAAGTACGTGTCGTATAGTTGTAAGTATTAGGATAAGTATATTTTAAATGCAATTTCGATTCTACATCTGCGTCAACATGTGATAGTTTCCACTAACAATGTATTCTAAACCATGAGATTGAGCCTTATATAGCTTATAAGTAATTGGAATCGAAACAAATATCTCTGATTGACAACTTTTTGAAATCAAAAAAAAAAAAATATTGGGACAACAACCCAGCCATGGAGCAGTGGTATATTTTGAAGTCCTATTATAATTACATAAAAAAATGAATCTTTTTTTTTGATCGTAAGATCGTTTGATTGTCGGATCCATCCGATTTCTTTTTATGAAATTGATAATAAATTTATAGTCGTGTTGTCTTGATAATCCTTATAATCTCAATCTTTTTTAGAATTACGTAAACAAAAAAGTAATGATGAATTTTTGTTCTTATTAAAATCAATTGACAGTCTTCAAAGGCATACCAAACTAGAAATGTATTTTTGAGTTTTATCTAATTGAAGTAGTCCCTGCCCTTACCATCGTCATCCTCCCTCTCATATTCATTTTTTTTCCAATAAAGGAAATACGTTTAAATCCTTTCAGAATTATGTGATTCCGTTCATTGTTTAAGAAAGTTAAGATAGGGCGTGTCTTGTACTGCCTCGAGTCATCTGGTGTACAGCAGGCTGTATTATAATAAATTATTGTGGTTTCTTGTAATATTAACATTCCTAGATCTTAGTATGTACAGATCTTAATAATTGAGATTAGAGCCAACTGTGTAAGAAGCATACCAAAACAAAACCGGCTAGGTAATGCAGATTGTGAATTTCGTGGCCAAGAATTGGTATGCAAATCGAATATACAAGAGGCTTTGTTACAGTCAGACTGACTTGCACCTTGATTTGGCTCAGCAGGTAACCACTACTTTTTGACATAAAGCTTTTCATCTCCCCCTGCACATTGTCATATAATGGATAATTGTGTGATTATATAAGCAAAAATAAAAAACCTGTTTTAGAGGGAGCTAGAGGACGAATACTGTAAAATATGAAATTGTAATATTTTAATACTGATTTGCAGATGTGCATAATTTTAACATAGCTGGTTAAAATGAATTGTACTGATACGAAGGTATCCAATTGATGGAGATAATTAATAAAAAGATATTGAGAAATTACGACAGAATTTTCTGTATTATTATAGGGGAATTATAACAGTTATAAAAAGAGATGGTTGTTTTGTATATCACTTAGGATAAATAAACTTTTCAAAAAATTTGTGAATATGTTTCTGGTACTGCTCCAAAACCTGTTTCTAAACATATATATACATGTCCGACATATATTTGATTCCGAAAGCAGTACTAGACTTAGAGTACTAACAGTTATGATATTTGTATAAAAGTAAGTATATACTATGGCCATTTGTTTATGACATGAACTATCTTCTTTCACACTGCTGCTTTCTTGTAATACGAATGTGAAAAAACATTCTATCTTACAAATTTATACTGACGCTAATCACATAAGAATTAGCAGTTTTAATGCAAACCTGGAAGTAATGTGTTAACTTATTTCATGTTATACACATTATATGCTTCAGCGCAACAAAAAAAAAGGACATTACTGTAACTTTTTTATATGTATTGCATAGGTTCGAACGATTTTCTATTATTTTATAAGCATTACCTTAGATTGTAAATGTACCCCTTTGACGTAGTATTTCTAACAATAAATCGATAATTGTTATAATATAAAATTTTTTGTTTGTATATCAATTAGAACAATTTAGTATCTTTGTAGCCGCCAATTCATGATTTAACGAACATAACACATTCGTACATGTAACGGGTAATACTCGCTTGTTTTTATATAATTCCATTGTAATAAACTAGCAATCGAAACGTACACACAAAATTTATTGTTGCATATATTTAGTTGGTAATCAAATGTATTCTTTCTACTTATCGAACATATTAAATCACCTTTTATCATGGTTCCATTACAGTACTTGCAAATTCTTAAACTATTAATATACATGTTCGGTTCGAGCATTTTTTTTTAGTTTATAGAATTCCAAGACCCAATTATCTTTTATTTCAAGTCAATATTCTAAATAAATTACCTCTATGTACAATGTATGTATTATCCACATAATAAATATACCTGTATTATAGGGAGTTAGTACTATATTACTTTCGAAATCACATTATAAAATGAAACTAATATTGCATACTATGTATGGTAGGTAGCAACATTAACAGATTCCCGATATAAATGTTACTTGGAAAAAAAGATATGTGTATATAAATATGTGGAACTTATAATGAGACTGTGGATTTGATGCATTCATAAAAAAAACGAATATAGCTGTAATTGAAAACAGTAAAAATATTAGACAAATTTAAACATACTATATTATTCTATACCTGCTAAAAGTAACAGGGACGAAACTTATTTTGCATAAAGATCCGCAGTCTTTGTACTTATAATAAATTGAAAGGTATAGAAAAAATCTGTGAATTAAGAAATTATAAAAGCCTAGCGTTTAATTGCATTTGCAAGGGTAACATTATTCTTTTGTGCATTTATTTTAGTTGAAGAAATGATTACAAGTAGCGTGGAAAATAATTTATAAATTAATAAATCGTAAAAGTCTGTCTTCCAATTGCGTTCGTAATGCCAAAAATTCTTATATGAATTTATATATGTATATAAATATGGAATCAATATGCTACATTATACATATATAATAAATATATATAGTTAGAAAAAGTATTCCTATCACGATAGCGTTATTAGTGAGCTATCTATAGATCAACGATGCAGGTAAATTTGGAGGTATTTACTTTTTTACACACACACACACACACACACATATATGTATACCAGTATACTCTAAAAGAAGCAGCCATCGTGTCCGTACGATATTCTATTTAAGTTTATTTGTTTCTGAGACTTTTGTATCAATCGTTTGCAAGAAAGAAATTTCTACAAGAATGTTCTTAGCACTATAGACCGTGTGAACTTTCCACAAGGTCGATCAACAAGCTACAGAAACGGATCTTGCATTTTTTGTTACGGGAAATTTGAAATTAACGGTAACAGGACGAAACGAGCTTCGGGACAAAAGAAATTTGCTTTTAGTTCCATCTACCGACGCAACCGGTGAACTGCAACATTGACCGGGTTCGCAAAATTCATAGTTTCGAAAGATTGTTTTGTTTGTCTTTTCGTCTACGTTTAGTCTTGGCGGTTGCAACGAGAATCTTGAAGATCATTCGCAAAATTAAATGTAAAGAGCCAACGGTTGCCGAAAGGTCACAGTGAACTGTGACATCCGACTGTTCGAACGGTTCTAATGTATTGAGTCAACGATTTTCCTACGAACGTTGACTGTCCTGTCGGAAATTATTCTTGTATACCCTCGTTTTGTGAGGTAAGTTCGAATTTCTCATCGTGAATCCTTTCGATTAATATTTGAAATGCCCAACTGTCACGAGTCGTCATTGTCTTTGCACGTTCGTCCCACCGCGGAACATCTGCAACAATAAATTGCTGCTACTTTCAACATTTAACGAAACGTATGAATCGTTAGTATTCAAACATATCGACGTGCAGCAGATTTTCGTGGAACAAAAGACATTAACTTTATCACGATATGAACGTTTCTGAGACGGAAACGATTAGTTGCGTCGAAATGTGTTCGTTTTCCGAATGTAGTCATGAAATCTATAGGTTTTCAGTTACTGCCTTATAAGGTTTGGAAATAACGTCAAGTTGTAACTTATGACACTTCTAACTATAGTTACGTTTATTTGAAAATTCTTTCTTAAAAGAAACGCTGCTCTGTCGACGAATATATAACAAAGTTCTCTGCTAATTATTCGATGCGCTACATTTACATTTACAATATATCGCGTGTATGTGTATTGTTTCTTACTCACAACTTTAATATTTGTTAATGTTATTCAAGTTTCATGTAAATTAGTCATCCTTGCGGTTTTTCAAATATGGAACAAGATACGGAATGCATTAAGTTACCGTTAGAGGCTACCGTCACAATGTATCACTTGTATTTGTATTGTTTCTTATTTGTAACTAGACTGCGTATCTTTTTTCAAAAACTTCCAGAACATATCCTTAGACAGGATTTAGTCAAATTTTAATATATTTCTGTTTTGTTCATCCTTCTTAAAAATTGTCTCGACTAATTGTAAATTGCATAAACTTCCGCAGTCTACTCATAACTTAAGCCATATGTGATATTTGTTAATGTTATTCAAGTTTCATGTAAATATGTCATTTTCGCAGATCTTAAAATATGGAGCAAGATACAGAATATATCAAGCTACCGTTAGAGGAACGATGTGCACACAAGGTAACATGTCTTATTAATCTTTTAATTCGGACACAATACATTTATGTTTACAATAATTTCTTGTATCGATATTACAAAGCTGTGGAGAGCGCGTTTGCATGGGTACAACGAATGCGTAACTACGTTTCAATGTATCGACGATGAAAAATCACCCGAGTGGAACAAGTTCCTAGGATTTATAAAAAAGTTTGTAGTAGACAGTAACGCTATAGTCCAAGAAAAAGGACTGGAAGCAACGCTGGCGTTCATTGAAAATGCTGCAGTGGCAGGAAAGTAAGTTTCATTCGCCAAAATGCATCTAATAGCTAAATACATATATTTCTATGCTACGGAGTAGTACTAAAGTTCTAGATAAGACAGATTCCTTATAATTTTACAGGACTGTGGGCGAAGTTATGAATGGAATAGTTACTAAGTGTATTGCAGCCCCGAAAGTTAAGACGAAAGAGTTGGCAGTGCAGATAACATTGATGTATATCGAAATTGAGAAACACGAAGCTGTTCAGGAAGAACTGTTGAAGGGAACAGAAGCTAAAAATCCAAAAATTGTTGCCGCATGTATCAACACCTTAACGCTCGCATTAAGGTAACAAAATATTATTGATTTTTGCAACTAAAATAAGGTGAAGTGTAAAATATTACTAGGCAGCTGATCTTTATGCAAAATAAAAATGTTTTGCATTGATTGTGGAAAGCAGGAATAACATGAAAATTGATTTCACCCCTTAGCGACTTTGTTACATTAAAAGCAACATTACAACATTCTTGACTTCTTTAAAATCTTTTACTGTTTCATGTTCCACCCAACTAATTCCTTCATAACCGCGTAAACATCCGCAGTCCAAATATTACTGTATGTGTACTGTGACAATATTTCTCTATTATTTTGTTTACGCAGGCAATTCGGTCCAAAAGTGATTAATATAAAGCCTCTACTAAAAAAGGTTCCTGGATTTCTTGAGGACAGAGATAAATCGGTCAGAGACGAAGGAAAATTCATGGTCGTTGAGATTTATAGGTATATTTCATTAATATTGTGAAATTATCTTGGAAAAGTATAATCGTTTGTGTAACACAATTTTTATATTTAGGTGGATAGGCGCTCCGTTGAAACAACAATTGAATACGTTGAAACCAGTACAAATCACAGAATTAGAAGCGGAGTTTAATAATTTAAAAGAAGAGAAAGTTGTGCCAATTCGTTTCCTGAAATCGCACAAACCGAAGCAAATATGTGCTGCAAGTTCTACAACTGATATCGTTGAAGGTAAACAGAATGTGAACATTTTTGCGTTTCGATGTGTAACGTAAAACATTTTCTGAATTAAGATGGCAAAGACGATGGCGATGGTGCTTCTGTGCCAGATATCGATCCTTACGAATTATTAGAGCCAGTAGATATTCTCTCTAAGCTTCCGAAAGATTTTTATGAAAAACTTGAGGCTAAGAAGTGGCAGGAGAGGAAAGATGCTTTAGAGGCTTTAGAGGCTCTTGTGAAAAGTCCTAAGCTAGAAAATGGTGATTACGGAGACGTAGTAAGAGCTCTGAAAAAGGTGATAGAATAATAATTCCTAATTAAGTCACATTTAATGCGTTACGATTATGTTGCTTAATATTTTAAATATTATGAACAGGTTATATCTAAGGACACTAACGTATTAGTGGTCGCATTTGCTGGAAAATGTCTAACTGGCCTAGCTATAGGTCTTAAAAGGCGATTTCAACCTTATGCAACTGCTTGCCTTTCATCAATTTTAGAGAAGTTCCGTGAAAAAAAGCAGAACGTTGTACAAGCACTCAGAGAAGCTGCTGATGCTATCTTTCTTAGTGTAAGTTTCGAAACAAGTATTTTAAATTCGGTTGATCACATATTTTTTCGTTGCAACTGGAGATTTGTGAAACAGCAGTAGCTATTGATTCGGAAGCTTGAATGTTAAAAGCACGCATGTTTTGTAAAAATATATTAATCCTCATATGTTCCTCACACATAGTTGCAAATAAGAAGAAGAAAGAACAAATCTCTGATAATGTGTAATTGCTCACTATATTTATTAGATGTTGAAAATAATGATGTTGTAATTTTCTTTCGAATTAGATTTCTATTGACGTTTTACTAGAGGACACACTTGCAGCTTTAGAAAATAAAAATCCTGCAGTCAAATCAGAAACAGCTGCATATTTAGCGAGATGTTTCTCTCATACACCACCGCAAAGCTTAAATAAGAAGTTATTAAAGGCGTACACTGGTGCACTTCTAAAAACATTAAACGAGTCAGGTATATCTTATAATGGAATTTTCTAACGTATTAAGTAATTTAAATGTGCGCAATAATGTAATGCTGAAACAAAATGTTTTCCAGATCCGACTGTTCGAGATGCTTCTGCAGATGCTCTTGGTACAGCAATGAAATTGGTTGGTGAGAAAGCCATGACACCGTTTATTACAGATATTGATAATCTGAAGATGACAAAGGTATTTTTAAATAACAACCGTTAATTTTAATTAGATCAACATTGTGTTCGCGATTCAGCGTTCAGATATCTTTGAATGATTCAAGACGAGAAAAAATTCATTTTGTATTATTCATTTAAGAGACTGTTCATTCTCTACAATATAGTCCAGACACCGCGTATATTAAAGAACGAACTACACTGTGTAGAGAATTTATTCAAGTGCATTCGTTTTTATTTCTTAGATTAAAGAATGCGCGGACAAAGCTGTAATACACGTTAAAGTTCAAAACACGCCAAAAATGGTTGCTGACAGACCGAATACGGCGCCGAGTAAAATTGAATCGGCAGCGAAAGCTAAAGACTCAGAATTCAAAGCTCCGAAGAGACCGGCTACAGGCGCAAATAAGAAATCCTTAGCTAAGAAGCCATCTGGTTCATCGTTAACAAACTTAGGTATTTCAAACATTAAAGATTGATAATAAACACTAAGATCAAACTAAACAACACTTCATTTTATTTTTCAGCTGCTTCCAAAAAGTCATCTGCTACAAAAAGTCAAACAGAAAAAAATTATAGTACCGAAGAAATAGAAGAAATGGCTGTACAGTATCTACCAGGAGATATTCTTTCGGGTCTCGTCGATACTAATTGGAAGACCCGTTTGTCTGCAGTCGAACAACTTCTGGAGGTAAAAGATATACTTTTGTTTCTGTACAATTTATAAAAATTGTTAAATTATTAAATTTTGTTGAGTTATTGGTTCAGTAGAACCAATGTGGATTTTTATTTATTACACTATTTATGGATTGATAGTATGAAGCGAAATACATATGCTATAAGTTTAATTTAATTAGAATGTCGTAAAGAAGTCTGTGTTTCTTTTATGTCAGATTTGAGTGACGTTATTGTAGACTCTGAATGTTAATTATAGAGTTGGTAAGAAAGTAATTTCAGTATTTCAAGGTGAAATAGAGCCCAATTGTTTTATGCAAGCAATAAACTTGAATGAATAGGATATTTTCCATTTTGTTCGATGATCCTTTACCAAAAAGAATACATAAGAAAATTTGATTGATTAAAAAAATTGGGTTTACTTCACCTTAAAATACCGAAATTACTTTCTTGCCAACCCAATCATTAGCGAATAAAAAAGACAGGAATTATATTCGACACATCAGGATAAACGGAGTTCTACTGTACATTAAAGTTTCTATAACATAATTGTATTTCAGAATGTAAAACAAATGAATCCATCAGAAGTACCTACGCAAGTAATCGTACGGACGTTAGCAAAGAAACCCGGTTTCAAAGACACAAATTTCCAAGTTTTGAAATTGCGGTTAGAAATAGTAAAATACCTGGCAGAGAATTTCCCGTTTTCAAAGTAAGCTCCGTGTATTTCATTCTATGTTCGAACGAAGTGTTCATATTGATTAACTATTTTTCTTGCAGTACCGTCTGCGAATATTGTCTCATGGACATAACAGAGAAATTGGGAGATGCGAAAAATAGTTCGGTCGCAGCTGAATGTCTTCTATCAATTTCGGAAGCGACTAGTTTCGAGTACGTGACAAATGAGATAGTATCGTTTGCTTTCAATCAGAAGAATCCAAAAGTTCAACAAGAGACGTTGTCATTAGTATGCAGGGGTCTCGTAGAATTTGGTTGCGTGTAAGTGTTCGATTCGATTAGAGATTATAACAGGAGTGAAGAAGTGCTGTAATTAGTATGTGTATATATGTATATATATATGTTTTAGTATCAATGTTAAATCATTAATGGATAATATGAAAAAAGCAGTTGCAGCAACGAATCCTGGTGTTCGTACTTCAGCCATTTCGTTGCTAGGTACGTTATATATGTTTATGGGGAAACCTATGCTCATGTTCTTTGAAAATGAGAAACCTGCACTACGTCAACAAATCGAGCAAGAATGCGAGAAGGTAATGTCGCTACTCTAGCTACATCTTTGTAGAAATTGTATTGTATCAGATGCTTGCATGAGTTCGTGCCTAATTCGAAAATAAAATTCAATGGTTAAATTAAAATGAATGAATAGTTAAATTTTCTAAAACTGGAAATGAATGGTGACTATATACATAATTGATTAATAATCATCTAATACTTAGTTAATAAAATGATTATTTCGTAGCACAACGGCGAAAGTCCTCCAGCACCGATTCGTGGGGTAAAAAGCAAAAAGGGCAAAGTAAGTGACGACGATGACGACGACGCCGAAGTGGATAAGAAATCTTCTAGCAATAGCGAGCTCGATATTAATAATCTTATTCCACGAGTCGATGTCAGCAATCAAATCACGGAGGGCCTTTTGAACGAATTATCCGATAAAAATTGGAAAGTAAGTCTTACATTAGCTATGATGAATTCTCGGGAATCTCTCGATGTAAGGCGAAATGCCCTAAGCCTGGACAGCATTTCTTGTTACTTTTAACTTTATCAGTTTAGATGAACAAAAATATGTTTTTAAGAGTAGTCACATGAAATTTAGAGTTCGTCAAGTTATTTAAAAACCCCAAAATCACTGTTTCGTAGTATCAGAAATCCGGAAAAAATTCACGGGACACTCCTGAAATCCCGAATATTCTCGGTTAACCCGAACATTTTTAGGATCTCGTCCCAAGTATCAGGATTCGGAAATTCCTGGGATCTCACACACCCCTAAATTTCACCTTATTCGGGAATCCCGAAATTTTGTCGGGTTATCGTACACCTCTAGGAATATTTGCTAATTGAATTTTTTTTTGAATCCTAGGTGCGGAATGAGGGCTTACAAAAAGTGAATGCTATAATTTCTGAAGCAAAATTTATAAAGGGCTCTATTGGCGATTTACCTCAAGGATTGGCTCTGCGATTGGTTGATAGTAATAGTAAAATAGCACAATCGACTCTAGGCCTATGTCAGGCATTGGCAGTGGCAATGGGTCCACCAGCGAAGCAGCATATCCGAGTTCTATTTCCCGGTTTCATACAATGTTTGGGCGACAGTAAAAATTGGATTAGAACAGCTGCGATATCGTGCATAAACACATGGGGAGACCAGTGTGGCTATAAAGAATTCTTCGATGGAGAAATAATAGGTGACGCGTTAAAGTCTGGATCACCAGTACTCCGAGCTGAATTGTGGAATTGGTTAGCACAAAAATTACCACTGATTCCCGTTAAGCAAGTACCGAAAGAAGAACTTCTCGTATGTCTTCCATACTTGTATAATAATTTAGAGGATCGTAATTCAGATGTTCGCAAGAACGCTCAGGAAGCAGTTTTGGGTTATATGATCCATCTTTCGTACGAAGCGATGGCTAGGAACACCGAGAAATTGAAGCCTGGATCTAGGACAGTGGTGCTTGCCGCGTTGGATAAAGCTCGACCGAGTTTACCTATGAAACCGTTACCCAAAAAGCAGCCAGCGGAAGAAAGCAATCAAAAAGTTGTTAAGAGTGCTGGAGCTGTGAAAGCAGCTAAAGGAGTAGTAAAACCAAAACAGAATCAAGCTGCAACGAAACCTGGCAGTGCGCGTAAAAAGGATGACGATACAGACACGAGTCCTTTGCTGGTCACGAATATTCTCAAACATCAGAGAGTAATTGACGAGCAAAAGTTGAAAGTTCTAAAATGGAATTTTACTACACCGAGAGAAGAATTTGTTGAACTCTTGAAGGAGCTTATGACTGCTGCGAACGTGAACAAAACTTTGCTGTCGAACATGTTTCATTCAGATTTCCGATATCATCTTAAAGCGATCGAGGCATTGACCGAGGTAAATGTTCAAATCACTTAAATCTCTCTTGAATTCAAACATGCTTTAATGCTAAGGGCACTGGCAATTTGCAAATGTAACGGATCAATGTAAAGCTACATATATACTATTCAGTGGAAATAATTGCCAGCCTTATATATTGTGAGTTGAGATGTCCGATCATGTTTTTGAAATCTCCTAACTAGACCCAGCTTGAGCCTCCGAGTATAAATTAATGTCCTATAATAATTTCCTTTGTAAGGTTTCAACGAACATAGAACGTCAATGTTAGGATTACGAAATTCATCGATATTATAACAGTGTTCAATTTTTCATACATTTCCTGACGAGTAGCTGGTATACATTAATATCAAATAATGTTTTTAATAAACTTCAACTTACGACATACTTTTATAAATTTCAGGATTTGCCGAAAAATAGCAAAGCATTAGTGTGTAATTTAGACCTAATCCTTAAGTGGCTAACGTTACGATTTTTCGACACAAATCCTTCGGTACTGTTGAAAGGTCTGGAATACTTACGAGTGGTATTTAATCTACTAATAGAGGATCAGTATCATATGTTAGAGAACGAAGCAGCATCATTTATTCCATATCTCATTATTAAAGTAAAATTTCCTTTATATTTTCTTTATATTGTTCTTATCGATTGAATATTTTTCTCAGTAACTTGTATGTATAATTGTGAACGCTTTTGTTAGATCGGCGATCCGAAAGACGCAGTGCGCAATGGAGTTCGTGCATTATTTAAACAAATCGCGTTGGTATATCCAGTAAGCAAGTTATTTTCGTATATAATGGAAGGTTTAAAATCGAAAAATGCTCGGCAAAGAACAGGTAATACCATGTAAATATTAACTTGAAGTTTGAAAAAGATAATCACGCGGTATTAAATAATTTACATTTTTTCAGAATGCTTGGATCAACTAAGTTCCCTTATAGAAAATTATGGACTATCTGTCTGTCAACCATCTCCAGCTGTTGCGTTGAAAGAAATAGCAAAGCAGATAGCTGATCGTGATAATTCTGTTCGGAATGCTGCTTTGAATTGTATAGTTCAAGCATACTTCCTTCAAGGAGAACGAGTGTATAAACTTATCGGCCAGGTAACAATTATTACAAAATATTCGATTGGAAAGAAAGTTTGTAGCATTTTCAAATTAAGAATCGAAGATAAGATTAAGGTATTTATTCATATGTTTATTGAATAAAACGAGAAGTTACCTTGAAAGTGGCAAAAATAATGGAACAGAATGGAAAACATGTTATTGCACAAATCTTTTTAGCTTTCAATTTTAATTTACAAACGCTACGAACTTTCGTTCCAACACAATACGTTAATGCAGAATTACAATAATTAGTTCTTTAACGAATTATCAACACTAAACCTACCACGAGGGGTCAAATGAACGATTTTAGATTCTGTATTTGACAATTATGAAAACTGTGAAGATGTTTTCATGGGAATTTATTGAATATAGTGTTTGACTACAGTATATATTATAGTAAGAATCGCACAGAATATAAATAAATTTAATGAGTCATCGTCAGTCACTTTTGATGGTTGGTAGGGTTTAGTGATAGAGTTTGAGAAGGTGTATTGAATTTCCTTAATTTTACACTTGTAGATATCCGAAAAAGATCAGTCCTTGTTAGACGAACGTATCAAAAGGGCAGCTAAAAATCGGCCAATAAAATCACCTTCGGCAAACAAACTTGCTCCGCCTACGAGTACAACTACTATCGCTTCCAACGAAGACGTTAAGGCAGAATACGAAGAAGAAAATGAGGAAATACTTGAACCGCAACCTGCTTCACCACTACCGCAGACGCAGAATGAACTGTACGTATAATGTATTATTTTTCTGTACAATCCTAATCAAGGTTTTAATGAAAAACATACGGGGTTTCCCATTTTAATCAATATTAAAGAAACCGAAGAAGTTTAGACACCCTGTATATTGTCTGTACCAAGGTCTTCTACCGAAATGTAAAACACCAGTATAGTTGTCGGTAATTTTTTCGGTTTCTTAATATTTGTAATAAGATTAACTATAATTTCCAAAATATCTTTCAGTACAGATTTAAAGCCAGTGTTATTACATTATTGATATCATTTAGCAAATACCAAAACCGATATGTAGTACCACAATTTCTACGATACCGAAATTGGAGTAATTGTCAGCATGTTTATGACAATATATGTACATAGTGTATAAAAAGTAACTGTCATCCGTTCTAGACAAACTCGAGACAAACAAAAGGGTGTATAGCCGGATAAGATGAATGAACGTAGGGACGTTTAATATTACATAATTTATTTTTAAGATTCGGAAAAGATAGGTGTAACTTAGGGAAAACGTCGAAAAAATTGGTTTTTATTTTTTTAACAACGACGCACCAAACCAAATCTGAAGAAATTCACGAACAAAACCTGTAACAATATATCGCTACTGTAAAAATATAAACTTGGCCAATTCAGAACTTCCATGTGAAATCTGCATTTTTCGATTTTTTGGAGGTTTTTGATTTTTTATTAGCAGGATTTTCAATTTAAAAATCTGAAACCAACTGCGAAGTATATATTTGGGTTCTTGACATGTGTCAGATTTTTCTCAGAATTTCTAAACATCATTAATTAGGGAAAACAGACCAAAAACTGATTTTTCGATTTTACCGCATAACTACCCTCCCGATCGAGATACAGGGTTGAAACTTTGCACAGTATGTTTTTTCTGGATACCCCATCGTCAATACAATTCGGTTCAAGGGCATTTTTGACTATCTTATCCGGCTATACCCTTTAACTTTAAATGTAAATTAAGAATTTACAATAGTCGACGTATCTTGTACATAGAATGTTTTTGAATACTATTTATTCTTTCTTGTGGCTGCAGCCATGGTACAATTTGAATGAAATCGACAAAATCCCGACATTTATTACAGTTTCGGTATTCATACATTTCTAATGCAATACCATGTATCAAAATCATACTGGGGTTGTAAGTCCCTGCACTATGCTATGCTAATACCATATTTACATAATTTTAGTTTTTCATATAAATTTTTTTATTTTATTTATGTTGGCACGTGTTTGCTTTTTAATGCTTCTTCAGGGAAAATATAACAGACACAGAAGCAGTAAACGTAGAAAGCACCACCGACGAAATAGAGACGTGTTCTATCACTAATGAAAAAGCTTCAAAAACATCGCCAGTAAAATTTATCATCACCTCGCCTCAAAATGGTCCTGAAGATAACACTAAAACGTTCGTGCTTCTTATATATTCGTTTGCAGTGTGTCGTAAACGCTATGGTGGTGGGAACACATACAATTGCAGTATCTATTTATTTTTTTCTCTAATCTTACTTTCTTCTTTTTTCTTCAAATATTAATTTGTGAGAAATATTATATAATTGTACTGCGGATTTTACGCATGCATGACAAAAATAGATATGTAGAATTTAAAACAATGAACATATTAAAAAGTATCACGTCCACCGGTGTATTAGTTTCACCTTGATAAGATAATTAGAAGAAAAAAGAAATTTTTATTTGGCTCCTGTGTTGCAATCGATACTAACATTTTCCATTTTGCATAAAGATCCACAGTCTATATACAATATAACACTGATAAAAATCTCCAACAGTCTCATAAATTAAATTATTTCTTCTTAATATTGCACTTTGAATTTCGCTTGTTCTGCGTTCATTTTTTCAATTACTCGACATACTATATGCACATACCAAGGGGACGTATCATGTTAGTATACATATGATTACCAGTTTTTTCCTTCGCATTCTATGATTAATATTTTATAGCTTAAAAGTGATAAATCGAAGTAGGTGGTATCGTGCAGATCGATGTCTATGTTTCTTTTAAGCATCTTTCAATATCGTAAAATGTTTTTTTAGCTCGGTTTCTTCTATTACGGTAACTCATGTACAATTTAATCATTTAGATGTAATACATCGTCGTCGCAGAAAAAAGTCACGGGTCCATTTGGACTTGATATGGATTATTTGCAAAAGATTGAGTTAGAGGCTCCTGTGAAATTCAGCAACCCTGTTCTTGAGGAAGTGAATCTGAATGAGCTCGAAGCTCTACTCGAATGTCCGAATACAATAAGTCTACGTAAAGTACCGTAAGTTATTATTTACTTACTATCTACTTGTTGAGTATTCGGTCCATTATAAACCCCTCGCCTTAAAATATCGTGCCTGACACATGAAGAAGATTCTGAACACATTCTGATAGAAATGTATCTTAATAATTTCCTTTAAACCAGAATAATATTCTATTTTGGTTTTGTTAATACACAGCTATTGGAGAACACAGGCATACGATTAATATAAAAAAGGTTTTAGTCACTAATACCGTAAAATGAATTGTAAGGCAAGGGGTTAAAAGAAAAAATTATCGTTCACACCGATCACACATGTCAATTTGATATGTTAATTTACAATGATAACTGCGGATTTGATGCATTTATGTTGAACAATGGCTACACACAATTTAAAGCAGTGGTCATATTAAAAAGATGTATAGACATCGGTGTATTAGTTTCAGTTTAATGAGATTATTAAAAGATTTTTTATTTGGCACCTGTGTCTTGCAAACGATGCAAACATGTTTTATTTTGTGCAAAGATCCGCAGTCTAATGATAATATTATTATCGTACGGTGTATATTTCAGAATGATACCAATTTCCCCACCGAGATTGTTGGTATCGAAATCGTCAATAATAACGCAACAATTGAATACGGCTAACGCAAGCAAAGAAGATAGTCTAGAACGAAAAATTCTTGCAATGTCTAGCTTGGACTTAGCTGTTGCGATACAATCGATGAACAGTATAGAAAATGTTTGTATTCATTACTGAGCGTCTTATTTACTTACTGTTTTACTTTAACTTGTTCTATATAAATTTATTTTACTTTTTGTAGTTGATAAAGTCCCATCAGGTTCTGAATTTACAATCCAAGGAAGATAAATTCATCGGTTCGATAAACATGCAATTGAAACTTTTGCAAACGTATCCTTTACAACAAGGAGGAACAGATATTTCCAAAGGTTTTAGGATCACGTTTATGGTTATTTTAGCGGTAAGACTAAATGTATACATATGTACATAGACTTCTCTCTCGGAACTAAACTGATTAATACGATTAAATAAGGGGCAAAGAAAATTATAAACTTTATACTACACGCTTTAAAAAAAAAACACGCAGAAAAGTATTTAGATATTAGACTGTGTTGCATATGAAACGTTTCGAGTTGAATAAATAAATATGCAACTATAAAAGTAACTGGCACGTGGTTACCTTACAGGAACGACAACAACTAATTTATTTAGACTTTGCGCGATTGTTATTATAATACGTGTTCTGATAAAAATATTTATTAAATTATTTCTTATGAAAGCATTTTTATATTTTCATTAATTGTGAAATAGAAAATCTAGAACCGGTCGTGATGCGTGTAGTATTGAGGATTAGCTTTGTGTATATACCTCAAAGTTTTACATAATAAACCTATAGATTGTTAGTAGAAATTCTCGGTCGAAACGTTTCGAAGAGTTGAATTCTAAAATCGGACATTTCACATGCAACAACCTAATATTTCAGGAAAACTTGAATTTTATAAATTTATGAGAGAAACAACGATCGACTAATTTTTGGTCAGGATCGTATGAGAATTATGTAAACTTTTTCTATTCTGACATTATAGTTCTATGACAGTGGAGTTCTTGGAAAAAACGTTCCGTTGATCCACCTAAAGGAACTTGTGGATCAAATGATCAGTTTGTTAGCTGAGCACAAGTTACACCATTTACATCAAGCTGAAGTATATTATCGTGTGATTAACAGCATTGTTTGCAAAATAATAGACAATTCTAATCATACCACAATTATATGGTAATATTCTAGATATTAATATTTTCATTAACATTTGATTGGCTAGGAGAAGAATAGATGTTACAAATAAATCTTTATATCCTATGTATTGTAATCATTGATATATCGTCCATTCTCGACGTATAATTTTATTCATATTTTAACCATTTGAAGTGATTAAATAATTACATTGAATAACCTGGTAACAGGATATTGTTTCTCGTTGAAGAGCTTGGCCAATGAACTGTTAATGTTGGAAGCTATAAACAAATACTTGATATATTTAATAACTTTTTCCAATGTTTAGTGCTTTAATAAAGTTGCTCCATGGATGTGCTGAATCTAATGAACCTTCCAAATACGAGGAATTAGTTATGAAATGTTTGTGGAAAATAGTAAAAACAATTCCTAACTGGGCGGACGACTTAAATTACGATATCATTCTTTTGGAAGTCCATCGCTTCTTGAAAGTACGTAATAGTAATAGTTTTTCTTTATGTCATCCTCCCTCAATCCATCCATACATATTCCATACCATAGACTATGCCTTATTGTTTATAATCGATGTTAATCTATCTTAATGCCTTACATCTAATATTGCTTCTCTCTCTCTCTCTTTCCTTTTTATCTTTTGTCTTGTACTATATTATATTATACTAGCTTTTCCCCGCGGTTTCGCTCGCAACAGAAAACTGTTTAATGTCCTCGAAAATTGATATTGTTTTTCCATAAAACCTTTTAAGCCCTCATTCACCCTATTCAGCTTGTATCAAAGAGCATTAAGATCAAGTTTCAAGCAAATCCGACCATGAACAAAATATTCCTCATAAAAATGTTGCAACTCCTTTTCTCATCCCCTTAGAGGTTGAATTTTTTTCTAAATACCGAAATAGGTGTTTGATTAATTATATGAAAGAGCATTAAAACCAAGTTTCAAGTAAATTTGACCACAAATAAAATATTCCTCATACAAACGTTGCAACACCTTTTCACCTCCTTAGGAATTGAATTTCGAAATATCCTTTCTTATTCCTTGTATAGATCATAAAGGAAACCTCTGTGCAAAATTTCAACTTTCTAGGGCCAAGGGTTTAGCCTGTGCGTTGATGAGTGAGTGAGTCAGGACTTCATTTTTATATATACAGATTTTACTCTACACCTTCACAGTCCTCTGTCAGATGCTTTAGCTTCCCCAGATGTCTCTCGCATATGATGCATATTCTCTCTTCCTCATTTCTCCAATATTTATTCCCTTTCATATTTCCACATCTTACGCTAACCATCAGGCTCTGACTGTCTCCTACTCTTTTCTCCTCCAGGTACTTTGGCACCACTCTTACTTCGTATATATATTTATCAGAGGTGTGCGAGATTCCCGAAAATGTTTGGGATACCCGTAAAATATCCAGGATTCCCGAGAAAAATTCCCGTCCCGACCGGGATCTCGCACACCCCTGATATATATCTATTGCAGAATCTAGATGCTATTATTTTACCGTATTTTCACCGTCCCTCCGTTTGTCTCACCCTCTCTTTTAGAATCTCGATACTTTCTATAGTTTCTCTTCCTTTCCTTGAAAAGTACGTATTTCTCTTATTTGTTTGATACGAAAATTTGGTAACACTGACATTTCGTAGGATTATCCAACCCTATGGTGGAAGAAACGAAAATCTGATACTCCGTTACGGACAATTAAGACAATTCTTCACAGTATGACACGCATAAAAGGCAGTACAATTCTCAGTCATTTGACTAGAATAAATGACACTAACGAATCAGAATTACATACCTATCTCATAAGGTTAATCACGGTTAGTTCAATTAATTACTCGTGCAGTGATGACTATTATGTTCCGCTATGCCAACAATTCTAACGTACCAAAATTTAACAGACCTTTAAACCCGATGAAATTAACAATCCAAGAACAACGCTAAAATCAAGTAATAGCGGTAAGACTCAAGAACATTTGTCAAAGTTTACGCACCAACAATTGTCCGAAATATTTAAGAAGATTGGATCAAAGGAACACACGCAAGAAGTATGTTGGAATCATTTATTTTATGTATTATTTTATTGTTAATATTTAGTGCGGTGTAGCATTTAAACGGCTTTCTAAACAGGGTTTAATACAGCTGTATGATTTTAAACTTCAATATCCTGAAGCCGACGTACAACCATTCTTGATTAAATCCCACCAATTCTTCCAAGACTTTATAGAACAGGGATTGAGAAACATCGATCAAGCAAGAAAAAATCAAAATCTTATATCACAAACTAATAATGAATACTCGATAGGTAAATAATGTATGCGAAATATTGAAACGAATTTATTATGTACGTACATCATCCACATTTGAGTTTATGAACGTTATAACATTATAGATGATCCTGCTGGACGCGACGGAAAAAGCCTTATGGATCCGTTGCACAGGCTCGAAAAACTTCGAGCGAACGAAGCACAATGTAAATCTAACACTCAACCAAGTACAAC
This sequence comes from Lasioglossum vierecki, assembly GCA_028455595.1. NCBI lineage: Eukaryota > Metazoa > Arthropoda > Insecta > Hymenoptera > Halictidae > Lasioglossum > Lasioglossum vierecki. Next base: position 23,938,436 of record CM052336.1, on the reverse strand, counting down.
ATGAATTAACCGCCCTCGATATTAATTAGCAGTGTGGAGCAAAAAATAATTACAATTACTTTCCAATTACTGTAATTTGTAATTGCAGAAATAAAAGTACAATTACATGTAATTGCAACTAATTGCAATTACAATTACATGTAATTGCACTTTTATTTCTGCAATTACAAATTACAGTAATTGTTCTCTTAAACCATTAATTTTTATGTTTTGGACACATTTGGAAACACATTTGCTCGTGTAATTGCAGATGTAATTAATTACTCGTGTAATTAATTACTGCCCAACTCTGTTACTCATATTTATGCGTATTTTATAATAATTAAGCTATAAGAAGGAAGTATTATGCTCTCTCTAGACTGATTTTTACAGTCGATTTACATTTCGTTATTTCTCTTAAATAAACCATCTTTAATGTATATTATAAGCTCAGTTTTTGTTAATTCTGTATTTATGAAGCGAGAGAATATAACAACTACACATTTGTTATTTAATTAATCGAAATTGAATCCTACTATGAGAAATACTATTATCCATATTTATATCCAGGTATACGAATAATACGAATAATATGGTATAAAGTAGTATTCTAGTAAATAGTATTAGGAAAATATATATTATATAATAATTTAATATGAATGTCTTCAGGAAATTTTAGGACACTTTATGTAGTGTAAATAGGTTGTGTATATATTCGAATATTCAATAAAATATGTCTTACAATATTATTGTTGGTTACTAGACACCGGATGTTTATGTAAAGTATGTAAAAAGTTCGTGTGTCCATTGCAAGTCGCGGGAACGTCTTTTTATTAATAATTTTACTGTGGTGAAGTCTTTTAATATTTTCACTGTTTTAAATTTTATTTGCTCGTTTTTGCTATAAATGCATAAAATCCCGAAGTCGAATGATTATGTTTGCATAGTAACAACTGGTAATCACTTTTTTATAATTTGCCGTTTTACTTTTAGCCAAAGAAATCTGTAGAAACTTGCGATATTTACAACACTTTCAATTAATAATTTAGAGGAATGGTCGAAGTTTTATATAACTGAAAATAACGTTTATATGTGTTCCATAAGAGGTACAAAATTAAATACAAAAATTATAAAATAAATGCAAAAGAATAAGCTTTACAGACGACAATATTAATTTTTACAATTTATACTGTTACGTAAAATATTTGATTATTAGTAATGTACATCCGTTGTGAACGAATGATGATGAATGGGAGTGATAATAAATTTTTTACACTTCAACATTAAAAATATAATTAATATTTATTTTATATAACGACAGATGTCAATACAATAATAAAGTTGTTGCTATAGCAATTCATACTCAATACATACATCCAATATCTCGTATTGTTATTTACAATCAATTATTAACTTCACATTTTCATTAGAATCGATAGAAAACAACTTCGCATATCTAAAACTTTAATTGCACGTTATGTACAGGGTGTAAAGAAATGTTTGGTCTTGGCTGTTGGAATAGGTAATGTGCTTTCGAAGTATTTAAAAATTACAGTATATACAATAATTATCTATAATCATTAAAACTAAACGTGAATTCTATGGAAAAATGGTATATGTGAAATTCGTATGAAAAAAGACTATTTATTTATTTACATTTCTGTGTAAACTATTACTAATAATTGAAATAGTCTAAAATACTTGTTTAACAAAACTAAATGTCTATTTATTCGTGAAAATAAGTGTTTCTTCAAAACTTTTATAGTATACTTAGAGGTAAAAATTCGATAACAAGTTCCTTTGATAGAGACATTAGTTAGGTAATCCATTTAAACAAGCATCGGTCAACAAATTTGTTTCGTTTCTGCTAATTTCTATTTCAAAAAAGATAATTCTAGTTAAATTTGTTCGTCACAAACTCAGAGACCGTTGCTAGTATATCGAAGGACTAAGGTGTGTTAATTTGTAAGAAATTGTCAAACTGTTTCTTTGAAGTTCCTTTTCGGTTTGCTGATTTTGGAATAGATTGATGACTTTATGATAGGTAAAGTCTCTTAATACCTAATGGCATATATGAAACATTTTTAAGAAAAACCATTAACCCCTTGCCCTACGATTTATTTTGCGTTTTCAATGATTAGAACTTTTTTGTAGTTCGTATAAGTTCCTAAAAAAGGAGAACACATATCTACCCAGATAGCCAAAATTCTCGAAACTGACTCAGGCACGATATGACCGTTTGGGGTCGTAAAATTCCTTCGGCCCAAACCGAGGACAAGCTGTCTTCGGCCCAAACCGAGAATAAGCTGTCTTCGGACCGACGGTCTCGTTTTCTGCCCTCGGACCTACGTAGGTCCAAATTTCCGTAACAAAAATCGTTTTGTATTAGAAAAATACATGAGAACATGATGGTGGTTGTCCCGATTTTCCTCCTACTTTGGACGCTCATATTATTAAATATAAACATAATCCCGTTAAATCATGAGTGCATCTTACGACAATTAACCCTCCAGCGTTTCCCGCAAACGCTGTTTTGAGGTTTTTTCATCAGCAAAACAGCGTTTGCGGGAAACAGTTGATTGACCTTATACGAACATAATAAGCGACCTTCGTCCCGTATAATTCCCGATACCTGCCTTTGGCACAACGGTCTCGATTTCAGCTCGATTGTCGCTTGGCTATCTGGGTATTATATGTTTGTATATTCTCCGACAGCTGTACAGTGGCAAAACGAAAGTTCGTGAACTTCTGTATTTAAATGAAACTTGTATGAAATCTAAATAAATGCGATATTGTCATTATTATAAGGCAATGTGTAATAATTAATTGTGTTTAGTGCTTCGTAGTTCTAGTGTTAAAGGAAAATTAGTAGCATACATATATATTTATTAAACTCTATTCAAAATCTTCATCGCGAGTCAGACATGATATTGTAGGGGAAGGGGTTGATGAACTTATCCTTAACTAACTCTGATAATTAAGGAATTAAATGAAGAAGTGGGCAAGAGAAAAATTTCTCGTGATCAAAAGAATCGAACCAAATCTTCTCTCTTTGAAACCCTAATTGGACAGTTATTCCTACATCCGTAATACACAGCTATAGGCCTGATTTTAATCAGCGATGAATGTCACTAATTGAAGGTAAAGATATAGTGAAATAGCAAAAATTCAGTAGGATATAGATTTTGTTTTAGTGATAACTTATCACTGATAAAATAAAAAAATTTTAGTTCAGTAATAGATAAGTTCTGAATTATTTTATTAGTTTAATGGAACATAGCAAGACCACTGAGTTCCCAAATGGATATATTATTACCTCCAAGTATATATACATTCTTACCATTTCGTAGTAGCGTAATCTCTTTGTGTAAACATTTAATAAAAGAACAAACGTTTGTACTAAGTATTTGAAAAACTGAACAACGTATCTCAAATACAATTCAAAAGTTCACTGTTATATAACATATAGAAATTCTAACGTTATATTGCAGTCCTTTTACACGTATGCACGCCCTCCGACGAAGGCCACTTTTATAAAATATAAATACTGTAGATATATATTTACACGTTCTCTGCAGGATTGATGAACAGTGCTGTTAAGGCAAATAATAGGAACACTAATCCTCCAATTATGGTAACTGGAAATGATAGAGGAAATTCTCAATTTTTATACCGATATAATCCATATTACTGTGGAAAAGAAAGAAGCACCCAGTATAATTATAAGATATAATGACAAACAATTGTATTGTACAATGATTGATTTATTGCATTTAAAGTATTAGATAATCTGCAATAACACATATATTCTCAGAACTATTCGATCTAATAGCGGAATCCTTTCTCAAAACTTACTGCGTTCTTATTTGATTTTTCACGCTTTTGTATGAAATACGGTTGGGTGCTCCTTTCTTTTCCACAGTAGTGTGTGTCAACCGCAAAAATGCTAATCTGTATTGCGCTTATTTCATTCCATGTTGAAGAAACCATGTTTTATACCATATAAGAGTATATTATTTTTGAATTTCAACATGTTATCAGATGAATATTATTTTGATAAAATAATGCTTTTCAACAAGACATGTGAACAGCACAAATAACTATATATAATAATTAGACTGCAGACTTCACATAGCTAAGAAATTAACAGAAAATTTCGAAAGAATGTCGTAGTATTTCCAAGTTATTAACATTGTTAAAGAAAGAAAAAACCTTTTTATTTGGCTTTTGTTTCTTATAATTGACGCTTAAAATTTAGACTTTATAAAGAGCTGCAGTATAGTAATAATATAGTTTAGCAAAGCATTAATACGGCACATAAAAATATATCACTTTACCTGTCCGTATTGAAATTTTTTGAGCTATCATTCTACCGCCTAATACTGCTAATCCTGTACAGAATACATGTCCTAATATTCCACCAACTATTACTCCATAAACATTCTGAAATCATGTCTTTGCTAGTAATTCGATACTAAACAATACCAGTTATAAATATTTAAAAGAAATCTCAGTTGGTTATTAATCACCTCTCTTGCTGCAAGTATAATAGTTGTGAGTTGAGAACGATCTCCCCATTCTGCTAAAAACGTTAGTGTAAATGATTGAAAAAATATCCTAAAAAGCAGCATAAGCGCATTAACTTTTGCTGTTTTTCTAATCACACCAGTTTCTGGATCCTGCACTAACGTGCTCACTTTTTCTCTTTCATACTGAAAGTAATGTTATGTAAAGATCGTTTAAATTCTATGAGGTGCGAATAACTATAAACCGATGGTTCAACAAGAGCTATGTATATTAACCCTCAGCACTTGAACAATGACTCTGAGGTGCCACTAAAAATTGCTGTACCATTGTTAAAAATATCGTTTACATTATCCAAATATTTAGGTCGGAAGAAATGTTCAATTTTCAAATTAAAAGTGCTTCGAGAGAGAAGTGCAAAGGGTTAGAAGAGGTTTTTAAAGAGTAATACCTCGTCCTCTCGCTTTTGTAAATCGGATTGTACTTCTTCTAATTCTTCCTGGCCTTCTACCGCCGACATATAATATCCATCTCGTAGCATTTTTAAACCAAATATAGCAAAAAGGACTGTAGAAATATAATATGTATAAGCTCGAGGAATTATAGTCACGGCATACCCAAAAATTACTGGAAAATAAATACAAATATTACTGTTGCTATCACTCTCGTGATTTCTTTCGTTGAAAAAATTACTGAGATCGCTACTGATCATTTTGTGCATATAATATTACAGGGCCTGAACGTTTTTTAATCAAGAAATGTATGATATATCAGTTTCAAACGAAAATACATCATTTTTTATATTTAATTTTCTCTTTTCTTAATGAAGACAGTTATTTTTGATGGCATAGTATACTTTCTCAGTAGGAAGTCGTAAGTACTCTAAATATGTGTCTTCGTATAATTGATTTCGTTATACCACAAAATATTGCTCGAGATAATTTTTCCATATAGTAGAGAATTTTGAAATAAAAATACCTGATAGAACAGTCATAAGAGCTAAAGCACAAATTGCACCTACGAAGACAATCATTCGTGGATGTTTCATTGCCATAATCGCGGCAATGAAAAAGGTTTTGTCACCTAGCTCAGAAACAACAATCACTGACAAAGAAGCTAAAAATGCATGTAAAAAGCCGAGGTTATCGTTGGCTTTCGCTACCATCGCATCATCGGGTTTCTAAAATTTGTTACAGACGGTATTACTATAGAACAAAGGAAACGTAATAAAAGACCACGAGATATTTACATTACTTACAGGTGATGTTAACAATATTTGATATTTATCATCGTACCGGGGTCGTTCGATTTCACCCGATACGATTGACAGAAGTAACGTGCCCATCGCACATATACTTAAAAGGTATTTTTCCTTTAATAAAAATCGACTGAAATCCATTGTGATTTTGATAAGATTAACCTTAAATCATAATTGACACGACACAAGCTCTGTCGCTCTTGATCGCTCTGTGTAAAGGTGGGATCAGAGCAGAGTGGCCAGATGAGTACGACCTTGGAACTCGCGAGGAGAATACAGTATCAGTGCTGTGATATGGGGCGCTTTTCACGCGCATGCGCGACGATTCTAGCCTCAGACGGCCTCAGTTGGCTGAGACCAGCTGAGACTGGCTAAGACGCAGGCAGACGCAGGGTAGTTTCACTCTGTTTCACTCTAATTGACTCTAATAGGAGAACTGTTAACACGAATTTAGTACAGGAACACAAAATAAAGATGTCACTACTGTGCAAGAGTAATTCTCAAAGTATCGTACGCCGCCCAAGTCCTTAGCCACTCGATGGCTGCAACTATAAATATTATGACACGCCACAGTAAGTATTAGCATTACGATTACAGTCCACTGTTTATTATAATTAATTTGAAGTAAAGAATGTATTTCTCTTTTCAGATGAAACTGATGTTACAGGAGAATTCTGCATGGACAGC
>CM052336.1:23901117-23931888 GCA_028455595.1 Lasioglossum vierecki | reverse complement strand
CAGCTTATGCCCCCTGATTAATACATAGTAACATCAAATTAATAAATAAAAGAAAGTATTAAACAAAAAGGTCATGGTTAATAAATATAGAAGATTGGTCGTGGACGTAAAATCTGTTTTCTTCTTCTATTATTGCCGGAAGCGCCAAGGTGGTGTGCGGGAGAAACAGTATGTCGCTGAGACGCCACATAAATATGGTCTAAGGTTTATACGCCTCATCTCTCACAAATTATTATTTATCCTTTAATAATAATACAATATAAAGGCAAAGTGTTAATGAATCTATTAGAAAAATATCTGTTATTGACAGATATAATTATAAAATACTATTTTTTCTTTAGGTTGTGATTAAAACTTTATTCCCATAAGTGCAATATATAAGTATTGTTATTTAAAAATTGTATAATATTTCTAGTATAATAATTGTTATTTATGCTACATACACATGCTCATTGAACGAATTATTCGATATCGCTAATGAGCGAATGTATCTGATAGTAAATCTTAGAAAATCTATTCAAAACTCCCGCCCGTTAAGATTCAACCAATAGCTCGACGACTGATTCAGTTGACTGAATTTAGTCGATAATTTGATTAAAAATAATAATCGACTACGATCGATTTAGTCGACAGTTCAGTCGATAATAGCCAATAACAGCGCTGTGTCTGTGACACCACAGTGACACTCAGTGACACTTGCTGACACTTGACAATAACATCTCGCACGTGTCTCTCATATTGTACAATCTGCTATCAGAAGTGCTTCCGTTTACATATTTAGATTTATAACATTTTGAGATAACCTCTTGAGATGATAATATTCAATATAAACTTTTAAAATTCTTACTGCTACTACATAAAAGTGGAAAATGGATCACGAAGAAGAATTTCTTAATACATTCTTTAATCATGTTGCTCAATTATGTATTGACAAAGCAAAGGAATTAGTCGTAAGTAAAATTACATTCTTTAACCACTTTATCAACTCGTAAATTATGTTCAAACATGATATGCATGACTTTTTTATTTTTATGACGTTGATGAATAATATCTAGTAAAACTATGGCGTATTTGTTCAGGAAAAAGAGCGTGGATCATCTCGTCAAACACAGTTAGGCCCATGGGGAATGTTACTTATGCACCTACCGCAAATAGCTGTAGCAGAACATTCGTATGCAGACTTGGGTTTTCTTCATACTAAAAATAAAGGATTTCTAAGGAAAGATGTAAGTATACGATATATTGCTATTATAATAAACATATAATTATTTGTTGTTTTACCAGATTTATCTAATGTTCACTTCTCATTCATATAGAATTCATTGAAGACGGTATACGAATCGTTAAAATCTGACCTTAAAAGGGTAGAAGAAATGACCAGGGGAACTAATCCTATTGGAGCAACAGTTGCAGAAGTTTCTAATCAACTGTGCCAATATATCACAGCCAAAATACAACTGATAGATTTGTTAGTATAAATTTATTTCATTAGATATTACAAATTTCACTTCAGAGTTGGGCATTAATCAATTAAAATTTTAATCAAGATTGATTGATTGATGTGTACGATTAAGAAAGGTAATCATTGAAAAATTTGAAACAATCGTCACACAGTCTATATAGGAGCCACATAAAGTCTGAATAAAATCAATCTTGTCATTCTTGTAAGGGAACATGTTCCAGTTAGTTTTAAACGATTAAAATGTTTTATCTTGTAAAAAATTCCATGTAGGCAACTTCATAATTTCAATAATTGCAAAATGGAAAATATAAAACTGGTCATTCATAAACGATCCCTAGTATGTACTAAAACAGTTATTATCATTGTGTTGCAGCTATGAGAAAATGTACCATATGAGTATAAGCAGTAAAGTCATGAAATATCAAGAATTATTACAGTGCATCGAAGGAATAGTAGAATGTCATTCGATGTCCTGTTCACATTTAGCTTTAACCGCGGTTAAGGCCAGTTTAACGTAAGCAGTTGTTCTCTTCTATTTACTGTCACAAATATTGGATCGGAATATCAAGTTCGTTGCATTTTAAAATTAAAACTGGAAGATAAAATACGAATATTTATACATCGATTTGTTTGATAACATATTTTCCATTCTTTTCTATTACTTTTTGTCATCTTTTAGGTGACTTATCATGTTATTCAATAAACCTATGAATAAATATCTTAATTTTATCTTTGAATTTTCATTTAAAAACGTTACGAGATACGTTCGGAATATTTCATACGTTTTAAAACATGTTATTTTGATTAGTTTAGAATGTGAAATATTGGTACAATTGACGAAGGCACAAATTGAGCTCCAACATTGGAGGTTTTTATCGACGTTGATGTGTCTGTACGGTGCGCAAACACGAATGTCAGCTTGGGAAAGAACTTTACAAAGTAAAGAGGTCAGTAGTATAGGTAGAAATTCAAGAGGAAAGTAAATAACACGTGTTTTCCAAATGTAATGCTTTTAGTCATGGAAGTTGGGTTTCAGTGCCACTTTTCTGAAAGCAAATCAACAGCCCGCATTGTACCAATGGCTAGTTAAACTACGCAGCAGCATATTAGCTAAGTGTTCTCTATATTTTCATACTACCCTGAGTCAGCAGGCTAGTCCAGGTGAAATGAAGAGTATCATGAGCAAACAAAATATGGATTATTATCACAAGTAATGTATTTCATTATTATATTATTATACTGATACGTTCATTATTATACGGATCTTTATTTATATCATTAGAAGTAACAACACAACATTCCTGAATTTTTAACATCCCTAGTAGCACAAAAATATTGGATAAATATCTTTTTCAAATATTGGAAAAATATTTTTTAAGCTACACTTTTTCATATGAATGTGAAATCAATATTTGAAAAGTATAAATTCAATGTTTAAATGACATTCAATTGAAAAGAAGAAAAAGTTAGAAAAAATGTTTTTTTTGTATCATAAAATAGATATTTTCTGCCTATTTAAAAAAAAATTGTTACTAATTTCTTCATAAATGCATAAAGATTCACACACAGTCTATTCATTATATATATCCTTGTTCAGATTATTGATGGGTAGGAACTAATTTATTTTAATTTTAGAATACAGAGTTTTCAACGGAAACATGACGTCTTAGCAGTTCTAATAATATTTGATTCTAGAGGGGTTGATGATTCAGGCCCAGGTTATAGGCATCCTTGTAGAGAGCCAAGTACTTCTGAACATTTTCCTATTGTTCTCAGTTGTCCTAGTGTAAGTTTAAATATATTATAAATAGATCGCGGATGTTTATGCAAATTTACAGCAAAATTGAATAGATGAAATTCAAAATTGTTGGAAAATTGAAGATGTCAATGTATGATTTCTTCTCTATTAAAATCATTAAGAGAAGAAACAACATTAAATTTAGTTTTCTATTTCTTGCAATCGACGCAGACAATTTTTATTCTGCATAAAGATTCGCAGTCTAGTTATAAATTACTGTAGAAATGAAAGGGTAACGTTGAGTCTTATATGTTGGTTGAAAAGTTAATAGCTTTTGTAAAATTAGAGTAAACGATTTGAGTTTTTTTTCGATCATCTTATAATATTATGTTACGTAAAATGTTAAGAGGATTTGATTTATGTAAAAAAGACAAAGGTCTCTATTTTAGAAAATAGTACAACTGCTAAATGCGCATCCATTATTGCACCTACGAAAATACTATGATCGCGAATATGTAGTCCACTTTGAATCATTCATCTTTTTCCTTTTAATCTTTTTTTTCTAATTTCAATCAAAACAAAATGGCTTGTTACAGTTACTTGTTACAATTGTCTGAATCAGTCTGTATAAGATACAACAGTATTACTTTTTACAGTATTATGTCAAACATCATTCATAGATGTCTAAAAAGTATATTATACATGTATTATTGTATTCGTTTCAGACGTTCGCACAGCAATCATTAATTCACGTGGAAAACATACAAAAACGAATCAAAGAACGGCAAGCAGAACTTCTAACTATGGACAAAATTGTTTATTGTAAAAATGTGAAAGTACGTTTTAAAGTTCTTAGCGATAAACTGTGTATGAATGGTATAATATATATTTTTTACAGGACCCATGTGTATATGCTGCATATAATACTGATCCTAAAATGACGCTGGTCACTGTATTCGAAAGTGGTAAGCAGAGAGATAAAGAATCTCACGTAACATCGTTTATGACAGACTTGTGTATGCAAATTCGATGTAACAAAGTATATGAATCGTTGAAGTTATCGAAATAAGTCCTAAAGGTGAATGTCTTGTAATTCTTCAATCATGTATGTTCCTGATGTTTGTTGATGATTTTCATGTATGCAAATTCTGTTAATTGGTGAACTTACCAACGACTGAAATATTGGGTTCAAATGAAAGTTTGTAGCGTTTTTAAATTAAAACTCGAAGTTATACATAGATTTGTTCAGTAATAAGTTATACATAGATTTGTTCAGTAATATATCGTACATTCTCTTCTATTACTTTTTACCATTTCTTAGGTGACTTATTATGTTATTCGATAAATCTATGAGTAAGTATCTCAATTTTATCTTGGAATTTTGATGTATAAACGCTACGAACGTTAGTTCCAATTGAATATTTATTGCTCTACAATATCGTATCAGACCTGTGATGAAATTCTATTTTGGTTAGTGGCAAATTTTCAAATTTTCTCATTTCTTAGGAAACTACGAATTACAAAGAAAATTCTAATTATTGCAGTCGTAAAATAAATTGTAGGGCAAGGGATTAACGCTGATATGCATATAAAATCGTAAGCTGAACATATAGGACAGAGTGTAAAAATGATCTATATTTTCGTTTCTTACAATCAGTCGTACAAGGGTTAAAAATAGATAAGTGTAAAGAAAGTTTGTACTTTTATTTATTTAGTATAACGCGAAATATTTACGTATGTACATGTATATATACAATATTTCTTTCAAATTAAAAATTCAAGGAATCTAGGTGGTATATACAATATATAAAATGTTTCGTGCATTCGGTAAGTTGTAAAAATAAAATTTTGTTTATTAGGGAGAATAATGTATAAAGACACTAGACTAATTAATGACTCCTTACAATGAGATATTTTCTCAAAGTGTCAAGTACAAATTTTATAAAGACATGATTGCTCTTTTCACTGCTTTCTCTTTATTTTTCTTAACCTTCTTTCTATTTTTACTGGCTTTAGTTGCATCTTTGAAAAGTTGAATTCCTTCCTTTTCTTCTATAATTCGTTGAATGTGTAACATTCCATGTAAATTGAATCCAATCATATCCTAGAGAATAATCAATTTTATAACAATTTTATATATTTTTTATATAATTTCATAGCTATAATTTGTATAAGAACAATTTCTTACTCTCAGATGAGAAACTTTTTTAATTGCTAAGTTTCTCACAGTTTCTACTGTATGCACAAGTTCCGAGTTCGATATAATTGGTCCATGATGTGTTTCTACTAAACACAATGCCAATCTTGCTACTAATTCTGTTCGATGATCAGATTCTAACAGTTTGGGTAGCATTTTAAGAATGTCACAAGCAGCTGAATACGGTAACAACAGCAATGTTTCTTCCAAGTCGCTAAAAATTGTAGAATACCATAAATTTGTCTTGCATATACAAGTAAGTAAACTGTGATACACCAGACGATAATAAAATAATGATTTTATGGCATAAGAAAAAATTAATTAATTTTTTATCACAAATTTCTTGTCTCCGGTAAATAAAATCAAAATTTCGGATTAAAACTTCGTTAATATTTCTTTTGCTTTTTAACAGAATCGTCCAGAAAAGTTTGACGATACAGAAAAAAGGTTGATAATTAATCGTTTATCACAAATAATGCAAAATAAATGACAGAAAATTCAAATTAAAACAAAGCCTTTCAAGTCGTCACTAAATATTCAGTAATTGGTATCTTTTTCAATGTGCGAGCACCGTGTTTGCTTCTATTATTTATAATATAATTAATTTAGTAAATACTGTTTTAATATTCCTACCTTGCTCTGATTCGTTTAAATGTTTCCAATAGATAATCTTCTATAGTTGTACAATTATAAGCTTGCATTTGTAAAGGAATAGCGACTGCTGTATCCGTTTCTGTTACCTTCGATAATTGTTCACTATATGCTTTAGATACTTCCAAACATTCCAATATTAATTCAGCCTAAAAATGTATATTTGTTATCTACACGTAGCATTATAATGTTATTCGATTTGTGACGCGATTTATTAATATTTACTCCTTTCTCGCTGGTAACAGTTTTTCTAGAAGGTAGAGATTGTTCTTTCCGTCCAGGAACAACAGTAGTTTCTCCAGTAGCTAACTCATTTTCTTGGCGTTCCCTTTCTTCTTCCTCCTCGTCTTGCAGAACTAAAGGTTCTAACGATCGCTCGAACAGCCTAACGACTTTATCAGAGCCACACGATACAACGTAAATGCCATTCGGTGAAATAGCACAATTCCATGCTTCTCCCGCATGTCCCTAAATAAGTTTTTATATTTATTATTATACAGTTATTACTTATATTTGATATAATATGGTATTTTCGATAGATTTGTTTTTCTTCGTTTCAGTAAGTTACCTGTAATGTAACAATTTTTTGAAAAATATCAGCATCCCACTCTTTCACTTTTCCATCTTTTCCACAAGTGAACAAATAATGAGTTCCAGGAACAAAGGACAATCCTGTTACAGAATCATCGTGAGCGAATAACGATTTATGACAATCTCCGTAGTCCAGACCCCAAATTTTAATATTTCTGTCAGCAGAACCAGTAGCGATCAATGTTGAGTCACTAGATATATCCATACACAAGACTGGCAATTTATGTCCATAAAGTGAAATGAAAAACTAAAAGAAAATTATACATTGCTCTCTTTTTTCTATACCGCAGTTATTAAATATATTACGTTATATAGAAAGAATTACCTTAAATGTGTCCAGAAAGAAAATTTTTACTGTAGAATCAAGTAATGCGACAGCAACGAATTGATTGTTAGGACTTATTCTTACGCATAACACGCTGTCTTCTAGTTTCAAAGTTCTTGTATGCAAAACGGATAATACTTTTGCTTTTACTTCACTGTCGGTATCTTCGGATTTGAAAGTTTGTGCAAAATCCCAAAATTTCACTGTTTTATCTCCTCCGCCGCTTGCTACTCCTCTCTATAAAAATGTAAAAAAACAATGAGTTTGTATAATTTAAAAATTAATCCAAGATAAAAAAAAACCATACACAAATGGGATTAGAAAATATAATATTTTAAATTACCCTATTAGGAAATAGAGTAACGCTCCAAAGTTCTCTAGAATGTGCAGGTACTTCTTCTAATATTTCACCAGACACAATATCCACAATTAACATTTTACCATTCTTTAAACCTACTATTAAGTGTCTGTCACCTGGTATAAATGTCGCTGTTAAAGCGTAACCGCATTCTACAGTACGTATACATGCTAAAGTTGGTCTAAAATTCGAAAACATTTAAAGTAGCATTAATAGTTTATTCGAGCTGCATTAAGAATATACATATTGGGTTGGTAAGAAAGTAATTTCGTTATTTCAAGGAGAAATAGAGCCCAATTTTTTGTTCAAGCAATGAACTTGTAACGAGTAAGATATTTTCCCTTTCGTTCGATGATCTTTCGCCAAAATGGATAAAGAAGGAAATATTTAATTGACTAAAGTTCATCGCTTGAACAAAGAAATTCGGTTTTATTTTACCTTAAAATACCGAAATTAATTTCTTGCCAACCCAACACTTTCATACCTATTCCATAATTTTATCGAATCTCCACTCACTGTTGCAAAAGCTAAATTATCAGAACTAAAGCAAACTGCTCGGACATCCGATCGGTGACCTTGTTTCGTTACAAGTCTTAAGAGATTTGCTTCAGCATCTTTTTCATTTGTCATTATAGAATACAATTCAATAGAATTATTACGTAATCCAACACATATCTGCAAACACGATGACAAAGTTAGTTTCAATTGTAGATTTTTAAATGCATTTCAGAAAGAAGATCAAATCTTTCCAGTATCGCTTACCCTGAGTTCGCCTCCTCTACCCATTACCATACTTAGTCCTTTCGGTTGAGCAGATACTTTGAATGCTGGTAAGCGCATCATTTCTTCTTTTATTGTTGGTTCTCCAGATAAATTTACCTCTGTAGTATTTCCAGTTCTACTTGTAACATCAAAATATATTCACATTTTCAATTATAAAATATCTAAATGTATTAATAATCTTATAGTGGTGGTTAATGGGTTTTACATACTTTTCCATCTTTTTTGTTTCTTTCTTCAATCGTTTGGCTACATTTTCTTGTACTTTACTATCAGATAACATTTGAAATAATTCTATGGTATTATCTAAAGCATGACAGCCAATGACAGTTTGCGTTGAATCTACTTCGAGGGACACAACTCTCCCACGACCGCTTCTCAAAATACTACCAGTCTTTTCACATTTCAGAGGATATTTCTAGTAAAATAGAAAATGTATATTATACAAAAGGAAGACATGCCTATGAAAAATCGAGAAAAAATATTGCTTAGCAAATATTTACCAGATCGCTGACTTCAACGTCATCTGTAATGGTTAAATCTTGTAAATTAGTTTCAAAGTCTACAGCTGCAGCTTCGGTAAAACGTATTTTCCATATTTGTAATTCATTGTCGTTGCAGCCAGTAATTAGATATTGATCATTTTTAACTAATGCCAAGGACCAAACCTACATTAATAAAATCACTGGTATTAACAATGTTGCAAGAGATACTATTTTTTTAAACTTATATTATTATATATTTTTATTTATACTATTCTACTTTATATATCGAGAAGATATTTACCTCTGATCGATGATTAACAAGTGTTCTAAAGTTATGTTCTGTATCTAAATCCCAAAACTTAACGAAAGTATCTTTACTGGCGCTAATGATGATATTGTGATTTTTCATAAATACTAATTTGGTTATTACAGATTTATGTCCGCTTAAGCGACATATTCCTGTTTCCGCTACTACATCCCATACAATAATATCTGTATCCTGGAAAAGAAAAATGAAAGCGAGCACTTTAGATTCGAAAGTTTAGAATTAAAAACTGGGGCTGTAACTTTCCTTCATAGGTCGAAGATAAAAAACATTGAAACTTCGAAATTTTGAAGACTTCAAAGACTACGAAGAATTCGAAACTTCGAAGGTCCCTTTTTTCCTTCAACGTCTTGGAAAAGTTACAGCCCTATTAAAAACTATTGCATGGAATAAATTCAGATTGAAACCTAAGATATCTTACTTTTGAACCGGAAGATAATCTATGTCCTTGTTTATCATATGCCAAGGTAGTGATCTCGGATCGGTGACCAACAAATATACTTATATTCTCACCCGATCTTAAATCAAATGTCTTTATAGTACCATCTGCATAGCCAACGGCTATATGCCGTTGATTCGGAGATGCAGCTAAGTTTGTAACATTCACTTTTTCTCCAGACAATACTTGGGCCTGAAACGTAATTAAAAATAATAACGTAAATATTTTTTTTCTAATAGAATTAAATAGTTTTCACTCTTTACCTTCTCCCCTAATCGTAAATCCCATATGAAGACATGTTCACATGCTCCAACTGCTACAAATCTACCTTCCTGTCCTTCTAATGTTACAAAAACAACATTACAAGCAGGATTAACTATTATATTTAAATTCCCGGCTGGGACATATCTTAAATATTGCTTCGTTAAACCCATGTTTTACTTATCAAAACAATTCTATGCCGCCAAGAAAGAATTTCACTTTTATGTATCAAAGTTTACGATTGCGTGGTTTTTATATTACATACGGTTTTATTCATATTAAATATTCCCGACACGTGTTATACATATTTACCGCATAAATAGATGCTTGGTTATTTATTGAGAATGTTTAATTCAAAATTTAGGTTAGGCGCGCGCATGGACTTTTGTTGCAGCGTGGTGTTGCAGCCAGACATAAGATACGGGGCGCTTTTTCCGCGCATGCGCAACGATTCTAGCCTCAGTCAAGTACGAAGATTGGGTACCTTGAACACCATGCTGATTTTGAAAAATTTATTATGATTTAATTTTGAAAAATGTATCTCGCAGCCCGCTCTTTTTTCGCGCCTCGCTCGTAACGATCGTAATGGACTCCACGAGACGTTCCCGCTAATAATAGTCCCCCATTATTTTCCCTCCAATAGTTCCCCACAAGCTTCGGACGTCGGTCGGTACAGAAGACCACTGAGGAGATCTCGCTGGCAAGAACTGTAAGAAGGCGAATGGAGGTATGTAAAACAACTTTCGAAACTAGGAGATCAGTGATTTAAATGTTATGCCTTCTTAGAGTTGGTCAATTTCGAATCTTTCTGCCGAAAAAGAATACTTGCCAAGTTTGAATGAAATAACCGTTGCGCGCCGCTTACTGAGCGGCCTCGCTAGGTGGCGCCACGAGAGGACGGTTGTTGCAAACTTTCAAACACGCAGTTTGAACCGTCACTTGCCGCCACTGATCGCTTAGGATCGTCACGCGTAGAAAGTTTATTGAATTTCGGTACGCATTCATTTTGATTCTCTATTCAAATTGAATTGTTTATTTGTTATTTATTCTGATTGTATGCTATTATTTCTGACTGTTTGCGTATATTATTTCTTTCTGTTACAGATTCGATTGAAAACATCGATGCTACGCCTATCTTTCCGAGAAGCAATGTCCAGACACCAATGGACATTGTGAACATTCGTCAGCAGCAGCGGACGTGACTCCGTAAGCATCCGTTGTTTTTTCAATATTGTATTGTTGATCATCCTTTTCGAACGAATTAGTCAATAATTAATAAATATTCAACTTGAAGCAACTTTTTCTTATTAATTCGGAGTTTTTCGTGTTTCGTAACGGTCACTTGCATTTGAAGTCGTGTCGTGCTGTAGAATTCTAGTTTTTCAATTTTCCGGTACAAATAATTTTGACTATATGTTTCAACTGAATTATTTATTTATTGTTAATTTCGATTGATTTTCTGTGTGTTTTCAATGGAAAACCTGTATTTTACCCCTATCTTTACAGCACCAGCCAAATGCCATTAAATAAAATTAAATCAAGAGTATTTATTTGTATGTTCATTGAAGTAAAATTTTCTGCCGTTGTACATCTCTCGAAACCAGAAGTTTTGGTCTCTTTCTTATGCCAAAAATCCAAGTTTCGAAACTGGAAGGTCAGTAAATTAAATCTAATGCCCTTTTAGAGTTGGTCAATTTCATATCTTTTTGCCGAGCAATTTTTGCCTGCCATGTTTGAATGTAATAACCGTTGGACGCCGCTTAGCCAGCAGTGCCGCTTACCGAGCGGCGTCGCTAGGTGGCGCCACGAGAGTACGGTTATTGCAAACTTTCAAACAAGCAGTTTGAACCGCCACTTGCCGCCACTGACCGCTTAGCATCGTCTCGCATAGATTTTTCGAATTTCTTCGCTAAAATCTACAGAATTACACAAGAAAGTGTCAACAATTTCTGCTTTCCCTGAGGTAGAGTGTGATCTTATTTAATTTTCATTGATATCTATGTAATTTCGAATCATAATGCATTCTCGCGATAATTTGCTCGTGTGTCGTGACGATCAAAACTGTCTAAATTCGTTTCGTGGTATAGAAATAAAGTTTATTGAAGTTTGGTACGTATTCATTTTAATTCTCTATTCAAGTTGAATTGTTTACTTGCTATTCATTGTGAATGTATGCTATTATTTCTGATAGCTTGTGTGTTTTTCTTGTTACAGATTCTGCTAACCAAAAATCCATCGATTCAAAACATCGATGCTACGCCTATGTTTCCGAGAAGCAATGTCCAGACGCCAACGGTCATTGCAAACATTCATCAACAGCGGCGGACGTGTGACCGTAACTATCCATTGTTTTTTCAATTATAATGTCTTGTTGGTTATCCTTTTTCAAAGAATTAGTATACAATTAATAATTACCCAATTAGAATTATTTATTTCTTATTAATTCAGAGTTTCTCTTGTGTCGTCTGCTGTGACGATTAATTGTATTTGCAATCGTTTCGTGTAATAAAATTTTTATTTATTTAATGTCCGTTAAATTAACTTTGGCTTTATATTTTAATTGATTTATTTATTTAGTATTAATTTTGATTTACTCTCTGACTGTTTGTCGATTGAAGTTAATGTATTTGTTTTTTCTATTACAGATTACTTATACTGAAGATGGAGGAAGAGGATAAAACTATGGTCACAAGAAAGCGAGGCGTAGTGTTGACAAACAGGGTGACTAGGTAAGTCGAACAAGCTTGAACAAGCAGTTATCGGAACCCAACGAAATGTTTTATGTTGAAGGTCACTGCCGCGTTCTGCGTTCCGCCCCGCGCTAGCCCGAATTTGAGACCATCACAATCGGGTACTCCCCCTCCAACCCTCGCGACCGCGGCTCATTATCCTTCACGCAGTCAACATAGACAGACGTGGTTTGCGTTATCTCCGAGCTTCGTTTTATCGAGACGCAATAACACATACGACGCATAACAAGGACCTTTACGTGGTGCGTACGAGCTTGTGCTTAAACAATCGTATTTAAATTGGTGTGTCAATATTAATTAAAATACATAACGTTAACTTAATTTTGCTTAAAATTAATTTTGTGGTTTTATATTCAACTTGAATTATTTGTTTCGAATTAATTCGGATTTATTATTTGACGATTGGATGATTGGTATTAACTGAATTTGTTCATTTTGTTGTAGATCCTGTGGGGAAAGGATAATATGACTCGATAGATGAATTCGAGACGCAGCTTGTCGCGATTTCTTGGAGTGAAAGAGTAAGTACCATTATTTTACCAGTTAAACTGTGTTATTAAACGTTTTCTTTTCAAACTATTTAATGAGAAATTAATAAATGTTCAACTTGAATAATCTCTAACGGTCGATAGATTGAAATTAATTGAAATTATTCTTTCTGTTTCAGAGCCCTAAGATATCAAATAATTAAAGAAGGATTTGGATACTTTGATGATTGAAGAGGACATAGAGAGCTGAGATCGAGAACAACGTGTGGTGCTGTCTTCAATGGGGAGAGAATGTAAGTCTTTATTATTTGATTTTTAAATTGATAATAAGACATTTTATAGCATACACAAGTTTAATAAATTTTCTATATTATATTAAATTGATAAATTACCATTTATTATTATTTTGAAAATCGTTTAAATAGATTTTTTTTCTAAATCGTTCGTATAGTATGAATAAATTTTTTAATATCGTACTTCTTTTTTTAAATTCCAGTATTGCAACGCTTTTCGCAGTGGCGATATCGTAACCAATGAGACTCTACCGAGGCGAGGTGCGATTATTGCTGATTGCGGACTGTAACGCAGTTTTCTCATCCCCTAACAAGTAGTGAGTGAACAAACAACAGTCATTTTTATTATTATATTTGTGTAGTAGTGTTTTGATATTTTAACAAGTACAGTGACCGTGGAAAACGTCAAACGTTTTCCGCGGGTAGTAATCTGTTATTTTTTTAGCTAGGTAGGGTCTTTTTGTACGTCGCGTTTTTTTTAATAAATAGAAATACATAATTTCAACAATTATGTTCCCAAATTGCGAAAAGATGAAAATCTTCCGTAATTTGGAACGCAATTTCTACAGTCACTTTTTATTGTCAAAGCTAATCAATTGTATTTTAAAATCATTTTGAATCGCTCGAAAATATTTAATACCACGTACAAAAAGACGATTCGCGACGGATAGATTTTTTCGACAAAGCATAATTGTTTAATTAACTTGTATATTACTTTCGCGAGTAATTTATGTTTAATAGAGTACTTCCTTCATTATTTACGAAAGTTTGCTTTGTCGAAAGGGTCGTCCGAGGGTTTTTTCAAACAAATATATAAAGTTTCTTTATAAATGTAAATAAATGAAATTTTTTATTAGAATCAAAAATAATAGAATTAAAAATTTGATTTATAAATTGAAATTAAATTTTGAATTGAAAGTAGAGCCATTTTGTAATAATAAAAGAACGTAGCCCGTAAAAAATCTAATCCTAATCATTTTTCTAGTTAGGATTTTCAGGATATTTAGATTCCCTGTTCTTTGCTCAAACCCTCTCGCGTGCCCAGGCGTTACTCGGGAGGGTGAGAGCAACGGGCATGGAATATTGTTTTATATTATGTGGCGACTGACAATGGTTAGTGTATCGTGCACGACGTATATTCCACTTTGTGCGTGTGTGTGTGTTGATAGGCAGTGGAATTGCGTCGGTTTTTTAAAGTCTATTCAGTAACACATATTCCTGTTGATCCGTGACATGCTCCATGGATCTTCGTGGAATATGTGTTGTAGCTTTCTCAATTAATTAAAAACAACATGTAATATATTCAAAATTACATGTTATTTAATTTAGCTATTTTTTCGATTTATTGATTCAATTCGCAATGATCACTGCCATTGTCAGTCGATTTCAGAAAAAAATGGTACGTACCTTTAGAGTGTGTGATTATGGTTTGAACGCTAGGGTGTCGGAGGCGTCCCGGGACGTTCTCTCTAGGTGTGATAGGTTATTGCACCCTGGCGTGTGTGTGGAGATCGTGTTATGAATGTGTTGGAGAGCTTGTGTTTTGCAATTTTTTAAATATAGGGCTAGGTAGGTTAGGTAACTTACTTTCTTTGTGTGCTTGTTAATACTAAGTTTTCTCTTTCGGGTAGGCCGCGATTCGCACGGTAGCCAGTCACTGGTAGGGCTCGAAGTTTCGTCTCGAAGCTAAATCGAACGAGGCATGACGTTCGAATTTATGCTTCTTGCTCGATTCTTCGAGAACATCTCTTAGCTTCTCGCGGACGCGGACGCGGACGCGAACGCGCGCGGAATTAGGGCTTTCGAAACGTGGCGATACCGGCTCGATTGCACCAGAGGAGCGATAGGCTTCTTTCGAGACTTGTAATTCGTCTCGGAAGTCGTTGATCGTTTTCACTCTGCGAGCACGTGTAGGGTTGCAGATGTTTGGCGGTCCGCCGAAGAGAAAGAAGAGGCTATATGCCGAAGAGGCCCCGACAAATTGTCGCTCAAGAGGACAACTAACAATGGCCTCGCATCTTCGGATGCGAGGTCATTTTTTTCTTACTACCTCGTCACTGTACTTGTTTGTAGAAAGTAGAAATTGTAAAAGTAGATATTGTTGTATATATGGGCTGGCCACGCCGCCCCAACGATCAGCGGAGATGGGCACGTCCGCGATTGTAATAGAGTTGCGAAAAAATCAAGCGTGTTGCATTAATTATTGAACAGAGATGAAAGTTAGTGTTGCGAATAAAATAGACGCGATTTAGATTAAATTTCATTTTAAATGTTTCTTCAATGTTTGAGTAATTGCAATTTTTTAATAGTTTATAAAGATTTTATAATTCTTTTGTATAAAATGTAAAGTAGTCTTTTGGATTTCTGTTCGTTGAATTAGCGTTGCGCAGTCAAAGTATCGCGTTTGCATATTATTCGTGTCTTTCGACATTTCAGGCGCCCATGCTCTAGCTGCAACGAATCGCTGTCGGGTGTGGTGTATAGGCATTCGCGATTTTTAGTAGTGTTGCGAAAAAATAATAACGGTTTGAATTAACGTAGCATTTATAAAAATCGAATTTGTTTAATTACCGATTGTACAATGGCAAAGAGAGATCCTGGAGGAACCGGTCCTCTCCGCGAGTAGACTTTGCCATTGTTAGTGCATGCCGCGAACCAATTAATTAAAATTAATTAAAGAATTAGTATTGCGAGAATTTGTTGTATTTAGTTACGTCACCTGTGGCGGTATGCACGACAATATCATGGTGAGCATTGTATTAGTATCTAATGCAGTGCAAGCCATGGTATTGGCCGTGACTTACGATAGCCGAAAACACTGTAGTTTATCCGAACGTAGAGACCTTGTGACTTTAGCCACTTAATGGTGTGTGAGCGCTAAATGCATAGAACGTACCACTGCGTTCACCAGCATGTATATTTTTTGGGACTAACCCCCCACAACGTAGTGGTTCGATCGCGATTGTATAAGCATACACACCGTGTATGTTGAACGTATCGAACGCCTCGTCGACCCGCAAGGTAAAAGACGAGGTATCTTTACGTTTCGTGGTGTAGCTTTGTCGATGAAATCGAGTATTCGTTGCGCTCTGCTAAACTGGTTCCTGCAATATCCGAATCTATTCTATTATGATGTTCGAGGTCGTTTAGCATAGTCTTTTTCTCGCGTTTATATTGAGAATTAATTAATAGAAAAGTTTTCCAATATGCAACTACTAGGAAATCCCGCCTTTTAGAGTTGCGACTATATGAAGTGCCACACTGCACCCATGTATAGATGCGTTTTATTATTTACAGCCTGACTTCCTAAATTCATGTGGCCATATTGCCTCCCCACAGAGTTGCGTAAAAGAAATTAAAGTGCACGGGAGTTTTCTTTACCGAATTAAATAAAGTAGTGTTGCGACGAATGATGCACTGTTCGCGTTTTCAACAGAGTGTTTATTTTTTATTATTTTTTTTAGCGTTGCGAAAGAATAATTCGTGGCTTGATTCCTCCCCAAAAATTTGAATGGCTACACCCGCGGTTCCATTTAGAGTTGCGCGAAATAAAACGGAAGTGCACGGGAGATTTTTGTTCCTGATGAAATAAATTAGCGTCGAGAGAACATGCACTGCTCGTGTTGTTTTTAAATGTTCATTGAACATTTTGGTAGTGTAGCGTTGCGGAAAAATGGTCCACTCGCGCGTTGTTTGCAATATATCGAGTGGACATTTATTTTTAATTGTTATATTTTTTTCATGTGCTAATTAAAAATTCAGTATTTTTCAGATCATGTGACAGCAGAAAAATCTTCACTTGTAGTTGTATTTATGTGGTTGCCCGGGCATAGTTGCTTGTGTTGCATGTATTGTATGTGTTATGTACTGCATGTATATTGTATATGTTGCATGTGTTGTATGTTTTGCATGGCGTTGTTTACTGTATTTAGTATGGCCATTAAGAAAATGCATGGGGGTTATGTAAAAGAAAATTAAATTTCTATACCATCGTATAGAAGATTTAGTGGGTCGGACGGGTAGGCTAGAGATTATCCTCTTCTTGATATTCATTTGTAAAGTGGCCTAAAATACAGCACTGCCAAATGTTTATCAGGAAGAGTACAAATATTTATACGGGCTTTTTTTCTATTTTGTAGTTGTGCATTTTTGTAATTTTCCGTCCGGTGGGACGATAAAGAAATATTATGTATTATAATTATATAATATATAACATATAATATTATAATCGTATATTATGTAATATGACATATATAATTTTATAATGGTATAGTATACCTTTTTTTGTATTTTTTGTTTAATTGTATGATATATAATATACCAAACGTGGGTGGGTGGGTCTCACTCGCAGCAACCTCCACGTGGTGAGACCCGGGCAATCGGTGTGATTGTCGATTTATAATATTTTGTTTCATGGAAATGACACCAGTTGCTCTAGAAAATATTAAAAATCGACAATCACATCGAGCTAATGCTGCGAAACAATTTCTCGGGATAATAATTCAAATAATAAATATAGAAATAAATAAAAATATATTTATTTAAACAATTAATTTAATAAACTATTATTGAAATAATAGTTCAAGTAATTAATATAGAAACAAATTATTAAAATGTATTTATTTAAAAATTCTTTTAATTATAAATAACAATAAATAACTGTTTATAAAACAACGATATAAAATAAGGATTATAAAACAATAATTACAATGGTGAACAATAAGGGATATAAAACAGCAATAAGAGTGCGTAATGAAATTATACAATAAAAAGTAATTTTTTTCTAATAATTATAGAATGGGTCAGCATTCTATATTTAATTATAACCTGCGGTACTAAATCTATTTACCTACGCCATTGACGCAGATTCACGTAGTTCACGAACAAATGATTTATTTAGGTAGAGAGCGCTGAACCACCGACTGAATCTCGTCGGTGGTGGAACTTTTTAGCGATGTGGTCTTTCAGGTCACTATAACTTCCACCGTTACCACCCCGCCCATTGCGCCCACTTAGCGTCCCGCGGGTTAGTACGGGGGGCTGGCAGTCTTTAACAGTATCTCGTCGGTGACTGTAATCACTACATTATCCCCGCGCTCATTTCGCGCGCTTACCGGCTCGCGGAATCGCACAGACACTGGCAGTTAGTAGAAATTACTAAAATATAAATTATTATAAAAAAAATTTTATATTAAACTTACCAAGCACTAAAATCGATTTAAATGTTTTATCTTACACAAACAAGTCTGTACTTACTTAGATTGTGTCGAATTATATTTTGGTACATGCTTGAACAAAGAAATTGACAAATTTCCCATGGAAATAGCTGTATCATTTTAATAATTGTAAAATAAAAAATATGAAACCGGCCATTGGACCGGCAAATGGTAATCCTAGTAGCACAAACATATTAGATATCTATTTCAAATATTGTAAAAATATTTTTTAATCCACATGTTTTCATATGAGAAAAATATTGGATCTGAATATTGTATACATGTACAAGAATAAAGATTATCTGTATATTAGAAAAAAATATTCTATTTCTAATATTAAATAAAGACTTGTTTTATAATGAGAGAAAAACATTTTTTTCATAATATGAAATAAATATTATTTGCCATATTAGGAAAAAATATTCTACTTCTAATATTGAAATAAAGAGTCATTTAATATTTAGAAAAAAAAATTGTCTCGTAACGTGAAATAAATCCTTAATAAGTCCTTGATATTTAAACATTGCATGTATATTTGAATATTAAAAAACGATTGAAACTCTTTTTAATATTATGTGATTGTTTGTACAATATTTTGTGCTATCAGGGTAGTGTAATCGAATGAAATTACAGAAGAATTTTCAATTTCTACGATACTTTCTTTTTTCTAAATTTCTGCCCCAGTTTCCGTACTTACCGACCACTGCGGCGGCGCAGAGTTGGGTCGGTTAGGCGAGTAGGAGGATAAGCAGTGGAGTTCAGAGGTTCAGAGTGGATTGACAGAGTGGTAGTTGCCGGGTTGGAGGGGATACGAGATAGGGTAGCGAGAGGAGAATAGTGGGAGAGAGTGCCGGTCGGTCGAATCGCGAATACACGCGCGGTACCGCTCTCGGTTCAGTTCAGTCGCATCGAGATACTCGTGGAACGCGTGTCGCGTGGTGCATGCATGCATGCTTGCCTTGCTTGCGTGCGATTAAACGTGCCGTGCATGTGTGGTGCTCTCTTATTATTGTGGTGTACCGAAAGTGGTCGGGTGTGGATGTGTGCGGGTCATAACACGGTGTTGCGCGCGGTCTCTCGACAGTGCACGTCGTGATTACTGTAACCGTCGTTCTCTCGTCTGTCCGTCCATCGTTGGCGATCGCACCAAATGCACGTCTCGCGCTCCTCCTCGAGATCACCGACCAGCAACACCCGCCGTCGTCGTCTTCATCCTCGTGACGTTTGACAGCGCGGCTGATTCGCGGAAAGAGGAACGAAGAAGCACGAAAGGGGAAGGAATCCGCGTCTCGTCCCGGCGTCCCGGTTGATGACTCTTCGAACGATCGTGCCGAATACGCGACGAAGGAGGAGGAGGTGGAATTGAATCGTCTCGCTACTCGTGTTTCCGTCCTCTTTCTCTCTATCCCCCCCCCCCTTCCTCCCCTACAACCCCCAACAAACTTCCAACCTTCACCACCCCCCAATCACGATTTGCGGAACTTGCCGGTATCGCTGCCCGCTCGTTTATTCTCAGTTGTCTTTTTTTTTCTTTACCGTTTATCTTGCCCGTTTTCGCACACACGTACACACACGACACACGACACACGGACGTACACACGCTTCCCCGTCGTCCCTCTTCTCTCTCTCTCTATCTCTCTCTCTCTCTATTTAAAGTTATTCCAACAAAATGAAAGCAATACCGAGATATCGTCACGCGATCATCGCACCTGTGTCCATTCTGATACTGTTGTGCAGCTGTTCCGATTTCGTGTCATCCCGATCGACACGATCCGCCGAACACTCGCAGAACGACGCGGATCTCGCCGATTGCGAGCGTGTCAAACCTTTCTTCGATAGCAAGAAGATCACGATCGTACCCGTCAAGCCGAACACGTCGGAGGACATTACCAAAAGTAAGTGGTAGCAATTCTAACATTCTCACCGCAGGAATTAGAGAAATTAGATTTTTGCCAGTTCTACTGAGAAGCCAACTTTCCGATTTCTCCCGCTAAACGTGGCTACAGTGGAACCATAGTGACTACTCCGTTTTGTCGATCGGACGAATTAATAGAAATTAGTTTATGATATCGGCGCACAGGTACGATCGAAGAATCAACAAAGCAATTTTGTAATTATCTAATTTTTCTCAACGTTTCGATTCTCGATCCTTTTCAAGAGAATTTTGCGTTTGCTATGTGTAAATTATCAACGATTTTGCGTGTCACTGTTTTTATGATTATACTGTGCTCTAATAAAGCATCTTTATCGTTTCAATAATAGTACAATAAAAAATCTAGGAGCGATCGTGGTACGGTTAGTGTTAACACCTTGCACTACTATTTATTTTATGGTTATAGTGATTAGAAATTCGTTATTCTTGACAATTTCATAGAAGAAAAAGAAAATTTATATTTATCGCTATGTTTTCTGCATAGGAGCTATTTTATATCGGATACAACAAAATAGAATTGTATTTCGGTTTGAAGGAAATTAATAATATACATATTTATTTATCACGAGTCAGACTTTTGATATTGTAGGGCAAGGGATTAAACATATACAGGAAAGTATTGACCCTCTGAGTCATCACTAAAAATTACTGTACCATTATTCTAAATATTGTTTACATTATTAAATATGTTGATATCTAATCAATTACCAAACATTTAAATATTGTGTGAGGTATCATATTTGTGAGTTTAATTTTCAAGTTAAAAAATGTGGTAAATAGCTCCGACTGCAGAGTACAATTTTATATATCAATATTCTCCTTTTTTAGGAAATTACGATCTACAAAAAAAAAATTCTAGTCACTAAAACCGTAAAACAAATCGTAAGGCAAGGGGTTAATAACATTTTCTACCCGATTTGCAACAAACGGGAGTGAATTAGAAATTCATTATCTTGCTCGATATGGTTATTACCTTTTAATTCTTCTTATATCTTTAACGTTTTAAATTAAACCTTCTTATTTTTGTCATAAATGCATAAAATTCGGTGTCAATAAGTTCGAATAAAAAATGCTTTTCTTTCTTTCCTGAAAATACACTTTACATATTAATCCTTGATGTTTTACAAAACTATTGTTGTGACAGAGATATCTTCCGCGCAGAACCTGTTAATTATTTTAAAAAATCGACTCAAATGGTTCGGAATGATCAAATGATCGCACGAACGAGTAGAGTCGGCCGCGGTACGATTTTTTTTTACACTTCGAATTATGAAACGGTAGAAATCGAACAGGTTTGCGATTCGTCGGACGAAATCAATTAGGTGTTTCGATTATACCCGGCTGATTCTAATTATGAAATTTATTTGATGGCTCTCGAGAGTCGTTACTCTAAACGGTACTTGATGTTATTACATCAAATAGCATTTAAGTACTTCTTGCAAAAATACGCTTCAATTGTCGTGAGACCGGCGAATCTGTCTTTCATCATGGTCATCTGATACGCTACGCTCTTCACCCTTGTCTTCGGTTCAATCCGATCGGAACTCCACACTTACCGTTTACCTTTTTTTTTTATCTCGTACAGATTTATAAATAAATTACGCGTATTTCATTGGATGTCTACACTAGCAAATTTAATTATTAATTTCCTTTTACTTTCGATGTGACTACAGTCGTGGACAAAATTAAGTGGACAGGCTAAACGATGAACAAAAGATCAATGCAATATAAAATCAGAATTGTATTCGTTACCACGTTATTTTTTTATAATATTGCCAGGTAATTATATAGAAAAGGTCTGCGTACTCCGATTTTGATGAAATTTTAATATGTTATAGATTTCGACATTTTGAACAACTTTTTCCTGTTTTATTATAGGGGGGTCGCTTTTAGTTTTCGAGATATTTGAAAAAGATTATCGCTAATACTGTATTGAAGTTTTCGTATTCCTGCACGCTCCGCGGCAAGTATATATAATAATACATATTCAATACAGTATTAGCGATAATCTTTTTCAAATATCTCGAAAACTAAAAGCGACCCCCCTATATTGAAACAGGAAAAAGTTGTTCAAAATGTCGAAATCTATAACATATTAAAATTTTATCAAAATCGGAATACGCAGACTTTTTCTATATAATTACCGATTGCCATTTCCACTTTTGAATTCTCTTTACCATCGTCGAACAGAGCGTTGGTTTATTACCACGTTTCGATCGAACATCAAGGAACATGCCAAAAGAATACACGGCAACCACATAGATTGCACTAATATTTCGAGATATGAATTTTGCAGTCATGTTACACGAACAGTATACGAAACAGCATCAAACTAATTTCGTTAATAACAATGACGCGCAGTTTCGATATCCGTTTGATACCGCAACATGATAGTCTGAAATTGATACATATTGGTAATAATGAGTTTGTCATTGAATTGGTCCTGCCAGTATTGTTGTCCCCCATTGCCAAGGTCCGAGCTGCGAGATTCGATCTTGAAGATTGAAGAACTGATAAGTACGTTTTCGAAATATATCAGCAGTAGTTTCAGATCAACATGATATAGGTTTACATACATTGAAGTGTTGCAAATAGGACACGATCTCGATTAACTCTTGTCAGTAAAATGTCGCTTCAAAAGAGAATGATCTATTTGATGATAATATCGCTACTCGATAGATACGCTAAAAATAGCATTCACCAGTCGTTACATATCTTTTAACAATGCTAAAACAAAATTTATATTACGACACACTGCTTGTTTGAAAAATAAACAGATTTATTGTGCGAAGAAGGTGATGCAGGTTGAAATTATAGCTTTCATTATTTTGCTGCATCATGTCAAAGTAGCTTGAAGCGTTAGCTTCATAATTAACATGAAGCAACATTTGTGCATCATTAGCTCGTTTTAGTAGATTAGTTAGTTAAAACTTATTTACATCAAGCTACTCTGGAATAGCTTTGGGCGTACGGCGTGCGTGTGTGTACAACTTGCAACTGAATGCCACCTTGGCAAAAAGTGCATGTCGTTAACTGAAACTACTACTTAGTGGTAACTCAGTTACGTATGTACAAATTATAAATACATTTCCATGTCGTCCTATCGCACACGTGTTATGCATTTTACGATAAGTACAGGGTCGTCTATTAAGAAGTGTTATTTTAAATGATAAAAAACGACGTTTTTTTTGTACAATTTACATTTTTTTACACAATTTCACTGACCACGTGTCGAAGAGTAACATCTCCAACTTTCACAATTTAAGAATGTCTGTAGTCTATGCAAACTTTATTTGTGGTTTTGTGAACTGAAAAGAATGAAAGTACATTATATTTTTACGGATAGGATAAGTTAGGGAATGATGGCTTAAGAATGTCTATAGTCTATGCAAACTTTATTTGCGGTTTTGTGAACTGAAAAGAATGAAAGTATATTACATTTTTATGGATAGGTTAAGTTTGGGAATGATGGCCCTTTTTTAATTTCTAAAGAATGATAAAAGGACATATTTGCAAAAGTAAATATTCTTCTTTAACTAATAGGTCTTCTTCAACTAATAGGTTAACAGCAACCTTTGTGGAACTCTGTTATGAAAACTTACAAACGTTGCTTTGAAATATAAATATTTCAAAAATATTAATGAGAAAGAGAAATAAACAATATAAAATGATTTTTTATACCAGGAATTCTTAATATCTGCCGTTTAAATGAAATATGCCGATAACTGCTGCAGTTCTAGCACTAGTACAGTTTACCTTATCTCAATTATAAAGTACTAGCTTTTTCCCGCGGCTTCGCTCGCACAAAAAACTGTTTTATGTCCTCGAAAATTGATATTGTTTCTCCATAAAATCTTTTAACCCCCCATTCACCCCATTCAGATTGTATCAATGAGCATTAAGACTAAGTATGATGTAAATCAGACCACGAACAATGTATCCCTCATACAAACGTTGCAACCCCTTTTCATCCTCTTAAGGGATGAATTTTTAAAAATACCGAAATAGGTGTTTGATTAATTATTTCAAAGAGCATTACGATCAAGTTTCAAGCAAATCCGACCACGAACAAAATATTCCTCATACAAACGTTGCAACTCCTTTTCTCATCCCCTTAGTGGTTGAATTTTTTTTAAATACCGAAATAGGTGTTTGATATAGGTGTTTATATCAGAGAATTATATCAAAATATTCCTCATACAAATGTTGCAAACCCTTTTTATCCCCTTAGGAGTTGAGTTTCGAAGTATTCTTTCTTATTCCTTGTATAGATCATAAAGGTAACAATTGTACAAAGTTTCAGCTTTCTAGGGCCAAGGGTTTAGCCTGGGCGTTGATGAGTAAGTGAGTCAGGAATTCGTTTTTATATATGTACATAGGTATTCGACGCTGAGTACGCTGCAGCCGAGAAAGTTTGATCACGCGTGTCATAGTAGTTTGTTAAAAGAACAGCATCTATTGTTCACGCCATACTGCGGCTACGCAATTGAGTAGTCACGCATGGAGAAAGTTCGCATATCGTCGAACAGGTTCGGACGGATCGTCGTAAAGACTGTGAAACCGAGTCGTAAATGGAATTATCCACGATACCGATCGCGTACCGATTTCTGGGGCGCTATTACTGGCCGCGGGAACCTGAATGAACCGAACGGCTCTCTCTTTTCATCTTTCTCCTCTCTCTTTCTCTCGCTCTCTTCGCACGATCCCCATCCTAACCCATTTTACACGTTTGTAACCACTTGTCGAATCGAGGGCGAAGGGTCGCTGATGTAGCTTCCGGTTTTATGCACTTCCGGTTTTATCTGCTTCCGTACGTCAAGTGCTGTACATCACACCTAATGGAGTAAATGGATAGAGATAATCGTCCGCGGCAGCCTCCAATTAAAGTACAATGACGTTAATGTTCTTAATTTAAAGCGACAAATTACTCGGAGGAATGGCTTTGTGACTCCTGTCTCCGAGTCCTTAATGTAATATCTAGGGTGTTCGTGAGTAACGCTTTCTTTGGCCGAGCAATGCTGTAATAATAGTTATTGTGTGAACACGATTCGATTATTATATTTCCTGCTCTTAATAAGGCTACGACAGAAAATATTTATTCCGGTTTCATGGGTTATTAAGGAAGTTTTATCTCGCAACTGTTGGGTTGTACCAAACGTTTCTTTCGAAATGCGTTCCTTTAACACTAAACGCAGTTAGCATACATTGCCTTGTAATAATGACAATATGTATTGCGTTTATTTAAATTTCATACAAGTTTTGGTAATTATATAGAAAAGTACTACCCTCTCTGATTTTGATGAAATTTAAATATGTTATAGATTTTGACATTTTGAACAACTTTCTCCTTTTCCGATATAGGTGGAAACCTATTAGTGTTTCAGCTTAATAGGATAATTAAAAGAAGAATATTTTTAACTTGCATAAAGATCCGCAGTCTATTGATTGAAAACGAATCAAATTTCATTTTATCGAAAAAGAAACAACATTCGTTAGACTTCGTTAAAAGTCTTGATGACGAGTCCGACTCGTTAAAATACGGCAAGGAGTTCAACAAAGAAAAAGTAGCGCGAAATTAAAAGTGACACCTCTTAATGGAACAGCCTTTATGTATAGTGATAGAAAAACTTGTTGAAAGCATACCGAAAAAAAGAAGGAGGAGTTAAGTGGAGTTGAGAGGTCCACTTTGAATCCTCTTACGTATCCCTGCTGGCGAATCGTTCGCACACCAAATAAAACCGATAAATTCGTGAGCGGCTGTTCGAAAAGTGTATCTCCGTTTCGGAAGTACCGAACAATAGGCTGGCTAACGATGAATCATGAAAAATTCTGGCGAAAAACTGTGAGAACAGGGTTTTCTCTGGTACATACCTGAGTATCCTGTGTGGCGTTACCTCGGGTTTCTCAGGTCGGTCAAGGTGTTGTTGGCGACGACTACAAAAGGATCACGGAGGGGCAAAAAGGAAGGACACCCGGACGATCCTGTCTCTTCTGACAGAAACTTTACGATTCTACGTCACTTTTATGGAACGCGTCACGCCGCCGCACCGTTCAGAAAAAAGGTGTTCGATTTCTCGAGGGAATGAGAAATCGATATTTTTCCTTTCAAAGACATCGCAGCGACAACTGTATCTCGCTCGTTGTCGTTGCTATTCTCCAGTTCTATACTCATTCTCTGGAACGCACTAGAACAAAACACACAGTAGAAGCCTGCAAAACGCAAAAGATTTTATACGCGTAAAGTGTTTTTTTTATATTAAACTATAGAACCCCAAATAGGATTATTAGCAGCATGCACATGACTGTGCATGACAACATTATAAAGATAACTTATAAACTAAGATTGAGGCGATATAATGAACATTTTCGAATACAGCGCTAACATATTTGGTTGGGGGTTGACTCGGAATAGTTTCCGGCTAGAATATTTCGGCCGTTCGATGCAAAAGTCGAAACGGTAGACTGCTACTGGACATTAGTGACGTTATATACATAGTTAATAATCTTTTAGGAAGGAACATAAGATCTTATATACAGTGTTTGTAGGTAATATTTATTATAATATTTGTTTTGTTCTTTTTTTCTTTACAAAACTAGTACAGATTACATTTTTTAAAGTTTACAACATAGTAGATGCCTTCACTATGTATTGTTACTATTTTATATCAAACGGTAGGAAATTGAGTAAGGGCTTGTTGTGAAGGTTGGGACACGTTTTGCTTTCTTAGCTATAAAATTTCATAGGACGAGAATTACGCAAAGAAATGTATACCGTCGGAAAGGTATACTGGCCAACTACATTTTTCTTACATAAAGTACAATGGTAGCGTTAACTCCTCTCATAGGCTCTCCTCAGAAATAGTTGCATAAAAGATTTTTATCACACTTTCTCGCTCACTTTTGCTTCCCTCTTTAAACTAATAAACTTTGCTTCATTTATCATGTCACATGTTAGAGAAATACGTCTCTCGACACAGATAAAGAGATAAAAAATCATTTTATAGTATGTAAAAATAACAAATGGCTGAATTTTAATTAACGAATAAAAAGTTGTAGTCGCATTTTTTTAAAGACAATCTGTTCGACAAAATGAATTTTGTCGTATAAGTTGGGACATCCCAAAAATTCGGAAAAGTAAGGGTTAGGATGAAGTTGAAACTACTTTTATTCAATGTTTAGCGAGTATTTGTTTCTTCGATCATGATTTGACACAAAAAAAAAATTTACCTTGTTTTTGAAAATATCCCGGGACAAATTAAGCATGATCATTTTTGTGTTAATACATGGTTGCGAATTTCGCTATCGTGACGCAACTATGCAGTATGCAACTATTATACAATATGCAGTTTTGTTCGACGGTATATTGATCGTCCGATTCTCTCGGCGGTCAAACATCGACTCTTCAACTGTCAGTTGGTCAACAGTTTCCTGGCAACCCCTTTCTTCTGTTATTTCCTTAGGAAGGGTAGCTCATCGTTGATCGGAATATAGTTTTGGATTGCGGCGACTTTATCGTAACACAAGCAGTTGTAAATATCATTATTATATAATTAAATATCATTAATATCAATTTACCTATTTTATATTCTTGCACAAAGCATCAGTGACAATGAGATATCTCGTCATATGTATATGTATATTTCGTTCTTTTTTCAAATATAATTTCGAATCTTTTTTTAGAAATAGAAGAAGTGTCCACCACAAATAGTTGTTCTACTATCACTGAAAATATTGCTGACATTATCAAATATATTGGGATCTAAACAATTACTAAACATTTAAATATTGTATGAGGTATAATGAGGTATTCTCCGACTGTAAAGGGTTAACAAAATGATGAGGTCTTTTGCTTTTTTACTAAATATAAAATAAAAGGATCAGTTTACTACGAGATGTGTAAAAAAAGTTCGAAGAAAATTGTGATTGTCGAGAATTATGAAGAAAATAGTAAATATTGATCACGCTTGAGCATAACTTGTAATACAAGTCGTGCGAAAATGTAGTCCTGTTAATTTTATGAGGCAATACGAGTCAATTTTAACGCTAATAGAAATATAATTTTATGGAAATATATTACGTTCTATCAGTATGCACGGTAGAACGGTTATGGAAAGACACTCTTTAATGATAAGAGTTCGACGAAACGGTTGTATTATGCTAAAATAAATTTACATAAATCAATAATTGGGTTTAAATTGATCCGAACGATGAACGATGATTAAATACACTTTACAATATTGAAAGTCCACTGAAGAAAAATAAATGCTTTTGATATTGTTCGTGTCGTTGGTTTATTTAAATTTTTTTCTGCTTTTACACTCGATGAATTGTAGTGGTTTGAGAAGTCACGATTTGGGATAATCTGAGGTATTGAATCATAGAAATAATTAGTAATTTCAAGCTTCTGTTGGATGTCTACGATACTTTAAAAATAGAGAATATTAAGATGGAAAAAGGTATTTTAATAATAATAATAATAGCAGGAGAAAATTGTATTTTAAATAGTAAATAGAATGTAATCCTATTTTTCTTAAAGTATGTGTACTGTGGAGATTTGAGCTGGTCGAAGAAGAAACAAGAGAGAGGGGGAAGGACCCCATTGGTGACAATGGGGTATGCGACCAGGGGTAGGACGCCAGACCCCAAGAGAGTAGTTAAGTGACCGCCGTGGAGATAGGTTGTCACTAGCGTGTTCAATAAATATAATAAAGTGTATAAATATATATAATGAAGGCAGTGTTATAATCTAGTGGCTTGTCTCACGAGTATTATTTAAGAACCCTTCCCGCGGTAAATCCCGTGGTAGCACATGTACAACTTTGATAATAAAATATTTTATTTGATGTAGTAATTTTTGAAAATAGTATCTTGTTCGAAGAATATTGAAAACATTTTTATTTTCAATTTCAATTCTAAATATTATTACTGAAAATAATAGTTTTTATGAATCAAATCTTAACTTTATTAAATCTCAATATTTTAACAATGGAAAAAGTGAAATATTTTATTTCGTGTTTCAGATCGTTAAAATAGAAATATGTTATTTTATGGATCAAACATGGTTGAAATAGAAATATTTTATTTTGTAGATGAAACTGTTGCAATAGAAATATCTCATCTTGAAGTTCAGATTGTTGAAATAGAAATATCTTATTTTCGAAATTGTATATATCTTATTTATAGCACTATTTTCTTTGAGAAAAATAAAGTCTAAAATATTAAATAGTATTTGTAATATTTGTTTCGCCAAATAATGTCTACCACTGCTTGTAAACGTGGGAAAGTTCAGTTTATTTTAATATTTCTGTATGGAGATTCTCGATTCTGTAAAATATTTTCGCAAAAATGTAATCAACATACCTGTTCATCCATATCGCATTCCTCGTGTGCTTTATGTTTCATAGAATTTGAAGAATTTTTAATCAGAGTCCTTTGAAAGAATTATCGGCTTTGTAAAAATATTGATTTCCCGAATCGTGCGTTGCTGCCTACCTGTGATTAAAACCAGTTCACTACGTACCAGTTCACGCGTATTGCTTGCTTCCTCTACAATTTATCACAAATAGTAGTGATCCTTCAAACGGTTTAAAAAAGGAGAAGGATGAATTTAACATTGTTCTTCTAAGTACCAGTTTATAATAATGACAAGACTGAATTTATTCAGATTTCTCGAAACTTTTATGACGATACGTGCTTGAATGAAGACATTCAATAATTTCTAGTGGGGGCAACTTTGTTACTTCGATAATTACTAAATAAAAACTGTGAAACCGGTTATTTGACCGGTCGTGGTACAGTTAGTGTGAAATGTCTTTAAATTCTCTTGCTTTGTAATAACGATGAATAGGTTGCAGTTGCAGAATGTCAACTTTCTAATGCAAACAACTTTCGAGCAGTTGTAGAATCTCGGTTTTCCCCCTCGTGAAGTATTTCGCATACAGTGCATTTTCACCTGACTTTGTTGTCTGTAATATTTATGTTAAAATTGAAGCTATAGCAAAATATTTCACACACGATTGTGCACAGTTGTTTAGAAACCGGCTTGTAGCAATTAAACTACTGTTGTGTCAAATAGAATTGGTGAAAGATTGTAGTAATAACGTATTGGTAACAGAGAGTAGTAATAAACAATTGATAAAAGAAAGTAGTAATACATAATTGGTGACAGAGAATAGTAATAAATAATTGATAAAGGAAAGTAATAATACATAATTGGTAACAGAGAGTAGTAATAAATAATTGGTAGAAAATAGTAGTAATAAACACATGGTGAAAGAGAGCAGTAACGAAAAATTGTTAAAAGAAAGTAGTAATAAATAATTGTAACGATATACATGTTCGAAGATGAAATAAAACTTTGTTGCGACAGTTGTCAGGATATTTCGTAAAATCTTTTTTAACGACCTTCGAGGTTCCATTGTTCCATCCAATCGTCAAATTATTGTCGCTGTAGGATGACGTACTGTATCTCCGAGGAAA
>CM052336.1:23873541-23901017 GCA_028455595.1 Lasioglossum vierecki | reverse complement strand
TAAAAGAGATTTTTATTTGATATTAGAAATAGAATATTTTTTCCTAATATATAGATAATCTTTATTTCTTGTACATGTGTACAATATTCAGATTAAATATTTTTCTTATATGAAAAAATGTGGCTTAAAAAATATTTTTCCAATATTTGAAAAAAATATCTATCTAATATTTTTGTGCTACTAGGGAATGTAAACATTCATATTTTTTAGTAAAAGGTTCAGCTAAAAAAACGACGTATTCTCAAGAATACACTTGTACTTCTTGTACTTACAACAGAACCATCCGCGGTCAAAGGCACGCGGGCCAGTGATCAATAAGTAACTGCGAAAGGCGGTGTAATAAGTTCGTTCGTATTCTGGAAACATAATGCCAAAGCGGAAATATTCAAGAGCCTGGATAGAATTTTGAATACTCGGCTGAACTAAAGATGAAGTTTCTTTTTACCGTTTCCGAATGTTATTTGGTTTTATGACCGGAACGGTTTGCTACGAATAAGCTGTGGGAAATATTGTAAAAATATTTCTTTTAATGCAACAATAAATACTCAAATTTAAATACTCATAAAACTGTGACATTAACGTAAAAACAAGACTTTCGAGGACGATCGGGGCCTAGAAAGATCATGTATCTATCGCTTTTAACTACTCAAAAATCTCATCTTTGTATTCTGGAAACAAATTGAGCAAATTTGCATAAGTTTTATAGAAACTTTATTTAAGATATAAAATTTGAGGGGATTTTATATATTTAAAAATAAAACTACAGAAAATGTACATCTAAATAATATGAATAATAATATAAATCTACCCCCTCCCCCCCAATAGGAAGGAATTCTGGTAGATAAAGTGTTGACGCACAGAGGTTTCAAATTCGACATGCACCGAGCGGCACGCATGTAGCATCGATTTTTAGAAGAGAAAGAATAAGTTTCGAATAGAAGCAACTGGAAAAGGCGAAGGGCGATTCGAGTGCATCGAAAGGCTTGTTTGTGTGTTTTGTGTAGGTAAGCAAATCGCGTGCGCGGGGGTGCAATAGGTTTGGCGAAATGGGGCACACGTACGATTGCAGTAAGGACAGACGATTGGTGGCGAATAGGAAGAGGTGGATGAAACCTAGAACGAGGCCGAAAGGACCTATTGAAAGGAGCCAGGATCTCTCTTGAAGGTCCCGTTAGCCCCGTTCATTTGTCCGTCCATGACCCCTACGACAT
Organism: Lasioglossum vierecki; assembly: GCA_028455595.1. Classification (NCBI taxonomy): domain Eukaryota; kingdom Metazoa; phylum Arthropoda; class Insecta; order Hymenoptera; family Halictidae; genus Lasioglossum; species Lasioglossum vierecki. The sequence goes on along the minus strand of CM052336.1, from coordinate 23,899,806 downwards.
AGATACGAGTCTATCGTATTTTATCGAGCAATCGTCTTCGTGTCGTAATTGTATGAGGCCGCGAGACGTGAGACCTTCCTCTCACGTTTCCGTCGGACGGCAATTTCATCTGCAAAAAACTTGTTTCAATAATTATTGTAACCATTCTTCATTGCTATCGCGATCGATTAGCGTTTTACGACGAGATCGCGTTGCGTCTCGCAGTGGTTCAAATGCTTACAAGGGAACCTTCTTTTTCTTCTTTTTTTTACCAAGATAGAATTGTCTTCCATTCTGACTCGGATCACGGGGGAGGGCCCTTTTTTTGATTCATTCTTCTGTGATTAATTCCGAAACTCACCACTCCTGTTCTTGGCTGTCACTCACAGGGTAACCTAGATGACTGATACACGCCGATTTTGATGAAACTTTGTGCAAGCGCCACATTGATCGATTCCTCGATTCTAGATGAACAAAATTCAAATTTTTATGTTCTCTAGTAGTGATAATGCTTTATTTTAGAACTACATGAACTTGAAAGAATTTATCATTTCATGTTGCATCATAGATTGTATTTCTGCCAGTTTTCTTGCACTTTTAAGTAAAAATATTTTTTGCTGAATCATTAATAGTTTCGAAGTTAAAAGTATAGAATCAGCCCTGTCATTGCATCGACTTTGGATTTAGTATTTTTAGAACTTGTTGAACACCAGGTTTCAAACATCAATCTTCGTAGCATACCCCATGTCTTTTCTAAAAAATGATATAAATGACTAACGGGCAAAAATGGGCGAGTGATATTTAGTTTCATTGTTTTCAAAAAATATTTTTTGCTGAATCATTAATAGTTTCGAAGTTAAAAAGGTGTAGAATCAGCCCTGTTGTTGCATCAACTTTGAATTTAGTATCTTTAGAACTTGTTGAACACCAGGTTTCGAACATCAATCTTCGTGGCATACCCCATGTCTTTTCTGAAAAATAATATAAATGAGTAGCGGACAAAAACGGGCGAGCGATATTTAATGTCATTACTTTGAAATAAGTATTCTTCAAAGCTATCTTTAAAATACTTTCGTTAATTTTATTATACAGTTAGGTTAACGTGCAATTTTCTGTATGTTTCTAATATTTTCTGTAAAGTCGCTAAAATGTTTTTCTTTGTGTAAAATAATTCGTTGAAACATTATTAAATGTTTATATTGTTTCAGCTACGTGCAATGGGCTGTGTTGTAACGAACAGACTGAACGAGAGTTGAGACATCAAGCCAGACAAGATTTTCACGACTTGATCCATCATCATAGCAGAAGTCTGCAAGGTCTTTTGGCAACAACAGCGGATGCGTTGAGGGGTAAGTTTCCACAAACGGAATAATTAAATCTCTTGTTACTATGCATTAACACTATACGTCATAATAATTGGTTTAAATTATCGAGTCTTACAGTTACATACTTGATATGGCAAATTACAACAATTTTATGCACATTCGTTTAATATATCTTTCCTCAAATTCTACTTCGTTTGCAACGTAGTCGATTTCAATTAAATTATTCCAAATTCACTTAGTAGATACTAAACTGATAACTCGAACTACAAAATGCATTACTGAGTTTAAATAATTTGCGGGCTAATTGTAAACGCTTATATGTGGTAATTTGTTCCATGTATGTTTTAAAATTGAGAATATCGGAGAACTCGAATGAACTCGAAAATACTTGCAGTAATACGGAAAATATTTACATCCTGGAAAATGGGATTTTCCGGGCAATATTTACGATCTGTTTCGTCATCTTTATTTATCGCGGTGTATCGTAAGAAATGTTTAACTAAAACATGAGCTGTAGGGAAGGAACTTGCTCGAGTCGAGCATAATAACGAAGTTGGTCTAAACATGTTCTTTTCGACTTACAAGCTGAGGGGTTACAATAAGAAAAGAGGGCAGCAACGACAGATTGCCAGAATGGGGTATTTCGTAGTCTCGCTGAAAGCTCCAGAAATGGGATTGAGCGAAACAGTTTCTTAAATTGGCAAAACTCAACCGCTGTTACTATTTTTACGTGCCAACTGGAACACCCACTCGTTCCTTCCTTTTCGCACACGACCGCGTAGATGCACATGCACGTACTTTTCTTTTCGTTGCTTTCGTCAGCTCCATCATCTGTTCTTTCATTGCGTCTTCTTTATCCTTGAGGCATATCAATTAATGTGCTTATTGTCGTTGAAGCGTCTTTTTACTACGGTTATATTTATGCCTGTCGGTAGAGTACATGTATAGCCTAACTATACGTGCAGATATCTTTCGCAATACTTGAACACAACGAGTGAATACAATGGAACCAAGTAGTTTCCTACGTTTTTAAAAGTAGCTATTTTTAGATATATTTCAGAAAATCGTTACAGCTGTTATCACAATTATCAATGAAATGTTCTTAATTTTTTCATGAAAATAATCACAAAAATTCCGTTATGCTGCAAATAATAGTTGCAATAAATATATTGTCAGTGTTAAAATACTTTTGAACATTGCGAGAACATCTAGAAAATTTAACAATTCAATTCTTTATGTCGTAATAGTTCACATTTACCCTTTTAACCTTTATACCAATAACTGGGGTACTCACTTTTTATTTATTTTTAAAAATTTTTCAATATTTTCGTCGACAAATAGGATGATCACAGATTAACTCATATTTAAGGTACAAAAATATAGATTGAAGTTTTTTATTGACATTTTCGGTTAAAAATTTTCGAAACAATTCTTTTCGGAATAACACCGCGATGAAAATAATTCGTTTATACGTGAAAGGCATTCGAGATCGATACAGTTTATGAATCCAAATAAATAGTGGAATTCTCGAGTATGTTGTTATACGTGCGTTATTTGATAGTGTCTTATCTCTCCACTTCCCTCTCGCGGAGTTAATGAAGACACATCGCAGAGACTCGGTATAACGTGGCACTACGAGAATCTTGCTCTTGGCTCTACAAGAAAACTAAGTGAAATCTTGTATCAAATGAGAGAAAACGCAAACACCTAATGTCTTCCCTCTATTTTGCTTTTTCGTTGCAATCTTAGCTTCTATTCTCTATTTAATTTTTTGTCAGAACGGTTTGAATATTATGTTCAACACTAGGAATACTGAAAGAGACTATTGTACTTTACTACGATAAATCATTTTTGTCATAGTATAATATATTGGGTTAGCAAGAAAGTAGTTTTGGCATTTCATGGTAAAATGAAACCGAATTTCTTTATTGAAACGATGAATTTAATCAATAAAATATTTTTTTATAAAGGAAAATATCTTATTCATTAAAATTTATTGCTGGAATAAAAAAATTGCGACCTATTTCCTGCTAACCCAATACATTTGTCAAATGAAATGTCTGGAATTATGAACTACATAGTTTGCGATTTACGACCGAAATGCCGAAATTATACTAAAGCGAGCGTGTAATTCTCTTTTCACGCCTTTCCGTGTACTTTTTGTTTATTTATCTTCTGCCTCGATAATGTAAATATCGTTAGGAAACGCGGGAATATTTGTGGAAAGACTTTAAGAAGATTATTCCCTCCACCGGATTCTTCAGAACTTTCCCAAAGCTCGAGAAGCTCGCTCGGAAATCTGCGAAGTTTCTGGGACACATTTCGTAAATAAAGTACGGCGAACCTTCATTCAGAGAGAAAAACATTCTTTCGCAAAGGAGGCACCTCTTCATAAGAGCAGAAAGAATCTCTATTGCATTAAATTGACTGTTTTTGAATAGCTGCGTTGGGCAGATAAAGGGAGATCAATTTTCGATACAACGTGCGGGGTAACCAATAATTTTGTTCGTTTTTTTTCCGTTCATTTTGTGCATGACAGATACATAGATCACGTGTTTTCCGTTTTCCGTGTTTCAAATAAAGAAAACAGTAATATACAAGTCGAATAAAATATAAAAAATACACGGGAAAAATAACAAAATGCGCAAAAGCGCACACACAAATAACACAATCCATTATATTCTTTATTAAACGAGAAAGGTTCGACAATCTCGTTGGTTTCGAGTATTTGTATTATTTTTATTGTTTGACTTTGTTTTCTGCCTGAAACGTTAAAAATATAAAATCAGTGGGCGTTTTAGTTACTGAAATAGTATTTTACGTAATATCAATTTTTACGATCCACTTTTATTGTTAAAAAATTTGTATGCTTCTCACGTTTTGTATATTATAACGTTTTTTCTCAATATTACATAATCAAAGTGAATATACAATTTACTGCGAATCTTTATGCAAAATAACAATTTTCAACATCAATTGCAAAGAACAGGGATCACATGAAAATGTATTTGTTCCTTCAACACTATTAATAAGATGAAAATAATAATTGTTATTCTTAAACTCGTTTAATCTCATTGCTATTTTAAATTTTACCTACTCAATTTCGTCTTAAATGCATAATATTCCCAATCGTGTGATACGAATTTATTGATCAATAAAAAAAAAGAAGGGCTCGTAAGTTGAACGATTATATTTGACTGGAAGTGGCAAAATAAAAGCGATCGTTTTAAGTTATCTGTAATATGTGGATGTATGTTGTCGCGGACATTTTTGCAGTTATTTTTATTACCAACAATTCTTCCATACATCATTTTGATATATTATCTCAAACGGTTTAGGCAACGTATGCAATAAAAGCCGCTCGGATGGTCGTTTTTCTCCGACTCACTTCACCTCTAACATCGCTGTTCGGTCCCTAATAAGTTAGCGTGATAAAATATAGCCAAAGCTACTTTCGGAAGTACAATTTTCATAAAAATCAGTATATCTTTCCAGTTCTAACACCGGAGCCTTATTATTAATCCTTTCGATGACTGAGCTTAACGGGAAGAAAGCGCAATAATTCTCTTTTAAATTCATTATTATTATTATTTATTATTATAGATGGGCAGAAGCCCTTTTTACATAAGTATTTACAAAGAAAAAAGAAGAGAAAGATACAAAACTACTTATCTAGTAAGAAAGAACCCTAGTAGCACAAAATATTGTATACACATTCATATGATATTAAAAAGCGATTCAATCTTTTTTTAATATTCAAATGTACATACAATATTTATTTTATTGTATATTAAGTAAACATTTTTTTAAACAGGTAGAAAATATCTATTTCATGTTAGGAGAAAAATATTTTTTTCTAACTTTTTCTTCTTTTTAATTAAATGTTATTTAAATATTGAATTTATATTTTTCAAATATAGATTTCACATTCTTTGTAATATTTACTTTATATTTTTTAAACATCTAGTTTCTATTCTCTGAATATTTAGCTTATATTTGTTGAAACATTCAATTCACATTTCTTAAACATGTATACAATAGTTAGATCCAATATTTTTCTCCTATGAAAAAGTGTGGCTTAAAAAATATGTTAATAATATTTAAAAAAGATATTTATGCAATATTTTTGTGCTACCAGGGAAGGAACATGCGCACAAAGCAAAGAAAAAAAAACAAAATAATACTGGTGAATTATGAAGGGAATCGATGACACTTTTAAACAATTTGTTGGCATTAAGATAACATGTATACGTATAAGTTAACAAGTACTATACATACAGGGTGTCCGAAAATTGTTGTATTTTTGGGAAATCCTGTATAGACTACAAATATTACCGAATGTCTATTGCAGTAAACTGGCTTCGGTTTGCTGCAAGTATTCTCTGAATTTGGTGAGCTCGGCATTCAATCGGGAAATAGCGTATGCACTGGTCAAATTCGTCGGACCGACCGTTTCTTATTCCAACGGTCGCACGTTTCGGCTCCACTATTTCGTCGTTCCTGCTGCTGAATTTAAATCCACCTCCGCCGCGCGTTTACCGTGACCGTTCCGCGAAATTCAGGCGAGGATCGTACCATTTTTACGTCATATCGAGAAACGAATCGGTAGAGAGAAAGAAGGGGGGTAGACGGTGTGGGGGGCAGAGCGAAGGGGGATGAAAGCGGAAGCAGGGTGAGCGAGAGAAGAGAAGAGGAGGATTGCGAAAGAAGAAAGGGTAAAAACAGTAGGGGACGGAGCAAGTAAAAACTTGGAAAGCTGCAACGCGGGCTGTACGTGTCTGGAAAGAAGAGAAAATGGTGGAGGGAAAGCAGAGAGGGCTGGGGCGGACTTAGAAATAGAAAGAAAAGGGTGGAAAACCACCAGCGACGTTACGCTCAAAGAGTGTTGCTAGCTATCGTGAGCCCGATACGTATTTAGCCGTACCAGACCGCCAGTTCCTTTCCCGCCAAGACGGCTCAAAGCCTTTCAGCTTCCGATTTTCCTGAGATCTTGAAATTATGCAGCTGCACACGCTTGCGAAAACAAGAGAATCCAAACGAATTGTATTTCGTAGCTTAAGGAGAACGGCCTCCTGTGGACGGGTAAAAATAATCGATTTATTTATTTTATTTATTAAAACCGTGACAATGTACTTTCCCAAAATTATGAATAGATTGTCAGTTTTATGCATTTATTACGAATAGGAATATATGTACAGTAGGAACCTCGTTCGTTATCGATTATACTGATTCGTTGAATCGATCCTCTTTCTCCAGGTATACGAGGATACGAAATAGCGAGGTCCCACTGGAATTTAAAACGGTAAAAGAATTTTAAAACTTGACATCTTGTTGAAATGATCATACGAAGAATGACAATTCTATTTGGCTCGAGTTTCTTACAATTGATAAAGATAATTTTTATTTTGCATAAAGGTCCACAATCTAGTTGTAACGATTCCAGGGAAACGATGCTTCTGAGTAATGATTAATACAAAATTGAAATTATCACACGAAGTATGACAATTTTATTTGGCTCGAGTTTCTTTCAATTGATAAAGACAGTTTTTATTTTGCATAAAGATATTTATTTACACAGTTTTGGTAGATACAATAATACTATGTAACATTCGTTTCAACTTTTTTTTAATATCATTTGTTCATCACATATTTTACGAAAAAGGAAATATTGAAAATTTTTCAAGGGATGATTCCACCTGTTTAATACAAAAAGTAGCACAACAAATAGAGTTGTATCAGGCATACCTTACTCAAGTTGTGTGCAAAGTGTCATAATTTTTCGATATTACGGGATCGATAACTTACCTTGTTTTTATTGATGCCTATAATAGAAGAAGAATTTTGACAACGAAAGGAGATCAAAGACTCGGAGAGAGACGTTAACAGAAGCTGAAGAAAGCAATAAAAATAACGACTACAAGGGACAAAAGACAAAGTATGAAAAACAAATAGAAAATAGTCGGCATCTAATCCTGGCGAAGTTCTCGCGTAGGTTCGTCCTCTTGACGTTCCATCGCTAGAATAGAAAAGCTCTGCGAAGCGAACCTGGATCTATTTAACTTTGATCTCTATTGTCTTTTTCATTCCAAATTCCTTCATTGTTCTCCATCTTTCTTGCTTTCTCTATTGTTCGTCAAAGCGATCGAGTAATTGCTGAATTAGTTTACAGTCAAACAAATTGGAACGAATATATATATATATATTTATTTATTTTTATTTATTTATTTATTTTTATTTATTTATTTATTTATATATACACATACATATATGTAGGTATAATTGTGTAACATTCCAGTCGCGGACAAAAACTTAAGTGGACACCCTTCGACAACTAATAACTTGTTTAATATTGAACCAAATGACCAAGTTTTTTTTAAATATTTGAAGGATCACTTTATTAGTCCATTAAAAATTGTTATTGGGCGAACAATTTTTTAACTTTTTCATGTGTATCTATAATGAAAATTGTAAATACATATACTTTTTATACATACATTTTATACATGTATGAGTAAGTTCCATATGTGTACAAAGTTTCATAAAAGTCGATTAAAGTTGCTACCAACTAACGATAATCAAAAATATTATATTGGATACTTATACACATAATTCTGTTCTTTTATGTATTTTCGGTCCATTACTATAAGCTAAGTGACTTCGTTATATGATTAAATAATACAGATAAACGAATTATGTCGAAAACATGCAAACATATTCTCGCAGTAACTATAACACAGAAGGCTTTCTATGTATATAAACTAAGGAGCGAGCCATTACAGTTGCTTTTTCTTCTAAAACGTCGTTTAGCAGAAAGCCACCATAATGGCGTATAGTACCTAAAAGGGTAACACTTTAAAACCATGACTGCCACGTGAAAGTACTTACAGACAGGTAGCATTTATTTTATTTTTTACGAAGTTAAATGTTGTCAATACTGAATATCGGATTATTGCAAATATCCGAAATTTTTATGGAAATTTCAATGCTTGTTAAATGCCACGCTTTGTTGAAAACATTTCTCCATTTGCAAATCTTCCAAATCAGCGTTCAATAATAACATCTTTTTCATGAATAGTTTTAATACAGGGTCTTTCATTAAAGAGTGTAATTTTAGATTGTAAAAAACGCTGTTTTTTACAATTTTGGGCGATAACTCTGTTCTTCACAAATAAAAAAAGAAGACCCTTTTTATTATATGCAGCCTCCGCTGCATTATGCCTTTTTTTATAAATGTACAAAGAATGCATTCGAATTTGATTTTTCTCTACCGTTTAGTTTGTTCAGCCAATATTTCATTTTAACATAATTGTCTGCCAAGGTGGTCTCACATAGAGATACAGATTTTATTTTTGTACAAGGAAGTTTAACGAACTTAATTAAAAAATGATTAGAAAAAATATATTTATTACGATAGTGGGTAGGATTAATTTTTTAATGAATTTTAGTGGAAATTTCATCCAGATATCTTTTATGGTTGAAAAGTAATGAAAAGTTCTAGTAAAGTATCAGATTGAGATTAGTCTGCCCCTTACCCTTCCGTGACGCTGTCCCCTGACCCAGGCGCCTTGGGTCGAGGCAAACAAAGGCAGGCCCGAGGCACGCGTCGGCTGTTCGCTCAGCGGTCAAAATGTTTCGTCGCGAGTAAGTTTTCGCTATATCCAAATATACCGATGTCTCGCAACCTTTTCTCTCTCTCACGTTATTTCTACATACAGTCAACATAAGCAAACTACACTCCCCTTACTTTGTCTCCTCCTGGAGGGGATCGATCTTAACAGGGAACGAGGACGAGGGTTTTACAGAGAAACGAGGCCTGAGCTGGCCGGGAAAATGTCTCGGGCACGGGCGAGGCAAACGATACACGTTGCCTCGCTTGGCCGCGGCAAACAACGCGTCATCGCATTGCTTGCCTCGCCCGACCGATTCATATTTAGTTCCACTAAATCGTGGATTAAACGGTCATGGAAAATCCGAACTGCATCGTATTTGGTACCCTTTTAATCGGAAAAATGTAGCGAATTTGCATCTGAAAGTGAAACCCGAAAATTTTTAAAACTTAAAAAAAAACACATGTGGAACGTCCTTCTTACAATTGAGACAGGCAATTTTTCTCTTATTTCTGTTTCTGACGATTAAGGCCGACAATATTTATTTCGAATAAAGGTCCACGAACAACTAGGTACTTCGCGTTAGAACGTTCGTTATTCGGCGCAATTTTTATCTTTATCTATCCTTCTGCGTCAATCCTCCAGTATATCTATCCTTTGGTATTTACAATGCAATGTCACTCACTCAACGTACATACATGTTTAGCGAGACTTCCTACGTCTGATTTGATTTCCACCTGCATCGCTATGCGAGATATTTTGTCCATAGAGCCACGAAACAGAAATTGCGACGCGCGATATCTCGTTTATGGCGCAGAGTAATGAACGTTGCGATGCGAGATATGTCGTCCACAGTATCACACAAGCGACGTAATGATGGCGAGATGGTTTGTCCTCAATAACCATAGGGTTTTTCGAGTGCCGCGTCATATGTGACCGACACAATATTTCTCACTAAATTTGAAGGTCAATATTCGTTATAATTTATTGAAACCGAAAATTTATTTAAATCGAAGATCAACCGCTGAGAATTTCTCAATAAATTCTTTCATAGTGACAGCAATTTTATTTAGAATTGAACAAATTTTCGACACTTGTTATTTGAAAGAAAATGATCAAGTTTCTATTACATATAGCATATTAAAAAGACTACTAATAGACTTCCGGGTAGCTAAAATGTTACAACAAACATTGTCATTTCTCATTTCATTTATCATTTCTCAAACATTTTCATTTTCTTTAGTTAGTAACTTAGGATCGAACCTGTGCGCCGTAATTTAGTTAAAATTTATTGTCATTTCTATTCAGAAAAGAACATTTTAATCGGTTCTTTAAACGTTCTTTAAAACGTGGATCTTGGATCATTTTTCAAAGAAACATTCTTACGTTTTAACACTAATAAAAGTACTAAATCACTTATAGCAAGAACTCATTAAGCTAGACGATATTTTGATATAGATACTTAACGAGCACAGGAATTGGGCGGCACTGTTCAGGTCTTAGCACTCACTCTTCAGAAATCAGTATTCGAAAGTACGAGAGAGTTGTTCTGGTAAATGAAAGCATCGTGACGTCTCGAAGTGACGAATTAAAATATTTCTTTCAATTCGTAACAAAAAAAAAGAAAAAAAACAAACATATGCCTACGGTAATTTCATTAGATTCGTTACTAAAGAATTCTAGTCGATATCTGAACGGTTTGGCAGCACCGGTCATCGATAGCCGTAACGGCAGTCTGTGCATTAATCACATATGCATTATAACTATGGAGGTAGTTACCGAGACAAATGGCGATAGCGAACGCGCTAACCGATTTCAATGAAGTTTTTTTTTCTAGCGGTATCTATTTCCGAACGTAGGTCGATCGATAAATGAATGGATCTCGCGGTCGCAACGGCAGCGACCTGTCGATTGCACCTGGTACACGGAAAGCGAGAAAGAGGGGGATATAGAGAAGGCGAACATGAGAGAAAATGAGAGGAAACAGAGAGAGAGAGAGAGAGAGAGAGAGAGAGTGAGAAAGAGGCTGTGCTACCGCACACGTATACCAGTTCGACGCTGCAACAGCATATCTGGTCCTGTTTGATGTCCAGGACCGGGTTCCACGGTCCGGATCAGGAGGGTTAACGGCTGTACAAGGTGGGGATGGAGAGCCAGGCGAAGGCAGAGAGCCCGCTTTCTCGCATCCGTATAAGGTTGTGCGTGCATTGCAATTTGTAATGCTGTTCGATGCTCTCTCGAAAGTGCAGCTTGCACGAAACCTCCGGGCAACGAATCCGAACACTGACCGGTCCATTCGGCCACGAAATGTGCTAGCGGTAATTATCGCGAGGATGTTGTTCGCCCCGCGGACGTGTATCCGATATACGTTCTCTTGAATGCACCGTCGCGAGGTGCCTTGTGTCGTGTCGTGTCGTGTTCCTGTCGGATTAGGCGTTATTTAATTAAGGGATCTATCTCCTCGCTCAAAAGCGGCTTCTTTAACTACTATTTAGAATTAACACGTTCGCTCAACCAACAAACACCACCAACATGTACACAAAATCACGGTATTCGATCATTACGTACCTGAAAGGTTAACATTCGACGCAGCGATTGTCCTAATCCTGTTAGATCCGAAGGATCTTGATCGGATTCAGATTACACGAGTTTGTACTCCCATGAAAATTTTGCAAACATATTTTCACATTTTGCATAAGTTTCAAACACTTAAAGCAAGATCGACTTATGGACTAATTAATCCAATGAATCGCTTTACTGCATAATCATGCATATAATCGTATTGTGATTTCTTCAATAATCCATTACTAAAATTTCAAATGCAACTATTCAGGATTATATGATAATACCATATCTATTATACCACTATCGAAAATTTCCTTTCTGTGCATGTCCCTTCTTTGTTATTATACTTATACGAGTAGTCTGCATCTTTCTCATATGTAAAGTAGAGCTCATATGTAAAATCAGCCCATTTATAATAAATAATAATAATAATAAGGTCTGATTATTATTGTTATTTATTATAAACGGGCTGATTTTACATATGAGCCCTACTTTACTAATGACTATATGTATAGAGAATATATATATTACATCAGAATATTTAAATTCATTAATAAATTTACAATTTATTCCTTAAAATATTTTTTTTAAAACTACTACAATTTTATCCAATTATTTTTCATTAAATCTAGGCTGAACATCGGTAACAAAATAAGAATGAAATTTGTTAATGTTAGGTAATTTCGTAATAATTTTCCTTATTGGCGGGTATGACAATATTGTTCGAATTCGTTTAATCATCGGTATAAAACGTGTCTCACGCGTGTCGAGATTCATGAATGTACGAGCAACAATAATAGCAACGCTCTCCCGCTGGGTGGGACAGCGAGTGCACTTAGAATCGCAGCGGTTGTACTTGTTGATGTTTTAACAACCCCACGTGCGAAAACGGAATGCGGAGAGAGAGAGAGAGAGAGAGCGACACTTTTAACCTCACCGATATACCATCGACGTTTTGCGGTTTATGCTCAACCGGCAGACTAATTGCCCGTGAAATCCTATTGTTTGTGGTGAAAATATTAATTACCAGATCCGCTCAATACTTTTGTAACGTTTTAACGCTGCGGCCGGCGGACATTTACACTCCCTCGATGATTAATTTGTTTTTAGTTTCTTTTTTTGCCGGTCAGTCGAGGTTTCTTCGGCATGGAGATTAATTCGTTTTTAATTAAGGACCCGTAACCGGTCATTTACTTGAGTGAGGCGCTCTGTATTAGGAATCTGAAAGTTTCTTTTTTCGATGCCAAATAGGAATTCTTGAAATACTTATTGTATTTATCTAGATCAAGCTCCGGGGAACACATACACAAATCGTCACTTTGGGACATTTATTTTGTAGCATGATGTGACAGATTAAGGATTCTTTCTAGATTTAAAAATGAAAAATGTTTTTATTAAATATAGTAATTGTTATTTTTCGTCCCAGCTATTTTTGGAAATTTCTAGATTTATAATTGCTAGAATGCACCACAAAATAACTATCTGCAACAACCTTTAAATGATTAATAAAAAACAATACTAATATTAGTAAATATTGGTTTATAAAAGTAGCTAATGAAATTTGCTTTGTTCTTGGATTGATACCAATGTAAACTCATTTCCGATTTGTACGACTATCATTTCTTCAGATTTATTCATCATATTTACTTTTTAATACGCGATAACCTTTATAATATCAAGTACATATATATGTCAAGTATATTTTTTATCTTGCAATCTGTTTTGTTAAGACGGTCGAAAAAAGTAATGAATAATGCAATAAATATTCCAGTACAATGCACATCTTCTGTCTGCATACGTAAATCTATGCATACATAACGTTTTGTAAATTATCCCATACTGCAAATGTAAATTAAGCATTGCCTAGCTTACGGAGTGACAGTAATATTATTGCAATGTTTCTAATCACTTATTATTCAGAACGATGGGAGGAGCTACCCTATTTCAAAATCGTTGAATATTTTTTGAGCATATCTAACGTACTAACAGCAGAAATGGTGCTTAAAAAATTTAGTAATTTGAAAATATGAATATTTTATATTTTCGTAGAGGTTATTCTTGCTCGAAAATTAAACATTTCTTCCTAGCTAGAATAATTCCATTCTGTATGATTTTTTTCATTGTATTGATACGAAATTAATATAACACCTCATACAATACTTAAATGTTTATTAATTGATTGGAGATCAACATATTTAGAGTGTAAACATTATTTAGAATAATGGTACAGCAATTTTTAGTGGTGATTCCGAATCACCACTCGAGTGCTAAGGGTTAAAAGAAAATTTCAATTCGTCAATTTGAAGGGTCGCGTAGTTCTAGTATTAAAGAAAGATGAAACTGTAATTTATTGGGAATAAACCGTGGTAATATATGAAAGAACAGAGAAAAAATGTTTCTCGGATTGTGTTGACATGGAGTCTGTTTTGAAGTGGAGAATACAGATTTAGATACAATGGAATAAACGGGTTGAAAGTAAAGATCATTCGAGAGTTATCTATCGACTGTAAATTAGAGATGAGGCGGTGAGTGTTCGCGATGGGCTTAAAGTGTTCCCAATTAGAAATCCTTGCGGCCGAATCGTTTTCTTACGAGGCTGTTGGCTCCGCGTGTGGCAAGATGCTACAGGGAGAAAAAGATTTTTGCACGTGCTGGGCGGGCCAGGTCATCGGCCTGCATCGCGGTAATTTATTTTAAACTCGTGACAGAACGTCCCGCTGAAATTTCTCTCTCGGCATTACGCAACGCCATTAGTTTCGGCTGTCTCTGTCGCCCGCTTATCGTTTTCTTGCGACCAATTAGTAAAATCAAGAGTATCCCACGAATACTGTGCTTTAATTGCCAGATGCTTTGGCAGGCCAGTCTCGAACTTCTTAGGCTGACAATCAGATTTACATGGGTGTGAATAATACAAGTATTCCGACGACGAGCTATCAGACAGCTTGCTATCAGTGACGAATAAAAAGTATTTGAACAAATATTCGAAAGACAAATACAGCACATGTCTCAATTATTGGACCATTAAGCTGACTTGGTCAGTAATTAATTAATTATTGAAGTCTGATTTTAATTACATCAGTTCAAAATTTTTTCTCTCGAATTCTTTTTTTTTCGTTGGAATATTTTTTTTTCAAATAGAAAATTTTTATGTTTCATGATAATGTAATTAACCCTACACACTCGGAAATATTTTAACTTGAAAATTAAACATTTCTTCCGATCTAAAACATTTCCATTTCCTATGATTTTTAAAATTATATTGATATGAAATTGGTATAATACTTCATCGAATCCTTGAATTAAATTAAAATTGTATTGATAGCGAAATATGTAAAAGTTTAAATGATTAACATCATAGTTAAAAAGTGAGAAATGTAAACACTGATTTTCAGAAATGATAGTACCTAATATTCGTAAACAAAATTGAATGAACCTTATTTTTGTTATGAAAAATCTATAGAAGTAAAAGTAGCAAATAAACGATTATTTCTAATTTTTTAAAAAATTTATTTGATGCAACAGTTAACACCAAAATTTTTCTTTCTTCCTTTCTTTAATTGAGAATCATGGTTTGATTTTAATCAATATCTCTTATAACATGCTTTTCATAGAACGTTGGTCGAATTAATGATGTTATCGGAGTTGATGGTACTTAAAACAACAAAATTTAATATAATACCAGACGTATGTATAATATTAATAAGGACAGAAACATTATATGTATGTATAATATTAATAACGAACAAGCACCTAATTAGGAACGTGTTTTACATATGTGGATTGTGTACGAATGTGTACCGGCATGAAACGTTAATTTGATTAAAGGAGAATAAATCAAAAAGTCACTGAAAAAGTAAGTTAAAAATAAATTAAAAAACCATTTATCTTATTTTCTAAAAACTTCGTTAAATAAAACAATGTTTCCTCTTCAACAATAGTTTTCCGATTTATCTCAAAAGTCGATATGCCTGTCTTTTGTTTATAAATTAACACTTTATACGTTTACCGGTAGAACTTATTGCGTAATAAGTTAGTTATTACTATCAGCGAATTTACACTTTGCGATAAAGTAAAATTACGTGCATTTTGTAATTTTTTGTGCATTTTTTTGTTATCACTGCGGATTTTACATATTTTTACAATCACGGGTAGATGATTTTAGAATAGTAGAAAATTAAAAAAATTTTGAAAGCTCGAAATATTATTTTGAATATACTAAAATTATTAGAGAAAAACATACATTTCTATTTATTACAGTTTCTAGCGTGCAATTAATGCAGAAAGCTTTTATTTTACCATTTTTAATATACACGTGGACTTTAATTGGACTTAAGTATTACTAGATAGCAGATTCTTATGCAAAATAAAAATATTCTGGAGTGACATGGAAATTTATTTTCTTTCTTAATACATTACTAGGCTGTATTAAATCTAAGTATTAATATACCCATAATATACAATTAAATCTATTTATTAATATATAATATATAATTGAACGTGTTATGTGTTTAAAGAATATATATATAACAATAGTTTTAAGTTCTTGTTTCCGCTGTCTACTTATTACGGTTTCACGATGAGTATTACTAAATTTATAACTCTAGCAATATTCAACTGAATAATATGATTATTTAAATCTTTCGAATACTACAAACTTGCACGGTGTATCAATTCGAACATATCGATGCTTCATCGCGTGCGGATAGTTTACAAGAGTTTTTTTCTTTCACTTTGCGATGACTGTATCGCTTTAGCAGAGAGTACTCTGTTCTCTGTACACTAACATAAATGTTTATATTCATGATCCAGTGCGAGAGAGCTTCGGATAGGATCGTTCGTGCATTCTGTCGAGCTCAATTTTGTTTGGACACTCGCGCGAAGTGTGATGCGTGTGCAGAAAGAAAATAATTAAACGTCGAAACATATTTGAACATAGTGACGGTGTCGCAAGAAGAGTACTATATCAAAAGAAGACTTCTTCCCTGCAGGAAGATGTGGAATTTCGAAATCACGCGTTACCAGCAGCATAAAAAAGTACGCTTATTTGTCTGTAAAAAGACCTGAAAGGTCTAGGAAAATAACCGCGGCAGAGGAGCGGTTTATTGAAACTTTAGGCAAGTGGCACAGAAGGGGTGCAGGAACTTAAATAACCGCGGAGATAAATAAACGCAAAGACGAAACAATTTCTGTGGTTACAGTGAAAAGGGGGCTTGCGGTGGATGGCATTCCTGACTGTGCGGTACTTAAAAAACCATTATTGGAAAGACAAAATGAAGCAAAAGGCTACAGTGTCTAAGCATCTTGAAAGTTGTACATTTTGGGACTGGAGGAAAAGGTGTTGTGGATTGATGAGCCTAATGGCGAAATGTTTGGGACCAAATAGTGAGTTATGTTTGTCGACGAGTGACTGGAAAGTTGAATGGCAATGGAATGCAAATTGAGTGGAGTTGTTTGAGAATACTGTGATAATCAGCAGTAGGTATTTTAAGATAAGAGGAGTATTTGATCATCTTGCTATGTTCGAAATTTTGTCTTAAATCAACGTAAAATTGTATTCATCTAGTTGAAACGAATCATTTTGATTTTTATTCTTATGTCAAATGTATATTAGAGAAATTTGAGAATATTGTTACGTCAATTTCGACGTATTGAAATTATTCAAAGTTTGTACATACATGTCGATCTATTTTCCATTTCTTATAATCAACGATTTTTCGCATAAAACTCTGCGATGTTAATTAATTAATAGAATGATTAAACTGCGGGTCTCTAAACATTTATGACTTAAAAAATGTTGAGAAAACGCGAGGACATAAAATTCGACAGAATTTTGTACGATTTCTATTTATTTTAGATCTTTAAAGGCTACTACGAAAATAAGATATTATATGGTTCTTAATATTTTCTTAATGTTAAACAAACTTAACAGTAAACACAGGTAAACAATTCTTTATTGTAATGGAATATTTATAACGTGCCAAGTTACATGTGCCGAACTGTAACGAGGAAACGCACAAACAATATTAATAATTGAAAATTAAAGTTACCCGACGGAAACGGAGAATGCACACAACATCTCTGAAAAGCTACATCGAAATCGACTGAGACACCACCGTCTTCCGGGGGTTGAGACATTTGCAACAACCCTCGAGAGATTCAATATTGTTGCATAAATTGAGACACTGAAACTCGGGGTTGTCGCGATGCAAGTTACACATGGCCGGGCCGAACTTCCGAAGTACATTTTACAGGGACGAAGGAAAATGAAAATACATCTCTGATAGTGGGACGATAAATCGTAGTCTCCGCAACTCGGAAACTGTGTGCGCGCGCTCTCTCTCTCTTTCGCGCGCGCTTCGCTTCCCTGCGGCTATCGACGTAAATCATATTTCTGAATATCTGAAAGTAAATTGAATAATGGCTGAGAACACACAGACCTGGATTGTCTATCGTTCTCTGGTCGACTTTCTCGCCTTGTACATTTGTAGTGGTTTTCACCTTTCATCGAGTACTTTAAATTATCTGTGAAAAATATACTCGATTGTTGGTTCCGACGTTGTTCATTTCGCATGGCTGTACAATTTAATCTTGAATATTTTCTTTAACCCTTAGCACTCGAGAGAGGCGCCACTAAAAATTGCTGTACATTACACTTACATTATTAAATGAGTAGGTATCTAATCAATTATTAAACATTTGGGTATTGTATTTTGTCCGAATTAATCCTTTTTAATCGGAGCTATTTTAACTCGAAAATTAAACATTTCATCCGACCTGGAATTATTCCATTCTATGTAATTTTATTCATTTTATTGATGTGGAATTAAATAATTCCTCATACAATACTTAAATGTTTAGTAATTGGTTAGATCCCAACATGTTTAATAATGCAAACAATATTTTGAATAATTGTACAGCAATTTTTAGTGGTGACTCTGAATTGCCACTCGACTACTGCCCAAAAGAAAGAAGCACCCAGTACAATTATAAGATATAATGATAAACAATATGTTTACGTAGAAATTTAAATATTAATATATTTAGAGTGGTTTTTGAAATTCTATCTTACTAATAACAATTATGGTTTTGTTTCTGTTAGTGTGTACTTTAATATTTTTTTCTCAAACTTCTTATAATAATATAAAATCGTAAGGCACACGTTAAACGTACTGTTAAATGATTTTCTACTTACCAAGTTTATTTTAAGAAGAAAAATAATGCGTACTTAACAGTCTATACCTGTATTTTACAATTGTTGCAGACTTCTATCTTGCAGTAAAAGTATAAACTTGAATTATTTTTAGCACAGACAATTGCGTAAAACAAAGATTTTCACGTGAAGCACTTCCCCCTATGTTTTTATAAATGTACTATAAGCCTCAGCACAGGAAATCAATCCACGTCTAGCGTTTTTCTTTCCTATAAATCAGTGTCAAGTGAATTTGCATGAAGATCCACAGTCTAGAAGTCTAGACATCGCATATAATATTCATTAGGCCGTTTTCGCACAACATACAAAGTGTTGACTCTGACAACTATGCCGGCGCTTGTTTCCCGGTGAACACTGAAACGGTTGCAACGTGTAACGTGTCAAAAGGTCTTGCAACAGGAGAAACCCGAGTAGTTCGCAAATACTAAAACGATAAAATTAATTATCATCGCTGACGTATGTTCTGCCGGCACGAAGATTGAACGTTTATTGTCTTAGGAGATTGCTAGATATGAAATTCGCGCGGGAAATACAATGTATTCTCGACGAGAAGTACGCGTGAAGGAATCAGAATGTAAATTTTGTGCAGAGGTGATAAATCATCTGGCCTTTAAAATGACAACGACGCAGGTCCTTTGAACGATAAACGCACAGTGATAAACGTAAATCATGTTCGAGGTAAAGCACGCCGCGTATCCTACCGTGATTTATCGCGACGTTTAGATCGCTGTCTAATTCAGACTAAATCCAGTCGATTAGCAATTTTTTGCATTGATTGCGCCTCGGACGAGAAAAACGAGCGTATTGCAAATTGGCTGGCTTTAATAATTTTAATAGGCAGTAAACCAGTAAGTACTTGGCACGGTTGGGCTTCTCAAATACTTATTTCTCCCACTTCATAGCGTTCATTGGAAAAACGTTGTAAACGGCACAATTGTGTATCTTTGTAATGAGCGCAGGTTGCGGATTTTTATACAAAATAAAAATTATTCAAGTAGATTGAAAGATACTGCACAATTAATTAAACTATATTCTCCCTTTTAATCGTTACAAAAAGATAAATCTCTGTATATAATAAAATCGTGGCTGTCTGTTTGTGACATTTCCACTAAAATTCATTAAAAAATTAATCCTACCCACTATCGTAATAAATATATTTTTCCTAATCATTTTTTAATTAATTTCGTTACATTTCGATGTCCAAAAATAAAATCTGTATCTCTATGTGAGACGACCTTGGCGACTGGAAATTTAATTACTATAATAATCAATCAGGATTTGTTATTGCACGTGGACAAATTCCGGGGACACCTAGTATTATATAATATCTTAAAATTCTTCTAATGTTCTTTAAATGTTATATTTGACATATTCGATATAAACGCATAAAATCCGCAGTTCAGTAATAACCCTAGTAGCACAAAATATTATATACACATTCATAGAATATTAAAAAGCGATTCAATTTTTTTATAATATTCAAATGTGCATACAATATTTATTCTATATTGAGTAAACATTTTTTTAAACAGGTAGAAAATATCTATTTCATGTTAGGAGAAAAATATTTTTTTCCTAACTTTTTCTTCTTTTCAATACAATGTTATTTAAATATTGAATTTATGTTTCTCAAATATTGATTTCAAAGTTCCGAAGGATGTTCTGGAAGCTTTACGTATTCAAATAATAAATTTCCCAGTGTGCACGTTAGCGTGTAAACGTTTATTTTCATTCGCATGACGATTCTTAAGTATGTGCTTCGCGATATAACGATTTACATAATTTAAATTTGAATTACCCAACGTAAACATTGTTGCACACGATGTAGTTAACAATGCATCGTGTCCTCAGGTGGCAATTTCTCAGACAAAACACTTGTGGCATCGGATAAACAAGAGTAGTTGACTATCACGATTGTGCAAATTGACTTAGCGAGTGACATCTATTGTCACCCTCTGTCTAGCAGTATTTACTAATTTCTACGAAACGAATTTTAGACATGTTCGCTTTGGGTGGGGTATCCATTGAGATAATCGTCGAGACCCAACACAAGATAACCTTTGATTCATATTGTAAACAGTTTTATTTACGGCGTTATCTACATCTAATTGTGCATAAGAACACATATTTGATCGCTATCGAAGTTTTTATCTTCGTCATGCCAAAGTTATTATCGGAAGACTTTCCTTGATAACACGGTATTCAGCGGCAGAATTCTGTCTTAATCTTTTCATGTAGCTCTCTGAAATAGATTCGTTAATGTCGCGCTGCTAACGCAGGTTACGGGACATCTGGTAAACATAGTGAGCAATAAAATGTCAGAGGGACACCAACCATATTCAGAGGGTACACGAGAGTCGAGCAAATAGTCCAACCCTAAAGATTAAGCTTATCAGGTTTCTGTTGGCGAAACTAAGTAAGGGAAGCGTGAATACGTATCCTCCTTCTTCCCTGACGGAGAAAGCGCACGGTGTATGTAAATACATATTTAAGTTTCACCTGCGGATGCGATGGTGAAAAAAGTGCCAGAGCTACTTAGTGTTTATGAGATCTACACAGCGTTTTACTGTAGCAGGCAATTCTAATAATTGCTCGTGATATGAAAAATTGAAACACGTTAATCATTCGCAATCAAACACGAATTAATTGTCAAGTGAATTGGTGACGTGTATTTAAAACAATACAATAATTTCCTATACCTTACGAAAACTCCTAAATAATCAAGTTAACAACGTGGCGCGTTTCGTTATAATCTCAATTTTTACTAAAGATTTTACTAATAATTGCCCGCAATATGAAAAATTGAAACGTTAATCATCCGCGACCAAACACGAATTAATTATCAAGTGAATTGGTGACGTGTATTTAAAACAATATTTCCTATACCTTATGAAAACTCCTAAATAATTAAATTAAAAACGTGGAATACGAAAAATTCAATACAGTATTCGCTATAGTTTTTTGCAAATATCTCAAAAACTAAAACCGACCCCCTATATTGGAAAAGGAAAAAGTTGTTGAGAATGAGTTGCTGCATAACATATTAAAATTTCATCAAAATCGGAGTACGTAGACCTTTTCTATATAATTACCAAATTAATTATGCCAGTTAGTCGGGTCCCCTCGTCCTGTATAACAAACTGCTTGTCTTTGCTAGACTTTAGGTAAATAATATGCAGTTTGCAACTATCCTCTGTTATGCATCTTCGAAAAGATGTGTCGCTGCAGGAATGTTGGTCTGATCGATCGATAAGTACGCATAATTTTGCTATTGCTCAAAATGGTGACATCGACGAATCAGATTATGCAACAGCCATGGTTCCCTGTTGCACCTATGCTATCCCACAGGGTGTTCGTTTCGTACACGTATCGTCGTCACTCATGTCAGTGCGAACTGATAATTCGTCAACACGTAATCGAAATCGATCCGAAGAAATCCTGGTGGGACGCTCGTAGACTCAAAGTGTCACTCAAAACAGAGACGTGATCGTTCTATAATTGTCACAAATGCTATAAAGTTATCTAATAATCTGAAAATTTTAACAAGAATCAGAATTTTAAAATTATAGTGTAAAACGATGTTATTGTTTCGTTAATGATAATTCATAATTTTACATTTATTTTTACATTTATGATACATTTATGAATTCATATCAGAATTTTGTTTCACATTTTTTTAAAAGCTACATCTTTGAAATGAACATTGATCTAATCTTGACGTAAGTAATTATTGAAATTTGCTAGTAAAAACTTACAATTTAGATAGAACATTTGTCATTCTGGGTCAAATTGGACCCAAGTCTCGCCATCCTAGGGTTAATATTGATCATCTTATGCAGTGTCCACCTAATTATCTTCTGTTGCTGCGATGATGCAAGAAATGTTTCTTATTTAATTTGAATTGTTTCAACGAATACATTGAACCAAAGAGAAATTTTTTAATGAAGTATTCCTCTATCGATTTTTGAAGATTTTTTAAATTTGAAAATTGCGTGACAAAATTATAGGCTGTCACCGTTAGAATTATACACGTAGACAGAGTTAGTTAGTATACTAATAATAAAGTCGTGGAGGAAACGACAGGCTTTGTCGCCAAACTGGGAAGATAAATTGGGTAAAGGCGTGGCCCACGAAGCAGGTTAAGTGCAACCTGAGCTTAGTACACTTCCATTTACGAGGTACAAAAAGAGTGCACAATTAAGTGAAGTGTGCACAGGAGGAATTAGACTTGGACAAGTGTAACGTTTAAATTTTTTATTCAACGTTGTTAGTAGTAATTAACGGAAGAAGGAGAATTCGTTTAAACAAATAGCGCAAACAATTAACGTCACTGGAAATAATACATATATACATAACTGTTAAATCATGTTTTTTTCATTCGTTAATGAAAAATGATCGAGTCGGCGAATTTTCTACGATTTCCATTATCCAAACAAGAACATTATCGATACTAAACATTACAATAAACCACAGAATACAGACATGTCTGTCTTTATATAGAAAAATCAACGACTTTCATTCGTTAATGTTTTTGAAACTATTTGTTCAACATAAATTGACGGGTGTATAAAATAGCATGTAAGATAAAACCATTTAAGATCATATACCTTTGATACAATAATTTTGACTCACTGGAGTGCTTCAGTATCACACTTGTGCAATGTTTGTAAAACTGATCAAATAATTTCAATCCAAACATCGAATTGCTTATGGTAAAATCAATGCTGCGTTCGTGGTGGGTTTTGCGTGTACGCATCCGGTCGGACTGCTACCGATTAATTATTGATATGAAATGCAATTAATTTAGAGTCTCAATGAGAATTAATAGTATTGTTTTGGTTCAAACGGATAATAATTATAACATCCTGGGACGAACCAACAGCGACAACAGGACAGAAGTATAATTTTACTGTGTTTGAATAGTAATTGAAATTAATTGAAAATTTATTATGATTAGAACAAAAAGCAAGAATACGGTCTGAAGAATAATTATATGAAAGCAAAGATTGTATTGTTAATTCAAATCTCAAGTCGAAGGAATGAACGTGTTGTAACACATACTATTCGGAAACGAACCTAATTATAATATAAATACATGTAAAATGAAAATTAATATATGGTAATATAAATTTCGAATTGTTAAGATTTTCAAAAAGGAAAATCCCTGAATTAATGATAAATTTGTGTTTCGAATCCCGTAATGGCAGACTCTGCGACTCTGCGTGTCGTGTCAGCGGTTTATAAACGAAATATTTATAATCATTAACAAGTGGAAGGGATAGTTTGGAAATCTGCATCATCGAGACTGTTTTGTTTTCCGACATGTTTGAATGAAGAAAGTTCTTCTGCATTAGCTGAATGATTACCTCTCCAAGTATTGTACCCAGTGGAAAATAGGTGTAGACAAATTTATATAACTTGGTTCATAAATTGTGGCAATCCTCGCCTAACGCGGTCTGCAGTTTCCCATAACGCAGTGCATAGACATGCATACGTACTCACAAAAATACATGGAAGTGGCAATTTGGTGTCTGGCCGTATAACGTGCCCACAGAATAGAGACGTATCGTTCTCATATACATATTTCGGAACATATTTCCCCTGTTTGCAGTGAAATAATGTTCCGCACAACAATTCATTTGATTAATTTCTGTAGGTTTGTTTTCGTTCCGCAGCGAATGAAATTTTTTTTCAAATTAAATCATATATAATACATTCTTCCCTTCAGCTAATAGTACGAATATTTTATCTGATTAAATCCCGTGTCATCCGAGTTTCGTGGAACACGATTTTTATCATCCTACGTTACTATGGAACCTGCGAAACACAGTGGCATTTCACAATGTGAAAATTTCGAAACTGAAATGTCACTTATATCAAGCGCAGACGCTATTCCTTGATATTTTGCGACTGGCGTCGAACGTAGTAAAGGGTAGCGACCAAAGAAAACGTCGACACTGTATATCGGCGAGAAAATACTTGTCCAATGATAAAACATTTTTGTCTCTAATGAAATTTTTACGAAACTTTTGCCAACATGATGCTCCTCTGATTGAAACCACACTAATGTATAAGTTTAATGTATCAATTTTTTAAAACATATTTTTAAAGGTACTTTTTTAGATCCGTTAATTCTTGTATTGTTTGAAATACAGCAGCTGTTTATAAAATTATTTCGCCAGAAACTACTGAATGTCAATTTTGACACTCTAGGTCAAAATAGACCCTGAAACCGGCGTTACACTACGATTAATTCTACGATTACAATAACCAGAACTTCGTTGACGTTTATAATTTACTAGAAGGAGATCGAAACTACATTTAGTACCTATACATTTTCTGTACAAAATTTTATTATCCAAAATTCCTAATTTTAATCATAAACTAAATATTAACAAATAATTTATATTTAAGTTTAATATTAATATTTAAATAAATTACAAATAATATTGAACAAATTTCTAAAAATATTCATATGAAGAATAAATTAGGCATACATATATATAGTTAGAAAAAATATAATTATTAATAATATATAAATTAATAAGTTAATTGATAATTAATTTTATTATTTTTAATTTAAAGAATTTTACGTGATATCTTGATCGCGAGTATGGCTCGGTATTCGTTTTAGAAGGGGGTTAACTATCAGGTTGATGTAACAAGACGTAAAACGGTAGGACGTAACGGCTAAGCACTATTTTTTATGAAATCGCACGGTATTGCGTGAATGATGCAAATAACGAGAGCGATGCAATTAATGTTTCCAGTACGACACGAATGCATAAAATTTACTAGTCTAGTCATAAGTACTGTGCAGAGATGACAAGTTGGCTGGCGGGATGTCACGGATGCACGAGTGGCACTCGACTCGCTCCGCTTGACCCCACCTTTGACACTTTCGTAGTTCTGTGCACTCTCTTCGTCACGCAATCCGATTTGTAGATGCGACCGTTGTCAGCCAACAACGAAGATACACGCGACAGAATCTAGGGCAATTAGGCTCTGAGCAGCGGTGAGGCTATTAGTCGTCAATCAGACCCGCATTCCTCCGACTGGTCAACTTGTAATTTCTGCATAGCTGATGATTATGCAAACGAGTGTGCGAAATTGGTCGAAAAAGTCGGGAGCGAAAAGATCGCGAGAGGATGTAGTAAATTAGCTGTGGCAACGCGTAATAATGATACGCACAGTCTTGGAAAACAGGGGAACCGATGTAGACGTCCACCCTCGAGATGTCTCAGGGTCGGCGCAGTGACGAATTCACAAAGGCATGCACCTACTGCGCGTTGCGAACGAGAAGCGGGAGAACGAAAGCGGAGACACACGACGAAAGAGACTGACTAAATAACGGACGGTAGAAGTGGAGGTGGACGACAAGGAATCCGGAACGAACCGCTGCGCCGCGCCATGCCGTGCCGCCTACACGGCTCGAGTCTCTTGTGCAAGGAATCTCGAATATCCTATGTCCTATCGCGACCTCGCGAACTTTTCTGTCGCCATCAGACTTGATCCACTTCTTTCTCGTGACTTCCAACTAGCCAATTTGGCAACTGGGTTGGAACGAAAGTTCGGAGCG
>CM052336.1:23828006-23873441 GCA_028455595.1 Lasioglossum vierecki | reverse complement strand
ATTGTTTCAGGTCACAATTTCGTTATTAACGCGTTTAAGAGAAAATGCGATTATGAAATAAGCGATGGAGATGGGAATGGGCATAAACATCGGCAGTCTAATTATATCACACTGTTGACAATATACGAATGTGGGTCGGTGTGGATTCCATATTCGTTGAGCGAGTAAACTGCATATACATGTGTAAAACTTCAATGAAAATGGACAATTATTATCACGAGCAAGCAAATTGTCTGTTGTATTTGCACCGTATCGAAATTACACGAATCGTACGAGTGTTTGCATTCCGTTGACCAAGTTGCACACAATCGAAACGCTTTTCCATAACTCTGCGAAATCAATTCACCGAAAAGCATCGTTTTATGTTTTCGATTTTTCTCTGTTTTTCTTTTCTTTTCTGTAAAATGAGAATTTCATTTACCCGTTCGCGCAAGCATTACAGTAAAATACCGATTCAATTAATTTCGTTTGTACATCCTCTATTGAATTTCGCATTCAATTGTACCCCGTTCCACTGACGAGTAACATAGTTTAGTATCTATCGTTCCGGAACAAGAGTTATGGAATCGTGAACGTTGTTCGATTGTAAATTACATTATCTGTGGAGGACACATTGCATGCACGGAGCTGTCGTCACGATGTTCATGCGGTAATGTAACAGATGGTTACAAAAACAATTCATTATTTCATGGAACCAGGTGCTAACAATCGAATGCGTGAATTTCTGTGTTCGGCACAGATGCATGTGCATGCGTATGTCGAAACTGTCGTCTCAATCCACTTTCCAACTAATTTCAGTATTCTACACGACAGAATAGACTACAGTAATTGTATCTACTACTGCTAGTGTACATTTTACTACGGTATTTTTTCGCAATGCGATTAAGGCATGTAAATAATTTTTTAAATTATTTAAATTAATTATTTACAATTTAATTATTTAATTATTTAATAGTTTAATTTAAATGTAAACTATTAAATTAAAATAAATTAATTAAACAATTAAATAAGTAAATTTAAAAACTATAAAAAAATATTTAAATACAAAAGAATTTGGTATTTATTGCGAAAGGTTCGCTGTGCTCCGATTTTGATGAAATTTAAATATGTTGTAGATTTCGACATTTTGAACAACTTTTTCCTGTTTCAATATAGGGGAGTCGCTTTTAGATCTCGAGATATTCGCAAAAAACTATTGCTAACACTGTATTGATTTTAAGGCTGCTTAGGCGCGGCGTCTGTTTACTTTTTTTGTAAAAAATTTGTGATTCTTTTAATTTCCTATTATTTATAACTTATTCTGATCGCATAATTTTTGCATTGCAATCTTACGTTGCCACGGAGCGTGCTAGAATACGGAAAATTCAATACAGTGTTAGCAATAGTTTTTTGCGAATATCTCGAATACTGAAAGCGACCGCCCTATATTGAAACAGGAAAAAGTTGTTCAAAATATCGAAATCTATAACATATTTAAATTTCATCAAAATCGGAGTACGGCGACCCCTTCGCAATAATATTTGTCATGTGTGTAATTGTGAAATGTTCACTTCCAAATGTACTTGTAAAAAGAATCAACTTTTTTATCATTTAAAATAACACATCTTAATTGAAGACCCTGTGCAAGGTTAATATATTTGAACCTGACGTAATGTAGAGTCAAAATAATTTAGGGTATAAGATTTCGTGCAACATCTTTAGACGAGTCCAAGAATCAACATGAATAATTTATCTGATACCTCAAAGAATTGGAACAATTGAATAATGTCGGCTTAATGTACGCGTTCGTACGCGTGTCCTCTGTCGTATTAAAAGCTTTTTCTTCTCGTATTTCATCCTTGTCGAACTATGCACACCCTCTTCAATGTCGAAAAATTTCTTTGTGTCAACTTGCCTCAATCTACTGTACAAACGAGCCAAAAAATACCAGCTATTATTAGTCGTCGGTTTCCATTGCTGCAGTCTTTCACGTTATAAGAACGTATAGAACGTTACAAAAATTCGAATGAATTTGTGAGCTTGTTAACAGAATTTGCCTAAATAAAAGAAAATGCTGGTTCAATAGCACTTTATAAAGTTAGAGAACACTTTTGATTATATAAAAAATTTGCGGCCAACTTGAACACCAAAATTAATGATCCAAAAAACAAACAAAAATGTCCCGCGTAGAAATGAATATATTTTAGATAATATATTATTAAGTATATTTAATTGTTTCGCGGAATTTTGTGGAACACTTGTTAAGAACCAGTAGCCTAATATATTCAATAAAAATCTCATAATCACGAAACACCCTATTACTGGAATACGGTTTGCATGCAGGATTCAGTGCTACATTTCTCGTTGAAAGCAAATATGTATTAATACGTGCGTGTTCGCAAACGTGGCGTGGTAAACCGATATCGGTGTTATTGACCGTGCGATAATCGAGACATTTGAGTAACGAACATTAACAAACAGAAAATCCGAGTCGCCTTGGCGGAAACACGTGATTAATTTGATCACAAAGCCGAGCTTTATTAAAACGAACACATCGAAAGTACGACTAATAAAAGAATGGAAAAATATCTGGTGCTTCCGGCTTTCAATTTAACCGTAATGGAACATCGCAAATGCGGTGGTGGCAAACAACATCAAAAATACTTTTGTTGCTGATTTCTACTTTAGTACAAAACGACGCGTACAGTTACTCAAATAATTGATCACACATACTTTAGGTCAGAATAACATTTTTCATAAATGTACCACTGGAATATGGAATGTAGTAAAATAAAGTTTTATTAATATTAGATTGGAACGAAAGTTCGTAGCGTTTTTAAATAAAAATTCAAACACAAAATTAAGATATTTATTCGTAGGTTTATTGAATAATATGATAAGTCACCTAAAAAATGGCAAAATGTAATGGAAGAGAATGGAAAACATGTTATTGAACAAATCTATGTATAAATATCCTAATTTTATCGTTGAGTTTTAATTTAAAAACGCTATGAACTCTCGTTCCAAACCATTTGATATCTTGCGCGTATTGTAACGAGCATAACGAAGCATTCCGTTAGAGTCCACAGTTTGATAGACGTCTATAGTCTAATTACGTGACCAATATCCGTATTAATTGATAATAAATCTGATAATGAGTATTTTTAAACTGCAGCTCTATATTAAGAGCCTTGTATATGTGTCAACTTCAAGTGATTCGATAAATTTTTGAAACGTTCTAAATTCAAATGATAAATTGCAGTATTATTAAATAATCTAACCTAACTAAAGAGTTCCAAAGCCTTAGCACTCGAATGGTGACTCAGAGTCGCCATTAAAAATCGTATCGTTATTGAAAATATTATTTACATTATTAAATATGTTGGTATCTAATAAATTAATAAACATTTAAGTTTTGCATGAGTTAGTACATTAATTTCATATCCACAAAATGTAGAAAATGGAATGGAATTATTCTATCTAGGTAAGCCCAAAATAGAATTACATATGTCGTCGTTGTTTTTTAGAATGGTACAAGTCAAATTTTGGAAAGAATTAGTTAACGGAAATTCTAATCCGATGTAAATATAAAAAATTAATAAATAAATGGACTTACGCCACTTTTAGAAACAACTACTCTTTAGAATGGTATAAGTCCAATTTTGGAAAGGATTAGTTAACGGAAGTTCTAGTCCGATGTAACTATAAAAAATTAATAAATAAATAGACTTACGCCACTTTTAAAAACAAATACTCATATTTTACAAATTAAGAATGGCTGTTTACATCGCTCCCTGCTTCAACGTGTGATGAACGGACGATCTGGAGGTTCTAGCAGCAATTAATACGTTTTCCCATAATTCAATGTGCATAGTTATTACGACAGAGGCTTGATTAATGGATCGAGTAGTTTTTGCGAGGAGTAGCGGTAACAAGACCAGACCCGTCGAAGTCCTCTTATCCGTTCGGTTGTCCTAATTAGATTAGTATCAGAGATTCCTGTGCAATGCGATCGGTAGGGAACAGTTGAGGGAAGAAATAAACCGCTCGCGGTGTAACTCTGACTCTCCCCGGCGAAACGGATTTAGTGAAAAGACCGCGCGTTGTCTTCTGGAACAAGACAATTATATTCCATAAGCTTGAAAGCGTTCCCCGGAGGAGCGTCGCTCCTTTTCAATTCCTCGTCTGGGAAGGATAATCCTCGATACCGGTACAATTGTACGGGGCTGCGGGCGCTTTCACGTGGGTGGTAGAGAGATGGTTGGGTGATCAGGTAACACGTACAAACTCTAGTAAAACGTTAGCGCGAGACCGTGTGCTGCGTATTACCTGTGTTTCCGTTTGTACGTGTGTAACGGAGCTAAACGGCTGGTTAAGCCCGAGATAAGCGAGATGACCCGTGTCGCCGTCGGTAGCTTACGGAGCCATCTTTCTCTTATTTCTTCGCTCTCTCACAATGCCAGCGCTACTTTTTCATTCCGCCGCCTTCTATCTTTATTGCTGTCTCGTTGTCTCGCTGTATCGCGCGCTGCTCTGTTCCTTTGCCCAATCCGAACTCCCCTCCGAGACCAAGCCGGAGAGAGTTATTATAATGGTACCGCGGATCACTGGCAACGCATTATTGCGGTTATCAATGGTTCTTTTGCGTCCGAAACGAAAATTTTCAGATTTTCGGCTATCTTCACGCAAAATCCTACATTAAGAAAACCATCATGAATTTTTGGAATACGAGTTGGACAAACGGCACCCTTCAAAGACTCACCTGCGATTCTATCCTTCCTTGCGGCCGAAACTTTAATCGTCTATTACACAAGCAAATATCATTGGAATTATATCATGTTTGGTTTGATTTTTATCGGAAAAATGCCACAAATATGGTCATCGAAATTCCATAAAAAAATAATGCAAAATAAAGAAGTTGGAAATTTGGATTAGCTATGTTTACATTTCACGGCGACTCTATCCTACCTTGCGTCTGAAACTTTAATCCTCTATTACACAAGTAAATATCATTGGAATTATATCATATTTGGTTTGATTTGTATCAGAAAAATGCCACAAATATGGTCATCGAAGTTCTATAAAAAAATAAGGAAGTTGGAAATTTGCATTAGCTATGTTTACATTTCTCGGCGACTCTACCTTCGACAAATGTCAAAGAATACTGTCTCTGGTGCATATAGACCCTCGGCAGTACCCGTGCTGGGAACTTATATGGTTAAAATACTGTACTACTACCTGATAAACGAGAGGAGGTGGGGCGCGTTCGTTAATTGCGCGAATCTCAATGTGTGCACGCATCTTGAAGCCCGTTGTCGCGCAGTCATCGAGGCTGTAATGCGTAGAGAATCGAAGATGCGTGACCGACTGTACATAGAATAAACAGCTCGTGTGCCCCGTGATGGAAACGCGTTTTCCACGAGTATCGAAAATAGAACGGGCCAGAGCAAAACCTAGAGACTTGGGTTGCCTCGGCAACGACACGCGCGAACACGGCTTCCCTCTCGCTCGCGTTCTCTCCTGTGTTCAGCCATTTCTCTCTCGTTCTCGCGGTCCTCTGTCCCTGCGACGACAACGAGCCCTGCTTCATCCTCTCCACTCAGTGAGCGAAATTACTATACATCACAGTGAACATAGTCGTCGGCTGCCTGTATGTACCACTATAAAATCATGCGCAACGAAAATCGCGCGGAGATACTGCCCGTAACTACTATATGTGTGTACGCCCGCCACAGTGGGGAAAACTGACTTTACTCGATTCCAAAACTAATAACTTTCGATAGAAATGAGATAGAGCGATGAATTTTTTTAAAAATGAAAGCTGAATCTTTGCAGAATATGGGACGGTACGAACGGTTTTTAACCTTGAGAAAATTCGTCAAAGTTGCACAATTTCACGAAAAAGTCGTTTTTACGTTTACCACGAGAAGAAAATTTTTTTTAACATACTATGTATCACTTCCCGTAGATTTTTTCACGCTGATTTCATGTCTGGTCTTAAAATTTGTCTACGACCTCAGAATTAAAAAAAAAATCGAATTATAATTAAACAGTTAACCTTTTATTTTTTTCAAGGTTAAAGACATTCGTACCATAATCTCCCTATTTTTCCTATATTCTGCAAAGTTACCTCATTTCTATCGAAAGTTATTAGTTTTGGAATTGAGTAAAGTCAGTTTTCACCACTGTGCGCCGCAGCTACCCCCGCAACAGTTTCCTCCCTTCTTCCGTAATCCCTAGGGTTAGCCTGATCACCGCTGTAACGTTAGAGTGTAGGGTATGTAGTCTTAGCGACTCGTTTTGAATTCCTTATCAAAATTACAGGAGCGAATCCATAGAGAGTTGACTTTCATGGGTAGGCTCGATCCATAAGCTTTCTGCCGTTTATTACAGGGACACACCCTTAAACATTGTCAAGAACGCGATCACTAGATCTTTATTAATATTTTCTTAACCCTCGTAAGCTCCTCGGAAATAGTTGCATAAATATTCTATCATACTTTCTTTTTTCTTTTAGACCTGCGAAATTCCTTGAGCTCACTATCCTTTTAACATGAACGTGATTAGTATTCATTAGGTGACTGTTTGAGGGGCTAGGTTTGTGACATAGGCCAAATAGGGGTTAAGAATACAATAAAATTTGCAGAAAACTTGGAAAGATACTTTCACGTCCATTTTTTTTTAATTAAGGTTTAACGACGCAGATACAGCTATGATGTTTTTAGATTTTCTGGAGGTGGTTGATTTCTTTAAGGAATTCAATAGTGTTTGTTGTATGTTTTTTCGGATGCGAGGGCCGTGTTCGGGTTGATTCCAAAGGGTCGCTGGGTAAAGAATTTTGGCAGTCATTCAAAAAGTGGTGAACTGAGTGGGGTTTTACAGTGGGGGAATCTTTCCTTCTAAAGGAATTCTTTCTAAATCTCCTTCCTAATAGAACGATTCTTTCTTTTCTGCTCATATGATTGCGGGAGATGTTTTGATACAATTTGTGATTATATCGTGTATCTCTGATGGTTTTGATTTCCATATGTTGCATTCTTCTGTGATTTTTTCTCTCACATGATTCATAATTTCTTGAAGTGGTATTTGGGTTGATCGTTGTTCCGTCTGAAGGGTGGTTGCTTCTTTAGCTCTCGCTCAGTTTTGCTTCACACTTTAAACTAATAAAGTTTGCTTAAGTTGTCGTGTCACATTTTAGAAGGTACAATACAGATAAGGAGGAACCAATTTTATAGTATGCAAAAATAGTAAATTAATGAATTTTCACCCTGAGGAATGTATGAGGGTTAATTTTGTGGAAAGTCGAAGAAGGAAACGTTCTTTTTTTGTAGACTAAAAGATTCATTGTGGTAAAAATAAAATGGAAATATTAATTTGATTCAGTTAATAATCTCTGATTAACAATTCATTTTTTAATCTTCATCACCCGAATTTCTGCTAATCTGAATTTATATTTATGTTTATAGCAGTTCATTTAATTTTTTCATATTTAATTATTCTGAGATACTGCAACTTAAAAAATAACGCAGCTATTCTATGTACTTCTCTGACAGCAAAATAGAAAATTTGAATTTATATTTATGTTTATAGCAGTTCATTTAATTTTTTCATATTTAATTATTCTGAGATACTGCAATTTAAAAAATAAAACAGCTATTCTATCTAGAAAATGTGAAAACGTTAAAAGCTCTATGAGATCTACGATATTTATTTTATAGCATTTCAGTTAATTTTTTCATATTTAATTATTCTGAGACACTGCAAATTAAAAGATATCGCAGCTATTCTATCTACTTCTCTGACAGTAAAATAGAAAATCTGAAATAGATAAGTTTGACCCGTCCGGTAGTTGGCAGCGGTGCACGTGCATGTGTATCCGTGCGCAAGATACTAACTTTGTCAGTCCACGCGATGCACCGGCTGATTTTCTCAGAGATGCTAACTTTGCGACACGTCGCCCAAATTCCGACAACCAACTAGACCGCATGGCGGTACGCAAAATAGCTTCGCTCTGGATCATGCACACAGAATACACGACCGTACCTACGACCCGTGGCAAAAAGTATCGGATCACGTTCGAAAATCGTTTAATCCTCTGAAAATTTACGAGTTCAGATATTTTGGCGCGCTAGAACAATTAGCTTGCTAACTAACGGGTAAATAAAATTTAGAAAATATTTAGAGGATCTATAGGAATTTTTAATTGTATCCTCCAATAAATATATAAAGGCTGAAATTATTTTTTGTTCATTAATAATTTAATAACTTTGAAAATATAATAATAATATTAATAACAATTGAAAAAATAATATTAATAACAATTTCTGAACTCAATTATTTGATCCTACTCCGAAGAAAACAACTTATTGATTAAACGTTTTTTAAAATTGTTTTTAAAACAAAAAGAAAACGTTTTTAAAATAAATCGACAACTTCTCATCTTCCGGAACATTTTCTAAGAAGCCAGGTTTTAACCTATGTATATTAATTGTGGTAGGAACACCTTTGTAATTAATTTTGTACAGAAAGTTCAAGAGATGTTTGTCGAAATTACGAAGAGAAGAGTCAGATATTACAAATTTTTTTCGGAGCCTTTAATGGAACTTTAATCATACGTTTTCTAATGTGAATTATACATCTCACATAAGCGTGACCCCGGAACATCTTCATTAATTTTGACAAAGTAAACAATTTTTTACGCGTAATCAAAATGCTATCAAATTTATAATCGTTACATCAAATGATAGGCAAAACATTAAGCAGAAAAATGTCACTTTTTCAAGAAAAACTGTAATTAATTTTTTTTTGGCCAGTGTGAAAGAAACTTCGCGAAGAATACACCTACAAAGAATCTAACATTTACATTGTTTGAACCACCATCGGTTCTTGTTGCACAATGTAATGCAAGAAGAACTAAGATCTTTAGGTGTCGTTCACAGTATAATTTACTAAAAAATAATTGCCATTAAACTGTATGTGCTTCTTGTGCAACTTCAAAGGTTTTTCCAGTCACCTTTTTTTCACTTACACTAACGACGAGTAATTGAGGTAATGATCTGTCATTACCGGTGTTACTTGCAAAACTACTGGTCATAAAGATTTATCGGTGTTGCCTTCAACACGGTAGACGTCAATAATAATTAGATGTTTTTACATTCGGGCAAATTGCATCCTATTACGTACAAGTGTTACCTGTCTTTTGTCCTAACCCGAGGACAAACTTTTACTCGAAAATTCACTATAATTTATCGTATCAACGAACGTTGCTAATAATAAAGCTAAACGAAACACATAGCTCAAAGGCGTGTGTGTGCGAAGAACTAAATAAAAGTTCGTAAGAATATGTTTGCACACTTTTATCATCCTTCAGTTACTTACACATTAAATCAATATTTACAGCCTTCTTTACAATTACCTTCCCATATATATTGTTCACAACTGAAGAAAAATTTATTTATGTTGGAGTACTATTAAGTCCCATGAAAACAGTTATGTAGAAAGTGGACTGCTAGCAAGGTTAAAGAGTCTTCGTCTTTCTAATTATTCGAGTATATCAGATTCAACATTTCTGTCATAAATGCATATAATCCGCAGTCTGTTTATTAATGTTTTCTAAGGGAGTAGCCAACCCTCAACGGATAATTTTTATAAACCTTTGAAGTAGTTATTTTCTTGAATAAAAAAAATGTTCAAGCCATATAAAGTTCTATGAAAATAGGTAGAAAGTGGAGCGCGAGCAAAGTTAAAGATAATGTCTCAACATTCTTAAATTATTTTCATCTTTCTAATATAATATCAAATTCAACATTTCTGTCATAAATGCATAAAATCCGCAGTCTGTTTATTAATTTTTTTTTAATTTGCCATGTAATCTGTAAACGTTGCGGTGACCAAGATTTTAGAGAAAAAGGGAGTAGCCGACCGCGACAGAGAATTTTTCATAAAACCTCATCATTTACAGGGTTTCGCCTGGAAGCCAAGTTTCTTTGACGTTGCATCTGCTAAAAATCTTTCGTAGCTCAAAGCAAGGGGGAAGATCGCGCGAAAATGAGAAATATGCTGGATTACGTACCTTGTAAGTTTTACTCGGAACTTTTCGGGGAATTTCGCGTAATTTATTATCGTACGAGTTTCGCTATCTAATATATCGTAGATAAGGCCTATTCTTTCGCGGCGCAAAGTCGTGCGGTGCGAAAGTCACGTAGAACCGGGACATAATAAGGCTGAGCCGTATGTGCGAAGCTTGTGGTAGTTGTCTCCGATTCACGAAGTCTGCCTATACATACATACAGGGTGTCTAAAAATTCCGTCAACATCCGGGAATCGGAGATTCCTGAGTTCATTTGAAGCAACATTTTCCTTTGCAAAAATGACGTCCGCCGATTTGTTAAGGAGTTATTACCAAAAAACACGGACCAATCAGAACGCGGCTATAGCGAACGGAATCCGAATCGGCGACAGGTTCCGCTAAGCGTGGCGTCGCCATTGGCCGAGCCAGAAGCAATCCGCTGTAGCCGCGCTCTGATTGGTCCGTGTTTTTCGTCAACAACTCCTAAACAAAGCTGAGAACGTCATTTTTGCAAAGGAAAATGTTGCTTCAAATAAACTCAGGAATCTCCGATTTCCGGATGTTGAAGGAATTTTGAGACACCCTGTGTATCCACCAGAGAGAGACTAACTTTATCGGTCGACCAACTTCTACGCTTTTTTCCGATGCAAATCCGAAAATCCTCGGTTAGTATTTTACGTAGCCATTGATTCTCGAACGAAGCAGCCTGGCAAATGCGGCCGGAAAAATGCGGAGAGTACACTTGAAACCTGGGATTCGCGTTTAACTACGTTATCATATGTTTAAATAAATTCCACCGGGCGTGTAACGCCTCTCTCGAAGGGAACGCTGAGGGGATTCCGAAAGTAGACTGGGATTCTATTCTGCTGAAAATTCACTAACCGTTTTTCAGTGCTTTCTTTACGGCGCTATCTGAAATTCCCTAGCACGCAAACGACGCGATATCTCTTACATACTGCGATTTTCGTAAGTGTTCTAGAGAGATCACCTACTGGGTCCACTGCAGAGTTGGCCAAAAATTTAATCGACGATTCCCGAATAAGTTTCTACTTGAATCGTTCATCGCAATTCACAATTAAACTTCTATTTTAGTCGGTAATTAACGATTACATTCTTTTCAATTCTAATCATCAATTGGATAATTGATTAATTTATTAACTGCTGAAATTTCGAAATGAAATACCAAAGTAAAACTATATGCATACTGAAAAAAAGTAAACTGAGTTTTTATTGAGATATATTTTTGACAATTCTCCATCTTCGCTCTCACTCTCTCACGATTCATATTTAAAATCAATATTTAAGCATTAAAATAAATGTAGTTCATACAAAAGATATATGTATATTTTCTTTTCTCTTCTACAACATTTTTGAGGATAAAGACGTTTTATTCACAGTAACTGTAAAGAAGATAGTACGGCTAAGGTTAATGTAAATAATATTTTGAATAATGGTACAAGAATTTTTAGTAGTAACCATTTTATGCGGATCATTTTGCACTATATCCTTTTGACAAATATTTTCTTATATTTATCCTAGAGTCGTTAGCAACAAATATATTAATGCTATCGGCGCACTGGTTCGATCAATTATTATTTAAATATTTAAATCAATTGTATATTAAATAAATAAAAGATTTAAATAATAATTGATGGAACCAGTGCGCCGATAGCATTAATATATTGTATTTGTTATATCCTTTCGACCTTCCGAATGATAAAATCGCCTCGAGGAGAGAATGCTTGTCTGTTCTGGCAGCAGGAAATTTTCTGTTCGGCATCTTTTGTTAGCAGTGGAATATCTGAACCCATCAGCGCAACTTGCCCTAAGTATTCGACAGCTCGAGACCCGCTTGCCGCGTGCAGTCGCCTAAGGTCGCCGAAGGTGGGCGCTAAGGTGGGCGTTGATTTGTTCGCGACTGTTCGGCCGGCGAAACAGGTTTCGCGGAGGTAGTAATGAATTAATTATCCTCGGCTGCGTGAAATTTTGGACGTGAAACGGTTCCGAGGAATAAATTATCCGTACACCCTATTTCAAGAACGGAATGAAGTCATCATAATAAGCATTAATATCGCTGTTTTCTCTTTTTTGCCGGATAAACCTCTCTCTCTCTCTCTCTCTCTCTCTCTCTCTCTCTCTCTCTCTCTCTGTGGAGATACTTTTATTATTATTTATTAGGCCGTCGCGCACCGCGCGTGGTCGGATCCATTGATCATATTAATTCATTTGCATTTCGTCGTCGGAAGTTTGCTTTATTTCACCAGACAAAGATTTTCGAATATTTTGAAAGATAACCTTCGAACGACACTTCTGGAATGCTGCGCTATCACTAGCCTGCGATCTTTATACAAAATAATATTTTTTGTTTTGATTAGAAGAAATAGAAACGAAACAGAAAGTTCTGGCCTTTTTTAATAATTTTAATAAATCGATGAAAATATATTAATTATGCATGTGCATATGCATATGCAATAATAACAGTTGCATGTGTAATTACTAGTCTGTGGTTTTTATGCAATTAAACATGGACAGGCTCAATATAAAATTGAATAAAGATTAAGAGAATTTATAAACACGAATTTACTATTTTAAATGCATCAACATTATTAACGGATAATTGTTTACGTAGCACCTCCTTAAAGTTAATTTACAAAATTTTAATATTTTGCATACAGATCCGCAGCCTAGTAATTATAATATATTCAAGTCCCTATTGCTTAGATTGTTGCCACGGGTATGTACAATTAAAGAAAAGAAAACGAAGTGTTTGGAGGTCTATAAATATTTTAAACGAACTTAACGCTTTTTCAATAGCTCGGAAATGACTTATAATGATAAATAATGAATGATAAATAAGTTGTTAGCCGAAGATACGTTCATTTATATTTCGTAGCAATAAAAATCTCTGCTTTGATCTTGTTCATCTGACCGATAATTTGTAAATAAACTTTTGTTTACAACAGTAACATGTAAAAACTACAAAATACAAGTAACATGTACTACAAGTAACATGTAAGCTCACAAAAGTGTGTTCTAACATTCAGTTCACTTTGGACATGACAAAGTTGGTCCACTAAATCTATCATAATCACAATTATAATCGAAAATTTAAACATGTATTATTGTAATAAGAGATCTTATCAGAATGTTAGGGTCAACAAATTGTAGTTACAATTACAAAGGTTTTAATTGGCTTGTTAACTGCTTACGTTATTAGGACGAAACGCGTCAGCAAACACGCAGCAATGTATTCATCGCGTCACTTGTTTGCATTGTAATTCACCCAATGTACTGATGCAGTAATCCCTTTTAATATTGAAATACCCGATCGAGAATATCCTCACCGATTACGATTATAATTGCTCGCGTGATAAGCGAAAGTTCCAGGCGAGAAAGCGGACGGCGAATGGAAAAGAAAGAGAAGTAGTAAACCTCAGTCACTCATTCCTTTTCAGTCGCTATCCTTCTCTACGTTCGGCACACTACAAAGAATGTGTGTAGCACCTCTACCAGAACTGTCGTTCGGCAGATCCGACGATACGACAGTTACGGAGATATCACTGTATTAGATAGAAATCATCTGATACGGCTGATCATGACATACCGATTCTACTTCCTGCATATATAGGGTGTCTGATTTTAACATCTGATTTTCTCACTATTATCACTCGTAACGAAAAATTTTTCATAAGAAAAAAGTTTCTTTCGGAATATGTTCCTTTAACGTTGCTAAATAAATACAAACAATGCGATAATCTTTCTATTAATGTTTTAGCAATTCCTAACGTGAAAACCAACTTCTCTGAGAACCTAATATTTATTTAACAATGAATTTATGCTTGGCTATTCCTAACAACTTAAATGAATGTTTTAACTTTAGTAATAATATAATACAAGTGTTAAAATTTCTAAAATCCACAAAAATTTATCATACTCTGTAATCTCGTATAAAACTACTAGTAATCTCAATCTCCTCATTACACCTATTAATATGTGGCGACTGTAGCAACATTCAGACAACACTCATCAATGTAAACTTTCTCACAAATGTGAAGTTATCGATTTATTTTAAAAAACGTTTTCTTTTTGTTTTAAAAACAATTTTAAAAAATGTTTAATCAATAAGTTATATAATATATAACTTATATTATAAATATTATTATAAAAAAAATATTAAAAGAACACATTCTAAAAGAAACTTTTAAGACAATCTTCTAGCTTTTTCGTCAGTGGACGTGAACGTCACACGAAGGTTGACTTCGTTTTTTAAGATCTGTTTATGCAATTTTTGATTTCACCGTCTCAACTATGAAAATATTATTGACAATAATTTTATACATTGAAGAGCATGTGCGTTCGTAACAAGTGAAATTGGAATTTTTGCACACGCTCGATTAGCTTGTTGGTGGCTGATTGGCTGACCCTATTGCAGCTTTTCCCGCGCGTCACGAGTACATACCTTTGTATTATATGCACCCTAATAAACTCACGACTCATGCATTACGAGCATATACATGCATATATGCATATACTAATGTTACAATTAGAGTTGATTTGCATGTGTCCACACTACGCTTGCTCTACATTTCTCGCTCGAAGAAGTACAACGACATGGAAACAGTTCCATGGACCTCGTGAACAAAAAGAATATAAACGTTGGTTTTATGACAAAATAGTAGGTCGCTAGAAATAGACAAACAATAACCGTATTTGCGAACGAACGAACGAATATGGTAAAAATTATGATTATAAATATACGAAAGAAAAAAGCACCCAGTATAATTATAAGTAGACTGCGGATCTTTATGTGAAATAAAAATATTCTGCAATGATTTTAAGCAGCAGGAGTTAAATAAAAATTCCCTTCATCACTTCAGATTTGTTACATTCGAAACATCATA
The DNA here is from genome assembly GCA_028455595.1 of Lasioglossum vierecki. Taxonomy (NCBI): domain Eukaryota; kingdom Metazoa; phylum Arthropoda; class Insecta; order Hymenoptera; family Halictidae; genus Lasioglossum; species Lasioglossum vierecki. Next base: position 23,858,492 of record CM052336.1, on the reverse strand, counting down.
ACAAGATTCTTGCATTTTTCTAATCTGTCACTACCCTAATAGCACCACAGTATTGCATACACATTCATATAATATTAAAAAGAGATTCAATCTTTTTTTAATATTCAAATATACATAGAATATTTATTTTATACTAAGTAACAAATATTTCTTTTTAAATATGTAGGAAATATCTATTTCATGTTACGAGGAAAATGTTTTTTTTTCTAAATATTAAATGAATCTTTATTTCATATTAGAAGTAGAATATTTTTTCCTAATAATAATATAATTTCCTAATATTTCCGAGTATTTTTCATCAAATAATGTTGAACACATCGACGATTAAGGATGTCATATAATATTAAATCATATATATCATATATAATATCATATAATATTAAAAAGAAATTCAATCTTTTTTTAATATTCAAATATACATACAATATTTTTTCCTAATATACAGATAATATTTATTTCATATTATGGAAAAGGATATTTTTTTCTCATTATAAAATGAACTTTTATTTGAAATTATAAACAGAATATTTTTTCCTAATATACAGCTAATCTTTATTCTTGTACATGCATACAATATTCAGATCCAATATTTTTCTCATATAAAAAAATGTGGCTTAAAAAATATTTTTCCAATATTTGAACAAAAATATCTATTTAATATTTCTGTGCTACTAGAGTATTTTATATTTCATGCAGCTAATTTCTTCGCAAATGCATAAAAATCCGGAGTGTAATTTTAAGATATAATAGTAAACAATATCTGTATGTGGAAATTGTATTGTACAATGATTGATTTATTGCATTTAAAGTATTAGGTAGTACATTGAATCGGTGTAGATAAAAGACAACATACACGAAATATAACAAAGAATACGTAACAACAAATTTTATGGTCGATAAAATAAATTGATACTATAATATTCCATAACAATGTTAATTCATTAGTTCGGAATCACTCATTTGCATGCTATTAGTGCAACTTTCAATGCATCAACACCTTCTTTGATACATACTGAAATTCGTCATAAATAGCGTTATCATTGTATGAATAAATATATTTCTGCGACGCGGTATTGGTATTTCATTAAGCGCAGAAACATGTTATATATATGAATGATCAGCTGATTAATTCGCCGCTAATAATGCGACACAATTTATGCACGTGCGTATGTATGTCATTTATAAAAGACAATTTTCCAACGTTCGAGTTATTAAATTCTTTTTCCGCTACATACTAAACTCACGCGAGACAAGCATTATTAAACTAATTGATGAAAAGAAGAAACTTTAAGCGTAGATATAATACATGCGACCCAGTTCGAAACACTTTCAATTCATCTCGGTAAGGCAAGTGATTAATGACGTCATACTTGGGTAAATTTAATTATGTTAAGCTCACGATCAAAAAAATATCGAACGGAATCGATAAAAGGTTACACATTTGTGTAATGGACGGTAACCATTAAAATCGATTTGGGTAACTCGAATTATACAGAACTAAATACGTATCATATATACTATTATATGAATGTAAGACAAAGGATAATATTGAGGACTTTCCAGGAAAATAACCAAGATGTGTTGCTTTAAAGAAAGAGGTTATAATTTACATGAGATTTATATACAATATTTACAAATATACAAGATGTTTTATTAGTTACCTATAGAAAGAAAAACGACAATTAAAGTCTATTCTCCTCGATTACCTGTCCTAGATTTATTATCTTGTTTTATTTTATTTATCACTTTCATCCTTTTACATGTGTTATCTTACGTTTATCTCTTTGTTTTGATCTCCGGCATTTAGCATCGATATATGTATATTGATTAGAGAGTGCGGCTAATTTAAATTAAAGAAAGTATCGTTTCTTTACATAAATATTTGAAATGGATAGTTATAAAACAGAATTCTCTGTTCCCAAAACATAACCCACTTTATTATTGACGAGAAAAAATGTATAAACAACTATTAAACTATAATATGAATATAATTATGAATATAATTAATTTTTTTGCCAGTGTGAAAGAAACTTCGCGAAGAATACACTTACAAAGAATCTAACATTTATATTGTTAGAACCAACATCGGTACTTATTGCATAATGTAATGCAAGAAGAACTAAGATCTTCAGGTGTCGTTCACAGTATAATTTACTAAAAAATAATTGCCATTAAACTGTATGTGCTTCTTGTGCAACTTCAAAGGTGTTTCCAGTCACCTTTTCTTTTCACTTACACTAACGACGAGTAATTGCGGTAGTGATCTGTCATTACCGGTGTTACTCGCAAAACTACTGGCCATAAATTATTTTTGAGACCACCAACTTCGGAGATCCATCATTTCGTGAATTTTTCTCGAACAGCAGAGGATTTACTGTATCACGTTTCTGGACTTTTGTCTAAAAGCCAGAAACTGAATTCAATATCTGATTAACATTCGCGTATCGTTTTGAGACTCGCTAGGCCGCAGTGTTTTTGCCAATTATCGGATAAAATTGCCGCTAATTGGTGAGTAAAAGGCCAAGAGGCTATCGCGGGTTTCCGACCCCGACACGAACCAGCAAGAATAGATGAAGATACGGCAGGTGCAGCAGGCTACCGAATGTGCAAGCGTGGATATGCAACCTTCGGATTTTGTCCTCTTCGCGAAGTGGCTTCTCTTTTTTTCACGGATACACGTGAGTAGCGACAGGGATTAATTATGCGCAGATACGCGGAATAGGACGAAAGAAAGAAAGAAACAGAGAAGAAGAGCGTTCGAGAGCGCCATCAAGTGCACTCGGCGCGTTCCAAGTGGTCCCAAAGAGCGCCGAACACGTCCACTCGTAGGCAAGAGAATAATTATTACTGAAATAATCTGCGGTGTCTCTTAACACGAGACTCGCCCATGATTAATATTAGCCCAATTAATTAGCCATTATCACAGCCGGACGAAAATCTAATTTCCAAAGCCATTATGGCTCGCTCTGCGGAACGCTAGACAAGATTAACATTGATAGGATTAGGCGCGAGATTACTTACGGAATTTCCATTTTCTCGCGAACACTCGAATAAGGTTCCTCCGTGGAAATTTCGAGGACAGAATATCGTTATTTATTATTAATCAAAACTGTTTCCTTTGTCATCTTCGTCCTGTGTTCATTTCGATACTTGATGCTCGGTATGTATGGGTTAAGGCTGATACTAATGTAATACTAATGTAAGCGAAGTTTAGCAGCTTAAAGAGTCGGAAAATATAATGAAGCATTGGTCCTGTTATCGAGAGCAACGTCTACAGCATTCGTGAGCGCATTGTACTCAGCTGTAAATTCTGTAATCATTAGAAGAGATTCTTATAATATATGATTCTCCATTTTTTTTTTAATAGAAAATCTCATATGAGATTTATTTCAACATAATTACAAAAAACGAAATACACCACATACAAAACAGAATATAAAAATTACAAAATAGAATGTGGTTATTAGAGAGAGGTTATTAGAAGGTATAAGACAAGACTTATACTTTAAGACCACAGTTCTGAAAAAATGATAACGTGTAGTGACAAGCTCTGATTTTTGGTTTAGCTATTAATATGGAGACATCCAATTTTTCTATATAGTTTTAACATAAATAAATTGATATTTTCGGCGCACAGATTCGATCCTATGTTACTAAGTAGTTTTGCAAATTAATATAACTTTTTGCAACGTTCCGGTCTAGTTTAAGATCATTTTCAAGAAATATATAATTGCGTCTGTGAAAATTAATGAATGTAAATTATATAGTTCAAGTTTAATTCCGTGTTAAAAAGTAAAAAGAAAAGAAAAACCAACGGTTTTATGGGGCAAACTTACTTGCTAAGTGAAAAATTATTTAAGAGTTGTTATTATAACCACGTGCTGACTACACACCGGCATGATACATAGTAAGGTGAAATGTGACAGTTTTAACATAGTTTTAAAAATTTTGTTTGCATTTCTGCCTATTCTTTTACTTTCTGCCGAGTTTTATTCGTACGACCATAAATGTTTGAGATAACTTCCATCTAAATGCTCGAGACTGTATACTTTTAGTTTTTTAATGAATTAAACTGACAATAAAAATCGTAACACACGTGACTAAATAATTTCTAAAAGTATGTTCTGGAAAGCGAAATCTGAAATATTAATATCATTAGCTAATTTCTGGTATGGTATTACCATACTAATCACTCCAGATTTGGTCTTACAGCAACGTTATCTCTGCACACGCGTATCCTCGCAGATTAGACACTCGTGAAACTAATGCGTTCACCAGCTCGTTTGATGTATTTCCATTTTGAATAAAGACGCGCTATTGTGAATTACAATAATATATGCAGTTACATCCAAGTCGCATTGGAAACGTGATTAAACAAGCTAATTCATAACAAGCTAAATCATAAACGTAGAATGATTATACGCAATTTCGTTTTCGTGACTATCGATTCTGAAAATGCACCAATTACGCGTGCGCTCGGCTATTTAGAAAGTCATGATTTCGCGAATTTCTCTGCATATTGCTACGCATTGCCTTGACAGAAACAGCGAACAAGATTAATTATTTAACACTAGGTTTCCCGACAAATTTTTAAATAATCATATAAATTGAATAAATTTATATTTTATAAAATAATTTTATATGAATTCCCGACCCATCAAAACAACGGGGTTCCAATATTTCTAATTTACAATTATTGAGAAATTATAGTATTGTAGAAATTGAATTTTTTGTTTGTTCACAATGTTCATTTACAAAACTGTCACATTCAGTTTTGAGTTCTTTCTAACATGGATGAATAGTTTATTCATTTTCCGACTCAAATATCGTCTAATGATATCGTCAATTTATTCATTTTTCGCGTAAAGAAAATGTATGATATAATCACATTGATTGACATTGGAATGTGCTTTATTAAAAAGTGAAATTAAATATCTAGGTAGAAATTGACGATAGAGTTTTAAAGATCAATTTTATACCTCAAAATGGTGTCCATACATATAATAAATATAGATTGTAATGAAAAGGATCTTCCATTGAGAGGTATAAACAAAATTATTTTCTCCTTTTTGGTGCATTTCAATATAAGCGTGGTTTTTAAAAAGTTTTTATATATATATTTTTCTAGTTTTTAGTCTTTTTTTAAGTAGAACGCAAGATATAGTAAAACTGGTTTATTTTATTATTTATTATACTAAATACCGGACTATTTAATAAGGTCCGGATTCGATTGTCCGCTGAGATTATTTTCTTCTCCTCCTAAACGCACAGTTATATCTTAATTTTTTTTTAAATATTGCATTGTCGTGCAATTCTGAGCTATGTTTAAAGCTTCGAGTATCTAGCTCATCGAGAAGTGTTTTAAAATTCGATTGCAACGACAACTCGGCAAGCTAATATAAGCGTGATAAAAAAAGATATGAACCACCATAATCCTAAATCATTTTGCACGAGTGATCGGAAAAAGTCAAACTTTAGTACACATCTAATCACAAATTTCAACATAGATTCTGAATAAGTTGCCATACTCTTTCGAGGCCTGATTCCAACACGGCGGAACAAAAGTCTATCGAGTGTACCGGCTTACGAACCGCGGCATATGCGCTAGACGAGAGAGAGAGAGCGTGCCGAGTGATCCGCGCTGCGATGCGTGCGAAGAGGCGTGCACACGACCTATGATAGATCGTTAAATCATTCCCGTTGATCGGATATCCGTCTAGTGGAAGCAGGAGAACAACGTTTTTTTCGAGCAGCTGAACGGAAAGCGGCTGAAATTTTGCTCGGCCGGAGAGGCCGGGCCAGGGACGAAGCTGCGTGGTACAGTTCCCACGTACCTTTTGCACCCTCTCCGTCCTCTCCGCAACATGGCCACCATTGGGCACACCGTGCAAGCACACACCACCATGTCGTCCATCGGCCTCGCACGAACAAGCCTCCGAACCAGGGAGAAAGGGACGCACAGAGGGCTACAGAGAGAAAGAGACTAAAGAGAAGAAGAGAACGAGAGAGAGAAGGAGGCTGGTGTGGACGCAGAATCCGAAGAGAAGCAGACGGAGGACGGGGGGTAACTGCGAGAGGTCGAGAGAAAGGGAGAGAGAGAGAGAGAGAGAGAGAGATAAAAAGACTCTCTCCCACACGGTGGCGCTAAAATAAAATGACCGGCGAGAGGAATGTCGAAGCTCTTTCTCTTTTTCTCTCTTTCTCCCTCCACTGTGCTGTGGAATGGCCCGAAGTGCCTTCGGATGAGAAACGTGAGAGAGCGAGGGGGAAGGAGGACCGCTGAAATCGTACATAGGTAAAAGAAGTCTTTGAGAAGAAATAGAGGAGGATAGAGTCGGAGGACCGACAGATCGAGTCGGATCAGCCACGTTGCCTCTCTTCGAATCGTCTTCCTTTTGCCTTCCTTCCTTCTTTCATATGTGTTCCGTTCGTTCGTTTCTCTTGCTTTCCCTGTTGTTCTTACCGCTTTCGATTTTTTTGCGTTCCTCCTCTCTCCCGTTCTATTATTCTTCTTTTACCATCGATTTCCTCTTTCGTATGGTATTTCGATTCCGGTGACTCGAAGAAGCGAAGGAGGATGAGGAAGAAAGGAAGATGGGAATGCTACTCTCGCTGGATCCCTCCTACGTGTGTGTCGGCAATTTGTTCTAAGTCATCGTGTCTGGAAGGCTGCGAGATGGCCCATCGAGGTTTCCACTGTACAGGCCAAGTTCATTAGTCTTCGATGGCCGGTGTAATACGGTGATATTTGTTTTCGCTGAGAGATCCAACTGCCCCGCCGTTGTTGGTGAGCCGCTCGATTCATAGGTAGCCGTGCGCAGCCCTTGAACGGTACCGGTTGTTTGATGTTTGGATAGTATTTTCACGGGTATGCGTTTGCTGCTTTGCCACCATCGGCATCACCATCGTCCGGGACGTCCGCGGGTTCGCTGCGTATCGGGAAACCAGTTCGAATCCGGACCCAGCGGACGTTCAAAAATTTTGTTAGCCCGTTCGACCAGCTCCAAGTAACTTGTTTGAAATTCGATCGTATTTTCGTCGTGTACACACCAACCTTTCACGTAGCATCCAGTTCAATTTCTACCTGTGTAGATACAGCGTTCGATAACGAACTTTCGAACCTTTTGTAGGAGTCAGCGGGAAATTAATAAAAAAATTCTCAACTTTACCGTTTACAACCTAACACCCTTGGAAATTGTTTATAGAGGACACGGAGGTATATCGATCAATGAAAAGAAATGTAATAAAAAAAATGCTAAAAAATTCATGTGATCTTTATGTTTTCACAGTACATGAAAACATCTTTTTGTGTGTGCTGATCTTTTTATATTTTAATTAACTAAAAAATGCAATGTTGCTAAAGAAATTGACTTCATCTTAATTCTCTCAGTACGTGAAAACCTTCTTGCTAATTTTTTATATTCTATTGTGATTTATCGTCGTATCATTACCAACTAATTTTTGTTCGAACATTTTTTTATCAGTTTATCGGAAATGAAACGAAACAGTTAAAGTTACTATTATTGTTCTATTAAATATATATTGTTATTTTTTGGTATCATTCATTCTCAGTCTTAAAATTTATCCTAAAAGTTAAATTAAAATCCAATAAAATAATCCTCACTAATTATCACAAAAAATAACCATTTCTTTTGTTAGAAGTCACCAATTATATAATCAAATCTTAGTTACATAACTACTTGTCTGATATTAAAATATTGTAGGAAATTATTAACATGATAATTCGACACGCAGGATTAGGGGACAAATCGTTCATATTCGAAACAAATTCTTGTAGATTATGAAAGGCTTCTAACTAGATAATACTCGAGCTTTTCCCAAATATAATATTGCGTTATGCACATGCAGCTGCACAATAATTCAAGGTTATTGAAGAATTACCTGACGTAACAGTGCTGTAACCAATTAACAGATTCAAAAGAACAGGTGCATATTGTTATAAACGTATGCGCATATCCATTCTATTTTTATTCTGCGAAGTATGCTCTTAAAAATACTTCGTCACGCCTGCCATATAACATTAATGGCCTCTCTGGTACGCCGCCATATTGCATCAAATATTGAGAGATGCAATTCAAAATTGATGCACGCTTTTTCATGGGAAGTGTTTTTATTTTTGCAAGTTCGTTAACGCACGTGTATTGTCTATAAAACTTGAAAGAATTTCAAAACCTTGTTGCACATATTCTGTGCTACGAATTCCGATTCCAAATGATTGAAACTCTATTGATTTACACCGTATTTACCTACAATGTATGCAATCTCTGCAGGTTATTTTCAAACTGTAGATTGCGTGGTTACAACCCGATATGCTAAACAATAATGCCAATCAAACTGTACTCTGTAATATAATGTAAATTACGTCAAGGAGAGTGCAAGGAGGTTGTCACACCGATTTAGTTGAGACTCTGTATACTTATAGATCTCGATCTTCCATTTACGAATATATACCATTATAGAAGCTAACACTCAATAGTTTTTGAGATATTCATAAACAAAGTTCTTAAGTGGTATACAACGAGACATCCACCCGGTGGGCTAGGGTTCGATTCTCGTTTGGGGAAATTTTTTTTTTCATATTTATTTATATTATTTATTCGCTGTGTAACATTGACTTGACTATATGAGATTGCACATTAATTATAAGTTGAAAAACAAAAGGATTAATAAATTATAAATAAATTCGCTGTGTAACATTAACTTTTTCGTGAGATATTGCACATTTATTTATATACAAGTTAAAGAACAAACGTATTAATAAATTATAAATAAATTAGCCGAAACTAATTCGTTATATACCTCTAAAATAAATATTCGTTGTATACCTCCTCTACAATAACAGATTTAAACAGTAATGTAAGAACTTTGTTTATGAATATCTCAAAAACTATTGAGTGTAGCGTCTATAATGGTATATACTTGCAAATGGTAGATCGAGATCTATAAGTATACAGAGTCTCAACTAAATCGGTGTGACAACGTCCTTGCACTCACCTTGTTAGATAAAAGAAAGTTTCGAAAATGTAGTTTTAAGCAATTTCATGTTTCAAAGGCTTGTATTCTGAGGAAGTAATACTCGAACTCTAACACACTGTGCTATGCCTATATCATCTATTATTATAGGTCGTGGTCTAGTACAGAAGATGCTACATACTTGGTCAAGTTCATTGTTTTCTAATGGTTGAAGTTTTTATGAGAAGTTCGAATCCATTTGGTTCATTTGAAAGTAACGCTCTTCTTCTTCGGAGTGATCACGAAGTGTTCGAAACTATTCTGTCAATTTCCAACCAACTTGTGACCTATCTCTAATCACGAACTCTCGGGTAACTGTCTGCCAATCAATTCTCATTCTCAGTTTGATCAATTGTTTAGTTCCCATTGACTTGGAAGGCTAGTTGAAAAATTTAACTATATATAAGTATAATAAAAATAGGGGAGACCGGAGTTATAAGTTCCCATTTTCATAGAAACATATAAAATTGCGAAGAAATAGTATAGATATTTTCATCTTTTACGAGTAATTTATTGTTAAATTTATTATACTTTTTAAATTCTAGCCTTAAAATTAAAATATTGTATAATAGGTTCTTTATAAATATTTTTTCATTTATTTGTCGTTGGACACAGTACTGAAGAATGAAATTTGCGAATAATTAAACCTAATGAAATATTCTATTTGTTAATGAACTACAACACTATTATATAAATAATATTTATTTATTTAGGATTAGGCTAACAAAAATATGCTGTGTTTAACAGGACATCAAACCAATATAATATCTCAAACATTATCTTGTGTATGAAATTACTTATTACAATTTTATAGCCAACAAGAAGTAACGCTGTGAATTATTAAAAATTTTTAATAGGTATATTCGTGTTATTTTTATAAAATGATGTACAAAATAGTCACTTTTAATGCTCCGTAAACGTAGCGTTAATGTTTTTTAATGAACAAGACAATGAAATATAGGAAATTGCAGTACCGAATTTTGAGAAATATGGATGTTTGTCGATTTACGGCTGATTTCCAAAATGAGGATCGTCGCGGAGGTTCAAGGCGAACTACCTTTGAACATAACGTGTGCGTAAAGTATTGGGTCTGACAACAGCATATGGGATGAGTCACACAATCGAGACAAGTTACATTTTTCGCTCGCGGGCAGACGGAACGAAAATATTAGAGGAGAAGTTTCTCGGATCTGCTAAATCGAGATCTTACTTCTTTCGGGAACTCTTTTCACGGGTTCATTTTTTACATAAATGCTTCTGTGAATCAGACGTGTTTATCAGGAACGAATTTTTGCTAAATTACAAAAAGTTCCTTTTAGCGTATTTGTTTATTTATAGTATTTCATTGTCGTCGCCTGAGTCGTCTATTTATTTAATACCAATTTCAAAGATTTGTTCTTATTATTTGTTATGCGACAGTATTGAAGAAAGATATTTGGAATATGAATATTCATCATTTCAAACACAGGAAAATGATAGTAAACCAACCTAATATAATATATTATGATATTATATCAATATATTAATTATGTACCATTACCTATATAATGATATACAATTTAATTTCTGCAGTATAATAATACTGATAATCTAATAATGTACCATTAACTACAGATTAAAAATTTGAAATTTATAAGCCCTTTAAAATCTTGTGAAAAAATAGGAAACAATTTCTGGAATACTCACAAACTTTTTGTTAATTCCATATTTCTCAGCACAAGGTCATTTCAAGGTTAAAGTGTACTACATCCTGAGGTACATGTTTCTGAACCTCGTTAGCACCATTAATATCTTTGTTGTTTTTAAACATACAAATATGTTTTATGTTATTTTTTAAAAAGGAACCATCCCTTTTGAAACACTTGCAATTATAGTCCTTCTCATTATGAATCCAGTTATTAAAACTATTCTGGGTCATTCAAGGTCGCGGACAGAGAAAACATAAGATTCAAAATATGTACATCAAATTCACTATAATAGTATTGTCCTCTTTGAAAATTCATACGAACTGGCTACTATATTCTTCTTTTGCTACTTATCGTATAGAGTGGAGTTAAACATATGATTGTGTAATTAATCGAATGCCGTCTCGAGTAGCATAACACCGTTGTGCTAAGCAATTGATGTCTCTGCGGTCCTACATATATGTATTAGATATCAATAAAATTTGATTACTTTAGCAAATGTCCTCGTTAACGTAACTGCCCCGTGTTTACGATGTACGGGTTGTTACACTAACTATAAAGTCTTTTCACCCTTGTAATTCCCGTCTACTTCGAGGAACTTGTTACTGTTACGGCGATACTTTTACGATTGATGTACCCTGAAATGTGTATACTTGCTATACCTATGAAACTTCCTGCTCTTGCTAATTTCGGCTTCTTTGTTTTAGTCCGGATATGCAGAATAGTTGAATTACAACGTGTTAATCACACCAGTGGATTTATACAATTTCTCAAAACGACAGACTTGGAATATTGAAACACATCTGGCGTCAAATGACCCATTTTAGAATTTTTATTGACAATTATTGAGATTTTAAAGGTTTTTTCATGGGAATTGATTGAATAAATGTTTTTATTCCAGTATATATTATAGTAAAAATCGCACAAAATATAAATAAAAAAACACTTCTTTTATGGCCATTGGTTTAAAAAGTAACACGGCGAAGTTTGAATAATTTAGCCCTTCGTGTAAATGTTTAAAAATTAAATAGCGTTCTTTTAAACTATTTTTTACAATCGCTTTTTTCAGTATTGCAAGAGGTATTTCTAAGCTAACGAACTTGCCCGTATTTTGTTTGATCTCACAACTTTTTACGGCCACAGAGAACTTGGCTCCTGTTTACAGGATGTTTTTCTTGGGATTTTTATAATACCATGCACTTTTGATGATCGGTAGGTTTAGCGTTAACATTTACGCAAAGAATGACCTCAGAAATCATCCCTTACAAGGAGGTGCAACGTTTTTCGGACGTCCTGTGTACACGTTACACACTGAAACCAATAACTTGGTAACTGCGCACATTCACGAGCCAATGTATGCACATAGTAATTTGATAAATGAACGTATTCGTGAATGATGAAATTTAAATTTTTAGTCGACTAAACGTAAGTGGCTAGCATACATTTTCACGCGTAATTTAGCAAAAGTGCGCAACAACGAGGATACGTGGATTTAAATGAACGCTTTCGCCAGCAAACGTAGATACCAGGCCACGTAACAAATATATTCCGAAGTACCGAAATTTGATCTTACACAAGTACTCAGTATACCATTTTCACGCATCAGTTAGTAAAAATATGCAGAAACACGAGTATGCCAATTGAAACGAACACTTCTGCTAACAACCGTCCGTGTCCGCCATATCATTTGTCACGTATAAATGAATATCTTCTAGTAGATAATACATCAATTCTTAAGGACGTTTTGTACCCATAAAATACATGTAGCTTTCGGAGAAAACATATCTGAAAAATAAAAACGTGGTAAAATGTTAAATGTCAGAACTTAAAGTAATCAACCTGGGTGAAATATCTGGTACAGTAAGTTATTCTTAAAAAATGCAGAAAACTTAATGAGGGGGTTCATCATAAATATCTGATAAGGTATTTTCTCCTTTGAAAATAGTTCCGAAAAATTTTAGAAATACATTTATTACTACGTTACGTTATTAAATTTTCAGTATAAATTATTCATTTGCTCCCTATGTCGATAGTTGGGTACCATGATATCCACTTTTAATCTATCTTTAAAATTTTCTGTACTTGTTAAAAACTAACGTGTTGATTTTCATTTTTCTTGGGTAATTATAAATAGATATACGTTTACAACATAAATGTTATTGAACGACATAGAGATTGATTTTTGGTCACACCATTCGATAGTGCTCGCGAAGAAAACCCTTTGTGACAAGTTTCAAGTCAGCACCCATAACATTGCTTAACGAATTACGTGCTTTTTCTCTTTTTCCGTTTCTCAAAAAACTACGAAAAAATCATGATCATACTACCTAATAGCACACATAATAATAAATTATTTCAGAATGTTTCGTTGCAAAATCGATTTTTAAGAAAATCCGGAAGCACAAAATTACCGCATTTATATTGAAGTTTTCAGCGTATATACCACGTTTATATTACAGTAGGAATTCTAGATTAACCGGCTTGATGGGGAGACAAACAACCTGGGTAAATCAAGGCTCGATCGTTAATCGAGACCCGAAGGAAATAATTAAAATGTACATTATATTCCTAGATAAATTTTTGATTTTAAAAGAATTTATTTCCTTTATATTACTATTTTTATGCTATTATTTCCTACTTATGTTACTTGTGTCTCATCGTAATTATTAATACGTATTTTCTCTATCTTAATATTTTAAATAAATCAAAGAAAATGTAATATTTTTAAATTCTTCAAATGTTTGTACCGTATTATTTTACTTATACAAGAAAAAGAAAAAAGGAGACTGTGCACGGTGAATCAGAGTACATATTGTTAACATTTAATTGGTTATTTCCTGCAACACGCGCAGACGAGTAGGATAGGCTGGTTTGATCAGATTTTCCGCGGCGAACGGCCGGCCCGGCCGTGTTGGAATGCAGTCAATAGCAAATGCCGTTTGTTTTTGCTTGCAGAAACCGTGACGATGCTCGCGAGACAATCAGAGAACAAAACCCAGACCCTCTTCAATCAAGTGTACCGGTCGATGGCGGTTTTGAGCAAGCCGTCGATAAAAGCTCTCTACCAGGCGATGGTCGATTACGTGTCGCCGAGAAACACACCGGACACGTTGGAGCAACCGCTTACGCGGGACATGCTTCAGGAACGGTTCGTCGAGTTCTTCACGAGGCTGTTCCCGATCGCGTACCACAACGCCGTGAACCCGCACCAGCACGAGCAGGACTTCACGGAAAAATTCAAGACCTGCTTGTACGAGACAATGGAGGAAATCCAACCGTTTGGCGACATACCGAAGCAGGTCTCGAAGTCAGTCAGCAAAAGCCTAGAGGCGACTAGGGTGCTGGTTCAGGCATTGACTCTCGGCAAAACCGTTCTCGACAGGACCGATAGCGTACTGTTTTCCGGTACCACACCGCAGCAGGAAGCCTGTTACGGTGCGCTGCTCAGAATGACTTATTGTCCGAGGTGTAAGGGCATCGGTCCCGCTGTCAGGCTCTGCAGCGGATTCTGCACTAACGTCATGAGGTGAGCATCACGCGTCCATTCGATTTTAGGGCCTCTCGACCATCACGGATGGTCGGTTTCACCCGCACGGTTTTCACCGACAATAACGTTGCCCTGAAACGACTTTACTCGACGACAGCATTCTTATTGTAAACCTTACGTTTAGGGTAGGCAGCTCCGATGACCTTGACCTTGACATATGTTGTCAATAACAACATTCTGAACAACTTTTGTTATTACAACTACCCGGTGCTCGGTCTTAGTTTGCGTGATAATTGCAAAAAACTATTGCTAGTACTAAATTGAATTTTTCGTATTCAAGCATGCTCCGTGGCAATGTAAGCCTGCCATAGTTTCGAATGGGCTACAGCTTAGGTGAATAAATATAGCAAGAACCCGAATTTTCATATAAATTTCAAATATTACTAATTTTTTATAAAAAAATCAATATATAATTTTTTATATGAAAATTCAATATTAACCTCAAATATATTCGATCACTGTATACATCAGTGCGTTAGTTGCAAATCTTGTCAGTTATTAAATTATTTCAATATGCATCTCCATGAATTTATAAATGTCACATACAATTTCGATTCCTTGTGGAACTTTCTGTGTAAGAAATTTACATATGTTATAGATTTCGACATTTTGAACCACGTATACGAAATATCAGGAGCAGACTTTCAAAATTGAAAGCTTACCCTATGTATGTATCACTCTATATAGAGTGAGAACGACCCTGTTTTTACCACGTTTTTATTAACTCGCTTTCTTATTTGTCTGTCTGTTTGTTCGGTGGCAAATTTTGCAATTGATTTTAAACTAACTTCCTGATGAGCTAGAGACTTGAAATTGCACACATGGCTCAGAACTGGATGACAATGCATTATTCAAAAAAAAATTTTTTAAAAGTCTTACCGTTTCGGAGAAAATAACAATTAAATATTTACCTTTTCATCCCCCCACGAACTACGTCATCGCGTTCAGCGATCCCCACTTCGTTCGACAACCCCCTCTACTTTACTATGCGTGCGCACTCTGACTCGTCCCCACCTCACGGACCCATTTCGCCCCGACGCGCGAACCATCGGTAGTGTAGTACACCATCGCGCGACGATCGTGACCGATAGTGCATCATCGCTTTGTTTACCAAGTGAAATTTACAGTAAGCTTAGTGAATATATAAAGTATTAATAAAGAGTGATAGAAGTATTAACACAAGACTAAAAAGCAGAAAATAATTATTTAAGCAACAATAAATTTTTCTATTATCTCCACACGTGTTTACAAAAACAGTAAACTGAATTCGTAAACTGAATTCGGGTTCTTGCTATGTTTATTTACCTAAGGTGTAGCTCATGGAGCGTGCGGGTATACGGAAAATTCAATTTAGTACTAACAATAATTTTTTGCAAATATCTCGAAAACTAAAACCGAGCACCGGGTAGTTGCAATGACAAAAGTTGTTCAGAATGGTGTCCTTAATAACATATGTCAAGGTGAAGGTCATCGGAGCTGCCTCCCCAAAAATTAAGGTTTACCCTTCTTATAATGATCTTTTATATAAAAGTAAAAGTCTTGTGCATTCAGAATTGTTAAAGAACCCAATGTCATTTTTACAAACGATATTACTCTCTCTATTACAAATCGATATTACTAATATTGTCGTCGACTAGAATCGTAGTCGGTTAAATTCGTCAACTTCCATGTGCCATCTAATCAAAGGTGGGCATTATTAGGCGAAAGAAATATTTCAAATACTATTTAATATTTTAGTCTTAATTTTGCTTAAAGCATTTTTTCAAAAACGAAATACACCTGCTTATTTTGATTTCTGGCAAAACGTGAAATATCTCAGCTAAATCAGATCGAGGTAATGTCTCAAGGTTACCTAATGCGGGAACATGAGCATCAATGATTTTTAGTTTCGGTAAAAGTTTCGTCTCCGGCCAAATACTGTGAGGCTACGCTGCTCTTTACAGGTCAGAAGGGTCGCATCATGGTATTCGTTGTCCCTAGGCACTCGTATATTCGACCCGTCCACCCCTTCCGTCACCCGCACCGACCCGCCACTAAACTGTCCTGACGGTATTTTTTTCTTCTTTTTTATTAACCCTTGAAGAACCAACTCTCGACACTAAGTAACATGTCTGCGTATACGGAGTGGCTCAAAATGTTGTACATGCATACTTTCTTTAAAGGGGTGATTCCTTAGGTCATTTGAAGTAGCTTTTTCCTTTGCGAAAATGTTTTAGATGCGGCATTTTCAAGGGGACTCGCGTTTCAAGTAGAGCTGTGACTTATGAGATACCCGGGTAAACAAAAATTACACGGGTACTCGGGTAAACAGCATTACCCGAATACCCGGATATTCGTGTAAACAAAAATTACCCGAGTACCCGGGTATCTCATGAATACACTGCAGATCTTCATGCAAAATAAAAATCGTTCGCATCAATAGGAAAAAGCAGACGATACATTACGATTACTTATTCTCTTGAACGATTTAAAAAAATTGAAATTAATATATCAATGTTCTTTTAATTTCATTATTGTTTTAAATTCCACAAAATCATTTATGACTTATATCTTATGAGATACCCGGGCACCCGGATACATGGCTATCTCATGGGTACTCGGGTATCCGGGTAAAAGTCCGAGCTCTAGTTTCAAGGATGGCAAAGATAGGGTAGACTTTTCAGTAGTCAAAAGCGCTAGATAAGCGCTGTCGTATCTTCATTCTATTAATCTACGAATCCTTTCGCTCAACCAATATTTCGACTAGGCATGCGTGACCGTTTTATACGCTGCTCCTCCGAGGCTAATGAAAATTGAAACTGCTGCGTTATAATGATTCAAACGTACAGATAAAAGGGTTTGCTTATTGTGCACGATGAGCCGTGAATCGGTCGCTTCGATATTTGAACTTTTTTTTATAGTACAACGTCAAAAGAACATTTCCAGAGAAAGATCGTTGATATCGAATGAAGAGGAGTGTATTGGCTGCAAAAAACGATTCGAATGTATTTTTAGTTAAACGCACAAATACCATGTTAAAACAAATATTTCCAAAGCACTTTTCCCCATGAAACATGATGGTCAATTTGTCTGTTTTCAAACAGCTTTATTCACACGGTTTTTTATATTTTGATAACGATATAAAATAGCAATCCATTCACTTTTATCAAATTTTTAATTATGCTCAAGTTTATATTATCGTGTGTGATAATATAAATGTATGAAAAATAAGTTTATAAATTTATAACAATAGGCAATTCAAAAGATTGAGAATGTTTGAAACTTTTAATTTAATTACGAGAATAAATAAATGTATAAGTAGCTTTTAAATACAGTTTTCATTTTTCATAAAAATTAAACATAAATATCAACATATTTCAAGGTCAATTGATTACCGAATCGTGATTTTAAAAAAAATGTGCAAAATTTCTTTTATCATCCTCTACCAATTTATTTATTATTACACTTCCTCGAATGAAGAAAAAAAAATAGATTTCCATGAAAAACTATAAATTCCAACAATGTCTGGAGTATCAAAACGCGATGTAAATATTTGTTTAAGTATAACCATGTAAATAACTAAACAAATTTTCTCGAAAGATGCTAACTATGGAGTATTGTTTCAATAACGTCTCGCTTCGATCTAGAAATATCTCCAAGTAGTTGTCACGGAAATATCTTATTTGTTGTTTGTTGTAAATTTTAATGAAACGTGATTTTTTATAAAAGTCTGGATACGTGTTAATATTTTAATTACGACAGAAACGTATCAGTTTGTGTAATAAAAGTTTTCATTATTTTTCCAGCCGTGTTATTCGAAGAAAGAAAGTGACCCAACAGACTTTTCAAAAACTCTTCAGGGACATTATTTAATAACAGCACTGTCTGATGCTTCGTCAAGCCCTTGGATCACAAAACTAAAAGAGTGAGCGTAACTCTTCTGGCGGCATTTGTTTCTTTTACCCTTAACGACCCGCTCTATATTCCATGTTAACTTCGGTTACTTTCGCTTTCTTTTATCGTCTTTGATGGTCCGTTCCCTCCCGTCCATACTTGTATTTGCAGAAATACCTCGAGTCGTCTGGTCAGCTGACCCTCCCGGCTATATATAAATTTTTCAGTTTCCACATTTGCCCAGACGGCATAACGAATCTCGTTAAAAAATTTCATTTCATAAGCTACAAAAGAAATCCTTATAAATCCGGTTCAATTAAGAGTAAATACAATTTATTCGCTTGAATCCTGTGTACCTCCTTACAAACTGCCTCCTTAACCAGTGCTTTGTACAGGTTAGATAGCGGATTTTATATATCTATCTAAAATAATATAAATAATAAATTAAGAACGGCTGGACCGGTTTGGCTAATTTAAAAAAAGTAATGTTCCTACCCTAGTAGCACAAAAATATTGGATAAATATTTTTTTCAAATATTTGAAAAATATTTTTTAAGCCACACTTTTTCATATGAGATAAATAATGGATCTAATTATTGCATGCACGTTTAAGAAATGAAAATTGAATGTTTAGAAAATATAAGCAAAATATTCAAAGATTATAAACTAGATATTTAAAAAATATAAAGTAAATATTACGAAAAATGTGAGATCAATATTTGAAAAATATAAATTCAATATTTAAATAACATTCGATTAAAAAGAAGAAGTTACAAAAAGAATATTTTTCTCGTAACGTGAAATAGATATTTTCTGGCTATTTAAAAGAAAATTGTTACTTAATATAAAATAAATATGGTATGTACATTTGAATATTAAAAAAAATTTGAATCGCTTTTTAATACTATATGAATGTGTATACAATATTTTGTGCTACTATAGTAGTAGCCCAAATAAGATTTTTAGGGAAAGATAAATTGGAAAAGTTGTCCGGAATAATGGGAAATTCGGGAAAAAATGAAAGTATTTTTTTTTAATGGGATTTTTGTACGAATTCAATACCATAACTAACGATTTGAACGATGGATACGCGTAATTCTTTTTTTATTTTGTTCGTTATGGTCCTGAAAAAGTGTTCAGGCAAAAACATCGAAACAATTATAAAGGAAAGTCGACAAATTCGGACATACCAGGACTTAACCAGAATCGTTTCAGCAAGCTGAAAATTGGAACTGAATAAAATATACAATGTGGTTAAGTTTATATAAATGTGCAATCAGGAGTATCAAAACTTGTGATACTGCAAGTACAGATAAAGGCATCTACTTGCATAAACGTCTATGCGTTATAATTGTCGATTTTTGGAAACTGAATAAATTATTCGTTCGTTTATATAATCGCGTAAATATTCCCTGAAACTCGTCACAGTCCATAATTTAGCAATGGCTCGAACGAATCTTTGTTCCGGTGAAATTAATGGTAAATAAACTATTTAAAATTCGTACGATGGAAATTGTAAACATCGACAAGCGGAACGATCGATAATTTACCGGATTCCGAATTTCGGAATATAAGACTATTTATCCGCGGTTAATTTACGTATACGAGCCTGATGAAGCTATTGAAATCGCTCACTTGACTTCTAAATATATTCCGGGCACGTGGGTGTGAACCAAAATATGTTTTGAGTTCGAACCACCTCGTGTTGTGGATGATTTCACTGCACTCCTTTAGAGTTCCAGAAATCGTTCAGCGTATCATCTTCTCGTAATTCTCTTTTACTGACACGCTTATGTCGTGGCCGAAGTTACAGTCGTTCGAAAAAATATTGTTTAATTCTCGAGAACATAGAGGACAGATTTACCGTTTTGCTACATTATTCTGTTTACGTTTTTACGACCGCAAAGTGAACATTTCAACTTCGCATTACTAAGTTTATATATTTACTTTGAAAAATAGCATTACATGAAGAGTGTGAACAACGTATAAGTAGAAATAATTGAATGTGTTTCAAACAACATCGATAACCTTGAAAAATACGAGAAGAAACAGTCGCTTTCAAAAATGAAATTTTTATAAAATTTTCAAAAAACGATACATAAATTTTAATTTTTAATTCTTAACGTGGAATATCAATTTAATAAACAAGTTCCTCTAATAGGTTTACAAAGCCACCATAATATTTCATTTAATATTTAATTATTCAGTTAATTGATTTAATAATAGGGTATCTAATCCTAGTATGTAAATAAAAACTTGTTCGTCGTTATTAAGAAAGATATTCCAGTTCGATTGCGATAATATTCACGAGCAAATATTTTGTATAAAAATAGTTTCGGCTGAATTGTGATGTTTCCTTCGAAACTGTGTTTCTTTCCCGTCACGTGATAATATCAGCTTATCTCCGACGAAAATAAATGATTTGCTGACGCTATAATTAATCAGTGGATACCATCACCCCTTGTTTTAGAATGCTATATTTATATCAATTAGGTTATATCGTATTTTGATCGTACGTTTTCTTGCGTTGATTAATGAAAGTTATTTAAATTGAACTCCGACTCGGTCCAGGAATAAACGACGTACATATTTACTAATCAGAATCAATTAAAATCGTTTTGCCAGTTAGCGTTCGACATTAATATTACTGTCGAATTATTTCTGTACCAGTAATAAACAAATTGAACAAGGTTGAAATCAACAAATTAATAAATACAATTATTGCGAAAGTAATTAGTATCTCACAATGTATCAATTAGAATATGGTATACAGATTGATTAATTACTTGCTAGATTGAGTAAATGCATGGGAAGGGCTACAAATTAATTTGTGATTGTGCCAAATGTTTCATTCCATTTTTGCTCTGACAAGCTGTTAATATTTTTGAAAGAATATTGCATAATCACGGCAACTCGTGAAAATATATGACTTCATAATTCACTGGAATCCACTATTTCGATAAAAAGTTTCGAAACACCTGTGCAGAACCAGGAAAAACTAATTTGTGGATCTGTCAACGATGAAAAGTATAAATTAGTTCTACGCTCGGCGTCAAAGTGGCAAGCTAATGAACTTGGAGGTTGTTTTAAACATTCTACTTCTACAGTGAACATTTTAACACCGCCCTCCCACTCCCCCGACTCTCCGACCAGAGAACTTTACTGAAAAAGTGAGAAATATACGTTCTCACTGCTAGGAAATCCTTTTCGACCTATGATAAACTCGGTAATTCCCTTATCGCGCCATCTTTATAATTTTAACTGGATCCACAGGCATTTACAAGTTCACTTAAAGGCTAAAGTTATTCAACTTATTACAGAATTGTACGTAACTTTAACCTAGCTTTCCTGGTTGGCCACTTTAGAGTAATTATTACTAGCTAACAGTTTTTTGATTGCAATATTATATTAAATAATCGATCAATTATGCAAGACTTTCGTTTAAAGAGTTAGGTTATATTTTCGAGTATCTTTTTCATCATTATTTGTTCAAATAGAATATTTCAACTTTGATTATACAGCAGTGCTTTGATCAGAAATTTTCAGAACTAATAAGATGGATGTTCTAAATAGAAATATGTACTCTTATAAAATACCACTAAGTGTCTATTTCCGTTATTTGAAGTGACTAATGAATGTAAAATATAATGAATATAAAGTGACTAATGAATGCCCGGTATTGATCTGACATGATTTATGTAATGGTCAATTAAGAAGGCGCAACGTTTTGATGTAGCACTTCTCAAATATCATTCGTTAATTTATATGAAATTTCGTATCGTAATACGATAATATGCATTCCAGAGTTGATCTCGCAGTGACGTTATCATCATACATGCTTATCTCCACAGATTACACATGTTCTTAAACTAATCACCGTGATTACCGACTCATTCCATGTATGTATCTCCATTTCGCGAAATGAAGACGTTTTCTGTTCATCATATCAGATATACTTATAATTAGATTCCGAATTTTATGCATTTCGGGTAAATTTTAACAACTTTTTATTAAAGTTATTATTAATAACTTTTTATATTTTTTTGAAATGTTGAAACGAACTTAACTTGCCATTATTATAAGCTGATAGATATTTTTCAGCAAAATCAAACAGTTTTACGAGTTATAAACCTTTTAATATAAAATATATGTTATATATTGACACAACAAGTATCAGTGATTATCACAAAAATTTTTCGACGAGGTTACTACTTAACTGGATTCGCTTCAGCAAGCTAAAAATTCCAGCATATAATAAAATATATACAATGTAATTAAGTTTACATAAATGCGGAATTATATACAAAAATATACATAGAAGTTTATATAGATAAAGGCATCTACTTGCATAAACGTCTATGCATTATAATTGTTGATTTTTGAAAAATGAATAAATTATTTATTCATTTATGTAATAATCGCATAAATACTATTTCTACGTAACCCTAGTAGCACAAAATATTGTATACACATTCATATAATACTAAAAAGTGGTTCAAACTTTTTTTAATATTCAAATGTACATACAATATTTATTTTATATTAAGTAACAATTTCTTTTTTAAATAGGCAGGAAATATCTATTCCATGTTAGGAGAAAAATATTTTTTTCTAACATTTTCTTCTTTTTAATTTAATGTTATTTAAATATTAAATTTATATTTTCTAAATATCTAGCTTATATTCTCTGAGTATTTAGCTTATATTTTCTAAACATTCAATTCACATTTCTTAAACATGCATGCAATAGTTAGATCCATTATTTATCTGATATGAAAAAATATTATTCCAAAATTTGAAAAAGATATTTATCCAATATTTTTGTGCTACTAGAGAATTTTCTATGTTTCTTGAAAATCGGATCGAGGGGAAAAAGTGTTCTGAAACGGAGAAAATGAGATGGTAGGCTGTAATGGTTTTCAATAATTTTAAGATTATCGTTATTGCAGAGGTTGCCTGACGGAGCCAGCGTCGGAATTGGACCTCGCGTGGTCCGGCTACGTGGAAACGGTCGAGAGGCTCGTTGTGGCGGTCGACGGTCGTAACGATCCGTCAGGCCTGAATGCCGAGAAGGCTGTCAGACAATTGGACACCCGCATTTCGGATGCCATTATGCACGCGATGGAGAACGGGCCGCAGCTCGAGGAGAAGGTGAGTACCCGCCAAAAGGATTCCAACACACTTGTTATCTCCCTCCCGCCTATAACCGGCGCGGCGAACCTACACGCCCGAGCCTTCCTTCCGTCTAGCAGGCCGGTAGGCTTGCGTCACTTTTATTTCGCAAGTGGCTTTTTACTCGTTTCTACGCGTCAATTGCTTTATACTAATAGCAGCTTTTATTCCTTGTCGGAATTACTGACTCCCCGGCGAAATTTAATGATCCCTGCTGCTACCCCTGCCATAAAACGTTCCATCGAACCAACGATACACGTCTCTTGTAATTGTTCTCACACGCTGAGCGCGGTGTTCCTATACTTTCGTGAATGTACAGTAGGGTGGTCTTTACCCTAGTAGCACAAAATATAATATATACACATTCATATAATATTAAAAAGAGATTCAATATGTTCTTAATATTTAAATATACATACAATATTTATTCTTATATTAAGTAACAAATATTTTGTCTTAATATAAGACAAGAATCTTTATTTAATATTAGAAATAGAATATTTTTTCCTAATGCACAGTTAATATTTATTTCATATTATAAAAAAATATTTTTTTCTTATTATAAAATAAATCTTTATGTAATATCAAAAATTATATAATATAATATAACAATTTCTTAATTGTGATAAGGTCCTTTCGAAGATAAAATGGAATATTCCCTCAAGCAGTGCACAGAAAGTAATAGATATTCATAGTTTCTAATTTTTGTTATAACTTTTTCCTACATTTGAAAATTTTATTGAATGTTATTTAAATATTGAATTCATATTTTTCGAATATTGGATTCACATTTACTTTATATTTTGTTAAATATCTAGTTTGTATTCTCTGAATATTTAGTTAATATTTTTTAAACATTCAATTTATATTTCTCGTACATGTATACAATATTCAGATCCAATATTTTTCTCATATGAAAAAATGTGGCTTAAAAAATATTTATGTAATATGTTTGTGCTACTAGGGTAGCTATACTTGGTGAAAATTTTTTTGCTAATTTTTTTTCACGATTCCCCCTAAACTTTTTCCATTTCGTAAGACAATAATTCCTGCAAAAGTTGAAGTTCATCGGACAGGGGGAAGAGGTGCGAAAAATACTATTTATTGTTGTTAAAATAAAATACAATCAGTTCTTATAAACTCATTATTATTATTTCAATAATTGTGAAGCAATCAATCTGGGACATTATCGTCATTACCTCTAGATTGCCTCGAGAGCAAAAAATTTGTAATAGTTCACCAATGGAGGAAAGCAGTGAATGTTTTATTTATCAACTTTATTTTTCCTTAGGATACGATTCAAGTTTGCACTCGAATGATCAACTAAGCTATTTTATTCTATTCTTTATAAAGATACTTATTGGAAGCATTTTTTTCGAACGTGATGACCAGACCGCGGATCTTTATGCAAAACAAAAGAAATTATTGCAGGAAACCACATAAAATTGTACCTAATCATTTTGGTCCGAAGTGAAATTACACACAACAGCTTACCGTTCGTAAAATTATTTTCTATGAAACACATTGGTGTCATTTCCGTTGTGTCTGTAAATTTTTCTTTTATTTATACTTCGATCTGTTTTTTTCCAATCCTTTCGGTACTCTATAATTATTCTGTAACCGTGGTTTTACATATCTGATAATTGTACTAACAACCATGCCGATCGATAGGACATTCGCCTTGTGTATGGATAATGTAGTTTACATATCGGTGTAGCAACAAAAATGGACTGGTTAGCATTTTTGCAATCCGATCAAATTGCTTAATTATAGTAATTTTCTGCGTATACTTTATCGAACAAGTCGAAAACGACATAGTGATACTTCTTATATGTAATTAGGAGGCTGGAAGGTAATTAGGTTTATGACGTTATATCTTTTACTTGTAATAATTACTGTATTTCTTGCTACTTTTGCGAAACAATCCTAATACCGGAAATTGCTTTAGAGTTGGAATCAATTTAAGTAAAAGTATAAGTGGATTCTTTTTATGCAACAGTAAATTCAAACACAGAAACGGATTGTTTATTTAGAGATTCATTTTAGAGCAAAAGATCCTTGGTCCAATTAAAATAAGGAACAGCATTGAAAAAATATTAAATAAATTTTGTTGAATTCCATTTTATAATTACAAAATGGACGGTGGACTTCTATGATACAAATTCGCAGAAAAATTGTGATATAAACGCATCATTAACTATTTTCATTCAACTCACTAAATATAAGTCGAAGTGGACGCATTTCGCAAGAAAAAGTGGAAGTTATTTTTACGGAAGCACCCCGTACATAGAAAGATGATATCCCGAAAAATTTTTCGGCGCTCCGGAAAATAAACGGCGCCGTTTGGGGAGACCATTCTTCGCGATTCCTCGAGTACCACTCAAGAATTCTTTCGATCGTGTTGCTCGTTTTGTCAGCCCCGATTCGTGGCGCGGCATTTACCTGCGGACTTCTGCCTGCTGTATTTCGTTTTCATTGTTATTGATATTAGGACCGGCAGCGAAGATCGCTTCGGAGCCCCTGGGAACCAGTGTTATGCGACTCGACTCGGTGCATTATACATCTTTCTATAAATTCACTTTTTATTCAGCATGTAAATGGACAGTGCCAATTTGCGGGTTGCGATATATCAATTCCCTCACGGATTAGGCCCTGTCAACATAAATGATTGTGAGAAATTTCTGGAAACCGCGCCTTTGCTTAATCTTGAATTTAGGAATGCGTACGAAATATATACAATTTCGAACTATTGTCAACTTACGCGAATTGTTTGTGTGTTCTATTCAGAGCTGGGGAAAATAGTATTTTAAATAGTAAATAATAGATAATCCTATTTATTTTAAAGTATGTGTACAATTTGGAAATAAAACAATTTATTTGAGGCAGTAATTTCTGAAATAGTATTCTATTTGAAGAATATTGAAAATATTTGGACTTTGTCTTTGTTTGCAATTTCAATTTTAAATATTATTGCTGAAAATAATAGTTCGCATTCAATAGATTTATGAAACAGTTATTAATAAATAAAAGTAAAATGTGACTTTTGCCGAACGTAGAAAAGGGCAGTCGAGCTCGAGAGACCTCAGTCATCGAGAAATGTAAACATTGCTAATTCAAATTTCCAACTTCGTTATTTTTCATTATTTTTTAATGGGACTTCGATGACCATATTTTTGACATTTTTCTAATTAAAATCATATCAAACATGATATAATTCCGATAATATTTACTTGTGTAATAGACAATTAAAGTTTCGGGCGCGAGGAAGGATAGCGTGTGGGATTCTCCTTCCTTGCGCTCGAAACTTTAATTGTCCATTACACAAGTAAATGTCATCGGAATTATATCATATTTGGTATCATTTTGCATTAGAAAAATGTCACGAATATGGTGGTGAAAGTTCCATAAAAAAATAATGAGAAATAAATAAGTTAGATTGAAAAATATAGAAGATAGATCTGGAACATTTACAGGTCAGACTTTTGGGACATTTATGGATAAAATACTGTAATTATGTTTGTTTATTGTTACCATTATGAATCGGACATTGTGTATGCAACTACATAATAATAAGCAATCGCGCGAAGTGTTTTCCGACGAATTAGAATGCATTAAAATCGGTTTGTCAGAAGAGGGTTTTCCTATGTGAGACACAAAAGAGCATGCAGCTTAACAAACTTCTTTGGAATAGATGTGGCTAAATGGGCGGAGGATAAGACGATAGGCAGTGGATGGGAAAGGGGTGTGCTGATATCCGCTCTGAAAACATACTTCCACCGAGGTATTCCAATTTAATCAACTGCCGAAAAGCTTCTAATATCGTGGAAATGCTTTCGCCGGTGAGCTTTTGGATGGACAAAATGTGGAAGGTATCGCGGTGAATAAAATGTTATTCGAAATAATGAATAGTATAATTTATTCACAGGCGTGTATCGTTAAATCCAGATATTTTAGTTGTTGCAATCAGTGTTTGTATTGTATTGTAAATAATATTTTATTATGAATTATAATTAAAAGCAAAATTTATATTTTGTTTGTGTTGGTATAAAAGGATGAAGTTGCAATTTTCACGTCCTTGTAATTAAAAATTTCAATCTAGGCCCAAATAGAAACTTGCAAAAACAATCATTAGTCGATTCATTTTAAAAAACGTTTTATCTTTGTTTTAAAAACAATTTTAAAAAATGTTTAATCTATAAGTTGTTTTCTTCGGAGTAGGATCAAATAATTGAGTTTAGAAATTGTTATTAATATTATATTTTCAAAATTATTAAATTATTAGTAAACAAAAAATAACTTCAGCCTTTATATATTTATTGGAGGACACAATTAAAAAATCCCTATAGATCCTCTAAATTGTATGACTAATTATAATTTTGTCAAAACATGTTTTCCACAAATCCTTCTAACTTCTCAAAAATATCCATGGCGTTAAAAAAGTTATTATTTTGTTTGAAGAGGCTAAATACATATGGTGAAATAAGAACAAATTGATTTTTCAGGAATGGTACGATCCGTTTGCAATATACATATTCTCCGAATGTTTTATTTGGAAATTCGTAGAATTGCTGGGTTTACAAACTCCCAAAAACGCGATCGCATTGGTAACAGATAATTGAAACTTTGAACTCGTTTGTTTCGATATAAAGTTTTTAAAATCGGATTTTTTATTCGTAAATTTTTCTTTCTTTTACAAACAAAACAACTGAAAACTCGGACGAAATATTATGCAATATATATAAAAGTTGATTTCTTCAAAATTTCTATAAAAAATTATATATTCAAATTCAAATAGCTCAAATTCAAAACATTTTTGTTTAATTTTGTTTAATAAAACCGTAGGAAACTGTGTCTGGTACCACAGAGTTTTGAAGAAATGGCTGCCACGTTTATTTAGTGTAAGATACAATACTTGAACATCATGCAATAACATAGACACATTGATTTAAAAGAGTTAGTAGATTTATTTTAATCTTGAGCTTTTCAAAATTGCTATTTAAGCCTCTGAAAGGTGTTGAAATATTACAGTGAATCTGTTGTATTTTTCTCCGAGTTTGATGTAGGTCTGGCAAGGCGCTGTATCGTACGCTGGTTAGATTGGATACCTATATTGGGAGTAAATAGGATTTGAGCTCTTGTATTGTGTAATAGTGGGAAGGAGGAGTGAAGAACGGAGAGAGGAACGTGGCTTTATGGTCACGCGACTACGTGATGAGTTTCTAAGCGTTAGACACCGATGAAAATGCTAATCTATCGTTAGTCTCGCTCGACGAAGCGTGTAAGTTGTTCGAGTTGCACTATTCTCCGAGCAACCTGGATGACGCTATTCTCTCGGTCGGTCTTACGCAATTGTGCTCCTGTTTCGATGACACTCTTCGTTCTGTCTACAACGCGCGTTCAATCTCGAATTAATAAAAACCAGCGACGTCTATCGGACCATGTAACGTCGATGCCATCACGCTATTTTTCGATCGCATCTTCCTAACTCCTCGAGAAACTGGAAAGAGGAAATGTTCGCAGTACACTCTGCGTTACGACAACAACATTATATCACTGTATTTTTCCTGATTAAAAGTATTCGATCAAGGAAATTGTAGTTTGAGTGAAATGAACAGACATGGGCAAAACATATTTCGACCAAGACATTCAAATATTTGCAAATACCATTTCTCACAACTGTTACATATGTTTCATTTGAAACTAATACTAAATTACTGTTCCAGATGAAACGTATGTAACACAGTTGTGAGAAACAGTATTTGCAAATATTTGTATTTATTAGTTGAAACATTTTTCCCCAGGTCTGGAAATGAAGGAATTAGACGTCGATGAATACATATCAGACTTGGCTACTTCTGAAATTACATTATTTCAAATATTATTTCAAATAACATGTAATTTTATAGCATATATACATATATTAAATGTTATTTGAAGTAACACCACATTTGAAATAGTATTGTGTTTTAAATATTATTTGAAATATATCGTTGGAAGTAACGTGTCATTTTATTTCATAATTATTCGAGATAATTATAAAGCTGTGTTCTAATTCCAATGAATCTTCAAATATAAAATTAAACATTTTGCTCTAACGGAGACAGATATTTTGTCCATAAATCTTGACAAAATTCTCAGTCACTGGCACAAATACCGAACACTATGGAATGAATAGAATTTCAACGATATTAAATGATTATTGCTGCTAATGGTAAAAATGGTGATTCTACATAATACATAATCAATTTTTAGAATTTATTTGACGTAGCCAATTACATAGTCAAGTCTCCAAGAAAGTAGAAACAGTAAACGATGACCAGACACGTCAAGCTGTTTCTATGCAATAGGACGCACGTCAAATAAACTTTCAAAGTTGATTATCCCAGGAATGGAACCATCGACAAAACAATTTTATTCTTTCTTTCTAATTTAATGTTTCCTCTAGACTCGCATCCTCTTCCAGGTTATGCCACCGGTTATATGACTGGCAACATCCTGTGTTTTTCTAGATAATGAGGCAACCATAGCGCGGACACTTTTAACACTTTCAAATGGGAAATTATGATGGTCTCTAAACGAGTTGTTTGGTACATGTCTAACGAATGGGATGCGGATTTTATGCTTTTGTAAGAAAGATGAATAGACGAAATATGAAAATATGAAGACAGAAAAGAAATGCTAAGGCACAAAACGTGGGGCGCATGATAATAGTAAGGAGTGTAGAGAAAAACAAGAAAAAATCGAAAAAATGCAAATTTCATATAAAAGTAGGTCTCGTACCACTTCAGAATTAATTTAGCAATGAGATATTATCAAAAGTATTATGCTCAATTTTTCAGATTTTTGTGAGTGGTGCAACAATGTTGAAAAAATAAAAACTGAAGAAATTAACAAAATGTTATTCCGTTTATAATAAGTAATAATAATAGTAATAATATTGTCTCAGAAGAGAAATTAATAAAATGTTATTCCGTTTATAATAAGTAATAAATAATAATAATATTGTCTCAGAAGAGAAATTAACAAAATGTTGTTCCGTTTATAATAAATAATAATAATAGTAATAATATTGTCTAAGAAGAGAAATTAACAAAACGTTATTCCGTTTATAATAAATAATAATAATAATAATAATAATAATAATAATAATAATAATATTGTCTCAGGAGAGAAATT
>CM052336.1:23810793-23827906 GCA_028455595.1 Lasioglossum vierecki | reverse complement strand
TTAATCACAATATAGTCCTAATACTATGCGGCAGTGGTGAAAGAAATTACAAAACGATAAGTGTCCTATGAAGGAATCTTTCAATATGTAAAAGAAGGTTTTGTTTCCAGGAAATACTTTCGGAATTCCGTGGGTTAGCTGATGCGTCGGTGTAACGATTGCAAATATAATCGATATGAATCGATCTTCAGGCTTCGCATCCAGGACAAAGGTACACCGAATGATCGGTGCAACTGTGTGCGTGCCCGGTATGCATTTGTGAACGGTGGACAGAAGAGGATGAAACTGCTACTTTTTGCTCGGTCCAGCGCGTCGTGGAATCGAGAGTTCGCGTTCCTCTTCACATTTGTAGGCTGATTCTCGTGTTCGTACATGTCTAAACATGTACGAACATTCTTATGTGGTTTTATCTCTAGTAGCACAAGAATATTAAATTGATATTTTTGTTCAAATATTGGAAAGATATTTTCTAAGCCACATTTTTTCATATGAGAAAAATATTGCATCGGAATATTGTATACATGTACAATGTACAAGGACAACCATTATTATTAGAAAGATTTGTTTTATAATGAGAAAGAAATATTTTTTTCATAATACGAAACAAATATTATTTGTATATTAGGAAAAATTATTTTACTCCTAATATGAAATAAAGATTCGTGTAATATTTAGAAAAAATATTTTTCTCGTAAAATGAAATAGATATTTCCTGCATATTTAAAAAAATATTTGTTACTTAATATAAAACAAATATTCTAAGTATATTTCAATATTAAAAAAAGATTGAGTCTCTTTTTAATATTATACGAATGTGTATACAATATTTGTGCTACTATGGTATGTTTTATACATCGGAGATCACTCGCGATCATTTCTATCGTAAGATCGTCTTAATATTATACAATAACATATGTTATAAAGTTTTTCGCGCTGATTCCGAATTGTTAATTTTTCTCCTGCGCGCACAGTTTTTGAGAAATTTAAATTTGAAAGAAAGACGTATTTTTCGACTTTGAACAAATATTGTAATGTTATTATGTAAGATATTGTATTGTTCTTTACAGCAAAATATTCTCTAGACTTTCCAGAATCCAGTGATGTGCAATAGTAATACGTTGTTCAAATTTAGCATGTTTAAATTTTCAGTATTAATTGTTTGTATTTCGCGTTACGAAGTATCATTTGCAACAATTAATATTTAAAACAGTAAAGACACTGCGAAAGGTCAGAACCCCTTCGAATTAAAAAGAGAATACTATAACCATTTGCATTTGAGCACGAAGAATTTGTTCGTTAACATTCAAATAGACTAAAAGGTTCTCTACCCTAATTTATTATACTACTAAACCATACCTACTTACTTTTCATTTTTCTTAGTAGAGTTCTTTAATAATGAAACAACGAATTTTATTCATTTATGACATAACTGAGTAGGTTTCATAACAGTAAAAGAATTTAAAAATACTATATTATTTTAAACCTATTGAAATTAATGAGGAAGAAAATACAATTCTTATTTCACTCCAGTTTAACGCAATTCAGCTAGAAAATTCATAATGCTGAATAAATGCATAAATTAATAATTCCAATCAGTTTATGCTGATATATATATGTATAATATTGTGTTACTACATATACATATGAAATATTTCAAATTGGTTTCAGTGCGGAGAATATAATTTTGTTTCGAATAAAATGCTCCCATATGGATTCACTGGAAATATGATATCTTTAGTTTGTAATTTGAAATTGAATGTCCCCATTTTCGCCAATGTGGTCCGCGTAATATCGAGGCGTTTGGTCCATATCATACATTCCATATAAAGGAAGATTTTTATTGCCCTGCACTGGGAAACATTCCAATTGGTTAGCATGACTTTTTTTATTTTTTTATACTTTCAGCATCGCCTGTTTGTCGATTGTAGATCACCCTGCAAAATGCCACGCGGTGGTTACCTTGCAAGGGTACATATTCAAGTTACACTAGTCGATGTTAACGAAACTTTTGTAAGAGAGAATTCTTCGTAAATATTCGACACATATTTTTTAGTGGGCATTGTTCACGTTTTTCTTTTTTAATAGAAAATCTCATATGAGATTTATTTCAACATAATTACAAAAACGAAATACACCACATACAAAACAGAATATAAATATTACAAAAAATAGAATATGGTTATTAGAGATACACAAATATTGTAATACAGACATATGATTAGTTGGAACAGTATAGGCAAAACTTATACTTTAAGACCACAGCTCTTAAAAAATGATAACATGTAGTGACACGCTTTGATATTTGGTTTAGCTATTAATATTGAGACATCCATTAAGGTGTAAAAACGCTCTCAAATTTGAAAGTCGGAAAAAGCTATTTTAATCTTCTTATTTAATCAACTCTTTATCTACACTTGTATCCTACCTACTTACGTGTACCAATCTAATTGCAATTCACACCGCAGTGTTAAGGACATACCTACTGATTTTTATGCCACAGTAATGAGATCCTTCTTCACTTTAATGTACGTAATTCCGAGGGCTTAATTTTTTCCAATAAAAAGGCACGAGACCTTTTTATATTTCCATCTTATCCAAGTTGGTGTCTAAGTAATAATATAGTAAAACTTCCCCCTTTGCAATTTTTTGAGAAATGGTTTTATCTTTACCTTTTATGAAGAGTGTCTTTCAAATCCTGAGAATAGAAAAATTGAGCAAATACATTCTCAATGAATTGAACAAATTCATCGGGGCAAAATATATATTTTTACGTACATTTACCCTAGTGTGACTCCAGCGAAAAAGAACCAAGCACAATTTTAGCAATGAGGGAACAAGAGATGATACATCGAAAAATTGGATCCTATTAATTTTGGGCAAATAATTCATTAATCAATCCAAATAGAAATTGTCTCCTCGTAAAGAAAAGCAAATTGAAAGTAATTATTGCACACATTAAAGAGTTGTCAAGAAACCATAAAGGAATGCGAGGTTGACGTTTCCCGTCGGACTGTTCAGTGTGTTCTGAAACGCGATCCCAACATTAACAGACAGAAATGGATGTCTGGCGCAGTACGTATCGCGGCAGCAATTTATTTACATATTCCCGTAGCATTTGAAGAGCATTTCTTCAAGCGGTAAACGCGCGGAACGTTCTAACGGAGCCGCTAATGCCGATAACGACGACAACACGACCGCAATGGATCGCGTTACTTAACAAGATCATGGAAAAATAACGAGCCTTGTTTTTTCTCGCAACCGATTAATCTACCGGGCAACGAGTATCGATCGCGTGGCGTTGAAAGCGCGACCACTGCTCCGCCCGGAAGAATTTAGGATGACCGGGGCCACCGCGTCCGAAATTCTCCGAAATAATCGATGGTACAAGCAAAAAAAACTTTGTTTGCTAACCCACGATCACGAGACTAGACGATCCTCGTCCGAGAACTAGAACTGGTTACTGGAAACTAACTCCGGAATATTGGAAACGGAAAAAGTTGTTCGAAATGTGTTGCTGCCTAACGTGTTTAAATTTTATCAAAATCGGAGGATAGTGGTACTTTCCGAATAATTACCATTGTGCCATATATTAACGATAATATTGAGTCTACTTTTGCAAATAAATTTTTGTTTGCATTGTTCGTAAGCATACACTGCGCGTATACCTATTTTCATATCTACACGCTACCGAATAATTCGAATTACGCCTGAAAATACATCGGTTTAAAGTCCAACTTTACAAAAACCAGTCTACACTTACCCTATTTCACCTTACTGCATAAGTTTCGACGTGAAGAGGGCATCATGAATGTTGTTTCTCGTCTAATGCTTAATATTAGCTGCCGAATAATGCAACCCTACCCTAGTAGCACAAAATATTAAATGGATATTTTTTTCAAGTATTGGAAAAATATTGTTTAAGCCACATTTTTTCATATGAGAAAAATATTGGATCGGAATATTGTATACATGTAGAATGTACAAGGACAACCATTATCTGTATATTAGGAAAAATATTCTACTTCCAATATGAAATAAAGATTCATTTAATATTTAGAAAAAAATATTTTTCTCGTAACATGAAATAGATATTTCCTGCATATTTAAAAAAGAAATATTTGTTACTTAATATAAAACAAATATTGTATGTGTATTTGTATATTAAAAAACGATTGATTCTCTTTTTAATATTATATGAATGCGTATACAATATTTTGTGCTACTAGGGTAGTAGCACAAAAATATTAAATGGATATGTTTTTCAAATATTGTAAAAATATTTTTTAAGCCACACTTTCTCATATGAGATAAATATTGAATCTAACTATTTTATGCATGTTTAAGAAATGTGAATTGAATGTTCAGAAAATATATGCTAAATATTCAGTGAATATAAGCTTGATATTTAAAAAAGATATAAAGCAAATATTATAAAAAATGTGAAATCAATATTCGAAACAATATTTGAACATTCAATTAAAAAGAAGAAAAAGTTAGAAAAAAAATATTTTCCTCGTAACGTGAAATAGATATTTTCTGCATATCTAAAAAAAATTGTTACTTAATATAAAATAAATATTGTATGTACATTTGCATATTAAAAAAAGATTGAATCGCTTTTTAATATTATATGAATGCGTATATAATATTTTGTGCTACTAGGGAAATTACGTCTTGTAAACGTAAATGTAGATCGTAGATCGATCTTTTATCTGGAGTTTTTGGCTACTGAAAAACGCCATTTTTCTATCTCTGTTACGAAGTCGTAGAGAATATTTTCGTAAGTATATTTCAAATCACCTTAAGAATCACCCTTTTCAACGAAATACATTTTTGGGACACCCTGTATGATACATAAAACGTATAACTTTTCACCTAATTTGTACAATTATTAGTAAATCAATCGGCATAACGTGTAACAAGTAAAAGATCAATTTCTGTTGGGAATTTAGACTTGCCTCTGAAAATTACCGGCGTAATTGAAATGTTCGTGTTCCTCACATTTCTACCGGATGTTCATCGATACTAGACGCGTGGCGGTCGGTATAAATCTATTACGTCGTCTGGAAAGTTCGTGCGGATGTATGTGTGTAATCCTATTCTTTATTTTCCACTTTATATTCTCTTTCCCGGCAAGATGTAGTTTCCGTTTTCTTTCTCATTTCATCGAGTAACTGCACTCTTTTGGTTACAAAATTCTTTCACATGTAGCCGAATGGTTTGTATGTTTTTAGTAATTTTTTTTGGGTAGTGAATATTGCAGTGATCAGAATAAATGATGTAAAAATGTCCTTATCAAAACTTATAGTTTTATCCGAGGCATAAATGCGACTGTTAATTTTTATAAATATAAGCTGTTCGGTGAGCTTTTAATAACAGTGAACCATACATTTACTATTATTACTGCTAAGTTTATTAAAAACTGTGTACATTAACAGTTTAAATCTGTTTTAATAGCTACTTTATATTCGATTAACAAAAATTAGGAAAGATTATTAATGTTTTTCGACGATCTGAGAACAGGATAAATCTCGAAGACAAAGCACCACATTGTGATTTTTATAGAATTTCGATATTATAGGAAAGATAATAGTCATAAAAATTATAGTTATGGGATGACTAATTGAAAATGTTAACAGTTTCAGTCGACCTCTGCTTCTTTTAATAAATGATTCTTGCACCCACAACCGTTGCCATGCTGAAAAATGATTATTTTCCGATTCAAAACTTATTACAGTTTTTACGACGTTGCATCCGTATATTTTTTTTATCTCTCAATTTGCGAACAATATCTATCGGAATCGACAATTTCATTAATCTTGTTTTTACCATTGCAGCACTTCATTTGTTTTGCACCATTTCGTTTTACGTTACGGGCTCTCAAATAACACCCACTTCTCATCCCTGAACGTAATTCATTTAAAAAATTGCTCGGTTGTTGTCGCGATTTTAAAGAGCAATCTATAATTATTGCAGTGTATTAGTACGTGTTGCTGCAGGTTCGATTTTGCTGCAAGTTTTCAGTCTGCAATAGATAATCAACTGTAAAATGATTACCCACTGATACTACATTTTTTTATATTTATTTATTTATTATTGCTTTAACCCGATCGGTTTATTCAGCAAGTACAGTATTGTTATGCGTAGCTTACATTATACAGGTGTTAATTCTTTTTATATTTTTATGGAATATTGGGAAAATTATAATTTTGTATATGAATTCAATATTACTCTTTAATAATATTAAATTTTCTATATAAATTTAATAATATAAAGAGGAAACAGTTCTTGGTTTTGAGAAGCTTGGTTTTCGTTCGCATACGATTTGCATTTATTTTGGGTGTACAAATGCTATTACCAATGGAAACAGGATTTTATTCAGTACCACTTTCCTAAAGTTTTTGTCTACAAAAATTGAAAATTACATAAATATCCGCAGTATAGTAAGAGAAGTCTCCCAAAAGTTTAATATACGATTAAAGTTAAGCTACAACGATTTAGAATTTGCGTAATTACACTCAGTACATGTATACTAAAAAGAGTGTTTGTTTTAATGAAGAGTCATTAACTAATTTCGTGTATTAGTTGTAATTGCGCTGTGAAAACTGGGTAAATTAGTGTCGTACGTGCAAGAAAGTAGTCGCTAACAAGCCAAGTCTTTCACGCGAACTTAATCCAGCTTGGCTCTTTAATTAGCTTAGATAAGGTTTGCTTGGAATTTCAGTAACCCATTATAGAAAATGTGAAAAATATTAAATATGAAAGTTTGATGGTAGACTTCACAACAATAACTGTTTCCTAGGAAGTGTTTTCTACTTAACGTCCTTATTTAGAGGATTTATAAGGATTTTTAATTGTATCCTCTAATAAATATAACAAGGCTGAAGTATTTTTAATTGATTAATAATTTAATAATTTTGTAAATATAATAATATTAATAACAATTTTTGAACTAAATTATTTGATCCTACTCCGGTGAAATCAACTTATTGATTAGACATTTTTAAAATAAATCGACAACTTCACATTTGTGAGAAAGTTCACATTGATGAGTGTTGTCTGAAAGTTGCTACAGTCGCTACACTTAAACGTCCAATTGAACAAATACAATAAACAATATTAACATAACAATTAAGAGATATTTCTTGAATCTTCGGATTATAGTGTTGACAAATAAAGTTAAGAGTATTATTATTATTTATTTAATGCTTTAATCCAGATGTGGTTCATATAGCATATTCAATACATGAATTCATTAGCGTATTACATAATGACTTAATTCTTAACAGTAATTTTTTATTCAAAAGATTAATTCAATGAAATTAAATTTTTAGTGCACAACGCTTAATAAAATCGAAAATGATTAGCAGATTTGTAATATCTGGACCAAGCTGAGAGTATATCAAATATTTTCTTACTGCGGTCATCATTCACAATGTTCCCGTTATAATATTTCGAGAAAGACGTTGAACTACTTACCGTATTTTATCCATTTATGTTGGGACCGAAGAATGCCGGAACAAAAGATTCACGTGTGCGTCATTCAGATCCTGGTAAGAAGACTCGAACAGTCCAATATGAGTCACCTGTGCGAATATGTTAATACGTCGACTGCTTTGCCGGTCATCGTGGCGGGCGCCATGAAATATTTTCGAAATGTTAAGATAAGCTAAACGACAAAAAATTAGTAGGCGTAATTAATAAGAGCGAAACAAACCATTAGAAGAATTTAAAACTAATAAGAAAGAAAATAAATTTCTATTTCACTCCAGTTTGTTGCAATTCCGGTCGAAAGTTTCTGTTTTTGCATAAAGATCCGCTGTCTAATCGTGAGAGACCCTAGTGTACTAGTTAAGGGTTAAAATAAACTTATTTATCGAAATCGACATTTCTGTTGTGCGTATGTAATAGATAATTGATGCATTTTGCACCCCACGTTTATCGTTTTAAATCTTACAAGTATTTTCATAGCAATTCAAAATTCACTATCACAAATTTTCATCGCTGTCTGTACTAGGTTACGAATCAGTATGCTACCAGGAAATATTATTTTATACTTTTGAGTCCGTTTTTAAAGACGTGGTATTTATTAAAAATTTCTTTTTATTTACATAATTATTTTCTGCTTTTTAGTCACGTGTGTGTGTGTGAAATTTTTCAATCGATTTTTAATATTTTTACCAGGTTATGAAATTATAACAGTAAATATATAATTGTTATTTCTCCGAAACGGATAGACTTCTGACATTTTTTAAAATATTGCATTGTCATCCAGTTCTAAGCTATCCCTAGTAGTACAAAATATTGTATACACATTCATATAATATTAAAAAGAGATCCAATCTTTTTTTAATATTCAAGTATACATACAATATTTGTTTTATATTAAGTAACAAATATGTCTCTTTAAATATGCAGGAAATATCTATTTGATGTTACAAGAAAAATATTTTTTTCTAAATATTAAATGAATCTTTATTTCATATTAGAAATAGAATATTTCTTCCTAATATACAAATAATGGTTGTCTTTGTATATTGTACATACATTATACAATACGATATTTACTCTTATATTATATTATATTATACATTATACAATATTCCGATCCAATATTTTTCACATATGAAAAAATGTGGCTTACAAAATATTTTTCCAATATTTGAAAAAAATATCCATTTAATATTTTTGCGCCATTGGGGATGTTTC
This sequence comes from Lasioglossum vierecki, assembly GCA_028455595.1. NCBI lineage: Eukaryota > Metazoa > Arthropoda > Insecta > Hymenoptera > Halictidae > Lasioglossum > Lasioglossum vierecki. Next base: position 23,819,197 of record CM052336.1, on the reverse strand, counting down.
CAATTTCAAATCCCTATCTCATCGGGAAGTTAGTTTTAAAAAATCAATTGCAAAATTCATCACCGAACGAACACACAAGAAACCGAGCTAATAAAAAACGTGGTTAAAAGGTATCAGAGTAGTGAACGACGATGGTTGGTGAGGTCTGAATGGGCAAAAAATAGGAAAGAGTCTGTGATTTTTTTCGGTGCCACGCGTGGTCGCAGAAACGGTAGGGTCGCCGAAAATTCTCAGGCGGGCTGCCCTTGCGTATGGACATGTACCTGTTCGGCGAACCCACGAGCAGGGGGAGTCCCATGGGTCCTCTCGAATCCAGTAATAATTCCCGGGGCCGGCAGACCGTGAGCGCATTCTGCTTGCATTACGTGTCTACATTCCACGTGGCCTTTGGCCCCACCCCGGCGAGGGGCCTCAGGGATCGTTAAGGTAGCACCTTAACGGCCCTTTTACGAAAAGACGCCCGAGGTGGTGTTCTCGCGGGCCGGTGTCTCTCATTATTATTCACCCCGCGTCCTCCAAGCGAGGTTTCTCTCTGTGTTGGTATGCGTATACCTGTCTGCCTGGCTGGCTGGCTGGATGGCTGCTCTGACTTGGCTGACTGGCTCTGGCTGGCTGTGAAGCTGCGAGGCTGCGAACGGTTCGGTCTTCTCGCGGTTTCTGTCGTTATTCAACCTTCTTCGTGCACGGCAGACGTTCGCTCTTGTGAATTCGCGCGAAAATTCAATCAGCCTGCGGTCATTGGTCCGGGACCGCCGCGCAGCAGCGCGCTGCTTTCCAGGAATTTTTTACGGCGCCGCGCGCGGCTTGTCTCGTTCCTCGAGGACCTATTTTCCGAAGGTCGTTTATCGGGACTTCTCTTGAGCAAAAGAGAGGTTGCCGCGACAGGTTCCGAATGTGTCGACTCGTATCGCCAAAAATTCTATACGCCTCACGCAGTCAGGCTATTCTTCTACACCCCGCGATCAAACTACCCCTAGTAGCACAAAAATATTGGATAAATATCTTCTTCAAATATTGGAAAAATATTTTTTAATAATTAAATTAAATTAAATTAAATAACTTTTTATGTTTAAGAAATGTGAATTGAATGTTTAGAAAATATAAGCTAAATATTCAGAGAATATAAACTAGATATTTAACAAAATATAAAGTAAATATTACAAAGAATGTGAAATCAATATTTGAAAAATATACATTCAATATTTAAATAACATTCAATTAAGAAGAAGGAACAGTTAGAAAAAATATGCAATAGATATTTTCTGCATACTTAAAAAAAAAAACATTTGCTACTTAATATAAAATAAATATTGTATGTACATTTGAATATTGAAAAAAGATTGAATCGCTTTTTAATATTATATGAATGCGTATACAATATTTTGTGCTATTAGGGTACAGGACCTATTTCTTCTCTCAAACAAGAGAGAGAGAGAGCTATTACATCAATTTAGAATTGATAGAGAATGGAATTATTCTATTGGATTGGCAAGAAAGTAATTTCGGTATTTTAAGGTGAAGTAAAAACCAATTTTTTTCATCAAGCAATGAACTGTAATCAATAAAAATTTCTTGTTTATTCTTTTTGACAAAAGATCATCGAACAAAATGGAAAATTTCTTATTCCTTAAAGTTTATTGCTTGATTAATAAAATTGGGCTCTATTTAACTTTAAAATACCTCGATATTACTTTCTTGCAAACCCAACAATGTTGCGGAGACTTCGGCGCTGTCTGTGAACACATTATTGTAAACAATAGCAAATATTTATTAAATATACAACAGTTAACAGCAGATAAATGTGTGATCGTTGATGTGTGTTCTCTTCTTTCTTCTTATCAACAACCTCGTTGTCTGGATACCGCAATATCGATCTGAAAGGCAACTTCTGAAAGAAATGTTTAATTTTCCAGTTAAAATAGGTCCGAGTGCAAAGGGTTAAATTATATAACATTTTCCAACCACATCGGGCGAAAAGTTTTAGTCAGTTTTTGATTACTTGGAAAAATCTTTGTTACGGATACACTATACGAAGGCTATTCAATTTTAATTAACGTACACGTTCCTTCAGACTTTAGAAATTTGCGCATGCTAGAAATGCATACAAATCCACAGTCCAGCAATAACAGTAGAATGCGCGTCAGCGTTTTCTAGAAAGTAATGCATAAAAGCAGACGTTGAAGTAGCAGCATGTGCCTATAGTGTTTGTAGACGTTGACAGAAAAATGCTACTCTTGAGAATGGGAGAATGTCGTATAAACATATACAACTCTTCCCTTGCGAGATCTAAACGTTTTTAATTGACGTTATCATTTGAATGCTTGCACAGTGAGTGTACGAAGTATTCGTACACATTTTAAAAACGAATAATTTTTACAAAATTTGACCCAACAGCTTAAGTTTCTTTTAGACGTTAGAAGGATTAGTTTACCAACTAATGTGTAAATAATTCTTTGAACTAAATTGTTATTTGTTGCAATTGCGAAGGAAAAAGTAAAGGTCACGATTTTTTAATTTTCTATCTGTGCCTGTGAAGAAAATTTCAAACATGTATTTTGTAAATCTAAGTCAATTATTATACATGTATAAAGTTTCATTGAAATCTTTTAATCAAATTTTGTAACAACTTTACATATAATTTACATAGACCTACCAAAGGCTTCTTCTAAATTTTCATTACAGACACAGATAAGAAATTTAAAAATCTTGACCTTTGCTTTTTCCTTCGCAATTGCGACCAATAATTTAAAAAGAAAAATTAATTACACATTAGCTAGTAAATCGATCCTTCTCAAGTCTCAAAAAAGCTCAAGCTGTTCGGTCCAGTTTTGTAATAATTATTCGTTTTTAAAATGTGTACGAATACTTTGTACACCCTTATACACTGTATCGAATGTGAAAGCACGTGATATAATATTTTCCTGTCAGAGAATAGCATGCGTTGTTCGCCGGGAACATCGACTGTGTATCTGGGAGCAATGCATCGAGGCTAATGATGTTAAAGTAAAGAGATCTTGCGAATTCGGCATTCACGACGACAGAAGATGATCTACTTTACTCTCTTCCTGTGTAGAGTGCCCTACGGGCCTATCCGTTTTCCTCGCTCGCAGTAGAATACAGTCGGTGTAGAAAATATTCGTACACTCTTTACAAACAAATGACTTCCTTAAACGTGGACCGATCTTGAATTTTTCTTAAATATCGCGACTTTACTGTACAATCAGAGATGGGCATTCTTTGGCGAAATAAATATGTCAAATACCATTTAATATTTTCGATTTTAATTTGCTTAAGGAAAATAGTATTTTAAATAAGATATGCAACTTCGAAAATAAAATATTTCTATTTTAACATAAGGAACCAAAAAATAAGATATCTCTATTTTAACAATAGAAACCAGAAAATAAAATATTTCTATTTTAATAATCTGAGACACAAAATAGAATATTTTATTTTTTGTGCTTACAATTGAATAGCAATAATATTTAAAATTGAAATTGAAAATAAAGACAAAGTCGAAATATTTACAATATTCTTCAAATAAAATACTACTTTTAAATACTATTTTGAAAAATTACTGCCTCGAATAAATTATTTTATTTTCAAACAATTACTGCATCAAATAAAATATTTCATTTTAAAAAATTGTACTCACACTTTAAAATAAAAGGATTATTTATTAGTCACTATTTGAAATACTATTTTCCCCCAGTTCTGTGTACAATGAACATATAAACTAGGTGTTCATTCTATCCTCACTGTGCTATCAACTACAATTAGGAGCACTATAGACAGCATTAATATGTAATAAAAAATATGCTTATCATGCTGTGCCTTTAATAATTCCATCACCCATTGCATTATTAATAAGTTTAAAAAGAAATCAGATTATAGCCGCACGTAATAAAATATGGAATATTGTAGGACATTTTCAACGTCCTTAGCACCACTAAAATGTCAATGTGAAATGTGCACCGTTACAAAAGTTGTTTATTGGAGTTTTAAACATTCCATCGATATTTCATCGCAGAAATGTTTCCTGTATGTCTAAGTTTATGTCTCGGTAAAGAGGCCATTCCAGAGCTATGTTTAGATGACCCCATCTCATCAGGAACAGCGAAGTCTCTTACCATTTGGTCATTTATTTTCCTGTCACACTGAATAAGAGAGTAATTTTTAGGAGGTATATTTGATGCGGTTACAGCATGTACGAGCGTGCCAAACTCAATAAAGACGCTAAACTTTACTGAAAGTTTAATGTTTTATCTTGTTCGTAACAAGATTAAAATCAAATTAGAAACCCTCAAATGCGAGGTTATTTCTGTTATTGAATGAGAATTTAATGCACAGTGGATCCAAGAAATATTTCAACAATAATCGCCAAACCGCGGATCTCTCAAAAAAGGGTAAAACTAAAATTGGACAAAATTTAGTACAATTTTTTTTACAGATCTGCAAAGGCTTACTACCACTGGAAATAAGATTGTATTTTATTCTCCTTTCTAAAAATTTGCCTACAAAAATTAATAATTGCATGAACATAAACATAATTTCATGCGAAATAAAAATTTTCTACATGAATTGCAACAAATTAGAGCGAAACAGAAATTTATTTTCTTCCTTAATATGTTTAGTGGTTTGAAAATAATATAACAATATTCTTAAATTGTTCTAGTGTGTATATTAAATTAAATTAGTATATTTTAAATTACACTACAATACAATTACACTTACAATTATGGTGAAATGAAGGCAATTAACAATAAACTTACCAACTATCCAAAGTGACTGATGCGTATGGTATTATAAAAATAACAAGATTAAAGTTATTTATATTTTGTGCGATTTTTATTATAATATATACTGGAGTCAAAAAATATATTCAATAAATTTCCATGTAAACACCTTTACAATTAGCAATTTGACTACTTGTGGTAGGTTTAGTGTTAAATGACAATCAAGAGAATTACGCTGATAAAAGTTTCTTTATTTACTATTATACTTGCTCAATGAACCCTTTGGTTTAAAGCAATAATACAAAATCTAACAAATATGAATATTATGTGTTTCTTGTTAGCGATACTCTTAATATAAATATTATTTACTATTATCTTATACCTTTATTTACAATTTTACTTGCTAAATGATCTATTTGGTTAAAACAATAATGCAAAGTCTAACTTTGCTAACTTTGCTAAATGAACCATTTGGTTTAAAGCAATAATGCAAAGTCTAACAAATATGAATGTTATGTGTTTCTTGTTAGCAATAGTCTTAATGTAAATATAAAGGGTACATCTCGGGGGTAATTGTTATATAGTAATGGAGTTCCTCGTATTGCTCTAATAAATGGCTGAATCGGAGCATAAATGATTGCGTTGCATTCAACTTGTATATATAATGACATTTCAATTAGACTATCGCATCCGTGTGCACTGAAGGCTTCTGCGAAATTCATTTATTTGCAGGAAGTTATTGGTAACTCGGTTTTTCCCAGTATGTAATGATATAAGAACTCAATTGAGTTTATCAAAGGCAATGTTATGATTCGTTGTCTCCTTTGAATTGTGGCTGCTTCAAGATACTCTTATCAATGTACGCGATTCGAGAGACAAAGGGAAACTGAACGAGCTTCAATACTTGAGTAGGAGGAGAGCAGAAGGGCACGCAATTCTTTTCATGTACAGTGGATTCAAAAATTATTTGTACATTTCTGATTTTTGAAAAATTCTAGATACATATGTAACATAAACTTGGATTTATTTTGAAGCTTGCAGCACCTACTTTATTATCCAATAGTCAATCTTTTCAAAAGATGTATTTCAAATTCAAAATTATGTAGAAACGACCGAATCAAAAAAACACAGATTTAAATATTGGAGTTTTCTGGTCACAACGACTCTTTGAAATTCTCTCTCTCCATTATATTTTGTTTTATTGTTCAATTAATGTTTTATTGTTCAATTTCATCTACGCAAAATTGTTTGTAATAAAGAAAATTGTTAAATGTTTTTCTTATGTCGATCGTAGGATTCTTGCAACAATATTTTTATGCTTTCGCCGCACTGGTTCGATCAATTATTATTTTAAACGCTATTTGCAAAAATTACCATAATAATTTTTGTTCGACGTCTAAACGTCAAAGATCTAAATCTTACTTTAGATCATTTTGCGTCTGTAAATGATTAAACTTAATTATGTCTTGTTGCGCGTTACTTTACAGAAAAGGAGAAAACTGTTACCTACTTGCTTGGTGCTTGATTTTGACAAGCTTTGTTGCCAGTATGTCGCAAGTTTTTAAATTCAGCTCTTCTATATTAGAAACAGATGCTTTAAATATAAAATAATATGGGCAATTATAACCTATTTCGTGATGACAGTGCTCTGTGTTGCGAATCTGGAACGGATTTCTCCTAAATAGAATGCATTTCAATATATGCTGGAACATACAGATATGCTGGAACAAGTTAATTCGTTCAGCATACCACCAGTAATTAGATGTCAACCCACTTTCAATTTAATTTGCAAACTGTTCATGTGACAATTAACTGAACCGTGTTGAACAGTAATCATCCGAAGCGTTTCTCGGACTGATACGATCCCGTTTTCCTGAAACTTGTCAATGCCAACAGGTCTGACAGATCTGATAATATTATTCTTGGTAAAAGATATTCGATCAAAGCATTATCGATCGAAAAATATCTTTTCATTGGTGATATGAAATTCATGGTGTACAATTACGTTTTTCTATAATTTCAATTTTGCATTCATTCTGCATTCATTTAGATTGTAACATTTTTTAACATTAACTCTTTAACTATTGACTTTCGAAGGCGCGCCCACTGGCATTATTTCCTTAAAATCACAATCGAAATCAACTATTAAAGTTTCAATTACTTCGATCGAGACACCCCCTATAAGGGCAGTTTCACGAAGACAAATTCTCCATACCAGAATTAAATTCTACGACCCTCAGACACCGTTCCATTTATAATTAGTAGACTGCTGATCTTTATGTAAAAGAACACTATTCCGCATTTATTATGAGAAAAGCAGGAATAAAATAAAATATCATTTCATCCCTTAACATCCCTTAATAACCCTTCCCAACCAATCTCATCATAAATGCATAAAGAGCTACAGTCCAGTAATTAGTAATGTATAAACTACCAGAGAAACCTAGCCTAACCAAATAATATAACAGTGCATAAAAACGAACACCAAGTGTTTGTAGCAGCTCACAGTACACTGACTAATAGACTGCGATTCTTTATGCAAAATTAAAAATATTCTGCATTTATTATGGGAAGCAGAAATAAAATAAAAATTGATTTCATCCTTCAATGACCCTTAAATTCTCCTAATCAATTACATCATAAATGCATAAAGATCTGCAGTCCATTAATAATTAGTAATGTATAAACTACCAGAGACATGAATTTTCCCGAGCCTTTTGCGATTCCTGGCAGCTTGTGCGCCGACAGAATACCATTCTTTAAATACGATGCTATTCTCCTCGTTTAATATGCGTATTAGTAATTCGTTGAGCAATTAAGATCAGGGATTTTGATCGAATCTTTTCTGGGAGGGGTAGCAGACGTTCGGATGAAGGAGGAGAGCAAGCAAAAGTCTTGAGGGTACGGGGTGAGGATGAAGGAGCCAAAGCTAACTCGGAGGACCTTCGTATTGTATGGAGATAAGAGAACGAGAAGAAACAGACAAGAAGAAACGGCGGGCGGGGTTGGCGAAGTCGGAGGAAGAGGGGGAGGAGGAGGAGGAGGAGGAGGAGGGGGAAAGGGAACACTGGGAATAATAATGAGGGCTTATGATTCCTTTGCTGCGACCGTGGATGAAGAGAGACAATGGCTCCTTTTTTGCCCGTCCAATTACCGGAACGCTTGAGAAAAGCGGCTATAGAAGTCACTGGGCGCGATCGAGAGTACAGGAAATGAGGTCTATAGGCGATGACGTTCCTACATAACAATGCTTTGTATGCTACGTGAGCGAGTAATCGATCTATGAAAAACTGTTGTTATAAGCGAAGATAATTTCGTTGCTGGCAGCACCAAATAAAGCGGATTAAAGGCCAGTAGAACGGTAACCGGCTTTCGGAATCGATTAATCGGCCCCCGGCTCCCAACACCCGAGATCAACGCCGACGATGTAATTCGAACACCACGGACTCCTCCTTCTTCCCATACCCTGTACCCTAGTATCACAAAAATATTGGATAAATATCTTTTTCAAATATTGGAAAAATATTTTTTATGCCACACTTTTTCATATCAGATAAATACTGGATCTAACTATTTTATGCGTGTTTAAGAAATATGAATTGAACGTTTAGAAAATATAAGCCAAGTATTCAGAGAATATAAACTAGATATTTAAAAAATGTAAAATA
>CM052336.1:23793632-23810293 GCA_028455595.1 Lasioglossum vierecki | reverse complement strand
TTTTTAAATGTGGAACACAACGGAAAAACTTGAGATTTTTTTAGTTTGTGTCACTGTGCCAATTCGACACCGAGGGACAGATTCATAAAAATTTCGAATAAAATGGACTTTATTTCAAATGGGTTTTAAACCCAGTTTATTCAAATAACATTTTTGCCCAACTCTGACACTAGGGTGGCTCTTATTTATACTTGACGAGAATTTCTTTCAATTTGAATTGTATTTGGTCTATTTTGGACCATGCCTTTGATAATGTTCTTTGCGGCAAAATTTTATTGTTATGGGCTAGCCGAATGATTCCATAAAAACCGTGGTAATGTTCGATTGGATTAAGGTCGACGTTTCGATTGACCATGCCAGCACATGTGACATGGCATTGAAATGCTTTTCTTACAATTTCGTTGGCGTGGTTAGGCTTATTATCTTGTTGTAAAATAAATGAGTCTTTGATGTTCATTTTTCTTCTGATTTCATTCACACGTGTCTCTGTCTCGTAAACGTGCTTTCTACGAATTGTTTAGACTTCTTAGTGAAAAGTAGCCTCTTGTTAGCACCTATCCACGGTCATGTTTAACACGTTCGCTGCCAAGTCATCCATGTTCGAGTGACGAAATGGTTTCTCGCGATTTAAATGCGCCGCGTTTGTTTATGGAACAGTATAATGAAGAACAAAAATCTTGAATTCTCAATTTTAGTTTTATTAAATAAATTGCTTTGACCTTACACAATTCACGAGTTCTGGACATTATGAATATATGTAAGAAACGACACAATCTGTATTAAAAAATACAAAGAAACAAATAAGAATTAAAGATCACACCTTTGATAAATTAAATGTAAATATAACAGAAAAAATCTATCAAATTAGAATTATTTAAATAAGTACGTTACAAGTTACAATATTCTTGAATTTTTCTAATCTATTTTATATTTTACCAAACTATTTTCTTCGTAAATGAATAAAAATATCAACGGTTTAGTGATAAAATATTATGAGAAGTGAAAGGATAATTCTCTTTGTTTAGAACTATAAAAAGTCTCAAACAAGTTATTTAATAAATTTCAATTATAATTTAAATACGTCATAAAGCATAACTAAAAGTAGAATATTATGAAGACATAAAATAAGCAGTTGCATACTAAAACTCGACCAAATATTTTTTATTCACTAGATTTAAACAGTGTTCTATCTTTGACTTTTCAAGATTTTAGCGGATTTGTTTGTTGGTTTGAACATTTTGCATATTTCCGCTAAAAGAATGTGACGCGTTTCCATCATTCCCAACCGTTCCTTCGCTATTGTAGAAACTTATTCATGATATCTCTTTTTAGGATACCAGGCCACATCCATTTATTCACATTTCCTTCAACAAAACGCGAATCACTGTGTCTGCCGCCAACCTATATTCCCAAACTGTAACGGACACGCCATTTTTCTTAATTTTACGAATGACATTTTGCATACTTAACTTTGCATTAGGCTTCCTCGAGACTGTGCTTTATTTATTTGAACCGCGAATGGTGAATTTACTGTCCAACCGGAGAAAATGCTTTGTTTAAAAGGTAGAATTTCATGGTCATACATCTTCCTCCCACGAATGTATGTACAGTTTTACTTTATGCTATCTGCCGAGGTTAATCGTTACTTACATTACTTATGAATTGAGACGTTTATTTTGGAAATGGCGTTAGGCCATTTCCATCATAGGTTCCATCATTGTAAAATTCATTAAGACGATTGTTTTTTGACAATCAGAGACAGAAAAAATTTCTGTCCTGTTATCAAAAATATTGTTTACATTATCAGATATGTCGGTATCTAACCAATTACTAAACATTTAAGTATTGTATGAGGTATTATATCTATGTTATATATCTACCAAATTTAAAAACTCATAAAGAGTGTAAATATTCTAGATCAGAAGAAACGTTTGATTTTCGAGTTAAAATAGCTCCGAGTGCAAAGGGTTAAGTATCCTGTTTCTGGTGAATATGACGGTCCTTGTACATATGTATATCCGTTATTATACATACAGGGTGTTCCAAAACTCGTGTACTTCCCGGAAATGGGAGGTTCCTTGGGTCATTTGAAGCGACATTTTCCTTTTACAAAAATGACGCCAGTGGCTTTGTTTAGGAGTTATTAACAAAAAACACAGACCAATCACATCGCGGCTAGAGCAAACGAGGTCCGACTCAGCGACAGGTCCCACTTAGCGTGGCGGCGTCATTGGCCGAGCCAGAATCAATCCGCTCTAGCCGCGATGTGATTGGTCTGTGTTGTTTGTTAATAACTCCTAAACAAAACCGCTGGCGTCATTTTTGTAAAGGAAAATGTCGCTTCAAATGACCCAAGGAACCTCCCATTTCCGGGAAGTACACGAATTTTGGGACACCCTATATGTATATTTCTTCAGATGTCCTATATTTGTTACGAAATTCATTTATCAGTTTTATCCGACTAATTAACGTTAATCAAAATTCGCTATCCGTTGCGTCAAAAGTCATAACTTCTTCATCTCTTCTGACAATTAGTTTGACCCCGTTCGCCTCTCAAAATTGTCATTTCCTATTAATAATAGATATCGTGGAAGGATATTATCCGGACACCGGGAAAGTATCATTTTTTATTAATGGAAAAGTGTTCGAGGATTGGAACCCAACTAGGTCCATACATAACGTGCCAACGTAATTTTATCATTTCTACTTTTGCGTTTCTAGTTCAATCTTCTGAAAGCTACTTATATTCATACCGTAGTTGGTGGAAAATCCGTGATAATGTGTAATATGTCATCGAGGATATGGCCAAGCTTCTTATTTTCGTATTTCACTGCGTATTAACCTATTTTGCGTGTGTTATTCTCTCCCCCGTTTTCCGTTTTGTTTGACCTCGTTGCCAGACTTTTCGGCCATTCAACGTCCTACATACCGGCATTTATTGATGACCCTTTTTGGTCGTCTTTCAATTACGTCAAATTGCGGCATCCGCAATGCAGCTCCCTCCTTTATATTTGCACTTACACAGATTTCTAGTATTTATTATAAAAAAAACCTTTTACACTAGTCACAGTCATAATTACACTAAATTGCCAAATAATTACGCATCAGGCACATTGAGTCTGTGCCAATTTTGTTTATTTGTGCCCACTCAAATCGAACAGGGCTAATTATATATAAATAAACATATTGGGGATGTGCTAACTTTTATTAATCTTTTATTAACGCAATGCTTAATCAATCTACATATAAAACGACATTACTTGCGGGGCCTTCCAACCAGAGTTGGGCATTAATCAATTAAAATTTTAACCAAGACTGATTGGTTAATGTGTACAATTAAAAAATCGATTGATGAAGTTAATCGTTATACATTAACTAAAAAAAAATGATTATCCGATTGACGATTACAATTGAAAGAAATGTAATCGTTAATTGCGTTAATTACTACCAATTAACGATTAATAAGTATTTAATCGTTGATTGGGAATACAGTTTCTACTTTAGTTGTTAATTGCGATTAACTATTACATTTCTTTCAGTTGTAATCGTCAATCCGATAAATAACTTTTTTTTAATCAATGATTGACAATTAACTTCATCGATAGATAATTTAATCGTTTAATAAGTATTCTATTAGTAAGTATTTAATCGTTAATTGGGAATACAGTTTCTACTTTAGTCGTTAATTGCGATTAACGATTACATTTCTTTCAGTTGTAATCGTCAATCGGGTAATCAACTTTTTTTTTAAATCAATGATTTACGACTAACTTCATCAATCGATAATTTAATCGTTTAAAAAGTATTCGATTAATAAGTATTTAATCGTTAACCACAATTAACGACTAATGTAGGAGTTTAATTATTAATTGCGATTAACGATTGAAGTAGAAATTAATTCGCCACTCGATTAAATGTTTGCCCAACTCTGCTTCCAACGTCTCCAAAACAATTCACGTAGTATCGAATTTCGAAAAAGGTTATTTGTTCATAACTATATATCCTTTGTTATCCAAGTTGGGTTTTTCGTGGCCTCGAAGTCACCGAATTGCTCGAAAAGAAACTGTGTCTGTAACACAGTAGTTCTAGCGACGTGGCCTACATACTTTTTTGTCCACCGAGGCAACTCAAGCGTTAAGTAAACAACCGGTAACGCGGATTTTCCGCTTGCAATTTTCTTGCAAAAATTAATCAATTTCACGCCGCGTCTGAGCGGTGATCATCATGAACTTAATTAATTTTATTGTTCGTGTACGATCAGAAGAAACCGGCCCGCCGCGACGAGCTCTCCTCCCCCCCCCTCTCTCTCTCTCTGTCGGAAGTTACTTTCAGCGTTTTCTTGTTTTTGAGTTTGCTCTCGTGTCTGTTTCGTCGTTTGTTTTTGTTCACTTTTCCGTCCTCGGCGCTATTACTCATCCTCACTTTCTGAACGTTTTTCATTAAAAACCTGTACAGTATCCGGCGTCGTCAGCACATGTACCCTTGTCGTCCAGGGTTCTCGACGTCGTGATTCAACAGATTTCACACACTCTTTCCCCCGCGATTACAGGATTGACAGCGTAAGTTTTTAATTGAACCCGGTCGGACGATTTAATAGGACGAAACAGCTTAATGACACGAGTTTCCTTAGAGAGCAGAGAACGGTAGCAATCCGCCATCGCCGTTTACGAATTTTTTAGAAGAATAGCGTACCCTACCCGGCCGATTATCTTAATAATTGTCGTCGGCAGCAGAATATTTCAGGATTGATCACTGGCATCCAGCTCCCGTCAAGCGAATCGCGTTCCACCGCTGCACTCTCTGCGCTGGCACCTCCTGCATACATGAATGAATCATTTCTTGAGATATTAGAGGAGAACACAGATCTTCTTCCCTTGTTACGATCTTAACAATCTTCTGTAATTATTTTCGCGTCGTTCAACCACAAGAGTACAGAAAGGTATCCAGGGATTCTAAGGTCAGCCCAATAGAGGATCACTTTGTGACCATACAAAGGATTGAAGATTGTACTTCTGGTGGAATTCATTTCAGAAATTATATAGAAAAGGTCTGCGTACTCAGATTTTGATGAAAGTTTAATATGTTATAGATTTCGACATTTTTTGAACGACTTTTTCCTTTTCCAATATAGGGTGGTCGCTTTTAGTTTTTAGATATTTGCTAAAAACTATCGCAAATACTGTATTGAATTTTTCGTATTCCTGCACGCTCCGCAGCAACGTAACTCAATACAGTATTAGCGATAGTCTTTTGCAAATATCTCGAAAACTAAAAGCGACCTCCCTATATTGGAACAGGAACAAATTGTTGAAAATGTTGAAATCTATAACATATTAAAATTTCATCAAAATCTGTACACAGACCTTTTCTATATAATTACCAAAGAAAATTATATGCAAGGTTTACGGGAACTGTAAAAATGACGGATTCCAATATTTTTAATTTACGATTGTTAAGATTATAAAAATGCATTTATAAGGAATTATCCAACGAATCTATTATTATATAAAAAATGTCTGCGTACTCCGATTTTGATGAAATTTTAATGTATTATTCAGCAACACATTCTGAACAACTTTTTCCTGTTCCAGTATAGGGAGGTCGCTTTTAGTTTTTCAGATATTTGCAAAAAACTATAGCAAATAATGTATTGAATTTTTCGTATTCCTGCACGCTCCGCGGCAACGTAAGCCTGTCCCGGTGCGGCGTTTGTTTATATTTTGACGCTGTGATCGACAAGTCGCAACTGTTATGCAAAAGAAAAATTGTCTACATGGATTATGAGAAGCAGGGAATAAATAAAAATTAATAATTATTTAATAATAATTAATTTAATCATTAATCTTGATAGATGGCGAACTTGGCATCGAGACTCGATAAGTCGCAACTGTAGTAAAAAGAAACTTGTGTTGCCTTTTTAATAAAAAAATTAAGCTCTCAGCATTACGAACATCAAAGCGAAGAAAGAGCTCATTACTCCGGCATAAATAGTTTCGTTAAGTTTCAAGGAAGCATTCGATGACCACATAAATAGGGAAAAATTCGTGCTACATGATCAATTAAGACATTCGTAATGATACCGTCCAGCTGAACAACGCATAAGATTAAGACAGGGATGCATAGTCAAATCAAATAGTCATTTATTCATATTTAGCAACAAGATCGTCTTGCAACTAGTAATTTACCAGGAGAATAATTGTAAGAAATACATTTGGCTTGCATAGTTTCAACCATACTTCATTTGTTTTCATTATTGTTTCCTCTTATGATCTCATGCTATGTTCATGTTCATTCCTAAAACCTTTAAATAGATCAGTTATACACGTTATATTAATATTAAATTAATTCAAAAGGATTGAGGAAATCTAATTTAAAGGAATTCTTATAATTTCAATCTTATCTTTTTCACGAATTTCTAAAATTATCTATAAAATCAAGAAATGTGCTGGGAACTTTCCACAATCGTTGATTTAATCCCTTATTTTCTTTAAATATTAAACGCACGACTAAATTTTGTTTCATGTTTATGTTCAATAGCGTAATCGTTCCTTTATTGCATAGAATCCTTTTATCTTGACACGAAAAACGCAAGCCAGAGAAATTATATTTGTGGCAGAAAGACAGAATTCAGAAAATACAAGGGAGCAGAAATGCCTGTTTGGACAGGAGAGTACACGAAGCAGAAACAAATTCCTCTTCTGCATCGCATTGCAACAGTTTTCCTTTATATCTTCGTATAAATATACGTGCATACAGAATCGCTGCTTGTCACGCATATTCCCCAACATATGTATTCCTGATACCTGCATCGGTATTATCTGACACCAGAACTGGGTAGAATTGATAGAAAAGATATTTCAAACACGCTTTGTATTATTAAATACTACACGGTTCAGATGAACTCACAATACAATATGGAACAAACAGTTTATTTTATTTTAATTATGACAGAAATGAGTAGATCAAATGTAAAGTATTCAAAATATTTAGAGAATTTTATTAAAATTTTTAAGAAGAAAAATTTTATGTAACTCTTGTGACATGCAGGAAATATTAACAATTTTTATTATGCATAAAAATCCACAATTATTACGGTTTACGTTATTATTATAATAATTCTAATAATATGTTAATATAATTTGACACGCATAATTCAACAATAACCTTCATAGTGCTAATATAATAATAATAATAATATATATATACAGTTTTATATATATTATATACATTATATATATACAGATTTTTAAAACAGTTTTTTGATCGCGTTATACGAGATTCAACTCGTAGTTGACTATTTGAAGTTATATCTCACTCGATACTACTTGACACGTTCCACGGTTTCGCATGATTGCAGGCTGTCTACATTTCTTTCTCGAGGTCTACAATCTTTTTATCGCTGTTGAAACGTAGACCGCAATGTCTTCGTTTCGAGTGCAAGAAAACCTTGTACCTTCAATTCGCTCAATAAATCCCATAACCATCTTTTATCGGAGATTATACTGCAATTTTCTTCCTAGGGGAGGAAGGGTAAAAGAGGGATTTGGAAACGAAATGTAATAGAACTGTGAAGGACGGGGAAAAATGACGGAAACCGCAGAATAGATCGAAGCGTTGCGATGGTTCGATATTTGTTGCTTGCACCTGCAAACCGTTGCAAAAATATGCTACGTATACTGGGTGATTCAGGTAACTTGCAAGCCACAAATGTAAGCTACATGTAATAATACAATCGGTATACGGCAATAACAAATAAAGAAGTACCACTTCTAAATTATTTTTCTAGTGAAAAATTGTTATATACAAAAGGTTTCAAATGAAACAGATGATAAAACATCAATTTTTCTGGAGAGGTTACAAAATTTTCAAGGACAATTTGTTTCTTTAAGTGGAATATATATTTTTCGTAATTTACGAACAGAATATTAATATTCAAGTAATTAGGTAGGACCTACGATGGTCCTAAATGTATTAATAGTTAATGAATTATTGTTCTCGAGTTCGACGAACTTGAATACGTTCAAGGTCGTTCGAAGGTCTTAGCGTTGTATACCGTTGATTCGTCTCAATGTCCACCAATATATTTTTTTATAAGAAGCTCGTGTTAATCTGCAAAAGAATGTGGATGACCTTAAAAATTGAGGGTAGTTTTCATGTAAAATCATAACACCCTATCGTTCGGTCGCCGATTACCCTGTACAAATTTAAAGTCCCCTTATAATATATTGTCCGAAGCCTTTTTGTTTGGCCATAAATAACGGGAATATTTAGGTTTCCCATTTGGAATGTCTCCACCGCGTGTATCATCGTATAGCAATGGGAATTCGTCACAATATCCACCAAAATATTCATTTACACGAAGCTCGTGTTAATCTGCAAAAGAATGTGGATGACCTTAAAAATCGAGGGTACTTTTCATGTAAAATCACAACCCCCTATCGTTCGGTTGCCGATTACCCTGTACAAATTTAAAATCCCCTTATAATATTTTGACCGAAGCCTTTTTGTTCGGCCATAAATAACGGGAATATTTAGGTTTCCCATTTGGAATGGCACCACCGCGTGTATCCTTGCATAGAAATGGGAATTCGTCTCGATGTCCCCCAAAACATTGCACTATAATGAGCATATGTTAATCTGCAAAAAAGTATAGATGACCTTGAAAATCGAGGGTAGTTCTATGTATGTAAATCATGATATTTTATCGGTCGTATCTTCGATTGCGAATTACCCTGTACAATTTGGAACTCCCCTTATAATGTATTGACCGAAGCTTTTTTGTGCGGCCATAAATAACGGGAATATTTAGGTTTCCCATTTGGAATGGCACCACCGCGTGTATCTTTGCATAGAAATGGGAATTCGTCTCAATATCCACCAAAATATTGATTTACAAGAAGCTCGTGTTAATCTGCAAAAGAATGTGGATGACCTTAAAAATCGAGGGTAGTTTTTATGTAGAATCACAGCCCCTTTCGTTCGGTTGCCGATTGCCCTGTACATTTGAACTTCCCGTATAATGTATTGACCGAAGCTTTTTTGTGCGGCCATAAATAACGGGAATATTTGGGTTTCCCATTTTGAATGGCTCCGCCGCGTGTATCGGAGGAGCGTAGGGGAATGGGAAGGCGGTGGAAGGGAAAAGAAGAAGAAGAAAGGAAGATGGCTCCGCGGAAGATCGAATTGAATTACCGTGGAGGGCGAGAAAGGCGGTTTCACTTTTCCCTCGATTGGCTACGAGGATTGAATCATGGAAGCTCGAGACTCGAGACTTCCTGGACGGATCGAATCTCATTTAGATTTCTACCGTGAGATACTAGACGTCGGTTCCGAGCTTCTCGAGCTCTATGGCACGCGAACGGCATTCCTGTCTGCGCCGTAATCGTCTGCGATTTATACAATGCTGTCCAGTCCAGCTTTCCGAGTCTCCCGGACTAGTTTGTCTCTTCCAGATAGTCTGGCGAACAGGTGGTGATTTTTTGAAATGCTCCGCATTTTATCGGGATTCCGTTCGAGATTATGTTTTGTTAGTTAATCTTTTCTCGTTCAATTACATGTATGTGCCGCATTAATAATCGTTATGTACTGTTAACGCGTGTCTTCATTATTCGTTCCCTACCTTTTTGCACACCATCGCATACCGTACTATCTTCCAGTTCTTACTCTGGGCTCGATCGTGGAATTTCTTCCCTTCACGCGTATTATGGATATTTGATTTATTCATGCAATTTTAATCTCAAGGGAGGGATTGTTTTGCAGTACTGTACGATCGTTTCAATAAGTTATGATTAATAAACGGATCTTTATGCAAAGATCTGTATTTTTCTACCTGATATGCAACGAACTGGAGTGAACTAGTTAATTAATCTTCGTTCTTAACACTGAAAATCTACCAACTATCAAAACTGGCTGATGCATATACTATTATGGTACATAGCATAATATGGTAATAATACAGTATAATATTGTAATATAATAATGTAGTACTATAATATATACTGGAGTCGAAAAATATATTCAATAAATCCCCAAAGAACACCTTTACAATTTCAATAGTTGTCAAATAAAAAATCTAAAATGGATCGTTTGACCCCTCGTGGTTTAGTATTAATGTGTTCAATAGATTGGAAATAATATAACAATATATTTAAATTATTCTAATGTTTCTAATGCTTCCAATTACTCTTACTCATTTTTATCATAAATCCATAAAATCCGCTGTCTACGATACAAAGTATAAATAATCGTATGCTTACTACACAAGCAATTTAAAGATGTACTACAAATAATATAAAAATATAAAAGTGTAATATATAAAAGTATAAATATAATATAAAAAGACAAGAAAAGGAAAAGTGGAAAGGAAAATCAAACAACACATTAAACTCGATATTATCTCGGATAGATTAACAATAACTTTCGAACACTTGTAAAAAGCTACGAAAAAGATCAATGCCGTTATGAAACGCGTTGTTTCGCAAATTCAATCTGACCAATTACATTTCCCATATAAATTTACGCGAGACAATGCACAATTTCTGAACTTTTCATAGACGTGTAATTCCAATGATTCTATAATTATAGGGCAATCCATCAGCTGACTGATAAGTTGCTATACAAAGAGTTATAGTTCGCCATTGTGCGAGAGTCAATAACCCAAAGCGAGATAATACCGCGAGATAATGATTACAATAAATCGACATAGGTGTAGTGATGGTCATTCAATATTCTCTCTCACAAGTTTTCAAGCATAATCAATCGCCACAGGCTTTTCGAATCAATTCGATATTTATTGGAAGCCAGAAATTCTTGAAGCTCTTAATTCTTTGAAAATTTTCAGTCTTCGAAACATTCAAAACTGATAAACTTGTCTACGTGCTACCTCTTCTCCGATTTCAATGACGTTGAAATATGTTGTCGAGGTCACAATCCTGAACAACATTTCCCTTTAAAGGAAAGGAACATTTCCCTTTCACGTGTAAATGCATGGATTAGGTCTGGTTAGCTTTGAATTATAAGTAGACTGTTAAAAAAAAATAAATAAGTACACTGCGAATCTTTATGCATTTATAGCAAAATTGAGTAGATGAAATTCAAAATTGTTGGAAAATTGAAAAAATTGAAAATACGATTTCTCCTTTATTAAAATTATTAATCACAAACCACAAAGGTATTAAGCACATTAATTAATTTCCATTGCTTCCTATCAATATTTTTATTCGAGTTCATTTATAGAAATATGCAAAGCCTAAATTAGTTAGCCTTAGCTTCTGTTATACAATATTGTACACTGTTGACTTAAACATTTTCGGAATTCTTTTTTAGTCGGTTGTAAATTATTTTGTACATATTGCTACGCACACCTTGTTTATTTATTTCCAGAAACACAAAAAACAAAGGTATTAAACACATTAATTAATTTCCATTATTTCCTGTCAATATTTTTGTTCGAGTTCATTTATAGTAATATGCATAGCCTACATTATTTAGCCTTAACTTCTGTTATATAATATTGTTCACTGTTGTCTTAAACATTTTTTCAAAGACAGAAACGGAAAAATAGATTTTATACTCAAACCTGTATACCACGTTCAATTTAGTTTCTATTTCTTGCAATGGACACAAATAATTTTTATTTTGCATCAAGATCCGCTGGTTAATTACAAGTTTAGTTACCTTCGAGTTGTATTGGATTAATTCGAATTTCTAAAAATAAATATCGGATCGAAGTGATTAAAAGTGGTTGGACTAACGTTGTCCGTAAGAGGTATAATTTAATTCGGCCGCGACACCCAACGTGTTAATAGGAGTGCATTAACTTAGGGTATCCAAACCGCGGTCTAGTATATTTCTGTCATAATTAACGGCGCTCCATGTAATTAACTGATCATCCTCGATGATCCTCACTCGGTAGGTAGCTTTGAAGAGAATCCTGGCAAATGGAAGCGCGCGTATGTATATGTGCATATACATAACCATACACGCGGAGGCGAGGAAAGAAGCTTTGAGCGAGAAACGAGAGAAATCAAATGGAGGAGATGAATGAAGGAGGGCAAGCGCGTACAAGTGAGAGAGTAAATCGAGCGAAAGCTCGTGTGGACGCGAGGAAGGAAGGAAGAAAGAGAAAGAGAGAAAACTGCGAGAAGGTGAAACGAAGAGATGTGGAAAAGGATAGAGCATCGAAAAGGGCGATAAAGAAGAAGGACGAAAGTGAAGAGTATGATGTGCAAAGGGAAGTTGCGCCCATGAGATTATTAATCAACGACGAGGCGGCGGCTTTTTAAGCCAACGTCACACCATAACTATCCAGTCAGGCCTATGGTTGCTCTCTCTCTTTTTTATTCTTCCTCGCGAGCCAATTCGGTGACTTGCACGAAATTAGCTTCGCAACTCGATCGATAAGGAATGCGTTGAACCGCAGACGAGCGACAAGAATAGACCCAACATCTTACAGACTTTCGAGGCCTAAACCAATTGTCTTATCGACCTAGACTCTACATGCTACATTGTTTGTACGGTAGAACCTCGTTCGTTGCAACCTCATTTATGGCACGGGTCTATTGGATAATAGCTATCACCACTACGGGTTGTTACATCTGTGGTGCATACTTAGAAACAAATGAAGATTAATAGTAGAAATCATTACCATTGTTTACCCTTTCATTATAATAGCTCGCGATTTTTGCACACACTTTGGGCACCATTTCATTCAACGAACAAGGTTATACTGCGTTGCTGGACAGGGCAGGGTCCCTCAGACTAAATTAAAAAGTGTTATTTTCATTAATTGCAAGAAACCGATTAGGAAGAACCAAACCCGCCGCACTAATCGTATGGGAAATCTATTGCGGTAAAATCAGACGGATTTTTACCACGTTTTTATTAGATAGCTTTCTTGATTGTTTGTCTCGGTGACAAATTTTGCAATTGATTTTAAACTAACTTTCTAATGAGCTAGAGACTTGAAATTGGATACATGGCTCAGAACTGGATGACAATGCATTATTCAAAAAAATTTCTTTTTAAGTTTTACCGTTTCGAAGAAAATAACAATTAAATATTTACCTTTTCATCCCCCCGCAAACTACGTCTCGCTTTCAACGATCCCCACTTCGCTCGACCACCCTCTCTACTTTACTATGCGTGCGCATTCTGAATTGTCCCCACTCCACGGACCCATTTTGCCCCGAAGCGCGAACCATCGGTAGTGTAAGTACATCATCGCGCGACGATCGCGACCGGTAATGCATCATTGCTTTGTTTACCAAATGAAATTTACAGTAAGCTTCCTGAGTGTACAAAGTATTAATAAAGAATGAGACAGATATTAACACAAGACTAAAAAGCAGAAAATAATTATTTAAGCAATAATAAATTTTTTAAAATACCACGTTTTTAAAAACGGACTAAAAAGTATAAAATAATTTTTCCTAGTGCCATACAGATTCCTAACCTCGTACAAATAGTCCTGAAAATTTTTTATTGTGAATTTTGAATAGCTGTAAAAGTACTTGTGAGATTTCAAACGAAAAACGTGGGACGCATGCGATAGATAATTGATGCATTTTGTGCTCCCCGTTTTTCGTTTGAAATCACACAAGTATTTTCACAGCTATTCAAAATTCACAATCATAAATTTACAGGACTATTTGTACGAGGTTAGAAATCTATATGACACTAGGAAAAATTATTTTATACTTTTTAGTCCGTTTTTAAAAACATGGTATTTTTTAAAATTTATTTTTATTTCGATAATGATTTTTACTATGCATACCACTCTGAATCGTCTCCACTCCACGGACCCACTTCGCCCCGACGGAGATCAGTATAACGTAAGTACGTCGCCGCGCCACGATCGGTAGTACATCATCGCTTTATTTATCGAGTAAAACTTGCAGTGAGCTTAGTGAGTATACAAAGTATTAATAAAGAGTGGTACAAGTATTAACACAAAACTAAAAAGCAGAAAATAATTATTTAAATAAAAATAAATTTTTAAAAATACCACGTTTTTAAAAACGGACTACAAAGTATAAAATAATTTTTCCTAGTGCTATACAGATAGTCCTGAAAATATTTGTGATTACCTAACCTAACGGACTTCAGCTAACAACATTTGAATATAATATTCGAATAAATAATGGAGAATAATTCGATTAAGTAGAGGAGAATAACCTGTTACGAATGATGAGTAATTATTCTCCGTATAAAATATTCGACTAAACAGAATGTATTTGGATAATTATTTTCGAGAAATTTCACTCGGAACAATTCGGATAAATGTCCAACTCTGATTCTAGGCTAAATAAACGATTGTCCATTTGTTTCTCACTTCGGCAATGTTCGAGTAGAAATGAGCATTCGTCGAAGCTCGGTTTATTCACCGAACGTTATGCGAACACTCAAAGAATGTTTGCTTGACTTTATAATCAAACTGCGAATGTATGAAGAACAGTCGGGGAGTGGTAATACTCCGTTTAAACTGCGCGAATATTTGCTCGTATTTGACGCAAACACAGTTCGATTACCGTTTACATTAAACTAGCACGAATTTGTTGAAGTAAGGAACGAACGAGCATTCCTAATTGAGAGTTATACATATGGTGTATTAAACATTTCTTTTTATTTAAATAATTATTTTCTGATTTTTAAACAAACAGACAGACAATAATAATAATAATATTAAAATGAATTTCAAAATTTGTACAAATTTTTTAACAAATTTTACAACAAAGCGAGTTAATACAAACGTGATAAAAACTCTTAGACTTTAATTAAAAATATTTGTCATTTATAAAGTTATAGCTATACAGGGTGTCCCAAATTTAAATGTCGAAACTTCAGGAGCGCATAGGTGACCGAAAAACTAAGAGAAAAAGTCTTTTAGAGATTTTCTCGTTTTGAAGAAAATCACAAAAAAAGAAACAAAACAAGTTTTCATATTTGTACTTACTTATTTACATTTCATTGATAATTAGATATCCTACTTTAAATGAAACACCCTGTATAAGAAAACGGATAAAAGATCTGCAGAAGACGCAATTAGTATAGTTGGTTAACTCAGCAGAATCGGAAAATCGAGTAAAAAGATGGGTAAAAGTTGCTTCTCGGAGAGCTACGTAGTGTCTTTCCTAAGAATATCCAAGTTTGCCGAAATTGCTTTTCGGGAAGGCCAATATCGGTACCATCAGATTTCCGAACAGGTTCAAGAGCATGTACCGCATGCATCCACAGAAATGAAAAGAAAATGATGGCTACAGGAAGCTTCGCCGGACTTTGCCGACGTTCCACGGTAACCCAGATTCATAGCGGCCCCGGCAGATTTTACCGAAATTTCAAAGCAAACATCAGCTTCATTAACCGCTATTCGGAATCCCGCGTTTACCGATGTTACGAGGAAGACCAGTTCCATCAGACACCCATTTCACCACTTCCCGCAGACGCGTGTTCCTTTTCTTCCCAAAGGAGCCGACGATTGCACAAATCTACGCTACTACCTAAAAGTATCCTGACGTAGATTACGGTGAGTTTTTCTGAAACGTATTATATATCGCTCCGGAGCACAGTCGTAAGTGCGGCCGATCTAGTAGTACATTTGGTAGAAATTATATAACTTGGCTCATATCGGAATTTAATGCGTCTACGTTACTTTCGAAACGTTTGGCGAAAGTAATTGTCGAATAGTAATTGTAATTAGAACAAGCATACATAGAACATTGGTAAATATGATTTTCGATCAAATTTTATACTAATTTTACCACGGTTTTTGCAAATTTTACAATTAATTTTAAAATTATATAACTTGGCTCGTATCGGAATTTAATGCATCTACGTTACTTTCGAAACGTTTGGCATTACCGAAAATGTCGATATCAATGATATTTAATAGGAATTATGATTAGAACATTTAGAGAACATTGGTGAATATGATTTTCGATTAAAAAATTACTAATTTTACCACGGTTTTTGCAAATTTTACAATTAATCTTAAAACTATATAACTTGGCTCGTATCGAAATTTAATGCGTCTACGTTACTTTCGAAACGTTTGGCATTACCGAAAATGTCGATATCAATGATATTTAATAGTAATTGTAGTTAGAACAAGCATACATAGAACATTGGTGAATATGATTTTCGATAAATATTTATACTAATTTTACCACGTTTTTTGCAAATTTTTGCAATTAATTTTAAACTAACTTCCCGACGAGTTAGAAACTTGAAACTTTAAAGATAGCTCAGAACTGGATGGCAATGCAATATTAATTCGTTTTCCTGTTTGCCTGTTCGTCTAAAAAGCAGAAAATAATTATTTAAATAAAAAGAAATTTTTAACATACCAAGTTTTTAAGATGGACTAAAAAATATAAAATAATTTTCCTAACTCCATACAGATTAGTCCTGAAAATTTGTAATTGTGAATTTTTGAAAGCTATGAAAATACTTGCGCCCCCACGGTTTTCGTTTTAAATCTTAATAGTATTTTCAGGACTACCTATATGGGGCTAGGAAAAATGATTTTTAGTCCGTTTTAAATTGAGAAAAAATTTCAAGAAATCAGCTTACCTCCTGGCCTCCTGACTCAACAATGATTCTTTAAAAACAATCTTGTTTTTCAGCCAGACTTACGCAAAGACTCGTGACGTTTAAATAATTAA
>CM052336.1:23775319-23793532 GCA_028455595.1 Lasioglossum vierecki | reverse complement strand
AAATTGAATATACAATTTGAAATGAAACTTTTGGGTACTTTTGTGATGAAAATTTTCGAGTACGACATACGAAATGATATATTGCATTACATGAAAAGCGTTAACCTTTAAATTATGGTGATTTATCTCCTACCTGCGAGATAGACGCGCAGAATTCTATTTACCCGCGAACTGGCCTTAGCTACGGTTATATTAAACCTAAGCAATCATTAATCACCGGTGATCGTTTTAAAATTAAATCGCGGAACTGGTTCCGGGAAATGATGCAGCAGAGAACACTTGATTTTCTCTTTTGTTCGCAACAGAAGTGCCGACCACTTGTTCTAACCAGGACCGCAGCGAGGGGGTTGCGGAGAAAGAGGAACTGATAGCGCCGATATTTCTTATATTATCTTTATAGACTTTATCAATTCAAAGTTGAATTCAAAT
Source organism: Lasioglossum vierecki (assembly GCA_028455595.1). NCBI lineage: Eukaryota > Metazoa > Arthropoda > Insecta > Hymenoptera > Halictidae > Lasioglossum > Lasioglossum vierecki. The sequence goes on along the minus strand of CM052336.1, from coordinate 23,793,103 downwards.
AGATTTTCTCTGGCTTCCCTAGTAGCACAAAAATATTGGATAAATACTTTTTCATATGAGATAAATATTGGATCTAACTATTGCATGCATGTTTAAGAAATGTGAATTGAATGTTTAGAAAATATAAACTAAATATTCAGAGAATATAAACTAGATATTGAAAAAATATAAAGTAAATATTACAAAAAATGTGAAATCAATATTTGAAAAATATAAATTCAATATTTAAATGACATTCAATTTCTCGTAACATAAAATAGATATTTTCTGCATATTTAAAAAAAAACATTTGTTACTTAATATAAAATAAATATTGTATGTACATTTAAATATTGAAAAAAGATTGAATCGCTTTTTAATATTATATGAATGTTTTTGTCATATAACTTTAAAATAGAACTTAGTTATATTTTTAAAAAATTAATTCCTAAACAAATAATTTTATTTAAATATTCACAATCATCTTTAGAATAAATTCAAAATTATCCTCCACTATCCCACTCATATAATGAATTGCCAATTATTATTATTATTAAATTTTAATATGGCGGAATAGTGCAACGAATTTAAGTTTCATTAATAAAATATTATATATATATTTTTTTTATTAAAATTTATAAAATTAATTAATACTGATATTTTAATTTCATAAATTAAAAATCAATATATATATTCTCGGATAATTACAAATTGATTCGCATTCGAGGCATACTGGTATACGCTGAAACTGCAAAGACTACAATGTTATTGAACGTCATAATATTTTGTATTGACATAAGGGTCAACTGTAATAAACTAGTATAAACGTTGTCGCTCGCACACAAGTTAATTTAATGGATTTCTTCGTGGTTGCTTGCAGGTACACAAAGATGGTAGTGGATTCGAATTTGATGGCGCAGAAGTACAACCCCGAGTTCACCGTAACGACAATGTCACTGCCCACAACTTCCTACGGCAATACAAACACAAGCGTGCTCATTGACCAATTGAGGCACATTCATCAGGTGAGTCCACCAACTGCAGTTTGCCGCTCTGCTTGCTTTAGCCTGGGTTTGCTTTGTTTCCGATCAAAACGTGCTTCGCATTTCTCGACACACACACACACACACACACATTCTATTGTTTTAATTAAGGTTAGACCCTCATCTTACTATTTTGTCGCGGCTACGCTGATCTTTCTTATTATCCGCGAATGCAAAGGGGAATACTCCCGTTTCCAGGATTGGATTCTCATAAAAGCCAAGAACAAGCGTGGATGGTGAACATGTAAGACCCCCACTACCAAGTATTGCGAATAGCGGTTCGGTAGTGGGGATAACATGTCAATTTGGGAGGGGGAAAATGTTCTTGGGGACCTGGGCGGTGGGGGTTTAGTCGGTATGGCGTTAGAATAAGTTTCAGTCAATGATAATCTAATATATATATATACAGGGTGCCCCAAAATTCGTGTAGTTCCCGGAAATGGGAGGTTCCTTGGGTCATTTCTGGGAACTACACGAATTTTGGGACACCCTGTATATATGATAACCTAATCCCCCAATTCCATCAGAGGGGGGAGCCGAGTCCGACACTACCCTCTCCGACCAACATCGGAGGAGAATAACTGTCATTATTTTCAATAATTTATTTAGACTCGCCAAAATAATAAATAATTATTTTTTCTTTTCATTTGAATATCCAAATAAGACGTAACTTGTTATCGAAATTTTGATTTAAACATTGTTCAACATTGTCGGTAGGAATAATAACTGTCACTATTTTCAATAATTTATTTAGACTCGCCAAAATAATAAATAATTATTTTTTCTTTTCATTTGAATATCCAAATAAGACGTAACTTGTTATCGAAATTTTGATTTAAACATTGTTCAACATTGTCGGTAGGAATAATAACTGTCACTATTTTCAATAATTTGTTTAGACTCGCTGAAATAATAAATAATTATTTTTTATTTTCATTTGAATATCCAAATAAGAAATAACTTGTTATCGAAATTTTGATTTAAATATTGTTCAACACTGTTCCTGTCACATAGAAAGTTTCTCCTCGGGTCTCGATCATCCGCTAGGTCTTAATTTATCCGACCTATCTGTCCTCCGACTAGGCTGGTTAATCGAGGTTCTACGGCAATTTGTACGTGAAACACTTATTTCGGTCAATAGACAGATTACGAGCAATTTAAGGTCGTCGAGTTAGGTGAATCACCCGATATGTAAGCACACTTCCACGTTCGCGTACGATCAAGCGGCCCATAAATTACGTTCTAATCTCGAATTATTCATACGACGAGGTGTGCAGTCGTGTCTGGCGTACCAGTCCCGTTGGTACGGAGATAGAAGGCGTGAAAGATCCGACTAAAGACCGCGTGGGTGAGCTCGATTCCACAAGTCGGTTCCAATTGTCTGTGTCTGTCGAACAGGTGCGACCGGCACCTTTCAGATACATGAGCAATCAGTACTATTTGCATTATACATCACATTCCAGGTTTAGCCGCGGGGGTGTTCTGTTTTTCAAACCCATTTTAGCATGTGATTTTTATCAATTTTTTTACAGGTAAACTGTTGAACCCCTTGCATTCAGATTTTTTACAGGTACTCACTGATATTTCAACACGCGTGTGACTTTTTTTCAAGTGCAAATAATGAAAACTAAAACTTTCTTTAGAAAATATGTTTCGAAGAATTTAGAAATACCTATCGATTGTACCAATACTATATATTATTATATTTTGGTCCTTTTTCTTTTTCTGCATGTCCCTTCTTTCTTATTAGACGGATGGTCTTGAATACTTCTCTTTTTTTCGTAAACACTTGTGTAAAAGGGCTTCACTCCTAATTTTTTATTGTTCATTATTTTGTTATGGGACTTTCATCAACATATTATGACATTTTTCTTATTCTTCTTCTTCCTTTCTTTAACGTCGCATTGACTTCTTGGTCATTAGTAGACTGCGGATTTTATGCATATATTAGTTTTTCCCCGCGGCTTCGCTCGCACAGAAAACTGTTTAATGCCCTCGAAAATTGATATTGTTTTTTCATAAAATCTTTTAAACCACCAGTCACCCCATTCAGATTGTATCAATGAGTATTAAGACCAAGTGTGATGTAAATCAGACTACGAAAAGTATATTGCTCAAACAAACATTGCAACCCCTTTTCATCCCCTTAGGGATCGAATTTTTAAAAATGCCGAAATAGGTGTTCGATTAATTATATCAAAGAGCATTAAGACCAAGTTTCAAGCAAATCAGACCACGAACAATGTATCCCTCATACAAACGTTTCAACCCCTTTTCACCCCTTAGATGTTGAAATTTTTAAAATGCCGAAATAAGTGTTTACATAATTATATGAAAGAGTATTAAGACCAATTTTGAAGCAAATCAGACCACAAATAAAATATTCCTCATATAAACGTTGCAACCCCTTCTCATCCCCTCAGGGGTCGAATTTTTAAAAATGCCGAAACAGGTGTTTGATTAATTATATCAAAGAGCATTAAGACCAAGTGTCAAGTAAAATCTGACCATAAATAAAATATTCCTCATACAAACGTTTCAACCCCTTTTCACCCCATTAGCGGTTGAATTTCGAAATATCCTTTCTTATCCCTTGTACAGATCATAAAGGAAACCTCTGTGCAAAAATTCAGCTTTCTAGGGCCAGGGGTTTAGCCTGGGCGTTGATGAGTGAGTAAATCGGGACTTCGTTTATATATATGACAAAACTGAGTAAAACTAAGTTTTAATTCGTTAATATTAACCCTTTGGTTACCCCGGAGGAGATATCTCGCGACCTAGCACCAGTTAATTTTTGACAAATTAATAATAGTAGTATTTTATTTTGATTCCCCTTGGGGTTACAAATCCTTATACATATTATCTCCATACTTATATACACATCACATATACATATACACACATATACATATATCTACACATATACACACTTTAAACATAAACATAAATCTAAACATAAAACATAAACCTAAAGAAACATATGTACATATCGAGAGAGAGAGAGACTCCGTATTTACATTTTCTTACATGGTAATCTTACATCCTATCCTTCCAATTCTCCCAACCCCTCCCTCTCTTTACCCCCCTCCCCTATCCTTGGATCCCCTCTTCCGGTCGCTTTCCTCCCATACCATTCCTTTCCTTTCTTCCATCTCTCCATTCATCCACCTTTCTCAACCAATCTTCCCCATTCAACACCTCCCACATCCTCATCTGCCATCCTCTTTCCTCATCCGCTCTCATACATACCTCCCATACATGCTCCCATTTCTCGCTCTCCCATCCACACACCCGACAAATTAATAGATTCCATTAATTTCTTCCTTTCACAAATCAGGAGATAGTTACTTATAAAATATATTTGTCTATAGTCTCTAGGTAGGACGAGTTATCTATCTCGTCGAAGTCGTTTATCGGTAAGTATCGAGGCACGAGATATCTCGTCCGGGGTAACCAAAGGGTTGAGACCCTGTTATCTTGCTGGCCATTCTAAATCACGGTATTTTTCACTTAGGAAAAATGCTTTCACTTTTTTCATCACGTGGACGGAGCATAGTAAACGCGTTTTTTGACCCTTTGACGACCCTTCCGTTTGATGAAACAATTGGGGGTTGATATGCCATGGCCTACATCGGAGGTATCGTTTTTTTCCGCATAACTTATGCAATTTATCGTACACCTGCACGCGTTCAAGCAATGTATTGCGATCTCTAGTTTACCTGTCACGCTACGAAACAGCTTCTAACACTGAAGCTCACGTTAATTCGCCTGTCTGGAAGTCGGACCGACGACTTCTGGTTGTTGCGTGTAGAACACCTGCACGGCCGTCAACGGCAGACGTATCGCAACTGCGTAATCCAATTTGAAATCGTACAAAGCGAGAAGAAGGTGACGCGGAACGATATACAATGACAATATGCGAACTCATGAATGATTTATGACCAACTACCCCGCAGACATTGTGCATTCGAATGTCGCGACTCTACTTTTTTTTTCTCTGCCCCCTCTCCCCCGGCAAAATAAACGCCTACACAGTTGCAACCCATGCGCAGCCCAGCAGCGTTTTGCATATCGGATAGAGTTGCTAAATGCAAATGAGCTCGTGCCGTTGGTGCAGCCAATGTAATTAAACAAATTAACTAGCTCGATAATTTCAATATCGTCCGGAACATTATAGCCGTGTGTCACTGTGAAGCCACGCCTGGAGAATTGAAATTACGATATACATCTTCAACGTTCGAACTAACGGAGAAATATCACCGTTCCAATTAAGAAGTTTTCGAATTGATTAAGAGTGCTAATTGTTCCTTTCTATCGATCGTATATTTGTTTACAGAGCTGGGGAAATAGGATTTTAAATAGCGAATAATGTAATAATCCCATTTGTTTTAAAGTATGTGTATAATTTTGCAAATAAAATAATTTATTTGATGCAGTAATTTGCTGAAAATAGCATTTTATTTGAAAAATATTGAAAATATTTATAATTTTGTCTTTTTATTTTCAATTTCAAGTTTAAACATTATTGATGAAAATTATGGTCGAATTCAATAAATTTATAAGTGTAAATCGTTTCTGAACAGAGCTGGGGAAAATAGTATTTTAAATAGTGAATAATATAATAATTCTATTTGTTTCAAAGTATGTGTATCATTTTGTAAATAAAATATTTTATTTGATGCAGTAATTATTTGAAAATAAAATATTTTATTTAATGCAGTAATTATTTAAAAATAAAATATTTTATTTGATGCAGTGTAATTGTTTGAAAATAAAATATTTCATTTGATGCAGTAATTGTTTGAAAATAAAATATGTTATTTGATGCAGTAATTGTTTGAAAATAAATTATTTTATTTGATGCAGTAATTTGTTGAAAATAGCATTTTATTTGAAAAATATTGAAAATATTTATATTTTGTCTTTTTATTTTTAATTTCAATTTTAAACATTATTGATGAAAATTATGGTTGAATTCAATAAATTTATGAGTGTAAATCGTTTCTGAACAGAGCTGGGGAAAATAGTATTTTAAATAGTGAATAATATAATAATCCTATTTGTTTTAAAGTGTGTCTACAATTTGGTGAAAATATTATTTTATTTGAAGAACATTGAAAATATGTGGACATTATCTTTACTTTCAATTTCAATTCTAAATATTATTTCTGAAAATAATTGATTTGTGAGTAGAAATAGTTTCCTGGTATCATAATATAATTCTAGCATAATAATATATTACAATAAAATAAAACTAAGATAAATACTAATAAAATAAATAATAAAAATAGAACAATCGCATTTCGCAGGTGTAGCTAACGCAACAAGAGTTATTTATTCAGTCCAACGAATTTAGAAATACTTAATTAGAAGCCAAGTTAATTAATGTACAGTTTATTTATACAGAATTTACTTTTATTTCTGGCAGATTTTGCAGTCTCAATTAGCATCAACGCCTGACAGTGGAACACTACTGCTTGCTGACGAAGCTGTAGATGGTTCGGGAAGCGGTGACAGACCACCTTCGAGGAAGGTAGACATCGACAACGACGACGAAGATGACGGAGTGAACGAAGACGATGGAGAGGCTTCTGGTTCTGGCAGCGGACCCACCACACAAGGTATAGATTTCAGATCCTCAGACTATTTAATTATTGAACGCTCCCACTCGCTGTTTTCGAAGGGTTTCATTCAACTGAATCTGCAAAGTTTAATCGAAATAATCTGTATACTAATAACATACTAAAATATACTAGAATATAGTAGAGTGTACTAGAATATGCTGGAATATACTAGGGTCTACTAAAATAGACTATAGCATATACTACAGTCTACTAAACTATAATAGAATATATTACAATATACTAGGATATACTAGAATATACTAAAATATACTATAATATAGTAGAGTGCACTAAAATATGCTAGAGTCTACTAAAATAGACTAGAATATATTACAATATACTAGGATATACTAGAACATACTAAAATATACTAGGATATAGTAGAGTGCACTAGAATATACTAGAGTCTACTAAAATAGACTAGAATATATTACAATATACTAGGATATACTAAAATATACTGGAATCTAGTAGAGTGTACTAAAATATGCTAGAATGTATTACACTATACTACTGAAGTTATGTTACTCAATAGTAGACGAATGTAAAGCGGAGTCAGTTCTAAAACCTACAGTTTCTATACTTTTCGTCGCAATCGAGCAACGTTGCGTTTAATTAATTTGCTCGACCAAACGATTATGCAAACCGTTCGATTAATTGATGAAAATTACTCGTTGTTCCAGATCCAGTGATCAGGATGAATCATGACACGAAACCGTCCGCGGCCGGCTCATCGAACGTCCTCTTATCGGCCGGCATCCTGACGATCATTTGCGTGCACCTGATCGCTTAAGCTGCTAGGGAATCGGCACGGTATAAGAAGGAAACAGTAATTCGACGGCCCCGCGACCTAGACAAACGACACAACAAATTGAAAGCCCGCGTGAAACGGATAGTCCGATGCTAGTTGACACGAGGGAAACAACGGATCCGGCGATTCCACGCCACGAGAATTCGCTTGATAGGTATTTATCGTGCTGCCTGAACGGAACACCTGCGAGGAAGACAATGTTACCGCGCGACTACCGGAAACGGCAGGGAATCTGTTTCGTAGTTCGCGGTTCGAAAGAGACTTTTCTACACGTAGGCAGTTCGAGGAGGGTACAGAGAGAAGCCACCGTGTCAACACCACCGTGTCGAATCTTTTCGTGTTCTCTCTGTTCGTTGATCGCCGGGTGTGATTTTTCCATGAGATCGTTATATACGCCGTCTCGCACGCGGGTATATCAATCCGTAGATCCTAATCTATAGAAGACCGGCAACAAAAAAAAACAATTGATAAGAGAGCAAAAAGAGAAGCTGGTGGAGGCGTTTCCCGTGTATCTGCCGGTGGTAGTGTCTTGGCAAAGGACTGCGTCCAACGTTTGACGGTCTGCCAGCAGCCCCTCCGCTTTGGCCATGCGTTGTTCTCCGTTCGAGCGAAACCGACTGTGTTACAGAGAACGGGGGCCGATGCCTTGTAAAGATTTCCCTAAAATCACGGATCCCGAGGAGAAGAACAACGGGGGATCAGGTTTTTATCGGTTGTACATTTTGTTGTTCGTGCACGAGGACTGAGAAATTTCTATTTAGAAAATCAAGACTGTTCTAGGGGAAAAAGTTAAGCTGTTGAACTCGTCGAGTTTGCTTCCGCGCGAACAGCCGGAGGCGATAATAGAGTAACTAACGTTGAAAGTAAATGCCGGTAGACAAACTCTCCCTCCCTAATCCGCTACGCGCGATGCGAACGCAAATATGGACGTCGAGATACGACGACCAAGATGGCGCGTCTTCACGGAACAACGGAAGACCATTACGGGAGAGCAGTATGTTTCGCGGTCGCAAAGAAAATCGGTACATTAAAACCGAGCAAGCTAGAGATAATTCAAGTAATTCCGTGAACGATCCTCGCAGACAAGATTCATTAATCACGTAGTTCGATCACTCGGCTTCGAATCGCGAAGGAAAGCAACAACCGCAACGAAGGTACCGCGAACTATGTATATCTGTCGTAGCTATAGAAACGTTGTCAAGAGCTATGCCCGGTGAACATCGAGCAAAGAGATGAAGCAAATTTCAATTGGAATGAATCCGCGGGTGTCCGAAAATCCAAGATCAAGCTGCTCTTCGGCAATTTCGATATTGTGCAAGCACGCGCTTCAAGCGTTACGTATGGAGCTGCGTCACATCCCCAAGTTCCAAGGTGTCTCTTTGGCATGATTGTTAGTTTGGTAACGGTACCAAACCAGGACGTCTCACCGGCAGAGCGTGACACGAACCGGAATCCTTGTTGGTCAAGCAAACCGCCGGCATAAAATCCTTCGACAATTGTAACGTGTCATCGGGTCTATAATCGTAACCTTGCGTACCCGAATCATCGAATGCCTTAGCGAATGTACGACGTAACGTCGCTGAACGGAAAACTCGGCGGGTACCACTTTGCCAGTAGTCCTGAACATTTTGTTCCAAAGATATACACGTTTTGGCACTGGTACGCGCAATTTCGTGCATCCCCTACGATGAGGACGTCCTGACCGTTTACGGATCCATGGTGCGACGACGCACTCGGCACGGCCGCGAGTTGAAAGCTGTTGCTTTGCGACGCTTTGCACCAGATCGAAACCACCTCTCTTCTTATACCTCTTGAAACGGGTACACTTGGACAACGCGCATAGCTGGAGAACTGGCCGGTGTTTGTATCGGTATATTCCAAATGATTCTCGGAAATAGTAAAATGAAAGTAACCGGAACAATCAGGGAAACAACACCAGTTGTATTAATCTTGGAATCACCAACGGTTGTGTGCGATCGACCAACTGCCCGACCCTGCTGCAGGCAGCGTAATTCCGTAGCACAAAGCTTGTTAGAGACGGAAGAAGCGTGTTTACGTGTCTCGAAGTCGATGATCGTTGTTTGATCATGGGCGATAGGAGACAGCGGATACATCTAGGGGGAAGAGTCGGAAACGAAAGATACAACGTTAGAAATTATTTCAAGAAAGAGACGCGTCTACGCGCACACTAGAAACGTTCCGGAAATTGGAGGGTTACAGAGGATGAAAAAATAAATGAAACACGTAGTTTCCGTACAGCCTGAAATCTAATTGTAAGTGTCTTTCTCGTTCGAAAGTATCGGTTAGCGAAAGCCCATCGACACTGCCAGCGGCACCGTGAAGGGACTTCTCGCATTTTACGTCTTCGTAACATCTGGGAAGACCGTAAGAGCAGGGTACAGCTTCTTCGACTATTGTGCCTCTCGCGACGTTCTTCGTCAACCATTTCTCGTTCATGGCGACGCGTGTATTTCGCCGTTCGACGTCGATACACGGACTAAACGACGAGGATTGTTCTCGCCCAGTGATGTATCGCGTCCGCATGCCATACAGAAAAAGCTAACTGCCAAAACGCCGATTACACGACTGATGCATACCGCGCGTGCAGCACGTATTCCGTATCGACGCACTTGCCGGTTCCTTTCGGAGACATGGCCGTCGTCGAGGCGCAGGTGTTCATCGACAACGGACATGTACGCAGTGTTCCGATTCGAGCCATAGTTTTTCTGCGCATGCGCGCCAATTTCAGCCTCGGTAACGTATCCTTTTCGATGAGATCGGGTAGCTTGAGAACCCGCAGACATTTTAAAAATTATTAGTGTATACATATGAAAAGATAAGGGTTTAATATGCTTTTTACCCTATTTATTTAAATATACCAAAGGTAAATTCAATTCTTAACATTCAACTTTTATTGGACAAAATTTTTAATGCAATCAATTGTATATGATACGAGATTGTTAATTCGAGAAAATAAGTATAGGTTATTTTTGGTTGGAACTAGAATCGAAACGTTCAATATTTATTAATAAGAAAGTTACATTCTATATTTTTGCACGATATTACACGGAAGTCTAATTTATACAATATTAAGAGGCAAGGTACACCACGTACCTATTCTAGGGTATTTATCAGTGTTACCAACGTCTGTGCGGAGAAAGTCTTTTTTTGTAGTAACACTGATAAGCATGCATATGTATCAGTCTAACGTTTCAATATTCCTATGATTCCACGTTTTTTTATTAATGTCTTTATTGCTATTAATAAATCCGAGTAGACTCAAGCCCCATATATTTTTGTTGTTACGATTCCACGTTAACAGTCCTGACTAGGCGCCATCTGGTCTAACTGGCTGAACTAAAATTGGCTCTAGACTTGCTTTAGACTCTGACATCATGAACGGAATATGGGGAAATTGAATGCAATCACGGGCATTAGTTTTTTTACCTTATACGAGCACATTTTGAGCTGCACCAAGAATTCATTTGATGCAGGAAGGTTCACTGCACCACGCTGTGCCCCATCATATGAGTGAAAAATGTCTATTTGTGACAGAATAAGGTAAAACGACAGCCCGCAAACCCATGCTTCAATACAAACTCTAGTAAAATTCTAATTACTTTCTAGTTATGTCACGTGCTATACCTTGCCTCTTAAGCTACCCTTGAAACGTTAGCAATTAAGTTTCAAGACGGAACACTCGTCCCGCCGATAATATAGCTGCCTCAGGGCGTCAGAGCTTTGCCATAAAATGTTGGCTTCAATCGGAACACTGCATTTACGGTGTAGCGTCGCGATAGTAACGTATTCACGTCGAAACGATCGCAACTCCGACCGCTTTCAACGACCGATCCGCGATCTTTCTTCGAGGAAAAGGCCAAACCCTGCGCACAGTGTAACATTTTAGCAACCTAGGTGGATGCGCAGTGCGATTTCGATGAACGCGTTCAGAATATGTACCCACTGGCAATCCGAACAGAACCTCGAAATAAGGAATGTCCTAAATGAAACTTCAACTGTCGGCTTTGTTCGATGATCTTTAACCGGTTGAACGCGCAACACGTTTATCATTGTAAAATTGATAGCTTTATAACCGTTTTGAAACGACGACACTGAACGTGTAACCCAGTCATGATTAATATTGTACAACTCTTTCTAGTTTGTAAATAAAACGGTCCGAACTCTGTCAGCCTTTCGACGAAGGCAAACCTCTGGAAAGAATTCAACCGCATCCTTCGATATTTCACGCGATATGGCGGCACAAAGTTTGTAAACAATGTATGATTGACGCGACAAGATACTGTTCGAGTGTAATCTTTACGAAACTGGTGGGAAGTTTTGCATTAGATTCCGTTTTTCGTTTGTTTCTGTTTTCTAGTGAGAGAGTACACTTCGAACGATCGGTTAATGAATTTGCATAGCCATTCCAGAAACGAAGAAAATTCTGTGCTTTGTATAATCTAGGTGTCTAGCTTAAAACGAAAAGAAATATATTAATATTGTGCAAAACGATATGTTATGTTACAAGTCCGAACGGGGACGATTTATACAACGGAAGATGGTAATAGATATATATATATACAAATATTATACAAACAAATTCTGATGCGAATGGTCGAGTGTTGTATGTGAGAAAAGTTGTATTATACGTTTATAATTGTATTGATTTAGAGGAATATTTATATTTTCCAGTAAAAATGGACACTCTCTCTCTCTTACCGGCTTGTATAGTGCGCCGTGACACTTACGAAGCGTTAATTAAATGATAGTTATAATCTATGTATATCCTAGATTTTGCTAAAATATTACACTGTGCTTTTCAGTTCGCGCGTATCATCGAATACCGTGCATTAACGATTTTTTAAACTGTTTCCCTTTTTTTTGTAACTCTTCGAATACCATGTATATATACGGAGCACTCGCTACGTCGTGGGAAATTTATATTGGAAACGTACGTACGCGAAATTTACTAAAAGCGGATCGAAAACTTTGCTAAACCTTGGACGTCTAACCGTTGAAAGAAAGTTGGAATCTGTGGTCGATCGCATTAATGATTTGACTGCTTCAAGGGCATACTATAATACGGTACAATGCCCGTTTAATAGACGCAGATTTGGGGCTGCAAGCAACATTTTGTAATCCTAAATAGTCAGTAGAGTTAGAATAATTATAGAGTGTTATCGTATTACAATTTTTCTTCATTTTTAGCTGTTACATCTCCGTGGTCAAGGCCCCCTAAATCTCCAATGAATCATAGTCATTCTTAATTTTGTATACTACGAGTTCAGAAATTAGCAACAAAAGGGGAAGAAAGAATAATTCGTTCAATTGAATTTGAAAATTTATTTTTTTGGTTCACTCACTCCCCTCGGGAGTGTGAAAAACAAAATGGAAGTGGAAATGCGTCTATCAAGCGGGGATTACTGTACAGGTTTTTTCATCTAGAGTTTGAAAAGATTTACGAGAAGAATGAAACGCGCCTAAATTGAATTGTTAACGGTCAAGTCCAGTGCCATAATATTTTGCTGATGTTTATGCAAATGTAGAGACGTGATGCTTTCGAATTCATGTTAATCGTTGTTTCTACGTTGGATTACATTCGATGCGTTTATGTACATGCTAGACTTACGGTAAAATGTCGATTATTTGAAACAACAAAAGGACGAAGCGTTTCGGACAATCAAACTTCTGGAGAAACGGCGAAAGGGGAGAGAAAAAACATTGGACGTGAACGGAGAAGAATATTTTTAAGGGTATTACGACTTGGACAACTCTTTCGAATGGAAAACGGGCAGGAAGTGTTCGGATTAGTGAGCGAAAAATAAACCCTGGAATTCGCTTCTAGGATTTATTTTGATATTTATTATCTAGGATAGTACTGATCCTGGAATTTATTTATATAAATTTAATGGCTTTCTAAGAGCAATATTTGATAGTAACTTAATCATGTTCTCGCGGTGTTATCATTCAAGACCGAACGGATCGAAACGACCAGACGATAGAGGAATTGTAAATGTTAAATTGATCTTGTGTTTTAATTATCGTGTATATAATTCTGCAATGCTTTTGTTCGTATATGCGCAAAATTTTGCCGGTTTTGTATGTATAACAAACTTATAATTTTGTAAAATATAGAATCGTTACATATTAAATACGTAATATTATATTAATTGTCTCTCAAAGTCCTTTTTAACTGCACAATACTGTTACACGATTACATGTTTTAATACGTCCTTCATTCAACGGTATTTAAATTGATAATTACGATACCTGCCAATATGTAATATGCGAAATTGTGAAAGATGAAAATTCTGAAGACATACCAGTTACTTGGTATAGTTGTACATTTAAATTTTATGTTGAATAAATAATTTTTTAAACTTGTGTACAATGATGGTTGTAATATGGCGAATTTACAGAAATAAAATGTTGATAAGTTTAACTGAACTGATGAATAAGTACTACAAGTCACGATTAACATACAAGCCAGTTTAACCTTTCGAATTATATCATGATCCTCTTTTATTGTTAACGTATTACGCGATCATAATGATCCCAAGCGTTTGAAAACCGTTCAAAAATGTTTCAAACATGTTGAATTAATTTATATTGTTTAAAATAAATTTAATAGATCGAAAATAATGTAGAACCAGAATTTAATAATATGGTTCTACATTATTTTATATACAACATTTATTTACAATTGATTCGAACAGTGAACGATGGTTGCAAAAAACAAACGACTGTTCATTATTGCTCTTAAGAAAGTCATTGCGTTTCTGTGAGTTCAGAACTTACGTGTCCGGGCAATGAATGTGTTAAAGTGTAATCTAGTGCTCGAATAATCGACGTTCTACTCTATTTATATTTGTATTATTGTACATTTAGATACTTGAAGTGCCAAAACGAAAGGAGTGCAACGTTGACTCGTGGAGTTGAAACGAACGCGCGTCAACATCTTTAGGGGTCACCTTTAAATCACCGATGTTTCACCGGCCGGACTTTGATCTTTGTTTGCTTTGAAGAATGCTTATCTCAAAGTAATGATACTGAATATCGCTCGCCCATTTTTGCCCATTAGTCACTTATATAATTTTTTAGAAAAGACATGGAGTATGCCACGAAGACTGATGTTTGAAACCTGATGTTCAACAAGTTCTAAAAACGCTAAATCTAAAGTTGATGCAATAATAGGGCTGATTCTAAACTTTGTTTAACATCGAAGCTGTTAATGATTCGAAAGAGTGCAAGAAAGATGACAGAAATGCAACCTTTCTTGAAACGTGTGCTCAGTTTTTCAGCTGATATGTCACGCACAAATAACCCAGATACAAGTAAACGATGGCCTACGAAAATAGAAGCGGGGAGCTTTGAAACGAGTCCAAATTTATTATTGTACTATATCTGTTAACAAAATTATGAGGGTTTAAGTTTTGGCTATTTAGTGTTCAAACGCTTTTTCAATCCACTATTTTCTTCAGTGACGTAGCTACATATTCGACGCCCCCGTGTTCCTCGGAACAGGTCTCGCGAGATTTGTTTCGAACATTTAGTTTAAAAAATATAGACGTAATTACTTCGATTTGAAACCTAAGTAAATAACCATTTATTCGAGGTAGAAGACGCTTCAACGATAAGTTTGCTCCAACTGTTGCGGAGTAGCTACGCCACTGAGACTGCTACAAGTCAAAAGACGATGTCGATGAGACAATTGTGAAGATCGTCGGTGATTCTGTACGTGGCTAAACATTGCCGGCAAACTGGACGTCGGTGACATCACGTCGACGGAATGATGATCGGTGATTTAAAGGAAGTGACCAGATCTTTAGACGTCTGAGCTTCAAAGCGGACCTCGACTTTGGCGGTTTGCTTTCCAGCTAGAGCGATTAGACGTAAGAAAACTGAATAAAGAAAGTAAAAAATGGGGGTGGGGGGGAACTAGCGAAACGGGGAAGCCTGTCGGTGAGTTTCGCAATGCGTTGATTCGGCGCCTCGGCGGCCGCACTGATTGTATACATTCGATTTGTCGGATCATTGAGGGTTAGTGCCTTTTTGAATATTCCCGGCCGTAGCGTCGCGTCATCTCACGCCCGACAGAAGGAGCGAGAGGGAGAGAGAGAAAGAGAGGGAGAGAAAGAAAGCGAGAGCGAGCCATCTATAAATACGAGTGTACAGGGCATTCATGCTAATAAAAGAAAGAAAAAAAATAATAAATAACGGAAAAAATTGTGTGAGAGTGTGTGCGACCTTCTGTTCCTTCTTTAACATTTCTTCTTTCTGCTGGAAGACCACTCGAGGCGAGCTACGATACTGTGTACAGGATGTTAAGAAATATTTGGTCTCGGCAAGCATAGCCTTATTCTACATCTTCGATGGAGATCTTTAAAAAAAAGTTGCCGCAAAATTGTCGTTGACGATAAAAAAAATTGACCTTGAAATTCAAGGTCAAGGACAATTTTGTGGTAACTTTTTTACAGATATCTCCATCGATCCGAAGATGTAGAACACGCCTATGCTTGCCAAGACCGAACATTTCTTAACATCCTGTACCAGGTATAGCATCTCGTTTGAGACCTTGAAGCGAAATCCAATTTCCTCTGGAGCTCTCTAGCATGTTGACCAATCGTGAACTTGGAAGAAGTCCAGACAGTTCGAATGTACAGTGAGCTTTGCAACGACGAAACCGAGGAATTGAGTAGGGTTTGTTTTTTTTATCGACAACCATGTACCCACAGTCAGCCAGGTCTACCTCGAGCAGATATCGCGCATAGCCTGTAATCTTACGAGGTGAGCAGATGGCGGACATTATGCTGTTAGAGCGACGGTCGAAGCTGAGCATGCTCGGAATCTGCTCGATTTTGGACAGCACACCCGACGCAGAAATATACAGTAAAGTTTCGATAGGAGCGACAGCCTCGTGGTGATTTGGTCGCATCTATCAAGCAAAGAACAGGAGTGGCCATACTACCTCCGCCCTCTCAGAATGCGGAGAGCGGGTCGAGAGGGTGGGAGGTAGAAAATAGTGGTGAGAGAACGGGACCCAGAGAATTCTGGAGTCCCTGGGTGTGGAAGATGTTACGGACTTGTTCCGGTTTACCTCCACATCCAAAAAAAGGTAATTTGGTCGCATCCAGTGTAGCCATATTAAGGGAGTCACGGTGAAATGATGTACCCCCTCTCTGATGAAAGGGAATGAGTGGGGCGAATGGGAGCCAAACGTTGCGCGTGCGCACGCTGCTGGAATGGAATAGTGGAAGGAGTAAGTTGGGGAGTATATGAGGTTCGTTTCGACCTCATTCTGACTTCACTGGTCGCATCTATCGTACGGGGAAGCTATTTTTTTATCTTCAAAGGGCGAGCCGAACGTAGGGAAGGACAGCGCGCGTAAAGAGACCATACTTGGGCCTTTCTTTTCTATACGCTGCCCTTTTTGCGCCCAAAACGTTCATCCTCATTTAAATCAACAAAAATCAATGAAATCCCAAGAAAAGAGCATCCTGTATACAGGAGCCAAGTTCTCTATGGCCGTAAAAAGTTGTGAGATCAAACAAAATACGGCCAAGTTCGTTAGCTTAGAAATACCTCTTGCAATTCTGAAAAAAAAAATAGTTTAAAAGAGCGCTATTTAGTTTTTAAAGAATTAAATTATTCAAAAGGTGTTAGGTATCGGCCAAGATTCAATACGCCAGAACAATGTTTAGCTGCAATTTATCAAATCAGTGCTAGATGTAATGCTTGCATTGCTGCGAGTGGGCAACATTTTGAACAACATCTACATTAAATAGGTGATAACATAAATAAAATGTAAATAATTAAGTACAAAAATGAAAACTTGTTTTGTTTCTTTTTTTGCGATTTTCTCTTGTAGCTTCGAAGGCTTCTTTATTGATTTTATTTACTAGCAAATAAAAGTTTCAGAAACATAAATTACAACAAAGTTTGTGGACTGTATTTAATATAGTTGATAAACAAAATTGTTTGAACCAAATAGCAGTCGGGGAACTGTGCTTTGAAGCGAAATGAAACACTTAAAACAGTAGGGAGTTGTTGGCAACGAAATTGGAAAACAATTCGGAGTGCAAAGGGTTAAGTGAAAAATTGTTTCGACCATTGTTATAGAACATTGCGAATTATGAAAGTTTCATTCTAGCAGTCTCTTTGTTTCCATTGCACTTGTGAAAATATGAAAGAAAGTAGGTCGGTTCGCGTTAATCTTTAACCCCTTCCAATATGATAACGAGTCAGTACTCGTGACGAAGAGTTCAAGCACAGTGTACTATGTAGATACGAATGTTATACATTTCTTTTTCATCGACACTTGATTCTC
>CM052336.1:23737203-23775219 GCA_028455595.1 Lasioglossum vierecki | reverse complement strand
AGAATATAATAGAATAGAATATAGATATAGAAAAATAGAATAGAATATAACAGAATATGAATATAGAAAAATAGAATATAATAGAATAGAATATAGATATAGAAAAATAGAATACAATAGAATACAATAGAATAATAGAATATAGATATAGAAATAGAAATAGATATAGATATAGAAAAGCGTGAAAAATTATATAAGAACACAGTAAGTTTCGAAAAAGAATATAATGTATATCGATATAATGTATACCGCTACCTTGAAAGAAAACTAGCACAACTTGAAAATCACTAGTTTCGGGAAAAATCCCATTTAAAGATTTAACCAAAGTTCAACTGAATATCACTTATCTCCATAAAATCACCGGATATGCGAATTAAATTTGTGACACTCTTCCCCATATAATCAGCCGTCTGTTAGTTTCTTTTTAAAATTGCTATAAAAAGAAGCCGTTCAATATTTTTCAGTTTTGTGATTAATTATGAAAAATAATTTCATTCAAATGACTATCACGACTAGCGTGGCAGTAATTTCTATCAAACCATCGAAAATGTACTGCAAAATGGGGTTGGCATTTTAATAAAAATTGTAAGAACGCACAGAAAAATCTAGAAACAGAAAAGTAAGGTAGAAACATCATTTTTATATTACTTCACAATAAAATAAAATTTTATAATTGTTGAATCATTCCATGTAAAACGAGTGGTGCTTAAAAAAAATTTATATTCTCATAATAAATTATTGTTTTGTTTATCTAAAACCAATTAATAAAATACATCTATCTATATGTATTTATGCATAAAGAAAAATTGATTGATCGAATGATTCGATTATTAAATTGATCCAGTTGTTTGTTGTCAAATTTTAAATATTAACAAGATTTTTCTTTTTCTCCAGTTTTCTTTCTTTTTCATATTAGAGTTAAGTATGTACCCACTTGTGCCTTAAATAAAATTAGCAATAACTTGAAGATCTCTTTACAATCAGTTACATGAGTTACCATCATAATAGCGACGTGATAATCAAGTATTTCGTGTATAAAAGTACCAATACTTAACAATCAATTTATAGCTCAAACAAATAAATAAGACTTCATAATTTTAAAAGTCTACAGCTGAAGGTTTGTTAATCGACAAATCGGTCCAGTAATGTCATCTAATAAATAATAAATAAACGAAGATTTCTAAGTTTCTCTTTGGTGCAGCACAATTATTCAAAATTCTATCAATAGGCTTCCAATGGATAAAGCAATAACTAGACTGCAGATCTTTATACATTTAAGACTTTCGAAAATCTTCAAAAATTGGTATACTATCAAATTCGATAGAATTTACAACAATTTTTATTTATTCTACATCTGCAAATGCTGTCCCCATGAAAAATTCAGTTTCTTCTATAAAAATTGAAAATTGCACAAACATCCGCAGTCCGGTAATAATATTCGTTGTTCCAAAAAATGAAACACATCCATTAATCCTCATATTTACATAACACTTCATAGGGTTGCCAATATAAAACTATTACGTTTTACATAACTCTTTTATTTTTGTATTATATTAACATAACAATTTTTATGTTTGGTATATGCGATGACAAAACCTTACTTACACAAACGTCAAATAGGAAATAGTACGAACGGTTGATCGCCTACTTGCGTAGTCAACAATCATGGACGTGTGTGTTAATGTTCGCTCGAACAAAATCAGTGAGTGTAAACGTTAACAATTTGACGGCCGAAGTTTTCGCGCAAGATCGTTATGCATATCGCCGCCAGTTGCTGCAAACACTTGTCCCTATTGGAATACACACACTTGATGTTTAGAAATCAGTCGAACCATCATCGTTAATTCCAATGTCGTATGATGAGTATTTACAATGAAAGTCGGAGGTATACTCTGCAAACGCACGGTAAAGGACAGAAACTGTGCCAAGAAAAAATATTGCAAAAGTGGTAAACGAGAGGTCACGCATACATGACACGCTGGCCGTCAAAGTAATAGTGCGCAAACCGCGGTAAATGAGGTACATCAAAGGAACGTGAGCGTTACGCAGACATTACATCTGGTGCAAAACAATTAACACTTGGCTCGCAGGTGTTTCATCGTCGTGCTAACTTCAGGTACCGGAAATGATCCGCGGAAGCCCAATAAAACGTTGCTGAGCCCTGTTCGAGCAAGTACGAAAGGAGATACTGTGATGAGATGACAAGAAGGTCCCCCAGGTGGAAGACTCGTATCTCAACTATACCTTCGCCTTCTATGACGCTATGTTCTCTCTGTCATACGGTGTGTTATAGTGGTGTTCCAACTTCCCTTAGAGAAAAGTATAATACAGTAAAACCTTAAATACTGTCCGGGGTCGTCTAAGTAAACGTTGTCCAGCGTCTACTCACTCCCCTGTCTGCCAACGCTGTGCCAGCAACGCCGACACTTTTCGGTCACACGAACAGTTCTCCATTGTGTCCTTCTTTATGTTCGGCTCTGTATTGAAGTCTCGTTCGGCGCGGTATACGCAGTCATAGATCAAAAAATAGTATCTTCTATGCAAACGCTGTCCGTCCATAATACGCTTGTTGGAGAGTTAGCTCCTACTTCGAACCACGCATGCGCACAATCTGATTTACACACGGACATAGAACCCAGAGAAGTAGGAACTATCACAAAACTTCAACCTTACAGAGGTGCTTCGTCGAAACATCTCTATAATCTGTTCTCAATTTCTGCTCCTTCCCTCATCTGGCACACTGCTGCCAGGGACGTTCTTGTCATCTCACTACAATACATAGATATGATACTCAACGAGCTCAGAGTTGCCAGATAAAGACTTGTGTCCCCACTCTAGCTTCCCCACGCTTCCGCGCAGCTCAGCCACGTGACACGTGCCAGAGAGAGAATGTAACTTTTCTTAAGGGTAGATTCGTTTCTCCAGCATTGCAAAGGGTACAGGATGCAAAGAAGGAGCATTATATAAAATCTATTACTACCGATGAAATTAGAACACAGCGTTCCTTTAAAAATCGGAGCAATGCACACGTGTTGATTGCAGCAAAACTTCGCACACATTTACAGCATGGAGAATTAGTCGATATGTTGCAACTGTTAATTTTTATATTTATGGACCGAAAATAAACACGCTGAGGATAAAAAATGTTCAGCTTTATGTTTTCGAATTTAGAGGGTGATCGCAGTCTAGAACGATCTTTCATTTAGCGCTTTCGACTACTGAAAATTCTCATCTTTGCATTATTGAAAAATGAGAAGGTGCATCCTGCACCCTTTGTAATCCTGGAAAATCAAGTCTACCCCCTTAACTCGAATGATTTTCCACAAGTGTGGAAGCTAAACAAGCCAAAACAGCAGTATCCCTTGATTCGTGCTCCCAGCCTCTGGTCTGGCAACTCTGAACGAGCTTCCGGCGAAACGTTCGCAATGTCAATCACACGGCAACGATAGACTGTAACACGGATCACGAGCACCTGTTCGCGATGCTAACTGACTTTCTAACGATAAAACAATCTAAGCTTTATTACAGAATATAAAATACGTAAGCATGATTATGCGGCGTTATCCTTCGCAGTCAAGAACATCTCGACGAGTTTGATCAAGTTCTCGATACCCTCCAAATAATTTACATCGAGCGTGTTTCGATCCTCGGTCGGGAAGACATGCGTGAAGTCGATCATATTAATCCTAACCCAGTTCAGCTTCTCTTCCGACGAACTGCTGAGTTCGCTGAGGAGGGCATCGTAATCCTTTTTCATCTCAACAATGTCGTCATCGTAATTGTTACCGTAGGAATGCGTGCGACAAAGCCGATCCCCTCTGAAATCGGAGCTGCAGGATCCGCGTCTGTTCATGGCCTTCTCTTTGTCTGTCGCCTCGCATTCGTTGCTCAAACTGATACTCCGTTTGATGCAGTGTACCCTCTCGACCGGCTGATTTCGGTCTGTTTCTACATTCCGGCTCGTTCCAGAGTCACGGCTACCTTCGCTCGCGTCTTTGAACACATTCGTCGCGGTCGCTTGATCGTTCGCGGTGGAAAATGAATTGGCGGCTTCGTGACCGGTCGTCGGCGTTGTTTCGTCGCTGGTGTTCAGGTTATTCGGATGTAAGTAATGCCGCAGTCTTTTCGCGTCATATGCCACCAACAGCGAACTAGAATAAAAGCGGAACAGCCGCTGGGTACGAAAGAATACTAAGATCTTCCACAGGAAAGAGAGAAGTTGCACGATCAATTGACGACAGGCCGGTCTTTCTGGGCTTATGTTCAGGAACAATTTCAGCGCTGCGCAGGAACAAAAATTTACTATTCGATGTACTTGATCAAGACAATATACAGGGTGTCTCAAAATTCCTTCAACATCCGGAAACTGGAGGAGGTTCTTCAGTTCATTTGAAGCAACATTTTTAATTTGAACAGTCAGCCCAGCGCGCCAACTGTCAATTGACTGACTGCGCCAACACGCGTCCAGGTCGCGCGCAGATTGGTCCGTATTTTTCGTTAATAAATCCTTAACAAAGCCGCGACCGCTATTTTTACAAAGGAAAATGTTGCTTCGAATGATCTCAAGAACCACTAATTTCCGGATGTTGAAGGAATTTTGAGGCACCCTGTATGTAACAGTGTTCTGGAAATCTTTTTCGTATAGTGGCGGACGAAAGGAAATTTGAAATTCAACGTTTCTGTATACGTGTATCGGTTAATTCGGCTCTAGATGAGTTTTTAAATTGGATATTGAACTTCGTTTGTTTATTCGTCTGCTTCGAAATAATGTGACAATTCATTTTGATCGTTCTTAGTCCCTTGCATTGAATTAATTGAACTTTATACGGGTCTTTATGCATTTATTTATTTTATTTATTAATTTAAATACTAGAACGCAAAATTTCATACAAATTAATTGGATTTTTATTTATATCAGATCGCCAAAGTCTACTGTCACTGAAAATAAGATTTTATTTGTTTCCATTTTCTTAAAATTCGTCATTATTATGGGAACACTTAAAAAATCTTCAAACAAAATCTGCTATAAATGAATGTTATACCTTTTTTAAAAAATGTAATCAAATTTTATTCTTTGGTCACCAATGCTTGAGCATTAAAGTAAATGTAGGCATACAATAAATATAAAGGTTCTTCCCTCTTTCGTGAAATTATCACGGAAAACAAGTTCTAATTATTCCAACCATGAAGATTATCAGCGAGGGGTTAATTGTCAGCGTATCAAACAGGCTATAAGCTGTAATAAAGAGCATCACAGATTTTACAAAGTAATAAAACTACCCAGATAGCCAAGCGACTATTGAGCAGAAATCGAGACCGTCGTGCCAAAGGCAGGTATCGGGATTTATACGGGACGAAGGTCGCTTGAACGTGCCTAAGGACCAAGCTGACTGAAAACGGCCAGAAGCACGATATGACCGTGTGGGCTCGTAAAATTCCTTTGGCCCAAACCGGGCACAAGCTGCCTTTGGCCCGACGGTCTCGATTTCTGCCCTATTTTACATAGGTCCGAGACTGTAAGAGGGCAGCACCTATACCTCGGACCTACGTAAAATAGGGCAGAAATCGAGACCGTCGGGCCAAAGGAAGCTTGTGCCCGGTTTGGGCCAAAGGCAGCTTGTGCCCGGTTTGGGCCAAAGGCAGCTTGTGCCCGATTTGGGCCAAAGGAATTTTACGAGCCCACACGGTCGTATCGTGCCTCTGGCCGTTTTCAGAATTTTGGCTATCTGGGTAACAACATGTTCGAATATAAAAATAGTAAGCACATGAATATAGAATTAAATTAACTGTTGTCCACCCAGTTTCTCTATTTGTTTTATTATTCTAAGTAAATTCTGTTTTCTATCCTCTTTTATAGTCTTCCGCGTTTCCATTATTTTAAAAGATGTAAATATTCATGAAAAACTGATGGTGTATCACGTAGGGGAATTATGATATAGAGACTGGCACTAAATGTCATGTAGGGTATTTTAGCGTGAGAAGGTTGTGCGCGCGCAGTGCAGTAACGCGGATAGCCGTAACGGTCTTCTCGGGGAATCACTGTCGGTTGTCGTCCATTGAGAGATACGAATTCGCTATTACACAGAGCACACGTGCTGACTGGAAAATATTACCACTGTTTGATATTATATATTCTTTATGTAAAAGGCGTTCTTGAACATTGTATTTTTAAAAAGTTTATAATAAATTACTTGTTACAACAAAAACTCATTACTGCTTTAAAATAAAATTTCGATTTGTAAAAATTCTGATAGTTGTATACAGTGCTATTTAAACTTTCTTTTGTTCGCCACTGTACTGGGCACAGTACTGCTCAGAATTATTCCAACAGAGACTCTACAGTCCCCTCTGCTTTGTGAAACGAAAGAAAAATATACTATGTTATTATTCGCATCAGTCACTCTTCGTTGGAATTAAGATATTTATTTTATTGCATAAAATAGATATTTGTATTTTTCGCTCGGCCATCATTTGTATACTGGAAATACTTATACGTTGATATATGTATATGTATACAGAGTGGTCCACTTAAAGCTATCTACCAAAGTATCTCTTCAGCTGTAAAAATATCTTTATGGAATTTGGATGGTATCAAAGGATGAATACGTTGCAAATAATATTCTGTGTTAAGGTCACCTTATTCGAGGTTTTATAGGTTCTGAACATCTCACATACATTCTTTTCGCTATGAATGCATTTATGCCTTACACATTTTATAAAGCTATGAATAAAAAATAATTGAAATAAATAATAGCTATATCTTTGAAACAGTTAATTTTTCGAGCAGTCTTTACACTGAAGTTTTTTTAGACACCCTGTATGTCGACGATATATTGACAAGATGCGGCGAAACATACCATAAATTGCCGGTCGTAAAATATGCAACAAATGTCCTCTAATGCTGCAAAACCGTAAGCGCCCACTCGAAAGTTAAACATTAATGAGTTCGAAAGCAAGAGAAGAAATATAAATGCGCACAATAACCTGTTTTCACAGCAATGTTCGACAATTACAATATTCTGTAATCATTGAATAATTATGGACAGTACTATGCGTTCGTTATGCATATGTATAACTATGCAAACATTTTTTATTCTGATTAGAGCGGTACTTTATCGACCAACAGTTTGGAACCATTTGGTGAATTGTTACGGATACAAGTGTGCCAATTAAATTCCTTAAAAACCATGAACAGACTCTGACCCTTAATTTATAAAATGTTAGAGCAAAAAGTTTAACTAACTGTATTGACAAATATTATTTTTTAATTAAATATGTCATGTAATATAATTTTATTAGAAATTAATGAGTTGTTCTGAACTGTTGGCCGATAGTGTGTATATATATATAGTGAGCTAATAAATATTACTGCTGTCAATATCTTCCCAATTATAGAAATAAGAGTAACATGTGACTAGTAAATGTTACTTAATCAAAAATAATCCCGAACAGTATTAGATTTCATGCAAAGTTTCAACCCTCTACCTCAACCATAAGGGTAGTTATAAAAAATTGTAAGTTATTAGTTTTTTTGTAAGTTATTAGTTATTTGTTTTTTCTTCATTTTTTAAATCTATTTTCTTTAAAAATTGTAACCAAAAGCAGTCGCACAGCAGTTGCCAAAACATGTGCTAGGAATTTTCCGATTTTTTGCTTGGAGATTAAACGGTAAAAATTTTTTATTCGAATCACGTCAATATAAACGTCTAAAAAATAAAAATTCAAAAGGCACTTTACTCATACACGTGATTATATACAGATTAAGTCTATAGTATTATATTGCTTGTAAATATAAGTATATTAATTATAGTAGTAACATATCGTCATTTTGATACTAGATTTTTCTCAACTTTTTATCAAAACGCGTCGGAGTTGAAAAATATAAAAAGGCATTTCTATTTATGAATTTTATTATTTGCCTTCTCGAGTATGCATATTAGACAATTTAGAACATGTCGATGAACAAAATTACTAGTTCATTACTAGTTCAAATTCCGGATGACAGCTGCAATGCAAAAGTTTATGCGATCAGAATGAGTTGTGGGTTAGGACCACGCATAGAAAACACAACGTGTTTAGAAAAAATAAAAAGTAAACAGACGCCGCGCCTGAGCAGCTTTACGTTGCCACGGAGCGTGCTATTACACGGAAAACTGTTTGTACGTTTATAATACGAACATTTGTTTATACGTCTATAAGTGTAAACCTGGAATTACTTCAAACAAACAACCCCCCTGTAATGCGATATTCCAACTATATATACTGCTTTGGTTTAATGCGATTGGACCATTAATGTAGCCTAAAGGAGTACAAAATTCACTGAATCTTAATTATGTGTATTATTCATATTGCGAGATTTCATTCTATACAAATTAATCCATATTCGTAATGCAAGTAAGTAAAAATAACAGATTTCTTATAAAATGCTGCTTGCAGATACACAAAATGAATATTTAGCAATCAAGAAAATTGTATTGTTTAGCACTAAAACGATTGGACGTGTCAAAATGATAAATTTCAGACTTTTTATTCTATAATTATTGAGATTATAAAGAAGATTGTAAAGACACTTTCTCTGTTAATGAGAGAAAATAGTGTCATTTTTTTAAACCAAACTTTGTTTCGTGTACTCTTTTTTAGTCTTTTTTATTAAACGAACAAGCCAAACACGTTTTTTGGGAAGAGGCTTTCGTATTACACGGAAGTTGCCTGTATCAGCAAGCAACAACTTATGCGTCCGTAGTTCTAAATAATAAAACAGTTGAAGTTTATAATGTACCTTCCACAACACCCTTAGCATCAAGGGTTTTGCCATAGTGTTTGCCAAACTTTTTTAACTGGCCAGAAGGGAGACAATAGACTTGAAATCCAGTTATGCAAAAACCGTAAGTGCGCTTCGACTCGGCATACTTCAACTCTTCCGTGGCCCTTTTTTGCGGCGTGGCAAGAGGATCCCATGTTCGTCTACCAATCTTTATATCCATCACACACGGTTCGGCCATACCATCGATAATATCTTTCAGCGTAAGGAATGTAACTCCTTGAATACCATAGAAAAACACGATATTAAGAGTTATTATATCAAGATCGGCGTTTTTCAACTAAATACGCAAGCCTCGAGTGAAAGGAAATCCATGCAGAAAATGACACAGGATAAGAAGATACAGTATTTTATCCATAAATGTCCCAAAAGTCTGACCTGTAAATGTCCCAGATCCCATCCCCATTACTGCGGGGTATACCCCCTTGAGGGGCCCCGAAACTTGAGAGTCCTCGGTCGCCGAGAAGCAGAGTTGTGCTAATTCAATTACGTAGTTGAATAACATTGTATTTCAATTAATAGTAATTCAATTACGTCGTAAATGAATTACTATATAATACAAATACAACGTAATTCAATTACTAAGTATTTCAATCAGATTTGTAATCGAATTACAATATATAATTGAAACACAATGTAATTGAAATACAATATAATTGTAATTGAAATGCAATTTGTAATTGAATTACAGTATAATTGAAATACAATATACTTGAAATACAATACAATACAATACAATACATGAAAACAATGTATTTTATAATTGTACTCCATTGCAATTACGAATTACATTGTAATTTAATTGACTGAAGATCTGAATTATAAATTACAACATAATTGAATTACAATTTAATTCAATCACTTTGTAATTATAATTCTGGAGTAATTCAATTATAATTCTGCACAACTCTGCCGAGAAGTATGACATCATGTTACTCGGGTATATAGGTATTTCCAAATTTCTAAATTCTTTATTTTTCATTATTTTTTTATGGAACTTTCACCAGCATATTCGTGGCATTTTTTAATGCAAAATGATACCAAATATGATATAATTCCGATAACATTTACCTGTGTAATAGACAATTAAAGTTCCTGGCGCATAAATGTCCCTCGGCAGACCCGTGCTGGGGACTTATATGGATAAAATACTATATTATGACGAGATCAGAAACTGGATACATCTAATGTCTTACGTTTGCCAAATATCTGCAACTCTGTCGTGCCATAATATTTTGGCACAAAGTTCTTCAACTGCATCATAACAGGATCTTCGGATTCTTCTAAATTCTCGTAGAAAGCGATCTCCCGTTTACCGAGCAACGGTTTAACAACAGGTTTAAGCACACGCCCATCCGGCCTGCGCAGCATACCTATAACATTTCCAACGAAAACTTTTTATTGCAATGATAAAGTTGAAACACGACGGATCTTCGTGCAAAATAAAAATTTTGTACCTGAATTCATCTCGAGTGAAATAGAAATTTATAATAGATTGAAAATAATATAACAGTACGTTTAAATTCTTCTAATTTTTTTATTGTTTTAAATCTCTGTTAATTCCCTGTTTAAAAATCAGGGCAACGCGTTATGTGTCGATTGAAAACTTTCATGGGAAATTAGTCGATGGCTTACTACCGACGATTCTTATATTTATGGAGCGAAAATGAATAAATTGAGGATGAAAAATGTTTTAAAAATATGAAGAAAAGTGTAGAGTATCAGGAGACTAAAAACCGATGGTGAAGATAGTGCAAAACTAGCTAAAACCACAACTGCGAAATGTAGGTACAATTTAGCTGTATAAAGAAGGTCAATGTTAATGCAAGATATAAATATTCAGTCGGCAGTAGTATCCAAGAATACTTAACGAAGAATGATGTGAATGATAGCCAGAGCCTAATAACTAGATTACGAATCTTCGTACAAAAATAGTTTAATAACATTTGTATGTTACGATATACAAAGAATTGCAAACTGAAACATTCTTTTTTAATTCTGTACAAAATCTCAATTGCACCATAATCTTATGCCCTCTAACGTGGTATGTGGTATTGGTAATTACTTCTAGAATGTAATAATATCTTAAATTAAATTTCTTTTTGGATCATGCTAAATTCATTTTACAATTATTTCTGAATTCGAGAAGCAAGCCCTATGTACCTACTAGAATTTTTTCAAATAGTGCATACTTTTACATAAACTTTTATGGAAAAGTAATTTATTAAAACATTAGAATAATAAGACGTTTAATAATACTTGTATTTTATACAGAAAACATGTTTAAAAACTTGTTGCAATTCACTATAATGCCACATGAACTTATATGTATGTATATTGCATTTGACCTTCATCGATATATCTGAGAAGTCGTAAGGAATGATGTCTATGACGCACAGATTGTGTAACAATTGCGTTCGTAGTTTTCTACTCGAAACCAACGATTGGTCAGGTAAAACATCCTAACCCGATAACAATGGCTTTTGTCGCGTTATTAACATGTATGGTCGGTCGGGTGTTATCGAGGATAAAAGAAATTTCAGTTAATGCAGAACTTAATCGTCATAATCGTGTATCAGTCATGCTTTTTTAAATGTAGATAATACAATTGATTTATTTGAAGCAACAGAAACCTCTTTTATCGCATATTTTCGAAACTGTTCAATTATTGCATTTATAGCAATTATAAATGGTACATTTTTAGTGACACCACCATCAAACATCAAAAAGCGTTAAATAAAAAAAACAATGACTTGGTTCGTTTAACCCGCAATGTAGTTCACCTTAGCAAAACTTAGAAAGAATCGGCTGGTACTGTTTTAAATAACAGTTTTTCTAGCAGTTAACACAAACAATCGTTTTAAAAACATTTCTTGAAATGTATATCTTGATCGATACAAACTTATTACACACTCTAAATATATTTTTACAATTTCTGATTAATAGTATTTAATATGACATATTTAAGAGCAGCCATTGCTATACGAAAACATATTAAATATATTTAAAGGAATCCCTCTTTTGTTATATTTTCCACAATATCAGAAACATTGATTGATTTTAAATATTATTAGACACAACTATATTATGAAAGGACAGACGGCTCCTGAACAAATTCTGTAGTAAATGCTTGTACAACCTATTCAGATATATTCATGCGTCAAAGACTAACTGTTGAATAAAATATTATTCTTAAATAGAATATTTTAAATCTTTCTAATAGCAGGAAAAATATTATGTATGTGTATATCGATACAGAAAGACGTAAGAGATATAATATCGAATTTCCAAATCGATTAGATAAATACTTTCTTAGTACATAATCTTAGGCCAAGCTGTATAAAACTGAAGTTGAAAAATAACACGTTCAAAAACGTGATACTGTTTATCCAACGGCTGAACTAAACTAATAGAAACACATTAACGCGTTCTACGAAACTCGTCGTCTATTACTGTTACCGCTAAACTGCAAAATTTGAACATACATAATAAATACGTATATTCATAGAAATTAATATGATTCATGTTTACGGAAACACGATTTTTAGTTGGCACAATGTTTTTTATTCCGTTTTTTATAGAATAGCCTATGAAGATTGGAATTTGCATAAATTCTCAAAAGGTTGAAATGTAAGTGAACTTTTAACTTAAGAAAGCCATAAGTAAATCACTGATTTTCTGCAGTGATGTACATGTATGTCCTCTCATATTCTGAACAACGCCAGGACAGTTGATGCTCCGAGAGTCGATGACGTAGATTGGCTACCCCCACGCAGGCTGTTAGGGTTTCCGAACGCGATAGTGGGGGTAGCCAATCTACGTCATCGACTCTCGGGCACCAATTATCTAGGCGTGTTCTAAACCATAAGGAAGATAATTTGTCTCTATCCTCGTGTAATATCTTTTATGTGAATCGTTTATTTTGAAAGTGGCCTAAGTCCATTTAAATTTAAATTGAGATATTTAAAGCTTTCAACTAAATTAAAAGTATACAATAAAAGAGAGTTAAATATATAATTCCTATTGAAATAATATCAATTATTAAGTGAATAATTGTCTTATTCAGTTTCTTCAGAATACTAAGTAAATATGTGTCTATTTACCAAGAATGGACTTTCAAGATAAAAATTTGTGTCATTCGATTAACCAGCCCATTTCTTTTTTACAAAATCTTTGTGATTTAAAATATATTTGTTACAATTTACTTCAGAATGAAAAGATAACGTAGAAATGTAAATATTAGAAGTGCTATTAAAGATAAAGTAAAGATAACAATACGAATTACATAAAGATATTTTATAGAAGTGCGTCAATTCGTACTGTAAAAAGATAAAAGATTTAATATTTCGTCAATTATTGTATTAGTTAGCAGAGATTATCGTGATGTGACGGAATAATTGAACAGCGAAAAGTATTTTCGTAGAAATCCTTCTGCGTGAGATGATAATCACTTATCACGCAAATAAAGTATTGTTAATGCATACGTTTTATATAATTTTGGAGTTCGAAAAATTATTGAACGTATTTATTTGGGCGTATATTACCTACTGTAACATAAGTCTTATTAACTCTGAAAAGCAGCATGATCTTTTATACAATCGTTACGTCGCTCTGTACCATTAGCGTTAAACGGAAAATGATTTATTAACAAGTTATAACAAAGCCATTTATAATTCACTGTATTAGTAACACTTAACCTTGCGTTCAATACACTAAAATTGACCGATGATAATACGCTATGTATTCAATTCATACTTGTTGACTATTTGTCACGAGTTCTCGTCCAACACGTGGACTACATTATACATATAGTGCAGAGCCGAGAAAGGACTCTAGATAACGTAATCGTACTCAATTGGAATATTTAAACTAAGTAGAAAATTATCGGATTACTTAAAGTACATTTTCAATGAATTTTAATACTACCAAAATCAATTAATCCGAATGAATTTTCAGTACTTCACGACATTTTTTTTTTATTTATTCATTTATCTAACGTTGCATACTGTTGTCCGAGAGTTAAAGACGACTGAAAAAAGCTTTAAAGGGAAATGTTGTTCAGAATGGTGATCTTGACAGCATTTTTCAAGGTCTTTGAAATTTGAGAGGAGAGCCCTTTTCTACAAGTTTACCTGCACTGGTGCTAACAAAACTTAGCCAATAAAAAAAAAACAGATAAGGCATTCAGAAGATGTTGAAAGTAGATTTGTAATAAAACGGATTACTAGAAATATAACGTCACATTTCCTGGTTTATTTAATCCTCCTGTCGTCAAAGGAACATTGTCATTACAGTGAGAATTGCATAGGAACAGTTTTATGCTTTTTTTTGTTAGGACATAGATACATTGCTTAAAACAACCTTCCAAGTGCCGGACCATAGTCGCAGCCATTTGATAAATCGCGTAACGAGCAATAGCTAGAACATACTGGTTGCGTTCTAGGCATACTGTACATTTCCGGAGTATAAATAGTTCAAACTTGTTCAATTTTCTTATTTGAGGGTCACACCATATCTTACATCATCGAATCAGTTACCAACAAAGAAGATCACGAGAAAAAGCTATACTTCATTCATCAATTAAACATGTATTATTCCTTTTCCGTGTCCCCCATTCGTCTAACGTAGGATTATATTACTGACTAGCTGTACCCGCGACTTTGTCCACGTGGAATAACAAATCCTGGTTGATTATTACAGTAATTAAATTTCAGATTTTATTTTTGGACAAGGAAATTTAACGAAATTAATTAAAAAAT
Organism: Lasioglossum vierecki; assembly: GCA_028455595.1. NCBI lineage: Eukaryota > Metazoa > Arthropoda > Insecta > Hymenoptera > Halictidae > Lasioglossum > Lasioglossum vierecki. The sequence continues at coordinate 23,760,639 of CM052336.1, read as the reverse complement.
GATTAGAAAAAATATATTTATTACGATAGTGGGTAGGATTAATTGTTTAATGAATTTTAGTGGAAATTTTATCCCGATATCTTTTATGGTTGAAAAATAATGAAAAGTTATAGTAAAATACCAGATTCAGATTAGTCTGCCCCCCTTACCCTTCCGTGACGCTGACCCCTGATCTAGGCGACTTGGGTCGAAGTACGCGTCGGCTCTTCGCTCAGCGGTCAAAATGTTCCGTCGCGAGTAAACGACAAATTTCGCTATATCCAAATATACCGATGTTTCGCGACCTTTCCACGTTTTTTGTACATACAGTCAACATAGGCAACTACACTCCCCTTAGCGTCCCCTCCTGGAGAAGACGGATCTCACCAGGGGACGGGGACGAGGGCTTTATCCAGAGAAAAGGTCTGAGCGGGCGAGGCAAACAATACACGTTGCCACGCTAGGCCGCGGCAAACAACGCGTTATCGCATTGCTTGCCTCGCCCGACCGATTCATATTTAGTTCCACTAAACCGTGGATTAAACAGTAATGGAAAATCCGATCTGCATCGTGTTTGATATCGTTTTAATCAGAAAAATGTAGCGAATTTGCATGTAAAAGAGGAACCCGAAAATTTTTAAGACTTTAAAAAAAGCACACATATGGAACATCCTGCAAAATAATCTACAATTAAAAAGAAATAAGTTCAGCAATAGTTAAAAAGAAAAACACATTTTTCGCTAATAAAGTAGACAAGAATAATTTTTTAATGAATCTTAGTGGAAATGTCACAAACAGACAGACACAGAAAAGTCGTCTTTGCTCATTAATGACGTCACAACGTTTGAACGAATGGACTTTTTCCAGCCTTAGCTTTCTACGTTGAGCCGTTACAAACATACAGACAGACACGATTTTATTATATATAGAGAAGAGATAGAGTACGGAGAATACAGAGATAGTCAATGAGAGTAAAAAAAATTGATGTTTATCGTTAAGCAAATATAGATAAAAGCTTTGGCTTAAAAAGTGAAGTAATTGCTGTTTGTACTACTGAAGCATCTAAAATGACGATCAAATCATAAGATTTTGATTCATTATTTATTGATCGAAAAAGATTTTGTTCATCTCTAATATTAAATTAAATTATACATTTGAAGTAGCAATAAAAAATTAATACAATTGGACAAACCAAATACAAATTATAGCGTAACGTATGCACTAACATTCCACGGCGAAATTGTTGAATTTATTTCGCTATCACATTTCTCTTCCTAGAACTTGTATATGTATTATACTTGTGTTTGTGTGTATAAGCTTTATTCGATCCCATAGCAATCAACTTAACTTATCTTCAGAACTTTATACTAACAATCGGCAGGATAATGAAGTTATGCCATCGTTAAACTGTAACTCGTGACGAACTTCCGGTTCCATTGAAAGGTATGGGGAGTGAATATCACAAAAAGCGGTACACACTGTGGATTAGTATTTTTATGGTAGATTTACTAACTGCACTATTTTCAACGTTTCTTTGTTCGCGCGTTTTGTCAACAGTATAAATTAAACTGACTATGACTATCATGCTTTCTCATGGTCACTCATGAGTTGAATTTTTTATTTCTATCAAACCATAAAAAATTAATGAATTTTATATGATAATTATACTGAATTAAATGATTATTTCAATTAAATAGTTTCTTCCTTTTTTTGTCTAACATTTTGATTTTCCACAGCATACAGATCAAATTATTTAAACCCCAATGTATTGTGGAACTATGAAATATTATGGAACTTTGAAAATTGTATTCTCACATTCTACATACGTAAGCCGAGTACGGAAATAAAAAGATGAACATTTAAATGAAACAAATGCCTCTCATAGTAACTTAACTAAATTAAGGTAAATCTTATTTTTTAATTTCATTAAAAACGTGGACGAACGATGCTAGTGGTATAATTGAAAATTGTGCTTACCAATCGTACGGCGTTTGTCATTGGACGGATGTCCGGCTACCTGAGTTTCCAATAGACTGATCGTATCGTGAAATTCGCAATCGGACGAAATTTCCGCGAATTCTGTACTGGGCACTTTGTCGAGATGACATAAAGTTTTATCAGCCTGCGAGTCTAAGGTCGTCATAGTTATTGCACCGTGCGGCACGCAGTGATTAGCTTCTGCAATTAAAGAGTTGCACCGTTCGCAAAGATCTTATCTTCGTTGCGAACTCCACCCCCACCGTCGACGGTTACACATGGAAGCTTATTCTAATTGTCTTCGGTTGTTTTATTTCCGCCTATAAATACAAATACCAATGGATAAGGAAAACTGAGCACATAACAAGCGTGTTGCAAATGTCAGGGATTAGAGTAACATTGCATTTGCACAATAACCATGCACGATATCGCGTATCGTTTATGCGTATATCGTATATCTCTAAAAGACCCTTTCTTCCAGGTATTCGAACGTGACACTTTTCGACGCGTTGATAAAGAGTAAGACATAAAGGAAACGTGTAACTTATCTGGCTAAATTTTACGAAACTATAGAGATTTATAAAAATAAAGTGTCTTGAAAATGATTAAACGTCAATGTTTTCCAATATCAAAATATAAATGTACGTACAAAGGAAAAGGTTTTCTTTGGTAACGAATAAATATTTTTAATAAAAAATCATCTTGTTACCTTCGATAGAAAATATGCGAATGTATATTGCTCACAAGAATTTTCTATCTCTAAACATTGCGATAAATCTAAGCACAGTGTTACCTTCGATTATTCCTCTCCGCTCGCACACATCCGCATTCTTTAACTTTACACATTAATTCTGTCACAGGTAAATTCACATCGCACTGAATAACCAATGGATGCTGTCTTCCGCTTTTAGATAATCGAAATGCAAAGCAGCGGATTACAATGAATATTTCGCGCGGATATTTTCAAATGTCGCGTTACAATGTTTGCAGATATCGACAGAGGGCAGAATCTGTTTGTGAAAATTGAATGCTCTAAGTTCGCGCTTTGACCAACAATTTCTATTGTCCGTCGGTCTTTTAAAAATGTAACATTAAGAAAAACAATTACTAATCGAGCGAAATCAAACAGTTTGCTGACTGATCAACTACATCTACAAGTTATTAATACGATATTAATGACCGAGTATCACGATGGAATCTATCGTTACATTTTAGGAATTGATTCTTTTTGTGAACTAGCGATAAAATCATAAAATGCAACTCATACGAGGCATACGTACATTTATTGGATATAACAGGAGAATCATTTATTAGCCACTCTTCTTTTACAAATGTTACATCTAGAACATTTTACATGCCTATCTATTATTATAACCTATACGATAATCTGTCCCTTCACAACACAGCTCAACATGTGCTCAAAATCGCAACACTTTTCACGTGTAGGTATAGAATCTCGTTCGAAGCCGTCCGTATATTAGGCGGAACTAAGATTGTGTTCACGACTTTAAACTTCACATAATTCTAAATGATCACACGTCCTTCCACTAGACGTCTTCCTACTTTTCTATAGCCTGTCTCTTTCGTCACACATCGGAGACTCTTCTAGAATCCGCCAGGGGGCTAATATTGTTTTTACACTGTATATCTATATCAGTGTGTTTTCATAAAATAGACATCGTTCCCGCCACAGCACGCATACCACCAAACTGAACGTACACACGCACTTTTTGATTGCCGACTACGAGTCTTACTCGCAGTTTTGACAGGTGGCCTTTCTAATACCAATTTTTCCGTCCTTGTGTACGACTACGTCATAACCTATCTGTCCAATTTCAAAATGCGATTTTGTTTATGTATGTTAAAGTGAATATAATCATAATAGATCCTACAGTATTGTGCACACCATATTGAACATCATCGTTAACTTTCTGTGAAATAATTACATATATTTATTTGACAACAGATTTACGTTCGTAATTACAGGTACGTTTTCGAACATTTTATAATACAAGGTATTATCATTTATTTTACTATAATCTACAGTAACTTCAAGACAAGTTGAAATTGAATATTAATAATTAAATCTACCATATAGAAAAGAAGTACACATTGTTGTTAAGAGAATAATTAAATTTATTTTGCATATCGATATTATTTTAGATAGCACTATTATATTTACAATAGACGTGTCTTATAAATTAATGCTCAGTATCTTTCTAGTTAGAAAATTTAAATTTTTAGTAGAAAAACTTAATATGCTTTTAGGAGAACTATATAGTAAATTTAGTTTGCGTATTGATCTTATTTTAGATAGCACTACTTTACTATATTTACAATAGGCGTGTCTTATAATATAAATTAATGCTAAATATCTGTCTTGGAAAATTCAAATTTTTAGAACGAAAACTTAATAGATTAATATTATATTAAAACTTAATGTTTAATGTTATATTTTTAAATGTAAATTACACGTTAACTGTTCTTGTTAATTAATTTTTATAAAGCACATGTTTTCTCATTAAGCTGTCCATTTCAAACACCTTGTATCTAGATGAGTACCCAAACATTTCATGCTACAGTATCTAGCACCACAAGGAATACAAGTATAATTGCTAGGGAATCCACAAACTGCGCAAAAGTGACGGTCAGGAAAGCGCGACGGTGTTGCTTGAGCAGTAATATAGTTCGGAGGGCTTGAATTAATGTTAAGATCTTCTTCTACTAATTGAGCAAAGGTTTTCCTAAATCGTTGCTTATAATATTCCGCAGATCTAGTTTTCTTCCTTCTGCCACCTCTGTTATCTAACGTTTCTTGAAATTTCGGAACCTTTTTACTCATAACTGAAACAATTCAAATAGTTCATACTTAAACCATGATTTTAAAAGAAACTGAATTGTGTAAAACGTGTTATATGCATACCCAAATCTGCGTGTGGATCATCGTGAAAATTATCTTGCTCCAAAGCTTCCAATGCTTTCTTTTGTCTACGTCTACGAGCAGCTTCGTCGAGTACTCTCTTCTGATATGCATCTTTTATTCTACCAGATTCTCGAGCAGCCATAATGTAGAATGTTTTATTCGATTTACGTCTCTAGATTGAATTCTAAGTAAAGGAAAAATATCTCTTGTCCAATATTTAGATTCCTTTCTCTGCTAAAGGAAATGATATTTGATCCATCAGATCATCCACTTTAGCTTGTAGAGTATCTAAGATATCAGCAGAAATAAACAGGTGTCTTTCGTCCAAGTCTTGGATTATAAATTTTCGTCCTAAGGCAAAAGTTTCGTCAAGATGTAAAAGAAATTCCTTCATAGCTGAATCACTGTGAACATAGTAAATACGCATTAATGTAATGGATTTATTCGATTGTTAATGGCACAGGTAAAATGTCGAAACGAAAAGGAGTCTCTCTCGACGAGAAACGTGCGAGAATGCTTCAAATATTTTATGAAAAGAAAGAATTTTTTACGTTGAAAGAATTAGAGAAAATTGCACCAAAAGAGAAAGGCATTGTGACGCAATCTGTAAAAGATACGCTTCAGGCGTTAGTCGACGATGGATTAGTAAGATCCGAGAAAATCGGTACTTCTGTATATTTCTGGACATTTCCAGGGTAAGGATCAAACTTATCGATTCTGGTACGAATATGATTATTTATTAAGTGAACAGAATTTTTTGCACAGTGAAAACATAACTGCTATAGAACAGAGAATATCGGAGGCTACTAAAAAAATAGTGGAAGCAGAATTTAAACTTCAAAAACTAAAAGAACTTTGTGCCAAAGAACAGGTAATCAAAATTATGCAACACCATTGCATTTTTCAATTTATTATAGACTTATTGTTAAACGATTAAACTTTCGAACAAAAAATTAAATGCACTAACTATGGTTATTTCTTACATTTTATACGATATTTTACACGGCTTATGCAGATAGGAAAGGAGAATACAGAAGAACGTAAAATTCTCTTACACGAGATAGAACAGCTAAAGGTGGAAGAGGATCAACTGAAAAATCAAATTGCTAAATTTAGTGACGCTGATCCAGAAGTTACAGCCAAACTCAGAGAAAAAGCACAGGTATAATATTACTAAAAGTTACCGTTAACTCGAATGAAATTTACATATATCGTGTTTTGTAGGGATACAAAGAAGCCGCCAATATATGGACAGACAATATATTTGCTATTCAAAGTTGGTGCAAAAATAAGTTTGACATTTCCGAAAAAAATCTTAATAAACAATTTAACATTCCCGATGATTTAGATTATAAAGAATGATAAAGTCATTTAATTTGTGTTCAATATACGTACCATTCAACCAGAATTCCTTTTGTAACGTTTACCATGACTTTTTCTTTGAAAAGATATGCATTCGACACTCTTTCAATTCACACGTTACATTGTATAGCCATAGAATTTATTTGCGTCACACAACTAGATAAGAAAGTCAATATGTATATTTCAAGCTCTGAAATCTTACCGTTAGACGGATTCGTGTCGTAACTAAAATTGTTACAGCTGGAGACGCAATTTGTAGTAAAATGTACACTCTATATTATACCTCATCCATGGTGGAGAAATATCAATATTTTTTTTATGAATTTTCATTAACATCCCAGCCAACCAAAAATCCAAATCTGGACGACATCAGGCGCGAGCATATGCCGTCCTACTGTCGTCCGTAGGACGAGGGATTTGGACTTGAGCCTGAGATCGGCATAATGTCGGCATCAGGACGAGAAATCTGCCTTTGCGGCAGCACCGTCGCACTGATGTAGCATCGTTTTACAGGGCAGCACCGTTGGCGAGAGTAGGTTGTACTAATGTGACAGATGTCGGCGAAATAAATTTCTAGTGTACCAAATATACAACACTTATTCCTTTTAAAATTCAAATTTATTCTCAAAAATTTTGATTCATAATAAAATCTATATGTATACTTATAGATCTCGATCTAGCACTGACGAATTAAATATATTCGTAAATGGGAGATCGAGATTTATAAGTATACAGAATCTCAACTAAATCGGTGTGACAACATCCTTGCACTCTCCTTTGAGAGTCACTGAGAAGAAATGTAGGTTCTTGTCCGGCGTACGCGTGGAGGTAGGAGCTGATCCAGGCTAAGCTAGTGGGAACGGCCAAAATCTGGGCGTGAGCACTCTCATTTACTCTCTGTACTTACTGTGGCGTGTCATAATATTTATAGTTGCAGCCATCGAGTGGCTAAGGACTTGGGCGGCGTACGATACTCTGAGAATTACTCTTGCACAGTAGTGACATCTTTATTTTGTGTTCCTGTACTAAATTCGTGTTAACAGTTCTCCTATTAGAGTGAAACTACCCTGGATTAAAGTAGGCTGTGGCTTGGCTCAAGTTTTGGCTGGTTAGCTGGGATCAGCTGGGATGTTACTCTAGAGAATAGAATTCAAAATAAATGTGTTCAATAGTTTATTTATAATTTGTCGCGTGCGTTATATAAGAAACTATAATTTCTTAATAATAATACTTCATAAAAATATAATAGTATATTTTTGTAAATGTTCCACTGTTGTGTATATTAAAATTTTACCAATGACAAAAAAAGATATCATTTCTAAATGGTATAAATTGTACGAAAATCATTTTACCAATTAGGAGACACAATTCTTAGTTGCTCCCGAACGCTATCTAGCGTCACGCTGCTGACTATTTTATGAATCGTTACGTCAGCCATTGAAATACTCTGAAATCTGCCTCAGAGGAAGTCAGTGGCTATACATCGATCGAAGCATCTATTCGACTGCTGGCCTGCAGACGTCTTCGACACTACTTTGCACGCGCGAGTTCTACTGAACTAAAGTAAGTTCGATTTTCTGTTTTATCAAAGTGCTTATCGATTACGACGATTTTTAATTCGATTAAATACACGTTCTCTTTCGCTGAAATTCAAATAACTGTACACGTAGATTCAAATCGGACAGTTATGAATTTAATGTGCTTGGCGTTTCCAACACGTGCAAATGACTCAATCCTTGGGAACCCATGATTAGTAATATTATAAAATTCCTTATGCGTCTATTAAACATATAAATTACGTTAATCTTGTGTAGAAAATTACGTGTTACGTAACATACGTATACTCGAGCTATAGCTCTATTATTACACTTTCGTTAATAAGAGCATTTCAATTTGTTAATGGGATTTTCATAGGATTTTTCATTGATCGATATTCTAATTACTTAGATGTGAGTGAAAATTTGACTTCGTCAATTACGATGTTATCTGCTAGTAGCATGTTCCCTACTTTTTCTTCTTTTCTTCTATGAGAAATACATCTTCTTTTTCATATTTCGAAAATTTATTGCAAGATATTGCATAATATATCGTAGATTTATTAATGTAATTAGTTTTCGACGTTGAACGTCAACAATTAACAGCAATAACGTTGTTATTCTTTGTCTAAAAACACTCACAACATTGATATCGCGAAAAAAATATGTTTTTTTGTCAAGTTAAATAAAATTTGCACTAAATCCTTGGGCTTATTAGACGTATCAAGATACTTGACCTTTAAACAAACGGTTATGTCAATGTCGTCACGACGGTGTGGAGAGTACATTTTTATACTTGGCACTCCGCGCGACATTTCAGTAGCCCATTGCTAAATACTTGCCCAAATCATTCACTGACTCGAGATCGTCGTCTGCTATTGCTTTATACGTCATTCACATTCAGCATTAGAAAAAATGGAGGGGGCGTAAGGTGTTTCCCGAATTGATAAGATCTTTTATCGAATTTATCAAATACTATGATTTATTGTTAAACAAATTTTAATGTTCGTAATGTTCCATTAACGTATCATTACGAAACATCAGTCTTTTCCACGTGTTTCGCGCTTATGTAACAAAAGAAACGATAAGAAGGACAAATTCGTATGCACGCAAAATTTAAAATAAGATTTTTAAATATAACAAAAATGTTACACCCGAACAATTAATTTATTATAGTTTTATATAATATACGTTTGAATTTATTGTTTAGAAAAAGCTACAATGGGCGCGCCCGCAGGAGGTGATGTAGAAAAAGGAAAGAAAGTAAGAATTAGAAATTAAAAAGTATATCATTTTTTATTTTACTTGAAATTTTCAAGAGTTTTTACATAATATAACCTAATTATCGTATTGCAAAATTCCCGCGTCATTCCGATCTCGTGAGTCGAACGCGTTCTATGTATGTATATATGTATGTATGTATAACGTCATGTTTTATCAGTTCTTGATAGTTCTATTCCAATTTTTATTTCGCCGCGCTAATTGTAATATTTGTTTTTATTTCTACTTTCACTAAGAATAATGAAACGCACACGATTGAAAATTTACGTTTATTTTATGTATTCTTTTTTTAGCTTTTTGTACAAAGATGTGCACAGTGCCACACCATTGAAGCTGGTGGTAAACACAAGGTAGGCCCTAATCTGAATGGAATCATTGGAAGGAAAACTGGACAAGCACCTGGTTACAGTTACACGGATGCCAACAAAGCGAAAGGTTTCATTTAATTATTCTGCTATACACCAGTTTTACAATTATATTTTGGATATTATATTAAAGCGCAATGTCTCGTTATTTTAGGCATCACTTGGAATAGAGATACGCTGTTTGAATACCTGGAAAATCCCAAGAAGTACATTCCTGGTACAAAAATGGTCTTCGCTGGCTTGAAGAAACCACAGGAACGTGCAGATCTAATTGCGTACATTGAACAAGCTTCGAAATAAGCTTGAGACACACCTCTTAGATATGACAAAGCACGCTAAACGTGCCCAGCAGGTGTTGCAGGGGAAATTAGTACTATTATCATCTCAAATCTCATGCACATCTAGCTAATTTCACTCAACTCATTCATTGACAACTCCCCGATCTGGTACTCAAGCGTTTGCAAAGTCTGTATAGTAAAAAATTGTTATGGATTACAAAGTAGATCCACCATTTTGTGATTACATACATTGACAAGAGTCAGGCTAGAACTGACTAGATTAGCAGTACTACTTCATCATTAAAGATATTTCTGTGCTCTCTTACGGTGGCTGAGCCATACGTATATTGCGCACTATATTTATTTATGATTGTAAATGTACATTGTTCGAATCGTTCAACAGATTGTTAATCTGTAATACAACAGTACAAAAATACAGATTCGACATTAACTTTGTAAGGTTTTCATTTTTTTTCTTTATAAGCCAAAGCCAAATTGATACAAAACCAAGGGAGCAACAAAGTATTAAAAAAAGCAATAAACAAAAATAAACATTGTATTCTCGTATTAATAAGTTTAAATCGAATAATTTAAATTCTACTAATCGAGTGAAAATGACACTGCATTACGATGAGTGGCTAAAATTGATCTAAAACGAAAGATGTGTTAAATTCCACTAAATTATGAAATAAAATTATGATAAAATACAAAATTCTCCAACTAATATGTGTACAGAAAATTACACTTCTACAGATCTATATATGTATTCATGTACGAGTAATTAAGAGTTATTTTGATAAGAAGAAGGAAGGATGCGGTTAAAATTGGCGGGAAGTAGCGCCCAGTAAAAAGGTTTTATCTACACTTTTTAACTTATTTTAGCTCATTTGAATTCGGTTGGTCGCGGAATCCTGTTCGTTCGCGGGTTAAAAGTTTTCAGAAAGTTACGAGATTAAAATGAAAAATAATTCCGATTCGCCTAAAGTGGAAGAGGCGGGTGATCGTACTGATTGTGTAGTGAGAAACAAAGAAAATTCTTTGAAACTTCGATTAGTCCGAGTTCTTAGTTCGGGGGCTCTGCGGAGCCCGAAAAGTCCATTGAGTACTTCAAGTTCGCAAAGTTCGAGTCCGAGTCCGCATAGTAGTTCTTCTGCAAACTCCAGGTATTCGTGGCATATACCATCGTACAATATTGGATGCCATACACAATGTTCATCGGAAAGTGGTGTTTCACTTTCGACTCCGATCTCATCGCCGAGGAGTTCAGGAACGTTCCAAAATTTACGCTCGTCGAAATGGTACGTCAACGAAAGGTAAGTCTCTTAAAATTTATAATGAGAACATGCGACTTTGATTAAATTCCAAATTGTTCCTTCACGAAATAACAATATTTTCCAAAGACTTTTCTTTGCTAGAAGATTGGTAAATAACGATGGATCGATCGAACGTGGATGGTTTAGTAAACATTTTTTCTGACTATCGAAGCAATTCGGATCACCTTGGCCGCGATCGCATTTCGAAATGTACTTGAAAAGCAGAGACACGTGCCAGAGGTATTTTACGAAACGAGATGCTAATCCAGATATGTAGATATATAGGTGTACGAATATATATGTATATATATTGTATATGTATATATATTTAAAACCTGAGGTGGTTGATGAACGTAAATCGAATAGCCTTCGGGGATGTAATCGGTGAAAATAATCTATATGAACGTCAGGCGTAAATAAACGGAAAAAATAGATAGGTACTTTGAAGATACATTGAAGCGAACACACATCGCCGGTGAAGTGCTGATGGGTCGATGCAGCGCCGGCGCTGCGGTACATAACCAAGAAGACGAGGTATCCCCACCATCTCCTATCGTCGAAACGATCGCGCGATATATATCCACTCCTCCAACCAGCGTTTTAGGTTAGAACGAGAGGAAACGACTCTAGTTCTATCCTTTTCTCTGTTTCTATCTCACTTCTCACCTCTGTCCCTTGTCGCACGAATGCATTTCGTCGTGCTCCGCAGAACACTACACGAAGCGCCTCGAACCAGTATAGAACGGTTTGCAGCAAAGAACAGCCGTTTCCTGTTCACCTCTTCGTGAGGATTTAGGAATTGAATAAAATCTGTACAGGTATGTGTCGAGTACAATTTGTCGATTCTCTACAAAGACTCCGCGTTTCCTTTCTAGTTGGTAAAATTCGAATAGAAAATTATTTTTAATCGTTCCGATTGTTGTACCACATATTAGTAAATAAATGGTAATCGATGACAGTGACAGTTAAACTTCACGCGTTTCCGCGGAGGACACGCGACCGTTATTCTCGAAGAATTAGTTGTGTGATATGACAGTGCGCGCTTAGACCGATATATTCGTCCGAATCCGAACCTCTGGAACGTTTGGACTCTACCACATCGTAAAAAAAATGTTGAAATTTCGAGAACACTTGAACGCAATGTACACGGTAATTTTATTTCTCGGTGCGTCGTTCGAGCTTTCATTGAAAACAAAAAAAAATCAATTCTTTCGGTCGGAGAGCGTTTAGCATATCGTTGCGTGACCCGTTGAATACGAGATTCAAAAAAAAAAATGTTTCCAACGACCGTACACATTCGTGTAACGGTTCCTTTGAAATACCGTGACGAAAACCCATTGTGATTTGTAATTCATCTACTTCGTGAATGCACACAGTACACGCACCAAACCTATAGTTTACGTTACGTGACGTTAAATACTCTCTTCCTAGAGTGTTATGAACGTACTCTATTTAGGGACGTTGTAAAATCTCGTGAATGGAAGTATCCTTAAAAATTATCCTCTTCGTATTTTTCTTACGTCACGTTTATAAAGTTATCTCGTTCATTTAGAGTCACTTGTATTTCCATCCCCCCACCTTTAACGCTCGTCGAGATAAGAAAGATGTTCGTCGGTTGAAGTGCTCTTTGTCGTAACCGTTACAGTCGATTGCAATTTTTAAAGGGCCTAAAAGCGACCTCGGGCAAACGGCATGATTTAGGGCACAGAATTTCCCCGCGTATGTGTGCGTGGTACACGTACGTGTGTGCTAGCACGAGATGCGCATACATATCCATTTATACATACACCCAGCACACATGTACACGAGACTATACCTATTTGTAGCCTGCATCATCAGGCAAAAAGTAGGTCTAGGGAATCAGCTGACCGAAAGAGGCGCGTGCGCTTCACTAAAACCAGAACAAATTTCAAATGCCCACTACAACGCCTACACTTGGAATCCGGGAAATAAGGGAATCCTTGAAACGCGTTTTCTGATAAACCCACGAAAAACTATTTTTTAATCATTCACTCGCGTACACAAGGACGCACCGCGTGTGCGTGGGCTACACATCACATTTAAATGCAGGTCATGCGTGTTTGACATGTTGTGTAGCGACTTACACCGCGCTAAGAACCGTCACAGAATATTTGATCGAAAAGTATCTAATAATTAGGATTTTATGCATTTATTTAAACAAATTAGTGGGTGTTATTTGAAACGGTACAATCGTTAGAAGAATTTAAGAATACTATTGTATTTGTTTCAACCTATTGAACAAATTAGGAAAGAAATCATAGTTCCATTTTGCTACAGTTTGTGTCAATTCAAGTAGAAAATTTTGATTTTGCGTAAAGATCCGCTGTCTAATGATTTTAATACAGGAGATATTATATATCGACATCTTCAATTTTTAAAATTTTACAACAACTTTGAATGTTATTTCTTCCCTTTATGATTTTTAGACAGTGGATTGTATGCATTTATTAAACAAATTAGTGGGTGTAATTTGAAACAGTACAATTATTAGAAGAATTTAAAAATACTATTATATTAGTTTCAACCTATTAAACAAATTAGGAAGGAAATTATAGTTTCATTTCGCTACAGTTTGTTGCAATTCAAGTGGAAAATTTTGTTTTTGCGTAAAAATCCGCTGTCTACTAATTTGTCATGTAATCCTTAGTTCTTTATTTTTGTTTCTGTTTCAACAAATTATCCAAAAAATTCGTGCTCAATTTGAAAATAAAAAGCAGTTATGTGTTGAAATAACTCTCTGAAAATTGGCCACGAACTTTTGCAATCATCCAATACTCAAACATTTATATTGCTGCATCGTTTCTGTATAAATAACCAAACGATGTTTTGCTTGACGTTTATTTAATCATCTCTTAAGACTTTTTACAGTGTCATATGAATATCATTTCAATCTATCCCTTTTAATTTATTGGCCTGATTAGGACTGTTCTCTCTGAGTAATACGTTTCTAATTAATTGCTATTCGATTTATATTCGATCCAACCACTTACAGTTCACTGATACACATGGCATACCAGTAACATTAGAGATAGAAGATAGACGATTAATCTCTCTTAGCTCTAATTAATTATGTTTCATAGAGCAAAATGTTCTACGTCTGCAGTCCACGTGTTAATATGACGAAATATAGATTTATGAAGTCTTTGCAAAATCTGTCTTAGTGTACCAAATGAAATGCGACTAAGCAAAGATAAATGACAAACAATGACAACTATTCAACCGTCTGACCTATATTATCAATTAAACCAACAGCCTGTCGATTTCTTTGGTCGATCGATAAGTTTACTTGAAAAAAGTTTGAAATTTTTGCCTGAAATTGTACGGTTGTGATATCAGCGCTCTTTGCAGCGAACACGTAATAGATCTACGACCATGACCGAGTGAGCGTTTAACATGAACATAGTCAAGGCTGGTGTGACATCTGACGTAAACGTCAGATTTTTAAACTGTAAATTATATTTTTCTGGAAAATCTCTTGTCTTTAAGAAAGAACGGTAATTTTCTTTGCATTGTTCGGTATATCTCACGTACGTTATTCAAATACGTATCACGAAATAAGAATATCATTCAATTAAATATATAAATAAAATTAAATTGTCACTATTATAAATCTTTCAAATGTTATATTCCTGTACCTACATCTTTCTTTAAATTCTATGGATTCACGGAATGAACTTTTTCGTGTCGCTGTTTATTGCTAACTTAGAAGTATTGTTTAAAATTGAGAGTACCGAAAATTGTACAAATCAGAGTTTTTTTCATTTGGATATTTTCTTCTCAATTATACAAATTAAATTATAGAAAAAACAGTTTGTTCGCAAGTGAAATACTATATCATTGCGAAAATGCATTTAATTGTTCGAGTTGATCATTCGTTATAAAAATAATTTGCAAAAGAAAGCGTAGAACAAATTATTTATATTGTTGTAAATAAAATATTACTCTAACAATACCCTTATTTTTCTTTAAACATATTTTCGCATAATTATCGCATTCCCTGTGGTGATTTTATTAAATATTTTACTAATGCAATTAAAACAGAATTATAATTATCTCGTGCTGCTCATATAATTATATTGTTTACAATTTCATAATACACCAGTGGGAGAAGTCTCTTTGTCGGAAATGTTTCGTTTAGTAATTAAATTTTAATTACATTTTAATTAAACGAAAATGACCATAAAAAATTACTTGACATTAATGGAAATGGTAATAAACATCTATTCTACACAGAGTTGTAAAAGTCAGATGTTACATATAATTAATTTAAAATAATTTTTTCTGAAAACTTAGTTTCATGAAAGGTGCATGTAACAATTTTTATAAACTTTCATTATTTCGTTAATTTTCTCTAACTTGGATAGTTTCTGAATGTCATACAACATGGCGATAGTTCTAGCGTTTGTTATTCCGTATGGAATTTATTCTGCACAGATAGAATATTTTCTACCGTTGCATAAACGGCTTCAAGACTGTCTTAACAAAAGAGGATTTGCTAGTGAAAGGAATTTCACTGTTAGCCGTGAGAAAAAAAGTAGTGCAGTGACATACGAGAAAATCTCATTACTTAACCATACTATACCGGCTTACATTCTGTGCTCATAAAATCATTAGTCTACTTTCCATTTTACCTTCTGTGCTTCGGTTTAACCTACGAACAAAGCCGTATGCGATATACATTTTACCTGGAAAAGTTTTCTGTCGTTTCAATAACTTGTTAATCTAAAGTATCTTTCCAATGATTACATTCAAGCCCCGCAGAATACTCGTATTTTATAAAATCTATATGAAGTCCTAATATTTAAGAACATTGTTTAATTAAAATAAGGTCAATTTTTGCTTTTAATCTCTTGTCGTTATTGTTGCATCCAAAATGTATTTAATTTGAGTGGAACAAGCAGTTTTAGTTATGTGCTTCACGTTTAGTAAAATAGTTTACGTATTTCACAATGAAAAGAAGCAAAAGTATTTTTTTCAATGATTAATTTCTAGCTCTACAGAATACCCGTGCCTCGTAAAATGTTATGATGTCCTAATATTTAAGAATATTTATAAATTAAAGTAAGCTCGATTTTTCTTTTAATTTCTTGTCGTTGTTATTTCACGCAATACGTATTTAATTTGAGTGGAACAAGCAGTTTTAGTTATGTGCTTCGCGGTTAGTAAAATCGTTTACATATTTCCCAATAAAAAGATGTAAATGCTAAAGCGACAGTTGCGTACACTTGAAGACACTACTTGACTAAAAGGGGGTATCGCAACCGGATCTTTTCTGTTCGATTTTAAAAGCGAGATATTTCACAACCCTTTTTCGTTTCTCTGCCGTTCTTGAATGGGACACTTTCCAACTTTTTTTTCCTTTCACCTAGTGCTTTCGACTATACATTTCGTTTCTCTGATGAATTATACTTTATCGCCTAATGGTGACTCGGCTTTAGTCCGGATATTGTGGTCTGTCCAAAGAAATGTGGTTGTATTTTTCGTTCACCGCAATGCATCGTATTACACAGTCGTATGCTTTAAAATTTCTTGCATAGAACGAATAATAATTAAAATATATTTTCTACGTGATAATTAAAGTCCCTTAAACCTGGACTAAATATCTCCATTAATTTTCATTGTACAAAAATACTTCGTAGGACAAAGTAACACTGTTTGAAGGGTGACGTGTAACGGTGTAAGGGAAAAAATTTTCAAAGTCATATTTTAAGTAATAATTATAGTAATGTTGTAATTGATAAAATAACGAAGTCATCCATGAAACACAATATGACCTCCAACCCAAAAAAAAATCGAATAAATAAAATTCAACGTGTAAGATACATTTGCTTTATTTCTGTTACAAAAAATGTTCAAAAATATTCCTCTGAGCTGCTATACATTCAAATGTATCGCAACACACAACATAATAACAGATTCGGTGTTGGCAGGAAGTCAGGATAAGGATAAGACTTCCAACAACTCATTAAGTACTAATCAACGTACCATAATCTCCCTATTTTTCTTATATTCTGCAAAGATTCAGCTTTCATTTTTAATAAAAATCATCGCTCTACCTCATTTCTATTGAAAATTATTTCTTTTTGAATCGAGAAAAGTCAGTTTCCCCACTGCGCGCCGTCGAAGTAAATAAGCGATTCTCACGTTACTGTCACTTTCATTGAATCCGAAATATATTCGAGGACGCGATGCGTCGAGTAATCGTGGTGAAACCAGGTCTGATTAAATGTCCCGATGATACACAGTGATGAAGTACTCGCCGCAGCAGCAGCAGAAGGAAAGGAAGTCGGAGAGCGACATATGCTCGGTGGAGGCGACGCCGAAACGGGTGTCCCATGACCACTCGGGCTCGACGGAATCGAAGAATTCGTCGAGTTCGTCGAGGAGGAGCGGTTTCTGTCGTTCCCAGTCGACGGGGATGTTCGCCTGGATGCGGGTGTTCCGGTTGGCGACGATGCTCCAGCAAGTCGGCTGCTAGAGCCCCGAGTACAAGAAGAGAAGCGTCTCACGTGCCGCTTTACATAGATGTATTTAACGAATTCAAATTTAAAGGATCGTACACGTGTGCGTCGCGCGCACCCTAATGTTGCGCGCCTGCACTTTATGCAACCATCTTTGCCACCGCGTGTATCTGGATGCACCGGTCAGACGTGTATAGGCGCATCCGACACGACCCTTTCCTTTTGGTCGCGTGATTTACGTATACATAGGGTGGTCGGTTCGTAACATAGGGACATCCGACGGTAGCTCAATTATAGTGCGTTACGCAATTACGTGTTAATTACCACGGGCGTCGTACTGGCTACGTTCACGCCTACTATGTAGAGACGAGAACATATATATATAAATATATATATATATATATTGTACGCGTGTCTTTCTGTATACGTGCATGCCGGTAAATACGTGTGTGTATCTGTAAGTGCGTATACACGCGTGTGCATCGTTACATAGAACACACAGAGTCCCGGGTTCCAGTTAATCGATCGGTCGTTCGCGAACCATTAATTAGCGCGTAAGCCTCGAAATCGGAGATAATTCGTCGCAACGGTGGTGATCCGTTCTCATCCATACTCCAGAACGTTCTCTTCTTTTCTTTCGATTCACATTTTTGGGACTGGTTATGCGTGCTCGTATGTACAATCGCCTGCCATAACGATACTGTTTCTTAGCTTGTACGTGTATAGCGATAAGGATATAAATATGGTGCTATGTTCGGAACATTCCTTAATTATCAAATCTCGTTTCTTTTTGTATCACTTCTTTCGACAGTTCTTTTATTCGTTTTCTATTCTTTCTTTCCGACCGTTGTCTTCGTTGTTTCTTTGTACCACGTTTCTTCACCCTCCCTGCCGTATCGATCTCCCGTGGTTCAACGGTGGTTCTGTAATAATGGATATCGATTATTTTTCTACGAAAAAAACGGGTTAATCCCTTGTCCCCCCTGAAACTCTCGATACGAACGAAACTTATTGGAAGCCTTCGGTTATATCTACTCATTCCATGAAAGAACTGAGATACCCGTACCGAAAAATGTACGCAGACTTTTCTATTGGTTTCAACAACGGTTTTACAATCACTGTCGGTCACCGAGGCATACGGTATCGCGCGCGCGCTTCAGGTATCTATCCCACGATCACGAATTCACATGTCCGATTTCACTTCCTGTTTATTAATGTGCGATCGATGCGAAGATCTATCAAGTGTTATCAATACCAATCGATATATTTTATGACTACCGCAAATCGACAAATAAACTCAATATTTGCTTTAACGCGCGGATTAACTGTTTTAATGCGCCAATCCCAATTGTGATCCCCAAACACGTAATCTCCGTTACTGTGAAACTAATGATGGAACTGCAACCAGGGTTTTTAGAAACACGTTTATCTTTGACTAATAAATACTGTTTTATCGAAACGATTGCGTTCATTGATCTTTGCCTGTCCGATAAAGAACGAAACTGCTCTTCATAAGTGTAATTGGCTTTTTAGTTTTCTATTGTTACATGTTTTTACACATTGCTAGAAGCAATCTTTTTGTATCCTCATATCGATTAAGTCGCATTCGCTAAGTGTAAGCATGTTCTTTCATGAAAATCATATATTGAAAATTATAATAAAGTTACATGTCTCTGAATACCGATCGTAATGTTGTTAATAATAAATGTTGAATGTTCACGGCGCTACGGTTCGATCAATTAATAAATCAAAAACAATTTCGCAGATTGTCAAATAATCACCGACGTTTCGATTCTAGTTTGAATCCTTTCCAAGATGTATTTGCATTGCGTCTGTAAAAATATAAATGTGTTGTATAATTTTCAACAAAATATTATTGAAATGTTTGAGTGTAATAACAAAAATTGTTTGTAAATATTGTTCATAAAACTAACTTACTTGTTTTTGATGTGAATTAATACTTAAGTACGGACATCGTGATACATGTACTACATATGTGTCGTCAATGCTTGTTGTCAAGACACTGTAAATTTGTAAACCATAGTATGCTTTTTACCCCATTTATTTAAATATACCAAAGGTGAATTCAATTATTAACATTCAACTTTTATTGGAAAATTTTTAATACAATTGTATATGATACGAGATTGTTAATTTGAGACAATAAGTACAGGTTATTTTTGGTTGGAACTAGAATCGAAACGTCGATAATTATTTGATAATCTGCAAAATTGTTTTTTGATTTATTAATTGGTCGAACCGTAGCGCCGAGAACATTATATATTTATTAATAATAAAGTTACATTCTGTATTTTTATACGATATTACACGGAAGTCTAATTCAGAGGCAAGGGACACCACATGACATACCTATTCTAGGGTATTTATCAGTGTTACCAAAATCTGCGCGGAGAAAGTTTTTTTTTGTGGTAACACTGATAAACATACATATGTATCAGTCTAACGCTTCAATTTTGCTATGATTCTACGTTTTTTTCTTTTTTTTATTAATGTCTTTATTGCTATTAGTAGATTCGAGTGGACTCAAGCCCCATATATTTTTTTTGTTACAATTCCACGTTAACAGTCCTGACTAGGCGCCATCTGGTTTAACTGGCTGAACTAAAATTGGCTCTAGACTTGCTTTAGACTCTGGAATCATGAATGGAATATGGGGAAATTGAATGCAATAACGGGCTGTTGTTTTTTTACCTTATACGAGCATATTTTGAGCTGCGCAAGGGTTCATTTGATAGAGGAAGGTTAACTGCACCACGCTGTACCCCATCATATGAGTGAAAAATGTCTATTTGTGACAGAAAAAATACATCAGAATCTGCTGGTGTTTTTCGCGATGTTTGCTCTACTTTGAGCTTATTTTTCTGTCATAAATAGACATTTTTGACTGATATGATGGGGCACAGCGTAATGCAGTTAACCTTGCTCTATCAAATGAACCCTTGTGCAGCTCAAAATATGCTCGTACAAGGTAAAAAAAACGACAGCCCGCAAACCCATGTTTCGATACAAAATCTAGTAAAATTCTAGTTAGTTGCTAGTTATGCCACGTGGTGTTCCTTGCCTCCGATAACCAAAGGGCTCAATTGTTTTCTCGTGGCTGGCATTTTTATGCTCGCGGCCTTCTGCAGATAACGCCTCAATTCTGTATGTGCAACTACTTCAAATACAAATCAATACTGTGGCAGGTTTGTATATGCAATTGTAATCGAAGCCGTACTGTAACAATAGAGTAATCGTAATTGTGACAATAATTTATATTTTATTGTGCTTGTGAAAGGTAAGTACAAATGTCGCATGTTGTCGTTAGCTCACATCATTGTTTACTAAAATTCTTAACATGTTTTTTTGTTTTATTGTATAAGAAGTGTTAATAAATCATTCTGAAATTCTTTGCAGAAATTAAATTAAGCTTATAATTCTTCACTAAACTGTAGCTTAGCACACACTCTGTATGTGCTTTACAAAGATGTTCATAGTTTTCATTTTCCCTTTCTAGTAACTACTTTAATGTACTAGAGAAAACTGGAAGAAGACACAACGATATATCTGTTCGTCTTCAAGCTATTTTTCAACCGATGACATAAGAGCTCTTGTGTAAGCCTACCTGTAGTTTTTGCGTAATTTATACTTGTGACGTAAGCGTCACACGCATTCATGGCGAAGATTATTAAGACCAATTGTATGTTAATATTATTAACAATGCTTCCCTACTAGAATAGTATACCTCCCGAATAGAGTAGAGTATAATAAGAGTAACTCCAAAACCCCTTATAAGGACTCAAGATTCGCGTTTACCGATCTAGAAATTCAAGAGGAAAACTACTCACCGAAATAATATTAAAGCAGAGATGGGCATTATTTGGCAAAACAAATATGTCAAATACTATTTAATATTTTAGACTTCATTTTGCTTAAAGAAAATGGTATTTTAAATAAGATATACAATTTCGAAAATGAAAATATTTCAATTTTAATAATCTGTGCCCCAAAATAAAATATTTCTATTTCAACGATTTGATCTACAAAATATAATATTTTATTTTAACGATCTAACAAATATTTCCAATATTGTTCACTATTTTAGATTTTATTTTGCTTGAAGAAAATAATATTTTAAATAAGATATACAATTTCGAAAATGAAAATATTTCTATTTTAACAATCGAAACCACAAAATAAAATATTTCTATATTAATAATCTGAAACATAAAATAGAATATTGTATTTTTTGCGTCGTTATGCCTAATACTTTCAGTAATCGCATTACGTATAGGTAATTTAATATTTCTCATCTTAGCAATAATTTAAAGAAGAAATGGCATTTAATATAAGAAACTATATTATTTCCACGTATGTATGACCGACGCGGTAATCAATATATTGCAATAGATGTTTCCAATCTCGTTGATAATTTTCAGGTCCGCGGTTCTGAATTACCGACTCTGTAGAAAATACTTTCAGTACGATAGCGGACTCTATCGAAACGAAACAGTCAGTTAGTGAACTACATGAAGTAGTTCGAGACTGAAAGTGTGTGTCCCACTCAGTGTTTCGATTAACTGTGGTTGTTGGTTATAATCGGAACACTGGTCCGAGCAGGCAAGATTTGAAACATTCACAATTTAGAAGTATAAAATATTACTTTATAGAGTTAAAACTGATGGGAAATGAAAAGGGGCTTATTGAAAAATGAAAAACAACAGAATAACATAAGCTTCCATTTAGTATACCAAAGAAACGAGAAAATAAACAAAATGTTACACGGAAAAAAGTTTCCGATTAATACAACTGTTGGAAGAAAGATTCCGATTCGATTTATACTGCCAACACGAAAAGGGACATTCGTCGCTGTGCTTGTACCAAGTCAACGCCTCCCTGCCCATTCAGATAGTAAATTTAAAGTTGCAAAATATGAGAGAAAACCTTGTATCTAGTGATATAGAACGTTAATGTAAAAGAAAGGTTGTCCCAACTTTTACAACAGCACTTCGCGGCATGTGGTTATTATATTTTATTTATTAAGCTGAATCAGTGGCAATACTGATATTCATAATTTGATAAATTCCCACTTCCTGGAACCCAGGAAATTGCTTCTCCTCTGGATCTCTTCGCATATTAGAATCACTCACAATGAAAAGGTTGACGTATTAGCCAAGGAAGCATCCTTGCTGGCTTCTTCTACTAATATCCTCGTTCCCTACTCTGATTTTTCCAATAGTTTTAGAAAACAAGCTAAGAAGGCAACCAAACATCATATTCTTAAAGAAGCAGAATTCAATTTTTCAGTTCAAATTACAATGCAGGCATAAAAACAAATGTAATATTCTTATAAAAGGCTCCCGGTCAAATGACCTGTCATGGTAAATAACAGCTAGATTACATGTGTTTATCATATTTAACAAATAAAAATATAAACAACTGATGTAAAATTAATTGTGTATATTTAAAAGAAAAAGTCATGAAGTCAAATGAGGAAAAGCGATAACACTTTATGCGAATTTTCTAATAAAAATGTTTACAACCGGTCATTTGACCGGTCATGGTACGTTTAGTATTAATAAAAAAAAGAAAAAAAGCTGAATCAGTGTAATCAGATCGAGAAATTCGAGGCGAATATAGGTACCCCCTCTCTGATGACCAGAGTAATATGTGACACGTTGCGCAACCAATCTACGGTCTTAGTGGGGAACGTTTGGAGTGTGCTCATGGTGTTAGAATAGGATAGTGGAAGGGAAAAAGGAGGAGAGTCTTGCAATCCGCTTGGATAGCAACCTGACTTCACTGAGCTGAATTGCTGAAGCATATACAATGCTCATCGAACCAAATACATAATCAAATACATCGAAAAAATACATAATCACTTGGATTTATTAGAGAAACAAGAGTTATAGACAGTTAATAAATAACTCTGCAACTTCCA
>CM052336.1:23704453-23728477 GCA_028455595.1 Lasioglossum vierecki | reverse complement strand
CGAGAATGCATCACGATTCGAAAATAGATAAATATCAATGACTATTAAATAAGATTACACTCTACCTCCGGAAAACAGAAATTGTTGCCACTTTCTTGTGTAGTACTGTAGATTTTTGCGAGAAAATGCGAAAAATCTACGAATGACGATGATTGTGCTAAGTGATCAGTGGCGGCAAGTGGCGGTTCAAACTGCGTGTTTGAAAGTTTGCAATAACCATACTCGCGTGGCGCCGCCTAGCGACGCCACTCAGTAAGCGGCGTGTAACGGTTATTACCTTCAAACATGGCAGGTATTCTTGTTCAGCAAAAAGATTTGAAATTGACCAACTCTAAGAAGGCATAACATTTAAATCACTGATCTCCTGGTTTCGAAAGTTGGATTTTTGGCATAAGAAAGAGACCAGTTCGGTTCGTCAGAGAATGTAACATTTCATGCCTTCATTCGCCTTCTTACAGTTCTTACCAGCGAGATCTCCTCAGTGGTCTTCTGTACCGACGAAATGCCGTCGGCTGTCTTGTGTTTCTCACTCCAGTCAGAATATATCCT
This sequence comes from Lasioglossum vierecki, assembly GCA_028455595.1. Lineage (NCBI taxonomy): Eukaryota > Metazoa > Arthropoda > Insecta > Hymenoptera > Halictidae > Lasioglossum > Lasioglossum vierecki. The sequence goes on along the minus strand of CM052336.1, from coordinate 23,727,928 downwards.
AGAGGGCGTAAGAGAACACTGAAAAATTTGTGAGACACGTAGTCCCGTAAGGGTGGCAGTCTTCAACAATATCTTGTCGGTGTCAGGTCTCTTCCTATATCTCGTCTGTGGTTATGGAAGTGATCTCCCTTATCGGTACAACCAACCACATTTCGTACTCGATACAGTTTGGAAGCATGGGTGGCAGGTAAGACAAATGCCGGTTAGGGCAGGGAGGGTACGGTGAAGGGTGCACGGATCGTAAACACTCGTGCAAGAAGTACGCGGTACATAGTCTCGCGAGGACCTGTGTCGCGATTACGTCGTTCCGGGGTTCGAGCGTGATGTAGGGTGAGCGGCCGGAGAACGGACGTATAATTTAAACATGCAGTTTCACGTGTCAGAGATTGACAATTGTTTCTTCACAGGTATATCCGGACTGATTTATAACGATGTATTCGATTAATTATATTTAATCACGCATCCATAGATCGGAATCGTATTTGAGACATTGAAAGAAAGAAAGTAACCCCCCGCGAGATAGGAGCTAGCGTGGCAGTGATTCGAATGTGCCGGTGAAAATAGTTTCTTTATAAAATGCGGCGTCCACTGATTCGCCATCTCTCCGAGGGTGGTGGCAGTACAGGTGACAATGCCGGCACCAGGAGGCAACAATCCATGAAGGAAGAAAGCGGTGGTGGTTACACCTGGAGTTGTCGTGAATATGGCCATCACCTGTCATCCTGCGACCTCCTCAAGGTCCCCACGGCCCTCGCATGTAGGGAGCAACCCACGTCGCCGAAGCCACGAATCACGATCCACAGGTAGACCCCATTTCAATCTATGCTCTCTCGTGTGTTCCCTGTGTTTTGTGGCTTCTGTGTGCACGCGCGCGTGTGTGTATGTGTGTGTGTGTGTGTCAGTCGTGTCTCGCGCTCGGAGGGAAAGCTAGCTCCGTAATTGTCCGGGTCAGTGCATCCTGCGGGGGGCTCATTCCGGGTAACCGCGCAAACACTGCTTTTCTCCACGTTACACCTGAGAGAAATCCACGGTTTTGGGGGAGGATCATTTCTCACAATTTCTTTCTTAACCCTCATCCGTCCCTCGTGACAATTTCACACAGTTTTGCCGAAATCTGTATACAAAAACCAAGTCTTGACTCACTCACCTATCAACGCCCAGGCTAAACCCTTGGCTCTGGAAAACTGAAATTTTCCACAGAGCTGTATATTAATAATAATAAATATGACAAATTAAATTTTACGAAAAATTTCAATTAATTTCTGTGTATAGTAATGGAATTAGAATAACAAAACTAATCGGAACAGCAATAAATAAAGAAAATTGATACTGACTCACTCATCAACACTTAGGCTAAACGCTTGGCCCTGGAAAGCTGAAATTTTGCACAGAGGTTTTCTTTATGATCTATACAAGAATAAGAAAGGATATTTCGAAATTCAATTCCCAAGAGGGTGAAAAGGGGTTGCAACGTTTGTACGAGAAATATTTTGTTCGTGGTTGGATATCCTTGAAACTTGGTTTTAATGCTCTTTGATGTAATTAATCAAACACCTATTTCGAAATTTTACAAATTTCAACCCCTAATTGGGTGAAAAGGGTTTGCAATGTTTGTATGAGGGATATATTGTTTGTGGTCTGATTTACATCATACTTGGTCTTAATGCTTATTGATACAATTTGAATGGGGTGAATGGGGGGTTAAACGATTTTATGGAGAAACAATATCAATTTTCGAGGGCATTAAATAGTTTTCTGCGCGAGCGAAGCCGCGGGGAATAGCTAGTAAGTTATACTGTTCGGTTATTTTTCGGTAAATTTTCCCGAAGTTTCGTGTGACTTTTATTTATTTAATGCAGAACACGTAACTGAAAGCCAAAGAGATTATTTATATCTAATTTGTATTGTTTTATATAAAGTATAATAAATAATAATGTATGGAGAAATGTTGGAATGAGTGTGAAGCAAAACGCGAGCGAATACGAGCGAACACGAGCGAACCCGAATCCGTGTTTACGGTTGACACGATCTTCAGTTCAAACGAAATCCTTGCGAATACCAGTCACGTTATTATAATTCGGTACTTTTGGTACATTCTAATAAAGCGTTCTAGCAGAGCACACTAAGAGTCTAATTAGTCTCATCCATTTTCACTGTTCGGTTCAACAAGAAATAATCTCTACTTTGAAATTCAAATTGCATTTAATGAAAAAGAAAAAATGGAAAAATAACCTAAGATGTAAATGTTAACTCATCAATTTGACTAAAAAAATATTGATATTTTTTTTATATCGTTTCACTGTGTCGATTTGACACCAAGGGACAGAATCAGTTCGTGAAATGAGGGACGGATGAGGGTTAAGGGCGTAGACTGGATTCTAGAATTACAAGGATGCGGAAAGCGTTCTTCTCGTTTTTCGATAATCCAAAGATGGGGTATTTCAGTAGTCAAAACTGCTAGATAAAAGCTCAATTTTATATCTATATACAGTGGGTGTACAAAGTGTTCGTACATCTTTTACAATAGAACAACTCTTTTATAATTGTACGAAACGACCTGATATTTTGAACATATATTTTGAATTTTCATTAAGGGCCAAAACAAAAAAGTTATAAAAAATGCCTTTCTTATTTTTACATGTAACCTTGTAAAGTATAATTTTGTGGAAATTCTTTTCTTTTCTGAAAATAAAATAATTTATTTGAGGCAGTACTTAATTTTTGGAAGTAGCATTTTGTTTGAAGAATATTGAAAATATTTTGTCTTTTTATTTTTAATTTTAAGTTTAAATATTATTGCTGAAAATTATGGTTCGAATTCGAAGTATTTATTTCCTGTGTCGGATTGTTAAAATAGAAATACTTTATTTTCTGAATCATATTGTTGAAATAGAAATATTTTATTTCGAGGTACTGATTATTAAAATAGAAATACTTTCACTTTCGAAATAGCATATCTTATTTAAAATACTGTTTTCTTTAAGCAAACTAAAATCGATATCACAGAGGTTCCACGTAGGAGGATCTAAATGATTATCCTCCGTAATAATGCATCTCGCTGTGGAAGCATCTCTGCGAGATAATTACAATATTTCCTGAATTGAAATTAAGACGGCCTGGAAACCAGCATTGATCCGGGGAGGCAAATATAAAAACAGGAATATTTCCCGGAGTACATATTTTTGTGCATGGATTAAGTAACGCCCTATATCTCGTGACCCAAATCCGCTCAGGCCACATTTCGCGAAGGTACATTTCTTAAATGACGTTAAAACGTCGATGTGTGCCTCTCTCCCTCTGATCGTGCGGCATCAGGGAAATGTTTTTTTTTTATTTTATTAAGCTACGGAACCCCAAATGAGGGGATTATTAGCGGTATACACATGGCTGTGCATGCCAACATTACAAAGATAACTTATAAACTAAGATTGAGACAATATAATGAACATTTTCGAATACAAGAATAACACTAAAGATATAAACAGTGAGACTTAAGAAATGAATGCATGTAAATGCAATTTCCAATGCAGAGCAGAATTCCAAGACCTAAGTCATGCTACATGGCAATGCCGAGACTATGAAAGCGTACGTAATACATTAGAAACAAAGCTCCTCAAAGACAAGTACTGTTTTCCTCTTTGTATCAGTTCCTTGTTATGTAAACCTGATATAAAAGGTCTGAAAATAATTTATAATTTCTTTAAACAATGCTCCATTAGAATTTAGAAACAATGTAAACCTGTTTAATATAAGCCAAATGTAATAATACTGTGCTTGCTACATAAACCACTTGGTTTAAAGCAATCAATAAATAAATAAAATACGGGACAGAGAGAGAGGGTTCGTACGGAAAGGAAACCATCATATAGGGTGGAAAGTGACCCTGGTTTCCGAATCAGAGTATCTCTATTATTATCGTAGATCGGACATTGCCATAACACATGATTAGGATCCTGTACCAGACAACCACATGGACAACTTGTGTCATCAAGCAAGTTTAATCTTAAAGAGGGAGGCCCTCAGTTGATAGTGTCCAGAGCGAAGTCTATCAACCTTTAGCACTCGAGTAGCTAAACATTTAAGTATTGTATGAGGTATTATACAATGTTTCAACAATTTGATCCACAAAATAAAATATTTCTATTTTAACGATCTAACAAATATTTCCAATATTATTCCCTATATTTTATATTTTATTTTGCTTAAAGAAAATAGTATTTTAAATAAGATATACAATTTCGAAAATGAAAATATTTCGATTTTAATAATCTGCACCCTAAAATAAAATATTTGTTTCAACAATTTGATCCACAAAATAAAATATTTCTATTTTAACGATCTAACAAATATTTCCAATATTATTCACTATTTTATATTTTATTTTGCTTAAAGAAAATAGTATTTTATATAAGATGTACAATTTCGAAAATGAAAATATTTCCATTTTAATAATCTGTACCCCAAAATAAAATATTTCTATTTCAACAATTTGAATCACAAAATAAAACATTTCTATTTTAGAGACGTCTGAGGCGTCACTAAAAATTTCTGTCCTATTATTGAAAATATTGTTTACATTATTATATATGTCGGTATCTAACCAATACTAATCATTTAAGTATTGTATGGGGTATTATACCAATGTTATATATCTACCAAATTTAAAAACTCATAGGGAGTGTAAATATTCTAGATCAGAAGAAACGTTTGATTATTTAGTTAAAACAGCTCCTATTGCAAAGGGTTAACTCAGCAAATGAATTCTCTGGGAAGCCTCAGGTGAGCAAACCATGGTTTGGACCCGGAGTGATGAAAGGAACTAAATCAGGGAAATGTTGATCTGATCGTAAAAATTGTCGGAATAGTTTTCTCGAGCATAATGTGTCTCTAGCGTATGTTTCCGTGATCGTACAGGGCCACGAAAAGTTTGTTGCTTGTTCAAGCTCGCGGCATGGTAAACAATTCCCGGCAGAGGAAATGGGTCACAGACAAAATGTACGGTGAAAACAGAACTTTTTGTTTTGAAGACGTACATACAACACGGAGTTTGAAATATGCGTGCATCGTGTGTCGGTTACGTCAGAGATCTCAAATAACGCAACCATTTTGTTGGCAATTTTGTTTGCAATTAGCGTCGCCGAAATTGCAAGAATTTTTTAATCGAATAAACCTGCAATAAGATGATCGTTAATTACTTAGAACATTCCTCACCGATTTCAATGGCCTTCAAATATGTTATTAAGACTTCATTCTGAACAACTTTTTTATGAATTTTATCCGCGACTTTGTCCACGTGCAATAACAGATCCTGGTTGATTATTATAGTAATTAAATTTCCAGTCGCCAAGGTTGTCTTACATAGACATACAGATTTTATTTTTGGACAACGAAATTTAACGAAATTAATTAAAAAATGATTAGAAAAAATATATTTGTTGCGATAGTGGGTAGGATTAATTTTTTAATGAATTTTAGTGGAAAATTCATCGCGATATCTGTCCGATTATCTGTCATACAGATAAACACGATTTTATTAACAAGTACATACACCTGTAGTAGACCATCTCCGAAAATTGACTCGTGTTGAGCAGTTTGAATTTACAACGAGTCCTCGATCGCTACAAGAAAACGGGACCGAAGCTGCATGCAAACATGGTAGCTCCATGCAATTAACAAAGTAACCAATCAATTGCTTAAGACCTCCCACTTGACCTCCACTTGTCTGCCGTATGTTCTTCACTATGTAAGATTACCCGTCTAAAAAACTCGTAAATGTCTTCTTTACTTTTTTTATGAATGGGCTCACAGTTTGAATGGGACTCGTAAGACCAATATCACAACTGGACAAAGTTCTTATCATTGTTTTTCCAAACTTTAATTAGGCCACCGTGTTTCTCTGCTGGATCGAAATCGTAGACTTTTGTTTTATTGCATTTTGCAGCACGTATTGGGATGCATTCGTTTCAAATTATGAAATTCTGAAATAATATATTTATTATAATATACACAATTTAGGACAATATATAAACTTAAGTTTTTTGTTACAAATGTTAAGAGCGATGTTTATTAGTACACATTACAACGACATTATTTATCAACAATCTTTGCAATATATACAGATAGTTCGTTGAAAAAGTATACATGATGAGTCTGATAACAATACGATCTCAAATAACTTTTAAATTATTTGTTGCACGAAAAAAAATGTTCAAACAACTGTTGCATGGTTACCTTGATTTTTGTATTGAGCTATAAATAAAAAAAAGTATTGACTTTCTTTAACCCCTTGCCCCACGATTTATTTTACTGTTTCAGTGAATAGAACTTTTTTTGTAGAGCGTAATTTCCTAAAAAAGGAGATAATTGATATAAATTGTATGCCTATATGTTCTCCAACAGTTTTCACTGATTAGATTCTTTTTCGTACATAGTAATTTCCTGAAAAAGTATAAAATTTATATTTTATGCCTATATGTTCTCCAACAGCTTTATACAAATTAACAGAACCAAAATAGAATTTTATTTCGATTCAAAGGAAGTTGTTAACATACAATTTTGTCAGAATCTGTTCAGAATCTTCGTCACGAGTCAGACACGATATTGTAAGGCAAGGGGTTAATAGTTGACGAAATATTATCGAAATAATTTTCTACATAATATACTATATGTATTATATTTTATACATTATATAAATGTATATATATTATATATATATATTATATTATAGTTTTTATATTTTATATCGTTCACATACATATACCTTCCATTCCAATAGAAGATAATTCTTGAAATTTTAACTCGTTTATTGATTTCGTCCTAAATCAGCTTCTAATTATTCGATGTAATACATTTCGAATTACAGCGATACAGATTACCAATTAGAAACCAGTTTGCAATAGATTAAAGCAGAAGCATCCAGCTAAGATGATTGCATTATATTGATTACTGTATATGCGCATATCCACTGTAATTGATCTACATCGCAATAATAGCGTATATTGTGGAATTGTGAAACCGCATTCTAGTTGCAATATTATATTTATCCACATAAAATAAAATGCATCAGCGCACGTATATCCACGATAAGCATTAAACATTTCGAATTGTCTTATGTTATCTCGTCACCTTCGAAACTTTATGCAGGAACAGTATTTTATCCATATAAGTCCCTAGCACGGGTCTGCCGAGGGACATTTACGTGCCAGGGACAGTATTCTTTCATCGTGAACTATAAACATAGCTAATCCAAATTTCCAACTTATCTATTTTCCATTCTTCTTGATGGGACTTCGATGACTATATTTCTGGCATTTTTCGAATAAAAACCATACCAAATATGATATAATTCCGATGATATTTACTTGTGTAATAGACAATTTTTCTATTTCAACAATTTGATCCACAAAATAAAACATTACTATTTTAACGATTTAACAAATATTTCCAATATTATTCACTATTTTATATTTTATTTTGCCTAAAGAAAATAGTATTTTAAAGAAGATATACAATTTCGAAAATGAAAATATTTCTATTTGAACAATTTGAACCTTAAAATAAAATATTTCTGTTTCAACCATTTCATCTGGAAAATAAAATATTTCTATTTGAACGATCTGAAACACGAAATAAAATATTTTACATTTTGCATTGTTATAATACTCTGAGAAACCGCATAAGCAACAACACTATCATATTGTTAAGGTGCGATTTACGCTCATAAATGTATTGAGTTCGAAGGAAAACACAAAATACAAATATTTTTAATATTCTTCAAATAAAATACTATTTTTGAAAATTACTGCCTCAAATGAATTAGCTTATTTTCAAAAATTACTGCACCGAATAAAATATTTTATTTTCGAAATTGTACACATGCTTTAAAATAAATAGGATTATTTATTATTTACTATTTCAAATAATATTTTCCCCAACTCTGCTTTGCACGAGCCAGAAATAAAATAGGAGACGAAAGAGAGGGGTAGTTTGAATAGTGAAATAGTCGCAGCAATTTTGCCTGTTATTCAACAAGTGTTTACATTGCTGTGCTCGGTCCAGCGAGCTTGTTGAATAAATATGAGGCGTGAAGAAGGAATTCAGTCTGGATCGTCATTTCTCTGTTGACCACCCTAGTTTCTAGAGAGAAAATTAGCCTTTAAACGCTTTAGCCATAAAGTCTTTTCTTTCATTCTTAGTGGATACCACCGCCACACAGTGGGTCAGTTCCTATAAATTCTGTGAAATTAATTAAATAATGCCTGCAACACCACCTAAATGAAATCCTCAAGAAACGGGTATTTGACAAAATTAAAAGGAATTACACAGAAAAATATCATAACGAAGGAGCGCATCTTGAGTAGCAAAAGTTTCCAGGTCCAGTAGATCGGCAAATTGAAACTTCAATTTCTAGAATCAGAATTGACCACTCAAAAATAACCCATTCATTTCTGTTAAATAAAAGAGAAAACACGATCTACGTTATGTATAAAGTATCAGTTAACGTGAATAATTAATATATAATTATTATATACTATTATTATATAATTATTATATTATTATACAATTATTATATAATTAATATATAGTCTATTTAATAATAGAATGCAAAAGAAAAGAAATTAAAAGTCTCAGCTCCCGTCGCAACATAATTCTCATAGAAGAATTCAAACAACAACGTTAAATAAGGTAAAAAAAAACAAAACTTAGGTTCTACGATCTCAAAAATCCCTAAACCAGTTCTGTTTGTAATTAATATTTATTTATTTATTTATGGTTTATTTTAATGTGCTCACATTAATTATTAGAAGTCATTAGCTACAAAATGATGTGTAATTAATAGTGTATAATTATCTAAACAGTATCAACTTTTTCGGTCAGTAAAAACGCTCAATGTTGTCGAGTGTAAGTAATATACTTTTCAATGGGATATTTCCGCTTTTTAATGTCCACAATTGCACCCTTGCTTGCACCGCATATCTTCGTTAATGAAACTGCATTTTTGCCGGTCTCGAGTTCCGTAATTGTTTCAGTACTGTCGGCACAGTTAAGATGACACGTTTGCGTGCCAGTCACATCATAATACCGTGAGAACAGTAACATTATTTAACAGATATTAGGTAAAAAGTAGAGTCACACTTGTGTATTTTTTTTTATTAAACGTAGAAAATATTCCAATTTTACTCCATATTTGTATGGTTCCAAACAATTTTTCTCTGAAATAGTTTTTCCTATATCAAAAAATATAGATGTTATTTAGATGCCTCACCCCGTATAGCATTATGGGTTTTCGTTAATATTTTCGTAATTTAATGATACTATAATTTACTGACTATAATAGCGTGATTCGATTTATTTCGTTTTTTTTTTGAAGGATTTTCTTAACCAAATTCCTGTTCCTGTTTAAAAAAGCATCACTATTGTGGATATATGTGTACAAGATTTCTAAACAATTATTATATTGAAAACTAGGGGGCTCCACCCCTGCTCGCTCCGCTCGCCAACCCCCGCAGCGCCTCGCGGTTTTGCTGCTCATTCACATGGTATGAGAGAAAATGAATTCTGGAATAAAATTATGAAAAGAAAAATAAAAAGAAATAAGAGTAATGACATAAAAACAATCAGGATGAATGTAAATTTTTTTTGTATTATCAATTCAAATTACATCCAAATTAATTCACTCTAATTCAAAGCTTCGTCAAAAACAATGTTCTTTATTTTCTGATCCGCCAGACTACATTCGATTCTGATACCCTCCCTCGACTGATATCTGGAAAAGGCAACGTACAGCTGTCCATGTGTGGATATAGTCTCAATCGATGTAACGATCAGTCCAACTTTATCGAACGTTTGCCCCTGTGATTTGTTGATTTTCATAGAAAATGCCAACCTAACAGGAAACTTGCTTCGCAAATTTCTTTCTTCGATTTCTTCGTTTGCTTTTTCTAATTTTGGTCGTCCTATTGTTGGTATGTAGGATACACGATATAATTTGAATTGTGTTCAGTGGTTTTATCCAAACCTCTCTCTCTCTCTCTCTCTCTCTCTCTCCCTTTCTCTCGCGCTCAATTTTCGTTCCTTTCAGTAGGCAACCCGCTTCTCAATTTTCGGTTCCCCTTCGGAAGGCAACCCGCTCGGCATTTTAAGGCGACAGAAACCACAAAACTATTTTATATGATAGAAAGATATGTTAATGGTTCCACCATTTTATCTTGCATTTTTATTTTATATATTTATAATAACAATATATAATTTAATACTTGAAATAGTATTAGATAACCGAGTATATCTAAATAAGTATTAATATTTTTTTACTTTAATTAAATACTTATTTATTATTTATACTATTTAGTATATTACTAATTATATAATATATTATAATTATACATATATATACTATTAACTTTTTTTATATTATATATTTTTTTATTTATATAAATATAAATAACTTACGCTAAAAACGTTATTAAAAATTAGCTATAAATATATAGTACATAGTATATACTAATTATATAATATATAATTATAATACGTAGTAAAGTATTTTACGTAATACTAAATACAAGAGTATAACTAAACCTTATATATATACAAGTATTAAATACTTGAAAAAGTATCCCCACTCTTTAACGACACTGTTATTTATTTTATTCATTTTCGTCAATATTGTCATGTAACTGAACTCGAAATTTTTTTTTTGCGATTATCGATTAAAGTAGAAAATTCATCAATCGTCGATTAAATTTTTCACAAAAGTAACGATCCGTCACTGATTCGAACATCGCGTACATATTTGGTCGTTGATAACTATGATTGACAATCCTGTTTCACATTCGGAATGCCGTCATATATTAAAACTGTGATAAAAATAGTATCCTGTACATTTCTCAATTCCCTTGACGTTTGTATTGATTTTAGTAGTAGAGGAACGCTGGTTATCCGGAATATTGATTATCGAATCTACCGATATTATCGATCTTTGGATTATCCGGACGTCAAGTCCCTTGGCTTTTCCTTATTTAGACATGTAATCCGAACTTTCTGATATGGAATTTTGTGAAATGAAACCGTGTACACAGTCGAACAAACTTAATATTTGTTTGTGACGTGCGACAGGACAATTAACAAATTCTAATCAATGTTAATATGACAATTTCGAGATATAATTACAGACTCTAAGTTTATTATTAAATGTAATTCATTTTGTAGGAGCTCTTAGTAAATGTTTTATTAAAAAGTAAATAAAATAGTTTAAACATTGAATAAATGGATTAGTAATGTATCTGAGTGCTAAGCTCAGCCAATATATTATATGAAATTTATTTTGAAAATGAATATATGAAAACGTTTTCCAGAAGGGAGAATGGAAATAATGTTTATTTGGATATCGGCTTGGGAATGATGGAAGTGAAACAATACGTGGAGCATCTAAAATAACAATTCGAGATTAACGAAATGGTTGAACAATATAAACGAATTAAATGACCAGTAAAAACAATTCTACTGTACCAAACATTTAATGAAAATGTCAAATTTTGATTGTGAACAACTGTTTGAACGGGCGATTTGATTGAATGTCAGTCGTTAATGAAACCTAAATAAGCAAGCAGAATATATATATATATATATATATATATATATATATATAATGTTGAAGATTTTAACTTGAATATTTACAATTGACTAACATCAAGTAATAACACGACAGCGGATTTTATGGATTTCTGACAAAAATTGAGTAGGTGTAATTGAAAAGAGTAAAAACATTAGACGAATTTAAACATACTGTTATATTATTTTCAACGTGTTCAACATATTAAGAATAAATTTCTAATAAATTTCTAAAATAATCTAGTAATAACTGTAGCCCATTAATATTATTTTAAAAAGATTATTAATATTTCATAATTATACAGTTTATAATATAACAAACTACTGTGGACTGTTTTTTTAGAAACGTAATTGATGTTTCTATATTTTTATAGAATTTACATTATATATTTTCACTATATTTTTATGGAATATACATATTAAGAATACATTTCTATTTCGCTTCAGTTTGTTGCAAGTAATCTAGTAATAACTGTAACCCATTAATATTAGAAATTTAAAAATATTATTAATATTTCATAATTATACAGTTCATAATATAACAAACTACTGTGGACTGTTTTGTTAGAAACGTAATTGATGTTTCTATATTTTTATATTGTTATTTATAAGCAAACGAAAATTGCATTAACACATTATACAGCAATAAGAGCGTAACGAAAACCTGCTAGTACGAAGTAGGTAGTTAACAATTTGCGATGGAATATTCATGGTAATCCAAGTTAAATTGGTTATGAATAATACTTTTCAAACAATAGCAGATTATTCGCGGAGGTGTACTGTAATTCGTCATTTCCTACTTAAAATGCAGTAAATAGCTTGCTCTCCTACCTGATTATATGCCTTTGTTACTAATGAAGTAATGTGAGATTAAGTGTCTGGCATTATTCATAGGAAATATGTGGATATTTTTATATCTCACGTTAAGTGGTGCATGATTAATGAATGACTTGAAATGAAAGCGTTTATTCTAAACAGAAGCGAGCCATTATTGCGAAAACAGAGTATTATATCCTTTCTCATGAATTTCGATTAAAATCGCTAAGAACTATCAAGCTCACAAGAGAGAGAGAAAGAGAGAGAGAGAGAGAGAGCTCTCGCGTATTGTATGAATTCATGGTTTGGTTTTTCATATCTACACAAACGTGAAAAATGAATAAAACTTTTCATTACCACAACAATTTTTACGGTTTTTTGGGTCGTAGAATCTGATACTGGTATTGGTTTTTTTGACAAGTATGAAAATACCCTCACAGGGGTGGTTTTACCCTGAAATTTTAGGACTTGCTTCAGGATGTGATTCTGTGGAAATAATGTTAAATGTATAAATATTAGATTAAAAATTATTATAAATAATAGATTAAACGTAAGATTTTATTTATCGCATTGATGTTATTTGGATATTTTTAAACAAGATTTCTATTACAAAATCTGCCTGAAAAATCTGTACACACAGTATTGTGATTATAATGAATTGAGCTTTACGACCGTAAATTACAAGCTAAACAAAAGTATCGTATACCTCTGTAAGGAATACTTGTTGCAAAGGATTCTCCACTTAAAAATCGGCAGGTGGTTTACGAGCATTCCAATAGGAGATCGTTCATTACAACTCTGTTACAAAGTGTGTTCAATCACGCGATGGTTTCGTGAAAAAGGAAGCAATTAAATCGGTCGACCAGGATAATCGCGAAGGTTCCCCTAGGTAACTCACCGTTCCTTATCTGATGAGAACCTAGGGGTCTTCGCGCCTTCGCCAGGACCCTACAAGGGTATTATCGAGAGAAACCATAAATGGTTACACCTCCCACCTCGTACAAATCTGTACGTTTAACCCTCTTCCCCCTGGCTTGCGCAACACGGTGAACACGGTTCTTTTCCTGACGTTCACGAGGTTACCGCGTGTTTGGTGCAAACCGTATACCACTCCGAGATAGGTATCTTGGATGATGGATCAAAACGTTGCGTACGATTCACTACAATTAGCCACAAATGCTCTACTACGTACAGTGCAGTGGTGGGCATTATTTGTCGAAACAAATATTTCAAATACTATTTAATATTTTAGACTTTATTTTGCTTAAAGAAAATAGTATTTCAAATAAATAACAATTCGAACATACAATTTAATTAAACTACGTGAACATTCGGTGGTAACACGATATTAACTTTCTCTGTCGCATAGTGCTACCTCCCCTCCAACCCTGGAAAATTAGTTTCGCCGCTTTAAAAAGAAAGAGACATCGAAGTGTAATACTGCAACAAGTGTTACGTTAGGTTTGGCTTTCCAATAACTGACCGGGTCGAGTCGAGCTGCTTTGCATCAGAGGTGGGCGTTATTTGGCGGAACAAATATTTTTAATACTATTTACTATTTTAGATTTTATTTTGCTTAAAGAAAATAGTATTTTAAATAAGATACACAATTTCGAAAATAAAATATTTCCATTTTAATAATTTGTACCCAAAAATAAAATATTTCTATTTCAACAATTTTATACACAAAATAAAATATTTCTATTTTAGCAATCTAACAAATATTTCCAATATTATTCACTATTTTATATTTTATTTTGCCTAAAGAAGATGGTATTTTAAATAAGATACACAATTTCGAAAATAAAATATTTCTATTGTAACAATCGCGCGCGGAACCACAAAATAAAATATTTCTATTTGAATATCCTAGCAGCGTTTATGGTTAGCATTTCGTTGGGCCTCCGTTGGCCTTATAAAAAATAACCGGACAAAAAGAAATTGTTCTATGATTACTCCTCCTTCATTTATGGCATTGAAATTATGCCATAAATACTTTTCGTGGCATTAAAAATAAAGGACATATTTCGGTGGCCTCCTGAAATATGAAATTCAATAAAGCGTAACATAGGTTTCATTATCTTTTCACTGTTCCCCGTTGTATCTCGTAATAAATGAATTTGCGAATGACACGCCTGCTGATCTACATCATTAACGAAATTAGTTCAGAGCGTATTCCTGACACGTTTCTGTCGCAATGTCAACCCTCGTTTCCAGGAGGGGTACTGCAGGACATTTTGATCCCTCGGATCAAAAAGGGTTTCGTGGCCAAAATCAAACGCGGCCGCGTCAACCCCTTCTGTGTAGCCGAAAGAATAGAATCCTTTTGACCGATTCAATTACAGCAACTCGAGCAGGGCAGAGAGATGGATGAGGGATGGGGTGTGGCGAGATGCGCATTTCGGGTTGCATTTGAACTAGAATAGTCAATTACGGGTGCGTCGCTGGCCCGCTGTTTTTTCCCGAGCAATCTCTCGCTATTGTGACGGCCAAATTTAGCGGAATTATCTTTCTCGCATCCCTCCTCGCCCCTTTCGCGTCTCGATCATTAATCTCTGTCGAAAGTTGTAAACGTCCTTGAACCACGTGACCCCGCCACGTTCATCAATTCGCAATCAAGAAAATTCGACGGTTACAAAACGCGGAATAGCCAGAGAGCAACTTTGAATCGTTCATTCAGTAGAAACGATCGTTTACCCTCTTCTGTGAAAGCGGGGATAGGTCAAGACACTAGAAGCACGCAATCTACAGAGTGAACCACGAAACGTGATCAGTAGACTGCGGATTATTAAACAAAATAAAAATTGTTGTGAATTCATTCTTCTTTCCTTCTTTAACGTCGCACAGTGGCCCCTTTCAGCGATTTAGCTGGCCAAAGTTATTTATAGTGTTTAATGATCCCACAACGTTTTCAAATCACATATAATATCATTTTTTAATTGTTTAAGTATTTTAAAAACATTTTTTAATACTTTTTCAATATTTTTTGGTACGTTTTTAAGTAAAAAGTAATATATTGTTGAATTAAACAATAGAAATTAATAATTAGTTACTTACTACTGTTTCTGAAACTTATAAAGCAGTATCGGAATTTGTATCAAAATCTTCAGATGAAAAGTGTCGCTTGGCGCGATAAACAAAATGCTGTGAAAAGAAGGGGGGCAAATTAGGGCAACCAATTTTTGTTTTATTGTAAACCTAAACCATTGACAATTATAACCGCGTTTAAATAATCATAATCACTCATAAAGTGTTACAATCGTTACAAATCTTATTTACATACTAATCGTGTTGAAATGTAAATAATTACCAAAAGATATGCAATAAAATGATACAAAATTGTTAGTCCATACTTACTTGCAAAACTTTTATACTGGAAAGAAATGTGTACAACTTACTTGAAACATATAAAAACTGTCTCATCGAATTTTAGCAGCAAGACACGTACCTACTACGAAAATCTTTAACTTTCGATGAAGTACAGCACTACATGGGTGCCTGAATGATAAAAAAATATTAGTACATTGCCCCTCATATATTAAACTATAACTATCACCAAAAATTTCACACTTTAGGTAAAATTTTTGAAGTCGACTTTTGGCCAGCTAAATCGCTGAAAGTGACCACTGTGCGTCAGCATCGACTTCTTGTGAAGCTTTATTAATGAAATTAAACTGATTGCGTTAAAGGGGTAGACTCCTTTTTCGAGGATTGCAAAAATGGGATTTTTTTTGTGAAAGCGGAGATAGGTCAAGACACTAGAAGCACGCAATTTACAGGGTGAACCACGAAATCAGTAGACTGCGGATTTTTTAACAAAATAAAAATTGTCCAATTCAATTGTAAGAATTTGAATGAGAACTATGAATTCAATCTTTTTTCCTTCTTTAACATTGCATCGACTTCTTGTGAAGATTTGTTAATGAAATTAAACTGATTGCATTAAGGATGTTCTGGAGGTACAATAGGAGACAAAAGTATAAGAAATTCGAAATCCATCAATGTATTGGCAATAAAAGCCATTCATGAGTATATTTTGCATTAAAAAAATAGATTAATTTAAAAAGTTTTCGTTTAATTAGTGAATTTCATGTTATATTTATTTTTTAATCAAGTTGTCTTCATATTATAAGAAATTGTAAGTGACTTTTGCGAATGTAACTGTTTAGTGAATCCTAATAAATATTGAACACAGTTAATTACATAATTTTTATTATATATATATATACATTTAATATTTATAGCAACTTGAAGTTTGCACATTTTAACACGTCTTCTTATGGAGAATTCATAAAATTCCACTTCAAACTCTATCTATAATGTGCAAACTTTAAGTTGCTATAAATATTAAACGTTGCAGTGAATCGAACCCAAACTTTGGTAATTGCATTAATTTAGTAAGAATTATATCTTGTCAAATTTTCAAAAATATTGTTGCGTTTTTATATACCTCCAGAACATCCTTAAAGGGGTAAACTCCTTCTTCGAGGATTGCAAAAATGGGATTTTTTTGTGAAAGCGGAGATAGGTCAAGATACTAGAAGCACGCAATCTACAGGGTGAACCACGAAATCATTAGACTTCGGATTTTTATACAAAGTAAAAATTGTCCAATTCAATTGTAAGAATTTGGATGAAAACTACAAATTCATTCTTCTTTCCTTCTTTAACGTCGCATCGACTACTTGTGAAGATTTGTTAATGAAATTAAACTGATTGCATTAAATGTGTAGGGAGAAGTTATCTCCGAGCGGTGAGAATTCTGTCGAATGTCGCGTCGATAGTAACTGTAACAACGCGACGATTTGATATTAATTACTTATTCATTTATTTTTTCGTTCTTCATATTTTATAATTTGTGATATTTAGTATTCTGGTTGGACGTATTGAATAGAAAAGACGTGTTTGATCTCAGACGGAGATTTAAACGAGATAATTTAATTAATTATATTCAAGATAAGTGGAATTAATCGTTAAACTATTGTGTTTACGGACGTGTTATTTCTAGTTACGACTTAACACTAAACGTACCACGGCCGGTCAAATGACCGGTCTTAGATTTTTAATTTTATAATTATTGAATCTATAACGTTGCTTACATGGAAAAATGATTCGATAAATTTCTTTATCCAAGCACATATTGCAATAAAAATTGCACGAAATCTAAATGAATAGAGCCTTGTCAATTTTATCAGCTAAAATATTTTAATCGCTTTCAGTGCTCGGTATGTTTAGTGTTAATTCCTACAAATGGGTAGACTCTTTTTTCGAGGATTGCAAAAAATAGGATTTTTCAGTAGTGAAAAACGCTAGATAAAAGATGGATCTAGGTCGCTATCTCCTGATCTTCCCTGGAGGGGTGGGAGGGTGTGGCAGCAAGGCAAAATTACGAAATATTTTATATTTCATTAAATAATAATAAAAGTTACATGTTCTATTCAGTTGGTTTTTGTCCTGTTACAACTAGTCGTGAGCTCCACATAACTGAGTTTTCCAATAAGCACCAGCAGATGCATACCGCGGAACACCATTTTAAAAATGTCCCATTAGCTGGTGGAAGAAAATTCACGATTAATCGAAGTCCCTCGCGCGACTGCGTAATAACAGGTGTTCCATTCCCAGTTGAAACGGCGCGTTATTAATTCCCGGTCTAAAAGCCCCGGTTTTCGTAATGAAAACTCTAATTAAGATTCTTGTAACGGCGCGCGGTGGGGACATCACGTTCGAGTTCATCGACGGCGGAGACGGCACAGACACTCTCTCAGGCCATTATTCAAACGAATCTCATTTAATTATGTCAGTTGCGTGCATTAATTGTGAAGGCACAAAGCAGAGTGAAGCCGGTTGAACCGTATCAGAGTCAGCTTCATTGGAAAATGAAATTCCCGAGAAACTACTTCCTGATTCGGCTCGCTACAATCTAGGAAGCGAAATCTTACGGTATGGAGTTGAAACGATCCTCCGCGGGATTCTCAAACGATTTCTCGAGCACGCAATTCCTGAAAGAGAGAAGACGAGACCTTGCCGCGCGCACGCGGAATCGTAGTATCCGCCTCGCTGTCAGCTGGAAGGAGAAACAGTCGGACAAGACAGAACGCGAGAATTGAAAACGCTAGAGCGATAACGCGGAGGCTTGTTTGGTTATGCAAAAGGTAGATCGCGAATGGATACACTCCGGGGCGAGATAGCACACATTACGATTGCCGTGATTTACATTTATTTTCACATTGAAACTGCAATTTCCCTAGTAGCACAAAATATCGTATACGCATTCATATAATATTAAAAAAGCGATTCAATCTTTTTTTTTAATATTCAAATATACGTACAATATTTATTTTATATTAAACAACATATGTTTTTTTTATTCTGATGGAATTGCCAAGACCACTCGAGAACAGTTTGCTCGAGAAACAAGCGATAACACTAGATTGTTCTTCTCTCTCTATCCTTCCTTCCGACTACATTCAGAAATGACTTTCGAACGTGTATGAGATCCTCCAGCAAGAGTCCCTACTAGCACAAAATATTCTATACACATTCATATGATATTAAAAAGCGTTTCAAACTTTTTGTAATATTCAAATGTACATACAATATTTATTTTATATTAAGTAACAATTTTTTTTAAATAGCCAGAAAATATCTATTTCATGTTGCGAGAAAAATATTTTTTTCTAACTTTTTCTTTTTTTTTAATTGAATGTTATTTAAATATTGAATTTATACTTTTCAAATATTGATTTCACAGTCTTTGAAATTTTTAGTTTATATTTTGTTAAATATCTAGTTTAGATTTTCTGAATATTTAGCTTATATTTTCGAAACATTCAATTCACATTTCTTAAACATGCATAAAATAGTTAGATCCAATATTTATCTCATATGAAAAAGTGTGGCTTAAAAAATATTTTTACAATATTTGTAAAAGATATTTATCCAATATTTTGAATCAGATTTACACACTTTTTAAAGGGCTTTAAATAGCTTTTTAACACTTTGCGCTCGGAGCTGTTTCAACTCGAAAATTCATCCTTTCAGATTAGTTTATTCGAATTTATTCGAGTTTATCAGGTTAGAATTTTCCATTCCCTATAACTTTTAAAATTTTATAAATATGAAATAGGTATAATACCTCATGCAATACCTAAATGTTTAGCAATCGATTAGATACCGACACATTTAATAATGTAAACTATATTTTTAAACAATAACATAGCAACTTTTAGTGGCGAAAACATGAGCAATATTACTACGTTGATTTTCGTAAATATTGGGATATTAATTTCCACAAATAAATATAATATAAAGGTGATTTTTCTGTAATAATTTCAATTGTTATTAGTGTAATTATACAGAAAAGGTCTGCGTACTCCGATTTTGATGAAAGTTTAACGTGTTATAGATTTCGACATTTTGAACAACTTTTTCCTTTTCCAATATAGGGGGCTCACCTTTAGTTTTTCAGATATTTGCAAAAAGCTATAGCGAATACTGTATTGAATTTTGAATGTTAATTTCATAACGGAAACCTTCTTTTTAGAAACACTGGGTGCGTATGAAATACTGGGTGGGTGTGTGTGTGTGTGTGGTATTGTGGCTTCTCATTTCCACAACGTGTTTACAAAGAAAAAATAAACAGACGCGGCCCCGTAACAGGTTTACGTTGCCGCGGAGCATATAGGAATACGAAAAATCCAATACAGTATTAGCGATAGTCTTTTGCAAATATCTCGAAAACTAAAAGCGACCCCCCTTTATTGGAAAAAGAAAAAGTTGTTCAAAATATCGAAATCTATAACATGTTAAACTTTCATCAAAATCGGAGTACGCAGACTTTTTCTATATAATTACCGTTATTAGTATTAAGCTTTGCAAAAACTATGTTCAAATGTTGACTTTGTCCCGTCCGCGTGTTACAAAATGTAAATTTGCACTCGTAGAATTTTATCGAGGCAAATATTGTGGATAATGTTGAGCATGTTATACGTACAGTGATAGTGATAGTGATTTCTGTTATAGAAGATTTAAAGATTGCAAGATGTGATATATTCTTTTGACCCGAGGGTAGGTAAATCGTTCTTGTGAAACTGACTAACACCGACACATCTAAAATTGCATTCTTGTTGACGATAAATAGAAATGAACTCGGCTACGAATCGATTTTCAAATTCACGCGGCTAACAATGAAACGGGGAATTTCCAATCTAGTTCTGACCTATTTTCGAGTTCGAAGGAAAATATTTGTCCTTCGTTCTCGTGATCGTAAAATAAACGTTTCACGTGGAAAACTTGCCACTCGAGGACTTGTTTCTCTCATAAATTTCGTGAGAATTTCATTGTTGGACAAGGAAGCACAATTCATTTCACGTGCAGTCCTTACACAATTTTCCGTATAGTTGACGGTTCTTTTACCTTAACTTTCCACCATTAGATTTTACCTCGGAACTTATCTTTGACATTCTAGCCCAGACGGTTAGTTGGGTGACCTTTCATTCTTCGGCATTTCGATCACTTTCGGCTAAATAGCTTTTGGCCATGGGTGAGCATTATTTGGCGAAACAAATATTTCAAATACTATTTAATATTTTAGATTTTATTTTGCTTACAGAAAATAGTATTTTAAATAAGATATACAATTTCGAAAATGAAAATATTTCGATTTCAATAATCTGCACCTCAAAATAAAATATTTCTGTTTCAACAATTTGATCCACAAAATAAAATATTTATATTTTAACGATCTAAAAAAATATTTCCAATATTATTCACTATTTTAAATTTTATTTTTCTTAAAGAAAATAGTATTTCAAATAAATAACAATTCGAACATACAATTTCGAAAATGAAAACATTTCCATTTCAATAATCACCTCGCTGTAGCCTTAAAATACCATTTTTGAAAATGGTATTCTACGTTTTAATACGGATTCAGATTTTCATAAACTTTAAGGATATAACGTGGAAGTGATATTTCATTTTTTGTACTAATCGATTCGGTAAAGTAACAATGAAATTAAACTCTATTAAATGTTTATTGAATTCAGATTTTACCCATTTTGTTTGGATTTTAGAAATTCATAAAGAAGCGTAATCTAATTATTACTATCAGGCTGTAAAGTGCAGTTGGCAAACAAATGAATAAACAATACAGAAAACAGTTAAAATATTATTCTCATCCAGCGAAGAAATAGATTTTCATTTCAACTCTGCTTCTCGTAATTACCCGAGACAACTTTTAGTTTGAATAAAGATCTGCGGTGTACTTGTTAATGATATAAAGTAAAGCTAAAACAATGTTATATTTCGAGAAAAATGAAGATGACGCCATTGAAGCCAAGATTTCATCGTTATTCAATTTCGGTCGTGCTGTGTTCCATCGTGAATAATATCATTGTGCCGTGCAATTACACGAAATATACTATTTTATCCATAAATGTCCCAAATGAAGCCGCTAAATGTCCCGAAGCTATCCCCACTACGCTATACCACCATAAGCTATACCCCCTTGAGGGACTAGAGGTCACCGAGAAGTGTAAACACATAACTAATCCAATTACACAACGTCTTTATTTTTCATTATTTCATTTTTTTTATGGAACGTTCACCGAAATATTTGTGGCAAAGAACAGTGTCCCTGGCGGATAATTGTCCCTGGGCAGACCCGTGTTGGGGACAATTATCGATAAAATACTATAGTAGTTTCAAATGGCATGGGGTATCGTTGAATGCTGTGGCAAGCCGAAGGATAATAAATTACGGTTACTCGAGTGAAAAATCATCGAGTTTTCAGTGCAGGGACTTCGAAAGATAGAATACGAAGTGCCGGTAAATTGGACAAATGGCCTGGGAAAAAAGATCAAAGTGTCCTGTTCCTTGTTTCCGTTACCGGCGTTTCCGGAAGCCTGTTCAAGGTCATCTCCGTTCTTTCATCAGATTGCCCTAGTTGTTGGCACCGATTGCATAATCTCCCGTATTACCTCCTAGCAAAACTAATTTATTACTCAACGATCATCTCCGCTCGCCCGATCGACTATCGCGGGTGAAATGAGGATGTCCTCTATACCCTTCCCTGGCATTTCGCAATAGGTGACCCTCTCGATTATATTAAAGAAAACCTTGTGTGTACGTTGCACCCTACAGTCTCTTCGAATACCCAACCGTACACAACCACAGTTCATATACAAATTATTTTGTATATGTTTTATGAACAATATTTATATTAATTAGATTACGTTAGAATTAGTATGTTTAAAAAATTCATTTTCAAAATCGTATTATTCAACAACCTAAATTTATATTATATTTATATGAAGAAATATTATATACTTGATAAAAAACGCGAAATTGACGATTCCAACATGTGGATTTTTAGGCAAAATAAAAATATTAAACGGCCCATTGTTGATTTAATAATCCTAATAGCACAAAACATTGTATACGCATTCATATAATATTAAAAAGAGATTCAATCTCTTCTTAATATTTAAATATACATGCAATATTTGTTTTATATTAAAGCAACAAATATTTCTTTCTAAATATGCAGGAAATATCTATTTCATATTACGAGAAAAATATTTTTTTCTAAACATTAAATGAATCTTTATTTCATATTAGAAATAGAATATTTTTTCCTAATATACAAATAATATTTGTTTCATATTATGAAGATAATGTTTCTTTCTCATTATAAAAAAAATACAAATCTTTGTTTAATATTAGAAGTAGAATATTTTTTCTTAATATACAGATAATGTTTGTTCTTGTCCTTTGTACATGTATACAATATTCTGATCCAATATTTTTCTCATATAAAAAAACTCTCATATGAAAAGGGTTCAAATTAGAATCGAAACGTCAATGATTATTTGATAATCAACAAAATTGTTTTCTAATTTCTCAGTATTAATTGATTGAACCGTAGCGCCGAGAACATTCAACATTTATGCAACACATATGCAACACATATGCACATATGCAAAATTATAATTTACAAGCTTACATCGAAAAATAAAAAAAGCATTTCTTAAAACTTTTTTATTTGACCAC
>CM052336.1:23693790-23704353 GCA_028455595.1 Lasioglossum vierecki | reverse complement strand
TTTGCAATTATGTGCGTCCAAGATACTTTGTTGTTAATAATTCGCTAAATGAAAGCGGGATCTATGATCATTGTAGGTTTCTTTTTTGTTGGATGAGTAAAAGTTTTTCTCGATTTCTTCATGTAATGTACAGTTCTAAGGACGCGACTTTTAGCTGAATATTCCTTGAACATTGGTGTTCGTCAATAATTCAAGAATAAAGTCACGGTGTACGTCCTTAGCTATAACTAGACGGTGAGTTTTTGTGTAGAATAAAAATGTTCTAAATCTGTTATAAGAAATAGAAATTAAATAAGAAGTTGGTTTTCCTTTTAATAATTTTAATCGAAAATAGCGTGTCTATTGATGAATGTTAAAAGATAGCGTATAAATGAGACAATAGTTGAAAGTATGCATTCGAAAGGGGTGGTCCCGTTTAAAAATTTACACCGTGTGACCCAAAATTCAATATGAACCTCAATAATATTAAATTTTCAATATAAAAATTCAATATAAACCTTAATAATATCAAATTTTCTATATAAATGTCATATATAAAAATTGTTTATATGAAAAATCTGTATAAATTTCAATAATATTAAATTTTCCATATAAATTTCATGTACAAAAATTTTTTATATAAAAATTCAATATAAACCTTAATAATATTAAATTTTCTATATAAATTGCATATACAAAATTTTTTTATATGAAAATTCAAAAGTGTGTAGTCCGTTGCACCATTCAACTTTTTCCTTATGTAACGGTTCCTTAAAAATAAAAAAGATATTTGGAGTACAAACGTTGACTGATTCACCCTATGTAATCGATTATAAAACATGTATTATTTTACGGTATAATCAAATGTATTTTATTTTTAAAACGGTCACAAACTTTTCTAATCTTTTGATAATACATACTAGCAATAACACAGATGAAATTGTTAATTAAAAAGTAATTCCGAATCTTATTCTGGCGGCCCACCCCGTACGAAGCAACACGACAAAAACGAGTCACTTTAACTAGGTATTTGTAGTGCTAAACGGTGTCAACGAGCGACCACAGAGAAGCTCGTAGCCAGAATGCTTCGGGGTAAACGCTTCACAGCAGGGAAATTTCGAAATGGCGCTCGCATTGATGAAATGTCTAACAAACGGATTTTGATTGACAGCGGCGAAAGGAATTATTGGTCCATGCAAATTTTCGTGGCCATTGAAATCGATTGCAATGGCGTGACTGGCTTGGAGCGTGGTAGAAAGAAATTCTTTTACGCGAGAACACTGTGAAACGACAAGAAAATTTAATTATCGTGTCATTTCAAAGTTTCCAGTTACGGATATTTATATCCTCCGCACAATTAAACTGCATTCTTCGATGCAGGCTAATTCGAACGAACCTCCCGAATAAAATTCTATTGGGGTTCTGTTTGAAGAAGGACCAAGGATATGCGATGCGGTTAGACGAATTTTTAATGAGGCTCTTAGATAATCTTTATTTGAATATGAGCCACGGGAGGGAAAGAAATGTGATGCATATATTCATATACGATGGCTGACAAAAGAAAGATCGACTCTCCGACCAAAAATTGAGAGTTAAACTATGTATTACTCACAAATATTTAGGCAATTGTTACTAATAACTGTACCGCGGATCTTTGTGCAAAATAAAAATGTTTTGCACTGATCGTGGAAACCAGGAATAATATAGAAAATGATTAAAAACAACATCGCGATATTTTAATATTTTTAAAATCTTTTACAGTTTTATATTTCATCCAACCAATTTCTTCATAAATGCGTAAGATTCGCAGTCTACTAATAACTGTACTGCGGATCTTTGTGCAAAATAAAAATGTTTTGCATTGAAAATGTGTTTGTTGATTATCGATCGTAAGGTAGTTTATAACAAGAAGTAGTGATGACCTCGGCGCAAAGGTTCGATCAGAAATAAAAATTAAACCAATTTTGCTAGTTTGATTAAACTTTCTACGTTTCGATCCTAATATGGATCCTTATCAAGAAAGAAGAAACAACTGCGTCTGTAAATTTTTAAAAGAGTTTTCAATATTAATGTACTGAAAAACAGATTTAAATGCAAAATTCAAAATAACGGTAATGAATTACCAACCTGCTTTATGATAAAATTAGAGACCGGAATATATGTATAAGCACATGTAGTTTCAATGCCGGTACATAGGTTACTGTTGTACAGACACGAGGTTAATAGAGAAAGAAAACAAAACAGAAACAGTGGATCGAACATGATCGAACGTGGATTGAACATGAACGTTTTGCATTGATCGTGGAAACCAGGAATAATATAGAAAATGATTTCATCCCTTAACGACTTTGTCACATTAAAAACAACATCGCGATATTTTAATACCTTTTAAATCTTTTACAGTCTTATATTTCATGCAACCAATTTCTTCATAAATGCGTGAAGATTCGCAGTATACTAATAACTGGATTGCGGATCTTTATGCAAAATAAAAATGTTTTGCATTGATCTTGGAAACCAGGAATAATATAGAAAATGATTTCATCCCTTAACAACTGTGTCACATTAAAAACAACATCGCGATATTTTAATATTTTTTAAATCTTTTACAGTTTTATATTTCATCCAACCAGTTTCTTCATAAATGCGTAAGATTCGCAGTCTACTAATAACTGTACTGCGAATCATTATACAATATATAAATTTTCTGTATCTATGTGAAGAGGTGGGAGAGCCAGATACACATCTGATTCTTTATTGAATAATTTAACGCGTTAAAAATGGTATATCTTTAAACTTCAATTATCTCGAGTTTTCTCCTGTTTTAAATTCAAACCAACTCGTTTGTGTTATAAACGCGTAAAATACGCAATCAAAATTATTCAACAAGTTTATGTCGCTAATAACCTGAGACGTTGATCGACCTTAAATAAATTAATTTAAAAACAAAAAAGTTTATTTCTTTGGATATACATATTAAAGGGTTTTTATAAAGGAATATAAAACATTTATTCTTAGTGCCACCGTTCTAGTGTTAAACATTCTGACCTTTTATTGTTGATGCCTGTCGAATAACAAGAGAATCTAAATTTCTGAAGATAGTTTGTCGTAATAAAATGCAAACTTTGCTCTCGTAGTTTGAATTCCGCCGGGATGAAAAATGCGTAATTGCAGAAATGCAGCGAACAAAATAACAGAACTGTCTAACGAAGAAGATTGAAAGTTGGAGGGCATTTATTGAAATTTTGTCACTTCTCGAGGAAGATTCGAGTTGTAACGTGGATTAAACTGAAGCG
The DNA here is from genome assembly GCA_028455595.1 of Lasioglossum vierecki. Classification (NCBI taxonomy): domain Eukaryota; kingdom Metazoa; phylum Arthropoda; class Insecta; order Hymenoptera; family Halictidae; genus Lasioglossum; species Lasioglossum vierecki. The sequence continues at coordinate 23,701,078 of CM052336.1, read as the reverse complement.
AAGTTATCACTGTTCACCGCAAATATACGGTACATTGTACATGTACAGTACGCACTTATGGAAAAGGGTAATTAGCGTGAAATTTTATGAGATATTCCCTCCAACAGAATTGAATTTCTAGAGTGTTCGCGATTAATGAATTTTCATTGTTACCCAACCGTGGATGCGTATCACTGCATTCCTGTGCAATTTAAACTTGAGGAATTATTCAAATGCTAACTACTTCAATAATTTATTTACCATTTCGTGGCCCTTGGTTTAACAAAAACCAAGCTTAACGATTTTCAAATAATTAAAAGATCAACGTTACAAATTTATTTGACCACTCTAATGGAAATGTTCTTCTTTATCTGTTTGAAAAAGTTTCAAGGTTTCAAAAAGCGTACCAAATGCAATATTCTCTTTTCGAAAATTAAAGTCAAAATAAAGAGAATTATTAATCATCAACTCAGAGCTTATCAAACGAAAGGCACGGAGGTATAAAGTATGACATTTCAAATCTTTACTTATCTTTACTTAATGTCCTTTTTCGATATATTCTCTATTATTATGTTTAATTTACGTAATTATTTGCGTTATTAAAATTCATCGAGTCTTCAATTTAATAAGCAATAAATGAAAATATAGTCCCCAGAGAAAAAAGCATTTCATACTTTATGAATTTTCCATTTCTGTTTATTTCATGATATAAAGTATGACATTACACATGTATCTTTATTTAATGTCCTTTTTCCATATATTCTCTATTATTATGTTTAATTTACGTAATTATTTGCGTTATTAAAATTCATCGAGTCTTCGATTTGATAAACAATAAATGAAAATATAGTCCCCAGAGAAAAAAGCAGTTCATACTTCTGTTTATTTCATTATGTTAACATCAACTTTAATGGTAAAATGTGTAAAAGAAAGCTGACTGTTAACAAGTCTGCTGCAACAGCAATATCTTAATCAACCTGTTTCCTTCAATTTATTATCCCGAGTTACAGTAAGTTTGCATTCGAAACTTTGGAACAATTGATGATTTAATTAACAAGGTTCTTTGCAACAAAAGAATTCCCTGCTGTCAAATTTCTTCTCCAGTGCAACGTTCATTATCGTGAACACGGCGATGGCCGTAAAACTTTGAGACGTTGTCGTTTGTTGAAAATCTATTACAACATTAATTATAAGTTTGGAGGACCTTTACGCAAGAGACTCGTGCGACTCATTTTTCCTGTGCGCACTCGCACTATTACGTAGTCAAGCAGCAACTTCCTATAAAATGTGTGTCATCGCATTCCATTAATCAACCGCCACAGCCTAACTAAACGAGCCTCGTACATTCATGCGAGTATCAAGTCCCATAGAATTAAGTGATCCGCGCGTACAGTTCCTAGAAAAGCTCGCCCCCCAGTTCTGACATTACCCTATACTTTCCTTATATTTTCACAGTGGTGTCAAAAGTATATTGATCCTAATATTGAATAAAGAATAATAAAAAAATGATTGTTTCAAATGAAATATATGTAACACAGTCCTAGTAGCACAAAATATTGTACACACATTCATATAATATTAAAAAGCAATTCAAACTTTTTTTAATATTTAAATGTACACTACAATATTTATTTTATGTTAAGTAACAAATATTTCTTTCTAAGTATGCAGGAAATATCTATTTCATATTACGAGAAAAATATTTTTTTCTAAATACAAAATGAATCTTTATTTAATATTAGCAATAGAATATTTTTTCCTAATGTAAAGATAATATTTATTTCATATTATGAAAAAAATATTTTTTATCTCATTATAAAACAAATCTTTATGTAATATCAGAAATTATATAAAATTATATAATATAATATAAAAATTTCTTAATTTTAATAAGGTACTTTGCAAGATAAAATGGAACATTCCCTCAAGCAGTGCACAGAAAGTAATAGATATTCATAGTTTCTAATTTGTGTTATAACTTTTTCTTACATTTGAAAATTTTATTGAATGTTATTTAAATATTGAATTTGTATTTCTCAAATATGGGATTCACATTTACTTTATATTTTTTAAACATCTAGTTTATATTCTTTAAGTTTCTGATATGAAAAAGTGTGGCTTAAAAAATATTTTTCCAATATTTGAAAAAAATATTTATCTAATATTTTTGTGCTACTAGGGAGTTGTCATTTAAACTATACAAAATATTTATATAAAAACATTTCAACTAAGAAATACAAATATTTGCAAATACTATTTCTCACAACTGGGTTACATATGTTTCATTCGAAACAATATTTTTTATATTTCTTATTTATTTTACGTCGAAAACAATAATTTAGTATTAGGAAAAAATTGCTCCAAATGACCTGAGAAATTATTTCGAGAAAATACAACATTTAAGGAACATCTTTTATGTTTTCTTTCTTATACATAAACTTCTACTTCGTTATATTCTATATTGTTTCCACACGAGTTTATAAATTTCATAGAGTTTACACATTTCAAGCTGCATTTATCAGTTCAGAAAAGTCCTCCAAAAACCGGATCCTTTTTCCATGGACGCGCGAAGATCCTTTGTCGAAGAAAATATCTGACGTCACCATTGTCCTCGAAATTTCTTTCCCTTCTTCAAATTGGCAATGTTTCGTTATCTCACGTCGTGAAAATATTTTGAAGATTGGCTTCGGACAGTGAGACTTCTTACTTCTCTGATGTTTTTGATAATTTAAAATATGACCACTCGCTGCAATTCAATTACCGGATTATTCGAGAGCAGTCACGAGTGTTCTTGAAGCGTTATTCGAAACTCGCAGCAATTCGGGTATCGTGTCACTCGTCTGTGTTCACTGTGCAAAAGACGTTCGAATACGTAAAACTTCTTACAACTTGGATTCGAAACATCTACCCAGTATTGCGAAACTTTTATTATTTTATGAATACCTCGCGACGCGAATGTTTTATCTTGATCATTCCAGCCTACAAAGTGATGTTGCCTTCGACGCCATTTATCTTCCCTCCGAAACATTTTCCAGTATCGCCTAAAGCTCCGAAGACGTTCGTGTGGATCGATTTGAATAGTCTGTGCTTCTACAGGGTGTTTCGTTTGAAATAAGATACGTTAATATTATATTCATTCGCGACGATGCAATAAATTATCAAATTGCACTTCTGCAAGATATGGAAGATTAGAAGTAAAACTGATAATATTCAGAGCTGGGGAAAATAGTATTTTAAATAGTAAATAAACCTATTTATTTGAAAGTATGTGTACAACTTCGAAAATAAAATATTTTATTCGATGCAGTAATTTTTGAAAATGAAATAATTTATTTGAGACAGTAATGTTTGAAAATAGGTAAGGTAAAAACATTCATGTTTCGATATTTTTTCTATCCAAAAACTGATGAGTTAACATTTACATCTTGGGTTTTCGGTTGTGTTTCGCGTTTAAAAAATTAAAGGCCCGAAGTTTCCGGCTTCACGTACACAAATAATCCTAGTAGCACAAAAATATTAGATAGATATTTTTTCGAAATATTGGAAAAATATTTTTTAGACCACATTTTTCACATGTGAAAAATATTGGATCAGAATATTGCATAATGTGCAAAGTACAAGAACAAACATTGTCTGTATATTAAGAAAAAATATTCTACTTCGAATATTAAACAAAGATTTGTTTTACAATGAGAAAGAAATATTTTTTTCATAATATAAAGCAAATATCATTTGTATATTAGGAAAAAATATTCTACTTCTGATATGAAATAAAGATCCATATAATATTTAGAAAAAAATATTTTTCTCGTAACATGAAATAGATATTTCCTGCATATTTAAAAAGAAATATTTGTTACTTAATATGAAACAAATATTGTGTGTATTAAAAAAAGATTTACTTACCGGAAGCATATTAATATGATTTTCAATATTCTTTTCTTTTCTAATATTTTCGTTTACATTGCAACTTTAAATGAAACTATTCGAAAACGTTGTAGATGGTGAGTTGTTAGTTCACATTGAAAATTACTGTTGCTATTGAAAGTTCCATGAAAAAGTGTATAACCATGTACCGTAGATTTTTCAAACTTGTGCAATTAACGGTGAAGTTTGTTTCTCGATCGGAAAGTGAATATGAATTTATGATTTCGGCACAGGTTCGATCAGTGTAACACAAACAGCAAATGTGCAATTATTTAAACATGTATCTTGACGTTTCGATCCCTATGTGGATCATTTTCATAAAGAAACATATATTGCGTCTAAAAGAGAAACAAAAGAATTATAATATTGCAAATAAAATTAAAAACACAGCTGGGTCAATAAACAGAATCGACAAAGTTAATGTACTTACATGCTGCGTAACAAAAAGAGAAGAAAGAAAAAATATATAGAACAAACACTAAGAAATAAGAGAAATAAAAAATATAAGTACATATAGACAATTCTGATTGGTTGATCGATATCGATCACTGGTTAGTCTAAATAACCTATGGTGGTAATTTCTAACCTCGTGAGTTTAAAGTCAATTAAGATACAATTTTAGGTTGTAACACGATTACTAAATTCTTATAAACCAACAAAAAAATGCAATAATCACCGGTCGATAATGTGTAAACATTATATGAATGTGTATAGAATATTTTGTGATACTAGATAACAGAAGAATATAACTTATTTCGGGGAAACTGTGTGAAATTGACACGAGGGACGGATGAGGGTTAAACTAACTGAATTTCAACGAGACACCCAGTACAGTGAAGCGTAATTGATATTCGCAAGTGTCGCGAGGACGTCTGGCGGAAATTTAAAGTCAGCCCAGTTACCCTGAAACACCGATAAGGCAGTTGAAACGTTGGAAAGATGACGCTCTCGTGCATTTCGAAAAGCGTAGCCGCGCGGCTGAAGGTTCGTTGCAGGTAAATCGTAAAATTGGTGTGTTGTCGTCGAGCGCGTTCGAGCGGATCATTCCGTTCCGAGATAAACACTGGAAAATGTTTTCAATGGTCAAGAAAGTTGGGCTCCCGTCAGGTAACTGCGCTGCTCGCGGACTCCGCTTCTGCTCGCCGATAACGTAATTGAAATGTCTTCCATTCTCCGTGCTCCCCTTGCAACATTCTCTCGCATAAATCACGGCCTGGTCGATCGACTTCTTTAAGTGGATCATTCGTTAAATGTAAATGTTGCAATAGAAATCTTCCTTGGATCTCGTGCCAGTAAAGATTTCTCTTCCTTTAAATGACTATGCTCGGCGAAGCCGCCTCCCGTTTCCGATAATACGGATGAAACGTTCCCTTATGCGCGGCTTTATCTTGCCTGCTAAAGCGAGTTACATAAAGCAGGTCAAAAACGTACTTGTGCGCTTCGCTTTTTTTCTTGTAATAATTTTACGTAAAACAACAGCCAGCCGTTTATCGGTTTATTCAGATCTGCTATTGCATATTCCAACCGTTTCTCATTTTATTTTGCCACGCTTATATTAGCTTGCCGAATTGTCGTTGTTGTTGCGTGTGTGTCAAATCTTGAAATCGAATTTTAAACCACTTCCCGATCAGCTAGAGACTTGAAATTTTCAATATAGCTGAGAACTGGATGACTGCAAAATTCAAAAGAATTTCTTTTAAAAGACTGTGCGTTTAGGATTTAAACAATATTTTTAAATTTTCTTCTTCGCCCCTCACCAAGCGACGTTTGCTAGTACGTCATTGCGTGTAGCGATCCCCACTCCGCGCGCTCCCTACTCCACTACGCGTTCCCACTCCATCCGGCCACTTCGCACCGAAGGAGCTCAGTTTACTTACTGGGTTGGTTTGTGTTAGGTCGGGCGGGGGGGGCGACAAGGACCGGCGGTTCTGCTCGGTAATCGGGCCCCACTAAATAAGTTTATATTAGAATGCACTAAAGTGGAGAAAATAATATTTGTAGATATTAGTGACTATAAATAAAAGCGTGGAGCGCGCCCACGAAGATTACGTTAATATAGTTTGGCGCTCCACGCTTTTATTTAAAATCACTAATATTTAAAAATATTATTTTCTCCTTTTTAGTGCATTCTAATATAAGCGTGGTTTTCAAAAAGTTTTTTTATATTATTTTTTAAATTAAGAAGAGATTTCTTTTGAGATTTCTAGGTGAACTTATTTTTCATTCAGGAAATATGTTCAGATTTTATAGATAAAAATAATGTCGAAGTATAGCTAGCTGAATGATATTCTTCATTTTCATATAGTGTAGAGAAAGTCAGGAAAATAGATGACCCAATTTTCCAAAAAATATCTGTGTAACGTAAATTCAATCGATAATTTCCGTATAAAAATGAAAATGTAAATGCACGCGATAAAATCTCTTGATTTTCAATGAGAAAAAGAATGTACTTCACGGGTGTACAAATAAAAGACAACGATATCGAAACCCTATTCTTTTTCTCAGAACTCCATAGCTTGTATGAATCTTCGCGAAGTCCAATTTATTTCTCATTTCCTGAGACTATTAACACTTGCACACGCTCCCAATTGTGCCGATATTATACTGACCGGAACTTTTCACATACTTTCTCGATGCGCAAGATTTCTATCACTTTGCATTACATTTAAATGGTGAATTATCGTTTCCCTCGCACACGCTCATGTAAGTGGAGACAAGAAACAAGAGACGTACTAACGTTGAACAGAAAATGTGGCCAAGAGGGGAGTTATAAAAAAGTTATAAAGTAGGATGTAGGTCTGACCATTTGTACTACTTTACCTATTATTACCGTAGCGCGTCGCGCGTCGTTTTGCTATCGAAGCCGTGTTACACGCGCGAACCGATTACTTCGCTGCGGAAACTTATTCTGGAACAACTAAACGCGGGTACAGTTACCTCCGCTTTACACGCACGAAGTAGAGTTTTTGTGTGTTAAACATAGGAAAGATCGAATACTGACGAACAAATTGTGCTAGTTTATATTATTACTTCTGATTTTGGTGAGTTGTCGATCAGGGTATTCAGGCAGAGTTGTGCAGAATTACAATTGAATTACTCCAGAATTATAATTACAAAGTAATTGAGTTAAATTGTAAATGCAATTATGTTGTAATTTATAATTCAGATCTTCAGTCAATTGAATTACAATGTAATTCGTAATTGCAATGGAGCACAATTATAAAATACAGTGTAATTGAATTATGTTGTAATTTATAATTCAGATCTTTAGTCAATTAAATTACAATGTAATTCGTAATTGCAATGGATTAAAATTATAAAATACATTGTTTTCATGTATTGTATTGTATTGTATTGTATTGTATTGTATTGTATTGTATTG
>CM052336.1:23657607-23686718 GCA_028455595.1 Lasioglossum vierecki | reverse complement strand
AAAGAGAAAATATCATATAATAAATATATACATAAAATATGAAAATTATTATATAATAAATATATACATAAAATATGAAAAATTACAAAAAATTACTTACAAAGTTATTAAGAAAAAATACATTGCTGAGACAATTTTCTTTGTTACAAACAATATTGCGGCAAGTTTCTCTTACAAATGTCCACCGATCCACAGGTGTAGATTCACCTCTAGAATGGACGACCATTACTTTTTATACACCCTGTACAGTACTAGAGACGGTCGTGGTACAAATCATATTTCAATGGCCAGACTAGATTCTCGATGCGTAGGTTGGTCTCTTACTATATTCGTCGTTGTTTATCAGGTGAGTCAATTCCGCAATTAAGGTACGTGCATAATTGTTAATTCAAACTACTGCTCGATCTATACGCGGACAGAATTCAATTTCCACGTGCGCAGTAAGATTAACTAGCTATCAAATTACTTAGATTGTCGCGAGCAGCACAATATAATGAAAAGATCTTTTCTTCATCTTTTAATGATCTATTTAGCCGTAAAGTATAGGAGAATATTACACATACCTTTAACATTCTAAAAAAGCGTGACTTCCCACTGATTGTGAGAAATTGTAGCGTGGAGCTATAAATAACGAAGATAATTAACTGTTCCCATCTAAGTGCCCCACCCTGTGTACATAAATGAAATAGAGTGGTAGGAATGCTATTGATTAGCCATTAAGGATTAATTAAGAGCACTCGTTACAGAACGCACAGCAAACTGGTTTTATTTTTAATTACCTTTATTGTCTTTTTTTCTTGTTTTTATTGCTCTGCATAACGGGAAACCCAGAGAACCAATGGTCTTTCTTCAGTCGATTCTGAAATATTTTTTATATTTATAATATAGCATACTATCGAGTTGAATTAATTGTTTTTCATTAATTCTTCCCGAATTTTAACAAATTGCCGTCAAATAGAAATTTATTTTTGTTTAATAGGTGGAAAATAATACAACAATGTTTTTCAATTATTCTAATAGTTTTACCGTTTGAAATTACACCAACTCATTTTTGTCTAGAATTTTTTATATTTATAATATTGCATACTATCGAGTTGAATTAATTGTTTTTCATTAATTCTTCCCGAATTCCAACAAACTGGCGTCAAATAGAAATTTATTTTTGTTTAATAGGTGGAAAATAATACAACAATGTTTTTCAATTCTTCTAATAGTTTTACCGTTTGAAATTACACCAACTCATTTTTGTCATGAATGCGCATAATCCGCTGTCTATTTATTAATTTAGCGTTTATAAAATTTATTAATAAGTATATGTGTATATATATATATATATATACATATATAAATAGGCGTTGCATAAAGCTCCATGTTAATGATTTTGTTTACGTTGACTTTATGTTTGCATTCCCGACACAATTATTACTTTTGCATAATAATTTTCATATTAAACGAGTTCGCTTTGACACATAACTTAATTTGATACACGCTTTTATTTTTCACATTTACAGTCGCCCGACGATGTTTAATTAAGGGAACAATTTGTATTCTCCATTGTAATTTTTCTCGTTTCAAGAGTGCGATTGCAAAATTCAGTTTTTCCATTTCCGTCAAAGAAAATACAATTGTCGATGTTATTACATAAAACAATAGCCCCGGGCAGAGTTTCAAACTGTTTAATGAGAAACACGAACGTATAATGAAATTTTCATTTTAATTAATCAAAAACAATATGAAGTTTAATACCGCAGCATGCAAACACATGTTCACTTTTGAAATTCTAAGTTATTGAAAATTTCCATTTATCGATAAGTCTGCTAAAACTTCTTTTACAATAAATGAATTCGTATTTATACGTGTACGTTTATTTGCCACAGTATTTACACGAGGAAAAGCGATAGTAGCGGAACAGATGAAGTTACAAACAAGGCAATAAATGTGTTTACGTTGCTGCTTTCGATTGGCCTTGGCCGTTGTAACGAATGAATGAATGTGTAATTGGCTAGCGTGGTTCGAGCGATTCGATTTCAATTGAGTCAATGAATCTGTCAGCAAGAATGATACTCGAAATGTAGCAGTAGTTACGAACTTTCGTTTAATCGTGGCTGCGTTTAACCTTTCCCTTTTTGCTCTTCGATCAAACTCAAGAACACATTAATTACTGCGAGATCGACTAATTAATTATTTCCACCTTCGCTACGAGGATCCTGTAATTCGAGAAGGACTTGCTAGATCACTTCGAAACTTTGAACAAATTTTAATTGAGAAGGAAACATTACGAGACTTATAAACCTGTCTGCTATCAGACATTCGAAATTGTTTTCCAATTTATTTTTGCAGACTTAAACTTCTCAGAATAATTTGATTCTATGTGACTTTTTTTCGTTTTATGGACATATGAGATTGATATGTATAATCCCTAGTAGCACAAAATATTTTATACACATTCATATAATATTAAAAAGAGATTCAATCTCTTCTTAATATTTAAATATACATACAATATTTATTTTATATTAAGTAACAAATATTTCTTTTTAAATATGCAGGAAATATCTATTTCATGTTACGAGAAATATCCTTTTTTCTAAATACGAGAAATGAAACTTTATTTAATATTAGAAATAGAATATTTTTTCCTAATGTACAGGTAATATTTATTTCATATTATGAAAAAAAATCTTTTTCTTATTATAAAATAAATCTTTATGTAATATCAGAAATTATATAATATAATATAAAAATTTCTTAATTGTAATAAGGTCCTTTCGAAGATAAAATGGAATATTCCCTCAAGCAGTGCACAGAAAGTAATAGATATTCATGATTTCTAATTTTTGTTATAACTTTTTCTTAAATTTGAAAATTTTATTGAATGATATTTAAATATTGAATTTATAATTTTCAAATATTGGATTCACACATTTACTTTATATTTTTTAAATATCTAGTTTATATTCTCTGAATATTTAGCTTATATTTTTTAAACAGTCAATTTATATTTCTTGTACATGTATACAATATTCGGATCCAATATTTTTCTCATATGAAAAAATGTGGCTTAAAAAATATTTTTCCAATATTTGAAAAAAATATTTATCTAATATTTGTGTGCTACTAGGGATACATCATACAATATTTAAATTGTATATTGGTTAGATCCTAATATATTTTAATAATGTAAACAATATTTTTAATAATGGCACAGCAATTTTTAGTGGTAACTCATACAATATTTAAATGTTTAATAATTGGTTTGTTCCCAACATATTTAATAATGTAAATTTTACAAATAATACGTGTAAATAATACACGTTTTTGTAGTATACTTTTAATAATTTCATGTCTACTCATATCGATTCATTAGAAAAGCATTACAAACACGTGGTTGTTGCAATTTATATAATTCATGAATATTGTGAAATCGCCAATTTCGAGATTTTCAAGATAACATTGTATAAATACAAAAATATAAATCTCCCTGAATAAATCGCAATTTATTTTTGTAGTTACATGGTGAAGTGTGATAAATACGGCTTCCTAATTTTACAGTACAACAATTTTAAAGTTTACTTAGCTGTGAAAAATGACAGCGTTAATAATTCTCAAATTAGCAACTTCGCCTTTTTGCTGAATTATCGAACGGTCGAAAAAGTTCCGAACTTCGAGTCCTTCGGACGGAAGTATAATAAACAACACTCCCCATAAATTAACAAAAGATCATCCACCAATATGGCGTATATTTATTTCAGTTCTATTATCATAAAACTTATACTCATAAAACACATTTTATTAAATTTGCATTACATTTAGACATAAATGGAGAGATAGCACATTTCAATTTTCACAAATATTGGAAAATTTACCTTCACCATCTGACAACGTATAATTCAATATGGATTTTATTCGTGTCTCTTGCCTATTTTCGCGTCTACGTCGATACAGAAAATCAAATTCTCATTCAAATCCGTTAACTTCAGACATTTTATGAGATCATAATCTTTTTTTTAATTTAATGCAATTAGAATCTCAAAGTAGAGATTATTTTGCCATACATTATTTTTCAATACATTATTATACTTTATACAATATTACAATAGTGATTATAACTTTCTTTGTAGTTCGTAATTTCCTAAAAGAGGAGACAAATATCTATTGTATGCATTAACGAAATCAAAATGGAATTTCATTTTGGTTTAAATTAATAACATAATTATTTAATTGTAATTATAATTTATTTTATATATATATATATAATTTATATATAATTATAATTATAATTTAATTAATTATAAATAGGAAATTAATGACATAAATATTGTATGTATTGTATATGGGTTAAACTGCAAAATCTAGTGCGAAAGTTATTAACACTCGTATATATAAATTCCAATTTTCAACTTCCTCTTGTTCGCCATTATGTCATCTTGAAGTAAACTGAGGGAGAAGGAGACATTTGGAGATTATCCTCAGTTCTTCGTGAAAAAAAGAAGGCGCTATATTTCCACAGAAACATCTGAAAGCTCTCTGGCATCACAGTAGAGAGTGATTAGAATCACAGACATCCTTTTAGGTATATATGTTCTACACGGAATGATCGAGGCACAGAGGATCATAGAATTCTTCAAAAGGGTAACCTCGCAGCCAAACAAAACACATAAAAAATCCTGCAATATATGTACTTTTTAATCATGCAGAGATTCATTGAAATGTAGCTTTAATTTCGAGAATGCTCATCGCATTTTTTTTTTAATGAAAAAAGAACTGCTTCTCCGCTGAATACAATGCTGCACTTTTCACGTGCATCTGTGTACCACTGAAATCAATTTTGTCTATACATTCGATAACGTCGTTAACATTATTCGAGATCAATCGAATTCTTTAAATGATAATGTCTTTTACGTAATTCTCATCGAAGCAATACATAACGCAACATGCATAATTTACAAATATGATTTCCTTGTGCTTATGACGTTAATAGAAATTTTTTAAAAATGCAATCACTTTCATATCTAACACTTTCTATTTCCGAGTTTTAATTCGTGGCAGAACATTTATTTTGCAAGATGGATAACTAAAATCGACAATAGTCTAACATAATTTTAAGACGACTGAAAGAAGTTTGATTAATTTTCAAACAGCGAAAAATGCAAATTTACATTGGCTTATATAAATGAAAGAAAAAAGTTAAAAGTGTTCACTTTTTATTAATGGTAATGATATTAATGTTTTATATTTCTCAGTTTCTTATAACTTTTGTGCACTACACATGCACACAATTCTGCAGTTGTTTTTGTTTGTCTATCAATTATTACAACATAAATTAATATATTTTAATATTTTAATATTTTTTTGTTGAAACGGACTGTTTTGTATGTGACACGTTCAAATAATTTTATTACAAGTATTAGATTGGAACGTAAGTTCGTTGCGTTTTCGAATAAAAATTCAAAGATAAGATTAATATATTTTTTCATAGGTTTATCGAGTAACATGATCAGTTATCGAAAATATGGCAAAAAATTATTACTTCTCTGTTATATTTCTATAGAATAGCTCAGTTTGGTATAATTAAAATTTTTACATATCCACAAAGAATTATGTGAAGTAAAAGTAAAGTTTTTCAACACGTTTGTACCTTACACATCCTGAGATTGTATAACAAAAACAGTAACAGTTATTGCCTCAACATATTTATTAGCTACTAAAAAATTGTAAGAAATCCTTCAAAAGAAGAGACTAAAACCAAATGATTAATCTTTCATTTTTAATTATTAATGAAAATTTTTATCGAATTTGCTATACTTAATAAAATGATAATAATATCCTAACTGCTGCACTAATAATTAATAGAAAAAATTGTCCATATTCGTGGATATTTATACCTAAAAATTTCATTGTGCCAATACTTTCGTGCGATATTGTTGAAACGTTTTCGCTTCCCTCTTGGCGTAATTTCAAAACTGATTCCGCACACGAAATATGTAAATTCGAATCCTTTGGACGGGATATTATCCTTCCGTCTGTCCGGCAATTTTAGTTTATATTCATTCGCATGTATTACAATGTAGGCTACACTGCCGGGAAGATATAAAATCTGTTTCACAGTTACTCATTTAATCGCACGCGAGTTCGCTTCTGGCGAATATCAAAAGCGCACGCCCGGAATTCTTCCTGCAACAGCCATAAAACTGTATGCAACACACGCTCGGATTCCATCAATCTTCGAAACTCACACCAATTATTTTTCGCGAAACAGAAACAAATTGATACAATGTATTTGCATAATTACTCGTTCCTTATTTAAACCTGCGAGATACGATAATCATCCTTTTTGCTTCGCTTTTGGTAACGAGCGCATTACCGATAATACCCGTGTCTTAAATATACATAATTATTATATTTACGTATAGTTTTGACACTTGATCGGAAGTTTTTATTACAGTACGTAGATGCGTTTAAGTGTTGAATTGAGCAACTTTGAGAGAGTATAATTATATTTTTATATAAAAAATTTTTGTATATGAAATTTATATAGAGAATTTATTGAGGTTTGTACTGAATTTTCATATAAAAAATTTTTATATATAAAATTTATATAGAATTAAGAATGATCAAATTTATAATATTATTATTACCTCTCATGCAGGTCATGTTTTCTTACCCCTTATCCCTCCCTCGTGTCAATTTCGCACAGTCTTCTCCAAAATAAATTATACTGTTATTTCCAGATACATTTTTCCGAAACTTTGTGTGACTTTTATTTTTTTAGTACGGAACACAACTGAAAAACCTAAAATGTAAATGTTAAAACATCAATTTGACTAAAAAAATATTGAAATTTGTTTTATTTTATGTCAGTGTGTCAATAACATTTTGTTTATTTTCTCGTTTCTTTGTTACACTAAATGGATGCTTATGTTTTTTTGTTGTTTTTTAACTCCATAAAGTAATATTTTATACTTATAAATTGTGAATGTTTTCTCTGAAATCGGTATCAATGGTTCCGATCGAAAACATTGTGCCAGAGGTTGTAAAAACCCCGATTTTTGTATTACCGAGAAATGAGAACACGAATCCCGCACCCTTGCAAAAGATCGATTTCAGTCACTATTTTAGATGTATAAGTAACTTTGGTAATTATATAGAAAAGGTCTGCGTACTCCGATTTTGATGAAATTTTAATATGTTATGCAGCAACACATTCTGAACAACTTTTTCTTTTTCCAATATAGGGGGGCCGCTTTTAGTTTTTCAGATATTTGCAAAAAACTATCACGAACACTGTATTGAATTTTTCGTATTCTTGCACACTCTGCGGCAACGTAAGCCTGTCCCGGTGTGGCGTTTGTTTACATTTTGACGCGATAAAGGTAAGAGAGAAAACAGGGGGCACAGAAAGGGCCCACACAGCACACACACTCAATGTTTCTAAATTATACTCTAGATTCTTACGTATCTTCACGTGCTGATTGCGAATATGATACCGAAAATTGTTGCAAATGTTAATTTCATAACGGAAACCTTCTTTTTAGAAACACTGGGTGGGTGTGTGTGTAGTATTGTCGCTTTCATCTCCACAACGTGTTTACAAAGAAAAAGTAAACCGATGCGGCCCCAGAACAGGTTTACGTTGCCGCGGAACATGCAGGAATACGAAAAATCCAATACAGTATTAGCGATAGTATTTTACAAATATCTCGAAAACTAAAAGCAACCCCCCCCCCCCTATATTGTTAAATGAAAAAGTTGTTTAAAATGTCTAAGTCTATAACATATTAAACTTTCATGAAAATCGGATTATGCAGACATTTTCTATATAATTACCGTAACTTTGACTATTACACATTTCACAAGTGTCCACATACTTTCGAGCGATAGCGTAGGTACACTTACTACCCTGTTTCGTTACTTCTCGTCATTTCGTAAAAGAGTGATTCCGATTTGTAGCGATCAATAAAATGGGAGTCACTGTGTGTGTGTGTGTACAATCCTCTACGAATAATACAAAGCCGCGATAAGTAGTACTCACCAGCCTGTTCTGTTATTATACTCGGCGTGATTTCGTAACATGGATTCTTTCTCTCGTTCTACTTTGACTAACACGTGTGTCCGATGAGTTATGGCCCGTAATAATGCTTGGCGATCATCTGTTGAGCGTCGCGAAGAAATGTATGAATTATAATCCCCTCGCGACGGCATGAAATCGGCGAAGCCGTTTGATCCTAAAGGAATGTAAATGGCACTCCGCCCTTGATATTATCGTTCTTAATAACCTTGTTGCAATCTTTTCGCACGTGTAATCGTATGGTTGTTTGGTGCTCCGGACGACACGGGGCGACGGGGAGGGACGGGGAATCTGATCAACAGTCACTCACGTGGACGTAGCGGGCAGCGCGAGCGCCCGTTCTCCAAACCGGAGGCGCATATTGAGGAGCGGTTACCAGATACACAAGCTCACCGGTAAATTAATTTACAGATTAATTTTTCAGTTGGCCGTATGGTAATTGGCCTCGGTCGCCCGCGTCTTTGTCTAAAATGCGTGTCCGAATTGAGTTTCCATGCAAGATGTTAAAACTCGTTGCGCCCCGGCACCGATATTATCCTCTTTAATAGCCTCGTTTCGAGATACTCGAACGCGCAATTTCGCATTATGAGAGACGGACATGAATCCGCGATTCGCATATATGAATGCTCGTCTGCCCGTTCAATGCCTCCGCTTTATCAAATATCAGCATTTTGTAAACGTACGCTAGCGGATTTCTACGATGCCCCGAGTATCAATTACAGATACTCGGTACACTGCATTCGAAAAGTATTTACGCGTCCTGTGTTTGCTTTTTTCCCTCGGAATAACTACTTGCAAGACCACATTCTCGTTTAAGCCTTCGCAGACTACTGACTACAGTAAACCCTAGCAAGTTGTCCCAGGTTGGACGACTTGATTCTTGTCCATGCCTACTCACTCCACTACCCGTCACCGCTGTGCCGCGCCGCAGGGCGGCGGCTATTGTTCTCGGCCCGGGTATATCGGTGTGAACACTACTGCATTAACACAACGAATCGAATCTTCAAACATCTTAATGTTCATTACTTTTTAATGAAACTTTACTGACTTATTCCTGGCATTTTTCTGATTACAACAAGACCAAACACGATATAATTTCAATTTTATTTAGTACGATATAATTTCAATTTTATTCTTGTACGAAGAGATCAAATTCATGTCAAATGTACAGTTATACGGCATATTGTATGTGCAGGTCACGATGTGCTTCTACGGGCTGCAACTCTGTTGATTTGCAAAATTCAAGTCTAATTCTTAGAGAACATATTTTCGAGATGTTTAGTTGTCTATTTAAACATATGCTATAGCATATGTTGAAGGTATCAGTAGAGTAAATATGGGCCAAATTATATCGTGTTTGGTCTTGTTTTAATCAGAATAATGCCAGAAACAAGCCAATAAAATTCTCATAAAAAATAATGCAAAATAAACCATTTAGAATTGGCATTACATTGTGAGAACATGTGGGCCTTTAACTTTTGTACCGGCAACGGCGACACTCTGCGACCCCACTCTGTAGACCCAGCCGTAAATCAAAATTACAAATTATCACCGCGATTCTTGTCCGCTCCAGGAACAGTCCTTTGGATAAGAATCAAGGGATTACTATACTTGTAGAAACCACCTTTTAGAATTCAGCTTCCATCGAAATCACCCACATGAATTTCCCCGACATTTCACCGACAAAAAAAAATTGTTAGTGTAAGGAAAAATTATGTATTAAAAAGAGATTCAATCTTTTCTTAATATTGAAATATACATACAATATTTATTTTATATTAAGTAACAAATATTTCTTTCGAAATATGCAGGAAATATCTATTTCATATTACGAGAAAAATATTTTTTTCTAAACATTAAATGAATCTTTATTTCATATTAGAAGTAGAATATTTTTTCCTAATATACAAGTAATATTTGTTTCATATTATGAAGAAAATGTTTCTTTCTCATTATACAACAAATCTTTGTTTAATATTAAAAGTAGAATATTTTTTCTTAATATACAGATAATGTTTGTTCTTGTCCTTTGTACATGAATAAAATATTCTGATCCAATATTTTTCTCATATGAAAAAACGTGGCTTAAAAAATATTTTTCCAATATTTGAAAAAAATAACCATTTAATATTTTTGTGCTACTAGGGTCTGTTCTAATTTTAGAATTGCAATATCTAATGATATTAATATTTTATATCTCGATTTATGTAGTTCTTATTGGTTACCATATTATAAAAAAAATCTAGAAATATATTATAATCTAGAGTATAATTTAGAAACAGTAGATGTGTTTTAAGCACTGGGTGAGTGTATGTGGTGTCAGGATGGCCTTTTCCGCCCACCCCTGTTTTCTCTCTTATTCTCTCTACAGCGTCAAAATGTAAACAAACGCCGCACCGAAACAGGTCTA
This sequence comes from Lasioglossum vierecki, assembly GCA_028455595.1. Taxonomy (NCBI): domain Eukaryota; kingdom Metazoa; phylum Arthropoda; class Insecta; order Hymenoptera; family Halictidae; genus Lasioglossum; species Lasioglossum vierecki. Next base: position 23,676,240 of record CM052336.1, on the reverse strand, counting down.
CGTTGCAGCGGAGCGTTCAGGAATACGAAAAAGTCAATACAGTATTCGCGATAGTTTTTTGCAAATATCTCGAAAACTAAAAGCGACCCCCCTATATTGGAAAGGAAAAAGCTGTTCAGAATGTGTTGCTGCATATCATATTTAAATCTCATAAAAATCGGAGAGAGCAGTACTTTTCTATATAATTACCGTTTTTTCATTTATTAATTGGTCGAACCGTAGCGCCGAGAACATTCAACATTTCTTATTAACAACATTACGATGGATATTCAAAGACATTTATCATAATTATGTGTTGCGCAACGATATAGAGTTCGGTCTATGAGACGAGCTATTTCGTTAATAATCCGCGCGATGGAAAAATTGTTAATCATTCAGTTGTAATAAGTTAGCAATATTTCAACGAATCTTGCTGAGCGACGGTTAAATTGAAATCGCGTCTTTACGCGCTCGGTATAGAAAGCATTTACATGACTGCACCATGCGGCGAATCCATGCTGAGAAAATTACATCGTCGGTATTAATAAGGCACAATATTGAACGTGTTGATTTTTCTTCTCTCTCCGAAATGTTTACGCGCGGGGGATAATCGTGAACAATAAATTCTGTGAAGCGCTATTTCGCAGATGCTATAAATAAATCACGAAGACTGCCGAGCGAACCATTCGTTTAAATAACAAAACGATTTAAAGACTGCCTGAAATTAGCTCACAGATTGAAATTGCTGTTGGTTTATTGTAAAATCCTTACTACATGTTCCGTACACGCGATCTAATTGGCGATTAAATATTTAATAGAATTTCGCATAGAATCCGCTGTTTTGTTTATTAAATTTTCACAGGATTTAAAAGTCAGTATCCCGAAATAGGATCACTCTGCGGGTAAAAGAAAATTTTCTCTCTACGTTAAAAGGTATTCGTGGTAGATTGTGTCTATGAAAAATTCAATCTTCCTTGTGCACCGTTGCATATTAAAATTGAGGAATTCAGGGACAATAAATTTTAACAAGCATTCACCTAGAAATAATAAGAACGTATTAGTAGAAAATGTTGAATGACTTCGTGTTCGTATTTTTAATTTAATGTGATTCTTTCCTAGCAAGAATCTTTTAATATGCATATTACATTGATATTGGAACAAAATATAAAAATCACTTATACAAATTTATAAAATGCTACTTGAAACGGAGAAAAGTGGACAATAAATAAGAACTATTAGAGAAATGAGTCCAATGATTAAGAAAGAGTTCCTATTTTGATAGTATAATATCATTGGATATGATAAATAAATCTAGACACGAATAAGAATAAATTTATTTCAAATTCACTTCACTTTATTTTAGGTTCTCAATTCTCAAAGAAGAAATGCACAAAGTTGATTATTTATATTTCCATCATATTGATTTTGTACGAACGTGTCCATTTGACGTCAATGGACGGATCAAGCTGTAGACGTAAAAAACGAACGAGAGTTCGAAAATTTACCAAATCCGAAATTCCAAAAATGATGAAACATGAATTTCAAATTTTATCGGTATAATCATTTAATATTGTTATATGTATGTAACGTTCGAGAATATCTTTTATCTTAGTGAAGAGAACATCTGTTCCTATTAAAAAAAAAGTTTTATTTTTGAGTAATTCTTTTGCATAGCTATTCTCACGGGACCACTTAATAAATCCCAAAGTAGCCGAAGAAAACTTTGGAGCACTGTTTCGATCGTAATTGTGGCACGACCAAAAAATTAGGTAGCATTAGTGGATAACTTTTTTTTATTATAGAAAATCTCATACGAGATTTATTTCAACATGATGAAGCATACAATACAAAAATTACAAACTGGTGAAAATTTTTTTTAACATAACAGAATATTGAAAGTACAAACACATTATAATGAAAATATAATAACCGAACCAGTAGATATTTTATAAATTCACACCCATCCAGTCTGTACTACACCAAATCAAATTCTCAGTTTACATTTTTTCAAAAACTTGTAGCCCAGAAGACAGACCCCAATATTAGTGATAACTTATTCAACTTGTCTGTGTGGGAGTTTTTAAATATACTTTAAATAATCAATTAACCCAAAGATCAGATAACAAAGTTATTTATTATGAACATAATTAGAATTGAAGCAAACATAATACATAAATACGTCCGAACGTTGAATATTATATAAGAGGAATGAGCTGTTCAATCAATATTATCGCAAACGAACGATTCTCTTTTTTTTATTAACATCTTATTTCAATGCACTGTGTGATCAAATTTAAATAGATCAAATCAGTTCAGAAAAATTAAGAAATTTTTATATTATATTATATAATTTCTGATATTACATAAAGATTTGTTTTATAATGAGAAAGAAACATTTTTTTCATAATATGAAATAAATATTATTTGTATATTAGGTAAAAATATTCTACTTCTAGTATGAAATAAAGATCCATATATTATTTAGAAAAAAATATTTTTCTCGCACATGAATAGATATTTCCAGCATACTTAAAAAGAAATATTTGTTACTTAACATAAAATAAATATTGTATGTATATTTAAATATTAAGAAGACATTGAATCTCTTTTTAATATTATATGAATGTATGTACAATATTAATTAGTGCTACTAGGGCTGTGTTACACACATTTCATTTGAAACAATTTAATCAATATTGTCGCAAACGAACGATTCTCTTTTTTTATTAACATCTTGTTTCAATGTACTGTGTGATCAAATTTAAATAGATCAAATCAGTCCACAGTCTGCAAAATTTCTTAGTTTCTGGAATTTCCGGGTTAGCAGCGTGGGAGGGTTAGAGAATGGTAAGGCCGAATAAAAAATGTAAGAAGTCACGCGACGCGTCGGCAGAAAACAGGAAGAGGATTAAACGAGAAAAGTGGATGGAATTTGCGAGGGGAATGAGATTCCATATGATATCGTCGGCGATGTTATCGTGTAATCACGTTGTCGTGAATTTTTCTCATGCGCAATGTATATACATTGTGTTTCGAATGACGTGGAGAGATGCGAAATCTGTTCAACCGTCACTCAGCTGCCCATAAAGAGTTCTCCACCTACCGAATATTAAAGAGCACCGTGACGCGATCCCGTCGCGCAGAAAGCGGCGGCTACCAACGATATTTTCATGCACGCCTACTTCATTTTAACACTCTTCTCGTCTTACATCCTTGTGAAAAGAGGCCAGTCGATGAAACGGGCTTCCACGGAGTGGTAGACGCGCGTCCACACGCCAGGTACTCGCTTTAATCTATTACATCAACCAGGTCGTAGGCACCGACGAAACTGGGAATAGGCCGGCCGGGCCCTCTACCTGCTAAACCTGCTGTTCTTTGTGCCTGCAATCTTTGCTCGATAAAAGGAAGTTGTCACGAGGAAAAGGGCGAGCTGCATCCGGCGTGGCGGCCGCGCCGTGCCTATTTCATTCACGAGGGGAACCTTTCGAGAACGCGGAATGGTCTCGAATGAAAAACGGTTACACGTTGATCATTTCGCTGCTTCCAGTCGCAGAAATTAAAAGGAACCATACACTCGTACAATTCTATTGGATCTATAACTCAAAAACCGGAATTTTTTTAGGAAATTTGAGCGTTTATTAAAGAAAATCTTAAAATTATGTTTTAAAAAAAGTCAGGTTAGGTTCAAAACGTCGAAATCTATAACATATTTAAATTTCTTATACAAAAAGTTCCACAAGGAATGGAAATCGTAAAATGACATGAATTTCTCATAAAGAAGACAAAACCACCCCTCTGCTGTAATAGCTCGCTCACAGTTCACCACATCTTGTATGAATGCCAAAAATTCTCCACCCAGCGACTCAAATTTGGAATCAACCAGAACACTGCCCTCACATCCGAAAAGCATATAAAAAACACTATTGAGTACCTTAAAGATATCAACCACCTCAACAAAATCTAAAACACACAATAGCAGTTCGTCAATAATGACCTAGATGTTGATGCGACGTTAAACCTTAATATAAAAAAAAAAAGGAATCGAAATTGTATATTAAATTTATAAATTGACGGAGATGCATATTGAAATAATTCAATAACTCACGAGACTTGCAACTAAAGCACTGATGTAAACACAGATCGCTACTGATCCGCACTGGATCTCACATAGGTCACATTCGAACATATGGGTTCTTGCTATGTTTATTTATTTAAGGTTCTTTCGAAATTATGGCAGGCTTACGTTGCCACGGAGCGTGCTTGAATACGGAAAATTCAATTTAGTACTAGCAATAGTCTTTTGCAATTATATCGAAAACTAAGACCGAAAACCGGGTAGTTGTAATAACAAAAGATGTTCAGAAGGTTGTCCTTGATAACATATGTCAAGGTCAATGTCCTAACCTAAACGTAAGGTTTACCAAAATTGTTTTTATTGGGTCTATAACTTAAAACCCGGAATTTTTTAGGAAATTTGAGCGTTTATTAAAGAAAATCTTGTATAATTCTGTTATTCAAAGTATTGTCCATCGGAAGTTACAACATTTCCCCATCTTTCTGGCAATTTGTGGATGCCATCCCAAAAAAACGGTCATATTTTGAATCAAAAATCGAATCGAGCCAATTTTTGATGCCTTGGACTGAAGTGAAGCGTATTCCGAAAAGTGCATTCTGCATCGACCGTAACAAATGCAGAACTTCCCATCCGCTATTTTCCAAATAGTTTTTAACGGGTTTAGCAACATGTAGCCGAGCATTGTCACGTTGGAAAATCTAAAAAAAGTTATAAAATAATGGAACAATATCTGCAAGACATACAAGGTGTTCGCGATAACACGGTCCAACAAATTCAAACTTTTTTTTTAACGTCTCGATTCTCACTATGCGAGTCTTACAAAGTTTTTCGCGAAAGTGTTAACTAGTCTGCACTTTCCTCCGAAAATAGGGCAAGAGCGTAACTTGGAATTAAAAATGCTTTTGGAGTTCAAAATTGTTGACAAACCTGCTACAAAATTCGTTTTAATGCAATAAATTATAATGTTCAGTTTTATAGTTAGTATCGTGATCAGGTTTGATCTCGTATTTCCTTTCGAAATTTCAGAAAAGAATGTGATTAATTGAGATCAAGAATGTTGATTAAATTTTTGGCCAACTCTGTCCGCGGGAAAGTTTGCCCGTATCGTAATTAATTCACCAATTCCTCTCCCGATACTCTTCGCTCTTAACGCCCAATTACGGTTTGGCTTTCTTGCGCTTAAACTGTAGAATTACGCGTCACGTTCCACGGATCCAGAAAGTGAAAGATAATAATTCCGAGTCACGCTTAAAACGTGGACGGGGGCGATAGAGAGCAGAAAGGATGCGAACGACCATACAGTTTCAATTGAAAGCACGTCAAGGTAATTATGAGGTTGACGCGGGCCGAAGTCGTACGCACCATTCCCGACCTCGTGGAACCAGTCGCAACTGAAAGTAAAGGCTAGATAAGATGGAATTAGATAATCCGTCCCCGGCTGTTCCGCCACGTCTTTTTTTCCCCCGAGTGTCGCTTTCGTACCGTTTCTCCTTTCTGAAAAGCACGCGGTAAACGGGCTGCCGATCGGGTTTCAGTCCCGTGCAACGAGTAATTTATTCATCGAGGCAAATCGTACGTTTCCTTTTCGGCGTGCAAGCATTGTGCAAAACGAGTTCGGATCGACCGAGTCGATTCGATAACGCACAAACAACGGACCAATTTCCATCAAATTTTAACTCTCCGAACGATACGATCTGCTAGTTCATCGTAGGAAAAAAGATACTACCTTTAATTTTACTTTCGCAATAGTAGCAACAGTTGATGAATTTAATTTCTCCCGTAATAATAGTAGCACGAGAAAATAAATATAGAACGCAACATTTATTATCAAGAAACTGGATTACATCAAGCAATAAATTAAGAATATTACACGTATTTTTTACTTTGAATGTTCAGATAGTGTCTGCATTTTTCATTATCAATTAAACAATAAATTACAAATTTTATTCGTACTTTTTAATTTGAGTGTACAGATAGTTTCTGTTTTTTGTTTCTTTATTATACATTAAACAATAAATTAAGAATATTACTCGTACCTTTTATTTTGAATGTTCAGATAGTTTCCGTTTTTTTTTTATTATACATCAAACAATCTTCAGTGTTCAGACAGTTTCTGTTCTTTTTTTTTATTATAAATCAAACAATAAATTAAGAATATTACTCGTACTTTTTAATTTGAATGTTCAGATAGTTTCTTTTTTTTTTAATTATACATCAAACAATAAATTAAGAATATTACTCGTATTTTTTAATTTGAATGTTCAGACAGTTTCTGTTTTTTTTATTATGCATTAAACAATAAATTACAAATATTACTCGTACCTTTTATTTTGAATGTTCAGATAGTTTCTAAAAAATAAATCCTTTGGTTGACATGAAATTCTAACTTCATCAATTGTGACTTTTTGGAACAAAACTGCATGGTTCCTTAAATCGAATATCCATGTCACAAAACGATCACAAACAAATTTATTGAAATTTGGTGTGTATAGTATATAATAGTATTCCATATAAATAAATAATTTATTTATATAGTATATAATGATATATAATAATATAAAAAATAAATATATAAATAACTATATAATAAGCTAGTGTATAATAAAAGAAAATTTCAATGCTTTCTTTCGCACAATTATTGAAAGTCCTATTAGAAAATTGCATAAACTTCCGCAGTCTATTTATTAGAATCTGTCGAGGATCTCGATCGCGAGACTGGCCGGCTATTGTAGGGCAAAGGGTGAAATAAAGGGCGTGTGGTTATCATACGTATCAATGACCTGAGCACCTCTAAAAAGTTGAGAGGAGCATAATGTAGCGGTCTCGAAGCCGTGCATCGTTCATCAGAAGCAATTTTTGCTGGAGTCATTGCTTGCGAAGTTATCAAGGTGGCTACAATTACGTAGCAGAATTTCTACTACCTTTAGCCTAAGGAAGGTTCGAAGAGTAAAAAAAAGAGAGCAGCGTATGGAACATTGCAATTAATTTCAATTGTGTAGGTCACAGGGAGGGATTACGGATTGCGCGAGCCAAGAAGAGAGAGAGAAAGAGCATCCTCCGTCTTGCATCGCTAGATATTGTTAAGCCATTACTAAAAGACGCAACCGCAAACGTGCCACGTTACAGGTCGGGTTTCTCGGACAAAGCCACTAACAAGTGAACAGCCTGTTGTGAATGAGGCTATACCTATGAAGTGTACAGTGACCCAACGTGCTCGTGAGTTCGGCCAATAATCCCATGACACCCGCAACGAGAACGTCGGCCACCTATACACGTTCACACAGAACAGCCAGTTGCACTTGCACATTCTCACTTGCGACGCGTCCATGTCTGCAATAGTCTGTTTTTACGTATACAGGGTGGTTCGCCAAATATTACTACCTCGATTTTCGTCATGTATACATAATAAAATTAAATGCTGTTCGTTCGTTCGAATAATGATAGTTGTCCAATTACAAACCTGTTTTAGTTAAATGTAAAGGGTGAGTTATCTACAGTTTGCACCTCAAATATCTTTGTTGTTTCCAAAAACAATAGCAAATTTTGTTTTTATGACATTACTTTAGATATCAAGGTCACCATTATTTTTTTAAATGGAACTGCCCTTTTTTAAACAACTACAATGATAATCCCTTTTACATGTCTTACCACCAATACCATTTCCGGTCAAACGACCAGTCTTATGCTATTAATTTTATAATTATTGAAATTATAACAATGCCTACATGAAAAATGATTCGATAAATTTCTTTATCCAAGCAAATATTCTAATAAAAATTGAACGGAATCTAAATATATATACACGGTGGTTCGCCAAATATTACTACTTCGATTTTCATCATTTTTGAATGGAACCACCCTTTTTTAAACATCTACAATGATAGTCCATTTACATGTTTTACCATCAATACCACTTCCGGTCAAACGACCAGTCTTATGCTATTAATTTTATAATTATTCAAATTATGACGATGCCTACATGAAAAATGATTCGATAAATTTCTTTATAATATATATACAGGGTGGTTCGCCAGATATTACTACCTCGATTTTCGTCATGTATACATGAATAAATATTAAATGCTGTTCGTTGATAAGCGCTCACTTGATAACGGCTGGACCGATTTGGTTAATTTAAAAAAAAATGTTCGTATGACCGCAGGACCCTGAGAATATTTCCCTTCATCAATTGATGTAAGAAAAAAAACATACGATTGCATTTTTAAAAATCCTGATGAACAGAAAACTCACAAAACCGCAAAGTATGAATCTCTCGATACCATTCAACCTTATAAACATTCTTCGGTACGAATAATAATAACGACGAAAATCGAGGTGGCATAATATCTGGTGAACCACCCTGTATACGCGAGGCATATTATATGGAGTTCTGCTCGGACCGGACCCAAGAATGCGCTTTTCACTGGTACGCGGAGAAATAATCATTGAATCCGAAAACGTATGCAGAAACCGCTGCGTACGTCGCGTTGGTATGCGCGCACGAGCACATCCACGAGAGAGCAGAGCGCATATAGGCACGGTGAGCCTTTATGAAAAGCAAAAAGAAAAAATGACCTTCTTTGTTTCACTTCGGAATGTCTCGTCTATGACGGTTCGCGATCAGACCGCCGCAATTTTCTGACAGTTTTGCACAGTCGAGAGTGTTTCGGGAACGACAAACGGCGCGGCGTTGGTATTCCCAGAGGTCGTTTAGTTCTTCGAGCGTACGTTGCGGCGGGATTGGCAATATGGAATCGTTGAGAAAAGGTTACTTTGGGGTATTATCCTTATTGATGATACGTTTAGGAGTACAGTAACGCCTCGTTATATGTAAAATATATGTGCACGATATTTGTGAAACATTTGCCCGCGCCACCACGAGGTAACGGGCACAGAAACTGGCCTGGGCAAACAAGTGTAACATGGTACTGACATTATCGGTGGAATAATAATAGTAGTCCAACGACAAAACTGTTTTAGTTAAATGTACAGGGTGAGTCACCTAAAGTATGCGCCTTAAATATTTTTGTTGTTCCTAAAGGTACGTGAAATATGGTAAAAACAAAGTTGAATGGTATAACGGCGCCAAAAACCAAATTTTGTTTTTGTCATTTTTTTAGAAATATCAAGGTCACTTTGATTTTTTTTTAATGGAACCGTCCTTTTTTAAACATCTACAATGACCAAAATCGCAAAAATAAAAATTTTATTAAAAAATTTTTTAAAAAATTTTTTTACATGTCTTACCACCAATATGGCATTAACAGTGAACCTACCACTTCCGGTCAAACGACCCGTCTTACATTATTAATTTTATAATTATTCAAATTATGACAATGAAATGATAATACATGAAATACATGAAAAATGATTCGATTTTCTTTATCCAAGCACATACTCTAATAAAAATTGAACGAAATCTAAATATGTAGAGCCTTGTCATTTTTATCAGCTGAAACATTAAAAAAAAACAGTAATGGTTGAAATATTTTATCGTTTCGTCCGAAATATTTGATCTTGTTATATATAAATTTCTTTATCCAAGCACATATTCTAATAAAAATGGAACGAAATCTAAATATGTAGAGCCTTGTCATTTTTATCAGCTGAAACATTAAAAAACAGCAATGGTTTAAATATTTTATCGTTTCATCGGAAAAATTTGATCGTGTTATATATAATCTCCGAATGTACAGAATACCCGAAGAAATTGCGTAACTTTCGAGAAGCAATTACGCGTATGAGAGGGCACTTGAAAGCCGACTGAAATAGAGATTTCGTGCTGCTTAAAGATTCATTCGAACAAATCAATACACGTATTCCCTCCATAGAGAAATAAGCATTCATAAAGGGAATTTACGATCGACAATTAAATTCCACTTCTTATGTTACGTATATCGCGGTAACGAACATTTGTAATGGCAACGGATAGTCTGGCGCATGTCTACGAGTGAAAGCGATTTATCTGTTATAAACCGGTATAAAAGGCCCAAGATCGAGTGATAAAGCGTTTCCACTCCGTATCACCTGGCAGTGACAATTGTTATGCATAAATACCTAGGTTTGTGTTACGCAAAACGACCGACACGCAAACGTAACGCGGCGAAATTCAACGAAAGAAATTCGAAGGCGTATCCAAGCTTTTACGACTTTCCCGCAAACTACATTACTGCCAGCCTCGATTGATTTACCTTCGGCCAGTGTTCAACAGGTGTTTCTAGCCGGCGCATTGTAGGTTTTTTTCTCGAACAACGATACGCCTGTTCGGCCGTCGTTGTTGTCACGTTTTTTGCCTGATATCGAAATATTTTTTACGATTAACCACAATGATCCAGACGAAAAGCTCTAACCGCAACCGCTGTTGTTCCACTGTCCAACAATAAAAATGTTTATAACAATTCTTAAATGATCTCGGCGCTACGGTTCGATCGTAAAAAAACAAACTTGATTAAGCAGTTTTGCTAATTATTTTAAATAATCAACGTTTCGGTCACTGATTTGGACCATTTTCAAGACTAACTTAAAATTGCGTCTGTAAGAAAAAAATAAATAAAAAAACACAACATACAATTTTCAAAAGTATTAACTATTAAATGTTTAAATGTAAGCGAAAAACATATTCACAATTTTTCACTCACTTGCTTATGTGTGATTAAGTATGATAATTTGAGTTATTAAGTATGATAATGCGTCTTTATACTCACTCAGTGAAAATACCAAAATAGTAAATCACATTTTATTGACATTAAATTATAACTGAAATCAATCTTTTCTACAACGTGTTGTATACTTATTCTGGTTAACCAGTGAAGAAACAAAAAAAGAAAAATTTTATAAAGAAAACTATATTATTGTATTGGAGAAGAGTCGTCATATAACATTACTAACACAGTCATGTTGCGTAATATTCATGTATCATAGGTGTATCATACTTAAGACTTACGCTATGGTAATAATCATTATTAATCATATGACAACTTTCCAATAGTAATCTTTACTATAAATATAATTATAATAGTAATCTATACTATAAATATATACTATATATATATATATATATATATATACTATACATATATAGTATAAATAAAAATGTTTGCATATAATTATATAACTGTTGGGTGGATCTTGTAATTTTTGGCTCTGATTCCGAGTCTGGCCTTAATTTTTCTCCTACACGCTCGATTTTTGAGATATTTGAATCTGAAAAAAGGACATATTTTTCAATATTGAACAAATATTGTGATATTATCATATAAGATATTGTATTGTTCTTTACAGCAAAATATTCTCTAGACTCTCCTGAATCCAGTGATGTGCAATCATTAAAGACGGAGATACACCAGCTTTGCACACATTTTTGAAGATATTTTTAAATTTATATGAAAAAATAAGGGTCCAGGGGAAAATCGAATTACACCACACGATAGAACAGACTTTTTTATCTTGAGAACAGACAAACAAGAAACCAAGCTAATAAAAACGTGGTAAAGAGTCGTGAAATTCATGTTTGTTAGACTTTGTTGAAAATCTTGGCGACGAGTGTGGCTCGTTAAAACACGGCAAGGGGTTAACAGCAGAATTGACGGTACGGTGCACAACTATTAAGATGAAGGGGGAAGATTGGATCTAGAACGTTGGTGCGGTGTTAACGTTATTTGCCAATTTGGACTCACATTCTCTCCATCATAGGCTGCTTCCTCGCGCCACCGCCAAGTGTCTTTACACCTCGTTAGTCACTGTCTCGGAGAAAACGGACGTCAGGTCGATTTACGATCCGCCGACAGGAAGAAGGATTTCCATCCTGGATCAAGTACACTCATTCGTTTTATCTGCGAGTGCGAGCAAAGACGGAAAATAATGTGCCGTTCACACGGCTCTTCTAACCGCGTGTCATACTGTCTCATATTTTTTTAACGGATCTCTGAAAGGATTGATGGATCTCTAAACGATCGGTGAAAACGTGGTATTAATCTTTTGGACCGGATCCACGATACAATGATGCTGGGATCAAGTTCACTTTAACGAGTCGTGAAACACGTAACAAGATTGTACGCAGTTTAATCTTCAATTCTTGTAACTTTTATTCGAGCCAATTATCCGGCTTCAAAATTACTGTAATGTACTTTGCTTTCTTCTTTATGCATTGCGGATTTTCTGAAATGCCGCTTCGATTACATTTAAATGTATCGGTTTACCTCTCTTTTTGTCCTTGTACTGTCAAATAACGTAAAGAGAAGTGAAATTAATTTCTGCAATACAGAATTTAAAAGACTGTATTATAAATTATTAACAGATTAACGATTTAGTGATGCAAAATACAGATTTTCTACTTGAATTGTTATAAACTGGAGTGAAATAGAAAATTATTTTCTTTCTTCATGTGTTTAGTAAATTGAAAATAACATAACATTATTTCCTTCAATTGTTTTTATTTAATAATTTAGTAATTTTCAGAATATGTATAATTGACACAGGTCTACAAAGAGTATTTTTTAAATTTTCAACATAGGCCCTATAAAAAAATTTGTAAACAACAACTTATAGTATTTTCTCTATAATTCCGACTAACTGCAATTTTCTTCACGTTTAATTGTTCTAATTTGTCCAAATCAAAGAACTTTCGATTGAAATGAAATATTTTGTAAACAATAATTATGGCGATTATGGTACGAACATTTTTTAAACTTCTATTGCATTACGTTCGTTTTCATAGTGTGGGTAATGGCATATATGTAACATGATTTAAATCTAGGATCTCACTTTTCATATTTATTTATTTATTTATGGTTTATTTTAATGTGGTCACATTTTATATTGCTATAAGTAATGGAAATATTCAAAGTGGACACATTTATCGTCCTATAAACAGACACGTGCTTCCTTGAAAGCATGGAAAAAAAATGAAAATGTGTTCAAATATTGGAAAAATATTTTTTAACCCACACTTTTTCATATGAGATAAATATTGGATCTAACTATTTTAGGCAAGTTTAAGAAATATGAATTGAACGTTTAGAAAATATAAGCCAAGTATTCACAGAATATAAACTAGATATTTAAAAAATATAAAGTTAATATTACAAAAAATGTGAGATCAATATTTGAAAAATATAAATTCAATATTTAAATAACATTCAATTAAAAAGAAGAAAAAATTAGAAAAAAAATGTTTCTCGTAACATGAAATAGATATTTTCTGGCTATTTAAAAAAAATTGTTACTTAATATAAAATAAATATTTAAGAAATGTGAATGGAATGTTTAGGAAATATAAGCTAAATATTCAGAGAATATAAACTAGATATTTAAAAACTATATATAGTATATATTACAAAGAATGTAAAATCAATATTTGAAAAATATAAATTCAATATTTAAATAACATTCAATTAAAAAGAAAAAATTAGAAAAAAATATTTTTCTCGTTACATGAAATAGATATTTTCTAACTATTTAAAAAAAATTGTTACTTAATATAAAATAAATATTGTATATAAATTTGAATATTAAAAAAAGTTTGAATTGCTTTTTAATATGATATGAATGTGTATACAATATTTGTGCTATTATGACGGTGACACAAGTGCAGAAGCGTTCAGGTCAGAAAAATAATTTCCGCTTCCGCTTTCCGATACAAACGTCACGTCGTTTGTGTCGGACGGAGAGGAAATTTCGAAGTGTCCGAAGATCTTGATGCGCACGCCAGCACTGATTTAATTTGCCGGAAATCGTATGTCGGAAACGGGAGCGAGCGAACCGTCCGATCTCGGAACGTGATTCGAATAACAGTGTCGCTGTTTACTTTGCCAGTTGACCCTCATTGTATACCGAGCTGTTACACCTTGACTAAATTCAGACGCACGTTTCAAATCTCCGAGTATGTACAATTTAAAGCAGTGGACATATTAAAAGGATTTTGAAATATCAATGTGCTACTTGTTTCAGATAATTCCATATAATTGGAGAAAAATTTATATTTCTATTTGGCACCTGTGTTGCACAAATTATGAAGACAATTTTTATTTTGCATGAAAGTCCGCAGTCTAGTAATTAATCAAACTTCGACGAAGTTTAGGGAAGCACCTTATTTTGACAATAAAAAATTGTGCTACATTTTAGAATATCTTGAAACAGGACCAATAATTTTACAAAATCTAAACAATTTTTTATATACGATTGCTTCATTTTTTCCAATGCGAAAATTATTTCGTTAATATACACATTACTTCAGGACATTTACTTGCAATAAAATTCAATCTGAATTTACGTAATATACTGTGCAAGTAAATTTTTAAACTTTATTATTTAAGTAAAATTCAATCTGACTCTGAAACTACAATCTGGTGGACCGCAATGGCGGCTAAAGTCAAGTGGAGGCCCCAAGCGGTAAATATTTTGTCGCCTTGAAACTCAATTTAGGAATAGAAGTTGCAAGAAAGCTCTCATAAACTTATTAACAAAAAATAAATGTATGAAAAATTTCATGCCGTTGCACATTAAATTTTATTTAAAGATTTACAAATTATAAGATTAGGGGCCCTATGGTATCCTGGGGCCCCACGCGCTAAATATTTTGTGGCCCAGAAACTCAAGTTAGAAATAAAAGTTGCAAGAAAGCTCTCATGAACTTATTAATAAAAAATAAATGTATGAAAAATTTCATACCGTTGCACATTGAATTTTATTTAAAGATTTACAAATTTTAAGATTAGGGTCCCTATGGTATCCTGGGACCCCACGCGATAAATATTTTGTGGCCCTGAAACTCAAGTTAGAAATACAAGTTGCAAGCAACCTCTCATAAACTTATTAAGAAAAAATAAATGTATGAAAAATTAGCGATTTATGGGACGAAGATGAAATAATGTTCGCGCAGTGCAACGAATATTGCAATCTTCGCCAAAATGTCTATATTTTATGTTTGTTCGTTATAACCCATTAATTACTCCGCCCGTGTAATTTACAATTATCACCGAGGGGTAGACTATTTTGCAATCAGCCTAATGAATTATCCGTATCCCGAGTGTATAATTACAATTAACTCCGTAGCTACCGAGTAAGAGCATCCGATACATTCGCTTCACGACTACCTGTACTAACAGGTAGTAAAATATTTTATACGAGTCCGATTGTGAGGTAAAAGGATATTTTTTGCTACGGCTCATTAAGAGCGAGCTACTTTTTTCAATATACCTGTTAGAAACACAAAAAAAACAGAGCATGTAAATACGTGCAATTAAGAAATGTGTGCCAATTACATTTATCAGGATCGTACAGGGGGGTATCATAAAATGATACGACTATATCGCTGTGAACGAACAATTGCAAAATAGCGTTCGCAATATTCTTCGATGCTTGTGAAACTATAAAGCCTCTTGCACGAGCAGATACAGTGAAATAAGTAAATCAGAGCTAAGGGCGGCATGTAACTTTTTAAGTATGTATCAGAGAATAAAGTCATCGA
Organism: Lasioglossum vierecki; assembly: GCA_028455595.1. Classification (NCBI taxonomy): domain Eukaryota; kingdom Metazoa; phylum Arthropoda; class Insecta; order Hymenoptera; family Halictidae; genus Lasioglossum; species Lasioglossum vierecki. The sequence continues at coordinate 23,660,719 of CM052336.1, read as the reverse complement.
TTAACATCGAAGTGGAGACATTGAGATTGTGATCATTACAGTAATTGAATCATTACGGTAACGAAACAACATTCTCAAATGCGACTGTATACATATATCTCTCAGTCTATGATTTAAGAGTGAATGGAATAAGCTGTTACATAGTTTCTTTAACTATCTAGTTAGGACAGACCACCATAACTTAAAGTTATCGCTCGGTGTGCTGAGAATAAAACAGGTTATGCCTGCGACTAACACGAGATTTAGATCGGCAGTCTTAATTAAATATCGTTCACGTTTCCCTCATGTGAATCGAATAAATACACAGCGGATCTTTACGCACTTATGACAAAATTGAATAGGTGCAATTTAACACAATGAAAACATTAGAAGAATTTAAGAATACTATTATATTATTTGCAACCCATTAAACAGATTAAGAAAGAAAATAAATTTTTATTTCACTCCAGTTTGTTCTAATAAGATATTTTCCATTTCGTTCGATGATCTTTTGCCAAAAATATTGAATGAGATAATATTTTATTGAACGAAGTCCATCGCTTGATTAAAAAAAATCGGTTTTACTTCACCTTGAAATAGGAGAATTATTTTTTTGTCAACCCAACATTATATTAATTTGTTTCTCTGAATTCTTTCTGGCTTTCAATTAACAGTATTTTACATAATAATTACGCAGCAGATTTTATGCATTTATGACAAAATTGAATTGGTGCAATTTAATACAACGAAAATATTATAAGCATTTTCTACTAGGTTATTAGGATATTTATCCAAATCGAATGTTTTATGTTTCAGGTAAGAATTTTATCTTGCAAACAATCTTCTTCCATCACGTCCACATATTGGAACTACAACAGTGCTACATTTAGTGGAAAAGTAAGTTTACTGAATTCAAGTACGTAATTAACATTGTCTCTGGCATTAAAATCTAATTATTAGATAAGGAATGATCCTGTAATCATTATTTGAACGATTCGAACCAATCATTCTTTCAAATTGAATCTTTCTCTCATTGACAACTGTTATGAGGGATTGAAATAAATTTCTCTTATTGATAACTGGTACAAGTGATGCTTACAAGGTACAAGTGAAATAAATTTATCCCAATTTGTCCGAAATTCCTATCAAAGTACGGCGGCGTGCTCAAACTGTTACAGTTGAAAAATAAAATCCAGCCAAGTGCTCTTGCATTAGAAGGTCTCCCTGTTGAAAGATTAATTATACGAAATATTCGAATCGACGAAAGATGCTATCATTTAGTCCGGCATTATACGCTATACACCCAGCGCACAGTGTGCCAAAAAAGGTTTTTAGCTGGACAAAACTATACGAATTGTAACATTGAAGTTGCGTCGTTTGACGTTCACGCCCGTGAACAATGCCGTCGCCACTTAGCGGTTTATTTAAATATTTAAAAAATTATTAAAATGGATCCAGGTATGAATTGTATATGTTTTATTTTCACAAAGTCTATATTTAAAAATTACGTCTTCTTTTATAATATTTACTATTTGTTAAATTATTCTGTGTTAGTTAAGTCCATTATTAACGTTGCTGTAATTTACATTTAATTAGAAATATCTTAAAATATATCGTTTAATTAACAAAAACCAGAGTTGTGCAGAATTAAAATTGAATTACTCCAGAAATATAATTACAAAATAATTGAATTGAATTGTAATTCAATTATGTTGTAATTTACAATTCAGATCTTTAGTCAATTAAATTACAATTTAATTCGTAATTGTAATGGAGTACAATTATAAAATACATTGTTTTCATGTATTATATTGTATTGTACTGTATTTCAAGTATATCGTATTTCAATTATACTGTAATTCAATTACAAATTGTATTTCAAGTATATTGTATTTTAATTACATTGTATTTCAATTACATTGTGTTTCAATTATATTGTATTTCAATTACAAATCTGATTGAAATACTTAGTAATTGAATTACGTTGTATTTGAATTATATAGTAATTCATTTACGACGTAATTGAATTACTATTAATTGAATTAGCACAACTCTGACAAAAACCAACTGTTCTAAAAATTTAATAATTATTCATATTTTATACAACTGTAAACTGTATCAATTGATAAATATAGAAAGATAGGCGATTTAGACTTTTGTCCAGCTAAAACGCTCATTTGGCACACTGTGCGGCGGGCAGACGCGCAGCATTTCGTTAAATGGATTGACCGTGGTGGTAGAGGAAAAAAGGTAGGATCAAATTATGATTTATTCGCGTCGGGCAGAATTGCCGTCGTGATTGGACCTTCAACGGAAATGTTCGAATTCGTTGCAGCACGAAACGTCGTTTGCCGGGTGGAAAAACAAATTGCATAGGATCCACGGGACCAGGAAAACGTCCTGATTTCAAAAGGGCCGAGCGTAGAAGTAATTTCGCCAAAAAATGAACTCTGACACTCGGCATGGGGCGCGAGCAAGCGGGGAGCCAAGGGGAGGGAAGTGTCGCCATCGAAAAGGTAGTTTCGCTCGAAAGTTTTGTTCGAAAATCGACTGACCCTTCGTCGTCATTAATAACACAATACGTCTGTCTGTCGCACGCGCATCATTTCGTCGTCAGTGTCCCCGGTGTACGTCGAATGTTACGGGCGTACACGCGTGCCGACCGTATAAAAGCGAAGAATTTGATGCCCTCGTTTCTAACAGGTTTCTATGGAACCTCCCTTCATCTTTCTTTAACCGTTCTGTTCTCCCCCCCCCCCCCCCCACCTCTCCGTCCCATGCTTTGACCCTATTTCCGAAGCACGCGTTCCAATCGTTCCGTTTCCGCTCCAGAATGCTGTGCGAGAGCGAACGCGCGCCTGCATCATTTGCACCCCACGGAAATGCACGCGCTGCGATTCGTTTATCTCCCTGCGAACATTAAATACTGATCAGACTGGTTCATCTCTCCACAGTAGCGAGCTTGAGTTCTCAAAAAACCGAACAACAATATCGAGTTCAATACAGAGTTCGATTAACTCTGTCCTGTAATGGAGCACATTTTTCACGTTTTTCTTTTTTAGATCATCCACACAAGGATGGAAACGTTGAAAGTTTAAATTAATTTGTAAAATTGCTTTATAGTGTTTATTTG
>CM052336.1:23606623-23657507 GCA_028455595.1 Lasioglossum vierecki | reverse complement strand
AGAACATGTATTGCGTCTAAAAATAATGTAAAAGGATTATAATATGGCAAATAAATTTAAAACACAGCCAGGTCAATCCAAAGAATCAACAAAATTAATGTGTTTTAAATTTATTTGCCTTATTATAATCCTTTTACATTATTTTTAGACGCAATACATGTTCTTTATGAAAATGATCCACATAGGGATCGAAACGTCAAGATACATTTATAAATAATTGCACATTTGCTGCTCTGTGTAAAATTGATCGAATAAATTCGTATTCACATTCCGATCGGGAAACAAACTTCGTCTTTATTTTGGAAGTAATTATAGGTGTGCAAGTTGCGTGGACCACCCTGTATGTGGAATCGCCTATCCAAACACGATCGCAGCCGCGCAACTTCACAAAGAGGTGTCCTCGAGGCCGGTCCCGCCGTTAGGACGCAACGTGACAGCGAACTGAAAACGATCAAGTACGCGTTACATTATTATTTCGATTGTCGGTTCGCCACGGTGCATGCTCTCCCTCAGATTCCATCCGCGCGGCATTCCGAATCCGAGCAGCCGTGCGGTGGCTCGTGTCAAAATTCGTCAAGGCCTGTCAAAACCTAGACGCTCCGGTCGAAAGGGGCACCCTACCCCTTCCACGCTCCCTTTTGTTTTCACCTTCCTCGAGCGTCCTTCCACTTTTTTCCTTTATCTCTATTTCCCCCCATTATCTCCCATTCCATCCCCCTTGCACCCTCCTCGAGGGTGAGTTCGGATTTTCGAACAAATTTCCGTTCGCGTCGATTGTACCGCTTTCGCCATTTTCATTCTGGAATCCGGACTTTCGGTCCCCGTAATCCGCTCGAGTTCTCAGCACTTTACACCGTCATTCAAATGTCGGATGAATGAATGTGTCCTTTTATGGCGGCATGTGTCGTGTGGTGTATTAAAGTTGTACACAGGGTCAGTGTTGGCTCAAATTAAGCAGAAGTCCCAAGCGGTAAAAAATTCAGGGCCTTCGAACTCAAGCTAGAAATAGAGTTGCAAGAAAATTCTCATAAACTTAATATTTCGTAAATAAATTGAATTTATTGCAAAAAGAAATTAATGCTGCGAATTCGGGGCCCAGTGGAGGTCCCAAGCGGTAGAAATTTCGGGGCCCTCGAACTCAAGTTAGAAATAGAGTTGCAATAAAACTCTCATAAACTTAATTTTTCGTAAATAAGCTGAATTTTTTGTAAAGAGAAATTAATGCTGCAAATTCGGGACCCAGTGGCGGCTCAAATCAAGTGGAAGCCCCAAGCGGTAAAAATGTCGGGGCCCTCGAACTTAAGTTAGAAATAGAAGTTGGAAGAAAACGTTTCTAAACTTATTAACAAAAAAGGAAGGTAATAAAAATATTTCATACCGTTACACATTAAATAAAATGGACATTTGGACAGGACAACGTCGGTCGGGTCAGCGAGTTACAAATAAAATAATATCGTTTATATTCGTGTCTGTTCTGTCTAGTTAGAGCAGTATATTATTATATTCATCATTACTTTGAAACAATTAAATATTGTTCTATGATTTTCCCACGATTATGGAACACTGCAGCCATACAATGTGACCTAGTTACATGCACCAGGCTGTATGTAAATTATTCTGTGACTATATATGTCCGAAAGTTAATTAAATACCTTTTCAATCTCCAAATTTAAATATAATTGAATAAGTTTGACGTTCATTGGCAATGCAAGTAAACAGGATGAAAATGCCAATAGGCCAATTAAAAGTACTGGCGACAGCATGGGAGAATATTAAACCCAGTTGACAGACAATGACCTTTATCCTACAAAATAATAAATTAACTTTTTAACGAAAACGAATTTTACGTACAAAATCACTATAACTTACTTATTCATAAAAAACTCTGCCGAAAAATGGGGGTTTTCAGTAGTCAAAAATGCTAGATAAATAAAAACTAATTAAAAATAATTTTTAGATTGCCCTGAAAAGTGCTATTTTTTCGTTGACGAGACGAATTCAGCTATTTTCATAGGTACATGCTGTTGAATAATGCAAATTACGCCTCGTAAACGAAAAAACAGAATTTGAGCGTTTTTTACTAATGAAACACCCCATTTTTTTATTATCGAGAAATGTAAAGGCAAAATCCGCACGTACTTGTACGCGCACAATAAGTAGTTGACAACTAGAAATGAAAGTCGAAACCGTAATTTAGTTGCTCTTGAGTTTCGCTTTATACTTCGGCGAGTCACCCCTTACATTTTCTCCCACCTGTTGCCAACCACTCTGTGCGAACGTGGATCCAAATGTACTCTGCATTCATCGAGCAAGGGTTAACCGAGATATATATTATATATATTTATATTAATTATATATATAAATTATTTATATATAAATAAATATATATGAATAAATATATATAAATAAATAAATAGAGCATACCTTTATGTAACTCTAAATGTTTCCTTCTGTCGAACAATAAAACAAACGTTATTCTAAAGAATCATTTTATAATTATCTTATTAGACAGAGGATCTTTATGTAAAATAAACATTTCCTGCCTGAATCGTAACAAACTAGAGTAAAATAAAAATCGATTTTCTTTCTATTAAGAATGGATAAACGGTTGAAAAATAATATACAAAAATATTTTGGAATTTTTCCTACATTTTACTGTTTTAAATTACGTCTACTCAGTTTTGTTGTAAATACATAAAAATCCACTGACTTCATTAGACCGGATGTTTATCCGTTTTCAAATTTTTGTACACACAGTTTAAAAAAGCGATATGAAATAAAATCCTATTTTTCATGGGAACAGCCTTTGTGGATCGAAAACAAATGAAAATTCTGTTAAATTCTTTATTCTAGCCTTTCTTAAAAAGTTTCATAAGCCATACTCGTCATCTATTTCTGTATATACCAATCGGTAGCTTAAAGACTCTTATCTGCCAAGTTTCAGCCCCCTATCTCAACTATAAGGGTAGTTATCGAGAAAAATCGAAAAACCAGTTTTTCGGATATCAACCCACATATTATATATCGTTTTCAGATTTTTCAGTTGCGAACTGTATTTGTAAAACATTAAACACGAAAAATACCGGGGAAAATACAGATTTCATATAGTAATCTTAAGTTGACAATCACAGATTTAATTCAGCAATGAGGTATTACCGTGAGCATTAAAAATGGCCAGAAAAATTTCACGAACCAACCAGAATCACGACCGAGCCAAGTTTATTCGATGAAAGATTAATCGAATAGAGTAATTCTAAAAGACAAATTGCAATGGCTTTAGTGTTCTTCGTGCGCAGCGCTGGCTGAGTTCTTTGTTATATGTATTTTACAAAGTTTATGTACCGCGTGGCTTTCTTATTACGTACATAGTCGGTGTATATATCACAATGAACACGACGCGTTACGTAACGTCTTTTATTGTTTTTTTTTCTTTTCTCGGTTAGGTCTGCAGCGAGACAAGCGAGTATTTCCCGCGCGCAAGTTCCCCGAGTGCATTGTCCTTTCTTGCGCCGGTACAACGCAAGATAAGCGAATCTCGGGGAAATAACGAATATCATTTTCATATTAATGAGCATTGTGATTCATAATACAGGTTATCGCCTACGGTATCTACGTTATCGCTGCAAGACCGGCGTGGCTGTATTCACGCCTCTTCGTTTATCGCTATATTGCGTCCGTGCGTAGACTGCTAATCTCGTTGTTTACGAAATCTGCCGTATGCACCATACCAGTGTGTACGGCTTTGCTACTTTTTCAGCGGTGACGAGAGAGAAGCAGAGAGAAAGAGAAAACTCGTCGCACGCCCTCTTTCATAGCGCCACGACCTGTATATCGCAATTCCTATTTTATTGTCGCGATCGCGTCGCAACTCCATGTTCGACATTTCCTTCTACAATTTCGTCGCGTCAAATAGCCGACAAATATCGGTCAGAGTTGGGCAAACAGTATTTTAAATAGCGAATAATAAATAATCCTATTTATTTTAAAATATGTGTACAATTTTGAAAATAAAATATTTTATTTGACGCAGTAATTGTTGAAAAATTAAATAATTTGTTTAAAGCAGTAATTTTTTAAAATAGTCTTCTAATTGAAGAATATTGAAAATATTTGGAGTTTGTCTGTATTTTCAATTTCATTGTTTTTGTTTGTTTTCTGTATGATTAATTATAGAATCAATTTTCAAATAATGCTCTTTAGTATTTGACCAGAACTGGGGAAAATAGTATATTCAATAGTGAATAATAAATATTCGTATTTATTTTAAAATATGTGTATAATTTTGAAAATAGAATATTTTATTTGATACAGTAATTGTTTGAAAATAAAATCATTTATTTGAGGCAGTAATTATTGAAAGTAGTCCTTCAATTGGAGAATTTTGAAAATATTTGAATTTCGTCTTTATTTTCTATTTCAATTTTAAATATTATTGCTGAAAATAATGGTTCGCATTATTCCCGACAATCCAGTTTTCCATCGACATTTACACGCGTCAATGTATTCACATCTTTCCCTGTCATTGTAAACCAGAAATTTATTTCATTTGTAAATCAATTTTCAAATAATGCTCTTTAGTATTTGACCAGAGCTGTTGTCTATAATTGGCCGAATTGTGCGCCGAAACCTCGAAATTTATTAAATGATAAATAATGTTATGTGTATTTTGTTGAAAGTTTTGCGTTCATTTATAATCAGAACTTTGAGAAATAAATCTACAAAAGTAGATTGCGAATCTTTATGCATTCGTGGCTTATGCAAATTTTAAACAACAGGCTAGAATATAAAATTCAATAGAATTTTGTACAATTTTTATTTGTTTCACATCTGATACGATGTCACTTGTTATCTTGAAAAGTTACAAAGATAGAGATGTTTGAATTAGCTTTCCGTGAATGCGAATATCGTGGCTATGAGTCAGTTAATTCAACAAATTAGTAACCGACTAATCGTATAAAGGAGCATGATTTCATACAGAAATGCACTGGGTGGTTCATTTCATGTGATAACCATAGAACTTTCTAGACAATTTGATGTTTTATTTGTGTTTAATTATAATTAAACTAACCTCGTCATTTCGTAATCAATTTTTATTAAATTTTGTTATGCGTTCAAAATCTCGAAAAAGTTCAAACTGGTTTTACATAAATTAATAAACAGTTTGTAAGTAGGCTGCGACTCTTCGTGCGCGTAGAAAAAGAAAGAGGAAGGTATGTACTTTAATTATAATGAACAAAAAACTGAACAAATTCTTGTTTAACAAAATATACACGATGAGAGAAGAACAGAAATTTGTATATGATAAAAAACAAACAATATGTTCGACCATACGTCAAGAAGAAGTCTTCAAAATATAATACCCTACCAATTTGTCTGAAATGAAATAATTAAACGCAAAACAGTATACGCTTTCAAGAAATAGTAGTTTATTTATAAATAGACTGCGGATCTTTATGCATTTATACCAAAATTGAGTAGATAAAATTCAAAATGGTTAAAAGATTTTTTAAAATTGAAGATGCCAATGATTTCTTCTTTTATAAAATGATTAAGGGATGAAATAACATTCAATTTCTTTTACATAAAGATCCGCAGTCTATTTATAAACCCTCTTATTAGTTAACCAGTAAACCAAATAATCCAATTATACCAACACAAATGAAGAAGAAATTATTTCCATCAAAGTTTGCGTCTTCATCTTACAAAATATGATAGTTAAAGAAACATACACTGTACCATGAAAATATGATTTCAATTAATGAACACAGAACAGAAGATACGAGAAACTGTATCCCTACATTAGTATGATAATTTTAAATGTATGTTGAGGTAAGTGTCGAAGTAAGTTCATACAGGCGCATATTTGATGCAGAAATTATTAATAAAAATTGTAAGATCAGGGAATGTTGGTTTCGCTGAAGTTCGTGGAGTCTGTATGTATTAAACATTCGAGTATATCACAGGTTCTCGCTAACTAATTGAAGGAATTTCTGTATAAACTGATAATAACTGGCATTTATGGCGAGGATATCTATTATTTCCGTCGGTGGTTGCATCCTGTGCGTCCATTTCGAATTACCGAAGAAGCACGTGTGCGTTAATGTGGACACACGTTCCCCCTACCTACACGGAGACAGTCGTTTGCCCTAGCTATCTACCTACCTACCTACCTACTCACCTACTCGTACATATCCATTCACCAAACCTGTCCCGTTTCTGCTAGTGGTATGCTTCTCCGCTTAATGCGAGCAAAGTATGCGAGTGTATTAAAACACGCTAAATAGGCGAAAGCTATAAAGCCGGGGGCACACTCTGCCCGATGCCTCGATCGTGCGATTAAAATCCAGCGGAAGTTCCTTGGCCACTGTGAAATCTTCCAACAAGGGAAACAGGATGTCTCGAACAATTAACAGGCTGAACGTTTACCTGATCGACTCACACTGATTCCGAGATTCTAGGTGGACAAAATTAAAATTTTTGTGTTCTCTTGTAGTAATAACGCTTTTTTTTAATAGAAAATCTCATATGAGATTTATTTCAACATAATTACAAAAAAACGAAATACACCCCATACAAAATAGAATGTGGTTATTAGAAATACACAAATATTTTAATACAGATATATGATTAGTTGGAACAGTATAGACAAAACTTATACTTCAAGACCACAGCTCTTAAAAAATGATAACATGTAGTGACTTTTAAAACTTTTACTTTTAAAGAACTTTTAAGAATTTCATATTGCATCATTGGTTGCATTTCTGTCATTTTTCTTGCACTCTTCCGCAAAAATATTTTTTGCTGAATTGTTAACAGCTTCGATGTTAAAAAAGTGTAGAATCAGCCCTATTACACTGTACAACAAATTTCAACTTTTTTCATGTTTTTGAGAAATATGATTTTGAAGAAAAAATATATTTTTCAACTTTAAACACATAATGTGCTGTTATTGTAAAAGATATTAAATTGTTCATTGCAGCAAAAGAATCTGGAGGCTTTCCTGAATACAGTGATATGCAATACTAGTACATTATGATTGATGAATAAAAATGAAGGAACAATTTCATATCATTTAGAATACAATAAAAAGTTTTGTTTAAAAATCTCTATATAAAAAAAAACATATTTTTCAACTTTAAACACATAATGTGCTGTTATTGTAAAAGATATTAAATTGTTCTTTGCAGCAAAAGATTCTGGAGGCGTTCCTGAATGCATTGATATGCAATACTAATAAATTGTGAAGGAACAATTTCATATCATTTAGAATAACATCAAAATATTTGCTTAAAAAACTATAAGATCCACCTAACAGTTATTTGGTGTAGAATGCATCAACACCCTCGTATTTTCAACCATTTCAACTCGTATCTGACCGCTAAAATTAGTCGTTCTACCCGCACTGTAATTACCAGAATTCTGTATGAGATAAAAGTCAAAAGCATGAGTAAATTCTTTTTTCCGCGAATTTGTATACGGCTGAACAACATTCCAGCCGCGACGGTGTAAGGGACAGTTCTTTGTAGAAAAATATAATGAGAAGGATAAAGGACCGAACATTCATATCACGTAAAATACTTTTGCAAAAAGACTGGCAGCATAGCAGATTCGCAAAGGAACTGGAAAATGCATAACAACGCGAAACGTGAATGTAATTATTACGTCGCTACTACTCCTTTGTAGCCGTCTCTTGGTTTACCCGACACTTCAATTACGCCTTCAATTATGTGGATTTTTACCATGATTTTGTTTAATACGCGGTCTTAATTCACGAGATCTCATTTTACGCAAAAATACAAATAACGGAAACGAAGTACATATTGCGTTGGAACGAAAGTTCGTTTTAAGGATGTTCTGGAGGTAAAATGGAAGACAAAAGTACAAGAAATTCGAAATCCATCAATATATTGACAATGAAAGCCATTCGTGAGTATATTTTGCATTAAAAAGTAGATTAATTTAAAAAGCTTTCATTTAATTAATCAGTTCCATGTTATATTTATTTTTTAATCAAATTGTCTTTATATTGTAAAAACATGCAAGTGATTTTTGCGAATGATTGTACCCTCTGATTTGAACTTCAAAATAATGAATTTGTGATATTCTTAAAATTAAATTAAATTCTTATTCTTTGTGATTTACTTAAAAATTAATATTTAAGTAAATCAAAAATACCTCAGAAAACAATATTCATGGTTATTACTGAAAATAAGCATGTAAAATTTGCGTAAAATTATGTTCTAATAATAACAAAAAAGGTGATTTTTTTTGTTTTCTAATTTTTTGAAGTTTTGCCACAGTTTCTAATTGTTTGCTCTGTAACTGTTTAGTGAATAGTAATAAATTTTGAACACAATTAATTAAATAAATTTTACTGTATATGTAAAAAATGGAGTTTCTAGTTGCGTTTTTTCAAGGTTTAAACAGGGTTTGAAGTGGAATTTTATGAATTCTCCATGAGAAGACGTGTTAAAATGTGCGAACTTTAAGTTGCTACAAATATTAAACGGTGCAGTGAATTGAACCCAAACTTTGGTAATTGCATGAATTTAATAAGAATTATATCTTGTTAAATTTTCAAAAATTTTCTTGCGTTTTTATATACCTCCAGAAAATCCTTAAATTGAAAGCTGAAATTCAGATATTTATTCATAGATTGACTCAATAACATATTTTCCATTCTGTTACTATAACTTTTTGCCATTTTCGAGAAACACAAACCAATCGGAGCTCGACCTAGCGCTCTTTATCCTACTGTAATATTATAAGTAAAGTTAATTCTTCAGAATTTTTAATTGGACCTGTTTGATCCTAGGTGGGTTGATGTCTGAAAATCTGAACGATATTTGTCCACCGTTTGAAGAAACATTTTTGATTATATGAAAAATTCGCGGAACACCAAAATTAATGATACAGAAAACAAATAAAAACAATGAAATTGAAAATACAAAGTCCAAATATTTTCAATATTCTCCAATTAGAAGACTATTTTCAAAAATTACTGCCTCAAATAAATGATTTTATTTTCAACCAATTACTGCATCAAATAAAATATTCTATTTTCAAAATTAAACACATATTTTAAAATAAATAGGATTATTTACTATTCACTATTTAATATACTATTTTCCCCAGCTCTGGTCAAATACTAAAGAGCATTATTTTGGAAATTGATTCCAAAATTAATGATAAAAATAAAAAATTTGATAAAATATTTTATTTTCAAAATTGTACACACATTTTTAAATAAATAGGATTATTTATTATTCACTATTTAAATCAATTTTCAAAATTAAATATTAAATTATATTATAGGAATATTTACTTAAACCATTCGGTTAAATAATTGCAAATTTGCTGTTTTTTATAATTGATCGAACTGTGCGCTGAAACCACAAAATTTATCATGTATTACATTTTCGATCGCGAAGAATTTTACTTTATTACTCAACATTCTTGGTTAACGTTGGAAACATCTGCAGTAACAAATCGGTATTACTCAATTGCTATTACATAACTTAAATACACGTAACTATGTAGTAACAGTTATACAGAAGCATTGCGGCTTTCGAACGCTGGGGGAACCGTTGCGTTGTAAAGCCAACAGTTTTTTAAACACTTAAATGAATCGACTCGGTGGAGTACGACTCGAAATTACAGGAGTGGGTTACGCATCACAATTGATTTCTTACATAAACAATATTCTTACGGCATAACCGCCGAGTGTTGTAGCATCGTTGACTTTCATTCTCTGTTCGTGCACATGCGACTGGAACAATAGCAATCAGGCCGAAGAGCGTGCATTGTGCTCGTGTAGTTTACGAGTGCCGCACATATGCTACAGCGTCACCCAGTGTATTGCCGGTGTATTCCGCATTGGGACAGTACCAGTCATCGTCTGTGGAAGAACCTGTAAATCACCGCCTTGACATTATTTCCGACAATCCAGTTTTCCATCGACATTTACACGCGTCAATGTATCCACATCTTTCTCTGCCAATGTAAACCAGAAATTTATTTCATTTGTAAATCAATTTTCAAAATAATGCTCTTTAGTATTTGATCCGAGCTGGGGAAAATAGTATATTCAATAGTGAATAATAAATATTCGCATTTATTTTAAAATATGTGTAAAATTTTGAAAACAGAATATTTTATTTCATGCAGTAATTGTTTGAAAATAAAATCATTTATTTGAGGCAGTAATTATTGAAAGTAGTCCTTTAATTGGAGAATTTTGAAAATATTTGAATTTCTTCTTTATTTTCTATTTCAATTTTAAATATTATTGCTGAAAATTATTGTTCGCATTATTTCTGACAAACCAGTTTTCCATCGACATTTACACGCGTCAATGTATCCACATCTTTCCCTGCCATTGTAAACCAGAAATTTATTTCATTTGTAAATCAATTTTCAAAATAATGCTCTTTAGTATTTGATCCGAGCTGGTGAAAATTGTATATTAAATAGTGAATAATAAATAATCCTATTTATTTTAAAATATGTGTACAATTTTGAAAACAAAATATTTTATTTGATGCAGTAATTGTTTGAAAATAAAATCATTTATTTGAGGCAGTAATTTTTGAAAATAATCTTTTAATTGCAGAATATTGAAAATATTTTTGGAGTTTGTCTGTATTTTCAAAATTTCATTGTTTTTCTTTGTTTTCTGTACCATTAATTATGGAATCAATTTTCAAAATAATGCACTTTAGTATTTGACCAGAGTTGGGGAAAATAGTATATTAAATAGTGAATAATAAATAATCCTATTTATTTTAAAATATGTGTACCATTTTGAAAATGAAATATTTTATTTGACGCAGTAATTGTTTGAAAATAAAATCATTTGTTTAAAGCAGTAATTTTTTAAAATAGTCTTCTAATTGAAGAATATTGAAAATATTTGGAGTTTGTCTGTATTTTCAATTTCATTGTTTTTGTTTGTTTTCTGTATCATTAATTATGGAATCAATTTTCAATAATAAATATTCGTATTTATTTTAAAATATGTGTATAATTTTGAAAATAGAATATTTTATTTCATGCAGTAATTGTTTGAAAATTAAATCATTTATTTGAGGCAGTAATTTTTGAAAGTAGTCCTTCAATTGGAGAATTTTGAAAATATTTGAATTTCGTCTTTATTTTCAATTTCAATTTTAAATATAATTGCTGAAAATATTGGTTCGCATTCAATAGATTTATGAGTAGAAATAGTTTCCTGGTGATAAGATACACTGTATGTTTATCAACAAAAAAATACAATATTCTATTTTGTGTTTCAGATTATTGAAATAGAAATATTTTATTTTGTGGTTCCGATTGTTGAAATAGAAATATTTTATTGTCGGAATTGTATATCTTATATAATAAATAATCCAATTGAATGGTTAAACAACGTTTTCTTTGAACTTTAAAAAAGTTCCTTCAAGATACTAAAACCGTTCGGTGTTTATCATGTTATAAGGCTATATAATTTGTATATCTAATATAAAATACTCTATTTTATTTAAACAAAATAAAGTCGAAAATATTACATAGTATTCAAAATATTTGTTTCGCCAAATAATGCCAGATGTTTTTGTTTGTGTTCCGCGAATTTTTCATATAATCAAGAGTGTTTCCTGACTTCAAAAGGGTGAAGAACCACTGGACTAACGAAAAAGGAGGGAGGGGGAGAGAGAGCAATTTTATAAAATTAATCATTTATATGCTTGGATAAATATCGCAGAGGATCGAGGAAAAATAGTGTACCGTACATGAATAATCATGATTCGGAAAATGAACAGCCTGCATAAAAGATCGAATTAGCGGTAGCCGCAGGTAGAACGCACTCGAATAATTGCATGCGGGAATGGTTCAATTCCGGCGGCGAATTGGGCCCATTGTCGCATACTGATTGGTGACCGAAACGTCTGCGTCCGGTGGCTTCGAATCAAAATCACTTACGGATCGGCGCATCGCCGATTACCGGATAACAAAGGTCGGACGTTTAATTTCGGTTTCTAGCTTCCCCTCCTCTCTCCCCCCTATCGGTCTGATCTTGCGGCCAGATTGTGAGCTTTTCCCGCAATTCCATCGGAAATTGGCAGGATCGAGTGTCGGGCTCTCGCATATGTTGCGCGTGCCGTTTCCCCACCAACCCTCGAAAATTCTCACCTTTGTTGAAAAGGGGTTCGCGACCGCGTTTTTCCACTTATATGGAAGTTTATGGTCCAAGGATAATGGAGCGTACCATTCGACTTTTGACTTATATCTCATACAGAATTCTGGTAATTACAGTGCGGATAGAACGACTAATTTTAGCGGTCGGGTACGAGTTGAAATGGCTGAAAATACGTGGGTGTTGATGCATTCTACACAGTTGAAATTACTAGATAGCAGATTTAATGCATTTACGATAAGAGAGGGTAGATGTAATATAAAACAGTAAACAAATTCGAAGGATTTAAATATACTGCTATATTACACTGTCCAACAAATTTCATCTTCTTTCATGTTACCAAATATCTGTTAGGTGGATCTTATAGAGATTTTTAAGCAAAACTTTTTATTGTATTCTAAATGATATCAAATTGTTCCTTCATTTTTATTCGTCAATCATAATGTATTAGTATTGCATATCAATGTATTCAGGAAAGCCTCCAGAATCTTTAGCTGCAAACAATAATTAAATATATTTTACAATAACAGCACATTATTTGTTTTTTAAAGTTGAAAAATATGTTTTTTCTTCAAATTCATACTTCTCAAAAACTGAAACAGCAAACAAATGCGAAGGATTTAAATATACTGCTATATACACTGTCCAACCAACCTGTTTCATGTTTCCAAAAAACTGTTAGAATGATCTCATAAGAGTTTTTTAAGCAAATCTTTTGATGTTATTTATTCTAAATTATATCAAATTGTTCCATCATTTTTATTCATCAATCATAATTTATTAGTATTACATATCAATGTATTCAGGAAAGCCTCCAGAATGTTTTTCTGCAAACGACAATTTAATACCTTTTACAATAAGATCACATTATTTGTTTAAAGTTGAAAAATGTGTTTTTTTCAAAATCATATTTCTAAAAAACTGAAACAGTAAACAAATTCGAAGTATTTAAATATACTGCTATATTACACTGTCCAACAAATGTCAACTTTTTTCATATTTCTAAAAAACTGTTAGGTGGATCTAATAGAATTTTTTGCTTTGATTCCGGCAAAACCGTATTTTTCAACTTTTAGCAATTTTTTCTATTCCCGCAATTCCATCGGAAATTGGTGGGATCGAGTGTCGGGCTCTCGCATATGTTGCGCGTGCCGTTTCCCCACCAACCCTCGAAAATTCTCACCTTTGTTGAAAAGGGGTTCGCGACCGCGTTTTTCCACTTATATGGAAGTTTATGGTCCGAGGATAATGGAGCGTACAATTCGAGTCATTGAATTCTCTACCACCGGAAAATACTTGAGTTCACAATCACATTTTCTTTCGCGACCACCTCGAGGATTTTATCGAAGGTCTGAAACGATAAACGCATTGTACTCGAACCAGTAAACCTTCGACGGTGTTCACGTTAACGCCGCACACACTGAGCTCGTTTACATAAATGGAAATTTGCCAGAGTAACTGATCGAGAGAGACGCCTGTCTCGTATGAATGCTTAATCGAATCTACCAAAATAGTCTAATTAGTGCGGTCTTGTTTCCGAGCATGGTGTTGCTAGCTGTTTAGAAAACCTGTGTTGCAGTACTATTTGTTTTATGGTTACGGTTAGACTTAAGGATGTGTTTATGGAATTTTTCAATTTTTGTAGGCGAATTTCAAGAAAGTGGAACAAAATTGATTAAAATAGAACAAAATAGATAACGATTTCGGTATTTTAAGGTGAAGTAAAACCGATTTTTTTTATTCAAACGATGAACTTTATTAAATAAAATATTTTCTCATTTATTCAATTTCTCAATTTTTGTAAGCGAATTTTAAGAAAGTGGAATAAAATAGATTAAAATAGAACAAAATAAATAGTAATTTCGGTATTTTAAGGTGAATTAAATAAAATTCAATTAATGAATAATTAAAATTTAATAAAATAATTTCAATTTAAATAATTAAATTGAATAAAATATCTTCGCATTTATTCAATTTTTTAATTTTTGTAGGAAAATTTCAAGAAAGTGGAACAAAATAGACGGTAATTTCGGTATTTTAAGGTGAAGTAAAACCGATTTTTTTTGTATTCAAACAATGAACTTTATTGAATAAAATATTTTTTCATTTATTCAATTTTTCAATTTTTGTAGGCAAATTTCAAGAAAGTGGTACAAAATAGATTAAAATAGAACGAAATAGATAGTCATTTCGGTATTTTAAGGTGAAGTAAAACCGATTATCTTTTATTCAATAAAATATTTTCTGATTTATTCTTGTTGGCAAAAGATCATCGAACAAAAGGTTTTTCTTTCTTGCCAACTCAATATAACATAATTTATAAATAAAATTATGTATAATTGTGTACTTTCAAGGAAAACGAACTTGCCTGCTTATCTAAATTTTTTTGAATCTCGATCGTAATGTTGTTAATAACAAACGTCCAGAAATTTAGAAACAAGAATTACAGAACACAAACACATCTTTTTACCACCACTACACCACACGGCATTGACGAAACATTCGATTGAATTGGATCATAGATTTGATTATGAGAATATCAAAATAGTTGACAAAGAGGCGAATTTACATAATTGGTTATTGTTAGAAATAATTCATATGATTAAACAACAAAGCATAAACCTTAGGTATGAAACTCCTAAGATACATGAATATTATGCAACGTTACTGAACCGGTAATGTTATGATTGAATTGCTTTCTAAACAATAAATAGCCTTTAATATTTCTCAAAATACTCAACATTCTCTACTACACATTATTAATTTTATAAATTCTTCCAATAAATGTTGAATGTGAATTATTGAATTTACCCTCAAGGTATATTCACACAAATAGGTAAAAAGATATTGTGTACTTTCAAATTTACCGCCATTATTGATTGGCATAACCTAGATCATTTCTAAATACACTCAGTGTCCTGACAACCATCATCGAGGACACACGTTCGAATTCACAATGTCCATACTCGATTATAGAATCACATCAAAAACAAGTAAGCTGGCTTTTATGATTAATATTCACGAACAATCTTTACTATTGCATTTATATAGCTCAACAATAGTTTGAAAATTGTGCAATACATACACTTTTTTACAGACGCAATACAATATACACATCTTGAAAAGGATTCGAATTAGAATCGAAACGTCGATGATGATTATTGGATAATCTGCACAATTGTTTTTTGATTAAGTAGTTATTGATCGAAACCGTAGCGCCGAGAACATTCAACATTTGTTATTGCCTGCTATACGTTTGTGCTCCGTTTGAAGCTGTAAGTCTTACCAAGCTGAGAAATCTGACTGTAGGAGGTCGAAAATAGTCTCGATTTACACCATTGACGATTACCACCTACGGTACTGAACCTCCTCGCTGCCAGTAATCACAGAAACATATGCACGCGTGACATGGGGTCAACCTACAGAAAATACCGTGCACGAAGAAGCCGTGGGTAAGTCGAAGAAGAGAGGAGAGGATTAATCTAAGAAGCGGATGGACTCCATGGCACGAACAGGGACGTCGAAAGATAAAGATATAGACATGGAGAAAACGAATAGCAAATACTATGTCAAACGAGTGGTAGATGAATGAGTTTGAACATCCAAGCACGAGTAGTAAAACCATCAACATCAAAAACATGCAAAGCATACGTAACATGCGAAACGTTCGTTTATTTTGACTTGGGTATATACATATATTTACATTAATTATAATTAGACAGTGGATTTCATGGAATTACAACAAAAATGTAGACGTAATTTAAAACAATCAAAATATTGGAAGAATTTAAATATACTGTTTTATTAGAATTTCAGAAAGGGTATATACATACATTTACATTAATTATAATTAGACAGTGGATTTCATGAAATTACAACAAAACTGTAGACGTAATTTAAAACAATCAAAATATTGGAAGAATTTAAATATACTGTTTTATTAGAATTTCAGCAAGGGTATATACATATATTTACATTAATTATAATTTGTTTCCACTAAAACTAACTTAGACGAAAATAAAAAGGCATTTTCTTTTGCGAATACTCGATTTAAAAAGCGTTCCAGTAATTAATAATCGCAAGTACATATTGTTCGATAAAGAAAAAGTCATTGAAAATTAAAAATCATAAAGAGATAATTTAACAAAAAGAACTTTAGGGTTCGATGGAAATAATAAATTATGTCAGCAATAATTCGTATCTTTATTAACACGATATCGCAAGTTCTCTTTTTGGCGGCTCTCTCGACCGCAAAATCAGCTTCCTCGAAAACCCGGCGAACGGTAGTCGCTTGTTTAAATTATCTATACTCCTGGGAAACTCGGAGCACCGTGATACAAAAAAGTCTACATTGGAACGAAGAAACAAGTAGCAGGAAAAGAAAACTGTAACGAGACACAAATTAGCGAAGGAAAAACGAAGGGGCAACCAAGAGAAAGAAAAGGGACGAAGGTGGACATGTATACGACAGAGACGAACAAATAAAAGAATGTGGAAGACGACGTTGATGTAGTAGGAAAAATCAAGGAAAACGGAAAAGGAAAAATATATTTCCTCTCCGTGAGCGTGCTTGTCGATTTTCATTTTCTTGCAACTTTAATTTTTAATATTACATTCGGAATGTTATGAAAATATTCGTACCATGTAAAGTATATAAATACCACAAAATGTGCTTTGAAGCAGAAATATTTATTTTATTTACAATTTCTTAGTTCTAATATGTGCATAAATAAATGTTTTATTACAAATACATGTTCTTTAACAATATATATATATATATATTTTTTTTTTACTGATTTAAATTACATGTACACAAATATATATATTTTGTGTATATATATTGCTAAAGAACATGTATTTGTAATAAAATATTTATTTATGGACATATTATACATATACAAAAATGATTCGAAGGGTTAAGAAAGAAAATAAATTTCTATTTTACTCCAATTTGTTTCAATATAAGTATAAAATTGTTATTTGGAAATAAAGATCAGCAGACTAGTGATAAGAAACTCAGAATTAGTACAGACCAGATGAAACTAAATTACACTCGATACAAATTAAATCGGAATGTTTGCTTCGCTTTACATGTATACTGCGTTATTGGATTGTTTACTGACCACAATTTAGTACTAAGTCGACTGCACGTCTATGACATGTATGGGTGCTATTCGTCTAGGTCTAAAATTGAATTTTGTTCGCAACACAGTTGCTCGAACCGAATTCCAACAACTAAATTGCATTGCAGTGAACGTTTTAAAGTACGATAACCGTACGAAGAGCGGGTAACAGCTTGTTTAAATGATTTGTACTGGTTGGAAACTTGCAGCACCGTAATATGTAGAAAAAGTCTCAGATTGGTGAGCAGAAAACCAGTACAGTTAGTCACGAAGGAAAAGAACTGTAAGGAGGTATAAATTAGCAAAACGGACGAGTAAACGAAAAAAAGAAAAAAGGGATGAAGCTGGGTATGTATACGACACAAACGAACAAATAAAAGAGGATGAGGTTGAGGCGAAGTTGAGGCTTTTAGAAAAATCAAGGGAAACAGAAGAGGAGAAAGATATTTCCTCCCTGTGAGTTCGCTCGTCGATTTTACTTTCCTTGCAGCCGTGTGTGTGTGTCCCCCGCCCCTTCCCCTCAATCGCCCAACCATTCCGAGCGGTCTGCCCCCTCCGGTGCAGTTGCGGCACTAGCTGGGGCCTTACGAGCGCGTGACGCATGCCTTCTTGTTTCATACTCGATCCGTCGGGCCTCGCGCACGTACGCACGCACGTGCGCTCTTCACCTAGGTCCATTCAAGTGTACGTGCGGGAATCCTATACTCTCTCCCCTGTCTCTGTGCGCGTTACTAGAGAACTAACTCCGCACGTAACTCGATCTTCGATCGGTTCTTCGTCTCGTTACTTCTTACCCTTCCGTCGGCTTAACTACGCCAGCTACGCGGCGAGACAATTACCGCCGGCGAAGATAATTCATCCCCGAGTGAACGGTGCGCACCCACCGATTTTTAAATTTGTTCGGGAGTCTCGTTCTCTATCTCGGACGTGGAAACAGCGCGAATTACTGTTACAGTTTTCTAAAAGTGACTTTCAGAGAAGCTACAGTGTGCTATATAAACATTTCTGTGTATAAACAATTATTTTGTTTCATTTACAATCCAGTTTTTCATCATTTTGTGATCTTGTGAACGAAGTCTGCGACTCTATAAACATTACGTGGTGTATCGTAAAAAATTTTTGCATGGTGAATAGCCATCACAAATTGGACACAAAAAATTCGGACATCCAACTTGTTCAGGAGTCTATTTTCCACAAGTGACTGAAAGAAACTATAGTGTGCTGTAAGCATCAAGTGTTTTCCATCATTTCGTAAATGCCATTAGAATTTCCAGTGCGTGATTCTGTAAACACTACATGGTGTATCGTAAACATTTTTGTGCCCATAAAAAATTGGACGTAACCGAAGTGTGTAGTTCCATCGAGTGACATTGTACTGTTACGCAGTTCTATTGCGTCTTTCGCAAGAATTTCCCTTTATTCGGTTCGAAACGTTAATTATGTTACAATAAACTTTGTCAAGTAAAAAGCAAAAATCAAAATGCTATTATCAGTAGTTGTTTACAAGGGGATTTGTAATTTACTGTACCGAAACTGAACTATTACTTAATCTAAAACTAATATTATATACAAATATAACTAATTTTACTATAAACCTAATTAATGCAGTCACTCGTTTAAGTTGTATTGCGTCTTCGGTATTTCGTGTAGCCTTTGAATATTGATAACAACGTTACCAAAACATCCGTGCATTGTCTCGAGGTAAACGTCTCTCGACTCGTCTAGTAACTGGAAGATATTAGGTGACGCGAAGGAAAGTCCTGATGATATTCCGGTAATATTGACGCGCGTGTCGGTGTCGATCCGAGAACAGTAAGTGTGCTGTTTATCAGCGACTCGAAGATTTTTTGCGAGCGCGTCGAGAGCTCTTGTTGACTTTCGCCATTGGGCTCTCCTCGAGAGGACCCTCTGCCCCCCGTCGCTCGTCGACGAACACACTGTGTGCACGATCGGCCTGCTGCCCAGTTCATACGAAGAAACGCGAGCCTCGCGTTTGCCTCGTCGGCTCTCTCGGTCACGTGTTACCAGTGTTGATTTCATTCACGATTAAAAGCGCGTCCGCTCCTCCCAGTGAAAATAACGAGCTTCCAATTTGTACCGCTTCTGTAAACGTTCCTACAACGTGTAATATCGGTCGCGAGTCCCAGTGCGCCGTTACTCGGAAGAGAAGTTTACATCGCTGGCCAACGGAAATCCTGGATATCGAAGCAACTCGTCCGATATCGGGTTCGAACTGAAACGTAATAACAAGCTTGTAAAGAGCAAAGCGATTAAGGTCCGTAGCAGAGCGTCACAGCTCGGAAGAAGTTTCCAGAGGACTCGCAGTGAAAAATAGTTGGTCCAGCCACCAGAAAGGACGCGCGTTGGTTTCCGGATAATTACGCAAATTCGTTGAAGTCGTCGCGATATCTCGGGCAAATATATCGTCGGAGAACGGGACCGCGTCGTCCGGAGATCGGAACTGAGAATAGAATTTATAGTTTCCGGTGATCGTAGTGTGTCGCGTCGGTTCATTCAGAAATTGGAACGTGACCGAAGCATCTCGAGCAGCGATAACGGACAAGAACAGAGTTGTCTCTTTGGCCTGTTCGGAACGTCGACTGGTGAGGTTCGTTGTGCTGGAATAGTATGACGAATGAATGTTAAAGTTACAAGAGATTATTGAATTAATTTCGAGAGAGGTGATAATCCTTGGGGAACAGCGATCGGAATATATCGAAGGGCATATCCGGAAGTACGGAGAGGTGGGTCCCCGACACAGGAAATTGACGGTTGAGGAAATTAGCAGAGGAGCCTCGGCACAATCAGGCGCTTTGTGCCTCGAATTCCACGCGAAGGATTTCAACTTGAGGTTCGACAGTACACAAGGAGCTCCTCGAAACATCCACTCGAGAATCCATACGTAACCGAAACACGTCGCTGTCAAGACCCCCCCTTTGATCTCGGGCAATCGGGTAGCGTGACTTCTTGCCACTGCACTTACGCTTATCGTCCGAGCGGTTCTGCCTCGATTAAGAGGCAAAAAGCCCACTTATAAAGGTCCGCGCCTTTTTCATCGAGAGGAGGCTGCCTAACCGCGTGTATGGATAAGTTTCGCACGGTGCATTAGCCGTGATCTAGAAATCGATTGTCAGGGTTTGTGAGAGCAGAAACGTGTCACGAGTAAGGAGGAGGAGGAGGTGGAGCAGAGCTCGTCCGTCGATGAGAAACGCTTTTGACCGGACGCCGCGCGAGCTTATCAGCGTAATAGTTGTCGGGAAAAGACGGCAGTGAAGAAAGATCGGAGGTGGGGGTGGGGAGAAGTTGATGGTGGGGGTGGCAGCGCTGATGCATACGAAGAGGAGAATCGTGGGTTTGATAGTTCCCTGCTCTCCGATAAGACTCGCAACCAACGAGAATTATCGGCAGTAAATTATATTACTGTGTTGACTAGGGAAAAATTCCCGACAAAATAATTACCGTGCTCACACGGGATCGGAAGACGATTAATCGCGTTGGCTCTCGATTATTCGCCGTTTGGTCCGTGAATCGAACCTTTTCCACACGCTCTCTCGCCGAGGGGATCGCCAGATCGTGTGGTGTGGTGCGTGGGTGTGGTGTAACCCGTGCTCTCGTAGGCGGTATTCAATGATCGCTGTGTTGTCGCCGATCGACCCACATCGAATTCGCCTGGATGCCAGTTTTGGACGGCGGTGTAGCTAAGAAGAGAGGCGTCGACAGAGCCGCCCGCAAAATGCGGATGCGACTTTGCACCGGCTCCAAGGAGTCCTACACGCTTCTCTCAAAGAAACGGTAAATATTCCCAGATTCTTTTCATTCTTTATTAACACATTTACCGACCGCTGATTATTGCAGAATTTTTAACAAATCTTTTTGATGGACCTTTGATAGTAACAGCAATTTTCATTGTGAACTAACAAGTCATCCTCGAAAACGTTATTTGATAGTTTCGTGTAAGATTGAAACTAGTAAAAGAAAATTTCTGTGCTTTCTTTTGATGCAGCGAAACTTTTGAAAATTCTAGGCTTTCGGTAGGAATATTCCCAGATTCTTTTCATTCATTATTAACCCCTTGAACGGAAATGACGAGTCCAGCTCGTCATAAACTTTCCTGAACAAACTGACAATGACGAGCTGGACTCGGCAGAAATTATTGAGGTTTGATGCTTTTTATGAGAGCAGTATCTGTAAGTCATTAAATTAAATATTAAAATTAAAATTAAAATCTTTAAAAATTAAAGATAATAAATTAAATCGTCTGCCAGAGCAGTGCTGACTGAAAATAAATTGTCGTTCAAGGGGTTAACACATTACCGACCGGTGATTATTGCAGAATTTTTACCAAATCTAAGGGACAAGATTAAACACTTTTTAATGGAACCTTTAATAGTAACAGCAATTTTCATTGTGAACTAACAAATCATCCTCGAAAACGTTATTTGGTAGTTTCGTTTAAGATTGAAACTAGTAAAAGAAAATTTCTATGCTTTATTTTGGTGCAGCGAAACTTTTGACAATTCTAGGCTTTCGGTAGGAATATTCCCAGACCCTTTTCATTCTTTATTAACGCATTACCGGCCAGTTATTATTGCAGAATTTTTAACAAATCTATGGGACATGATTAAACACTTTTTAATAGAAACTTTGATAGTAACAGCAATTTTCATTGTGAACTAACAAGTCATCCTCGAAAACGTTATTTGATAGTTTCGTGTAAGATTGAAACTAGTAAAAGAAAATTTTTATGCTTTCTTTTGGTGCAGCAAAACTTTTGAAAATGCTAGGATTTTTAGAGAAAGTGTTAATACACTGCGGATTTTATGCATTTGTGATAAAAATAGATTGACGCAGTTTAAAATGGGAGAAAAGTAGAAATGTACCGTTTTCACATTTCATTATTCAACAGTAATAGTAAATTATTTAAAAGAATCCATTGTTTCATTCGACGTTTAATTGAAATCTTTTAACGTTTAAATTATTTTATTTGACGTTTAATTGAAATCATTTGACGTGTTTAAAATAATCCATTATTTCATTCGACGTTTAAATTAATCCATTATTTCATTCGACGTTTAAATTTATCCATTATTTAATTCGACGTTTAAATTTATCCATTATTTAATTCGACGTTTAATTCAAATCATTTATTTTCAAATATTTTTTTCATCTCAATCGTATTGTTCCAACTAAAGTAATTATTATTTTTGGATTTGCTCATTTTTTTAGTTTGTTTATTAATGTCTGGCTGCATTTTGTTCCGTAGTAGAATTATTTAATCAAATGGAAAATTTCAAATTCGAATTTCATTTTGAAAGATTAGGTGTATCTTAGAAAATAGTAGAGGCCGATATAAGACAGATTTTTAGTCTGATAAGCTGAAGTAAATTATTGGTTTGAACGGAAAGTTTGCCCTGCTTTCATTTTTCCTGTTAATTTGACGCTTTCATTTTCGCCTTAATTCTTATGCTAATAGAAGGCTGTTGGTGTACAATTGTTTTTCAAATTACCTTTATGTTAAAAAGAACTACAAGACCGCTTCGTACCTTCATTCTTCGAAGTAAAAAAATTGGTATTGATTTGCTTTAGGTCATCAGCATATGTATATACCGTGCCAAAAGTTTAACGAATGAAAACTTCTAGCTCGTTGGACATCTTTCAAAGCTTGGTTGTTACACGAGGGTTAAACCAATTAAACTAAGGTTAAAGATAATTTTTTACACATAGGATTATCCCCTGGGAAAGAATGGAACGAGCTTCCCGTTCAATTTTAGCATACAGCAATTTCTAGTTTGTGTTGATAATGTTTTCGAGTAACATGAACAGAATTATTGTCTATTTCTTATTTAACTTGATTTATTTACATATATCCTTTATTTATTCTACTCTGGAATAAAAAAGCAGCGTTGAACCTGTGACATGTAGGTACTGATATTAATTCAATTGCTTTCATCGTTGACATTGTCCCCATTAATTCGATAACCTTCTCTCAATGCGAGTCGAGTGTATCTCGTTCTTATAAAAGTTTGTTTGTCTGATTTACAAAAAGAAAATAGAAGTAGTTGTACATACTGATAACTTGAAATCGTCAACTGTAAATATAATTTTTATTGTAAATTTGTGTAAATCAAATTATTTATATATATTGACGCTGTAAGAGATTTGCGAGAATTCAGACTCTCTGATCCTACATTTTTGGTGTTTGGCAAGTGGGTAATTTCGGTATTTTAAGATGAAATTTCTTTGAGCAATTTTTTACTGTAGTCTATTAAATATTTTTCACTTTGTTCGATGATCTTTTGCCATGTTTCTGGTAGCTTAATAAAGTTATTGGCTATTTTCATAAATCTCCGACAGCTACATATTGCATAACAAAATTGGGTTTCGTTTCACCTTAAAATGCCGAAATTACATTCTTACCAACAGAATGTAATAACGAAAATTAATACATTGTATACACAGAGGAATATTGGAATAAAAATTAAAGTGAGAAAAGGAACGGTGTGAAACGGATAAAGTTTAGCAGGTAATTAGAGTTGTTATTACCAGTTTGTATAACTTTATTCACGACCGTACGTAACCAAGAATTTTATCGTTCAGAATTTGCTAGATGAAAAACAAATTATGCAGATCAACTGTGGATAACACAGGAATAACATAAAATGAATAATAACGTTTATATTAACCCATATCACTAGACTGCGAATTTTTATGCAAAATAAAAATGTTCTGTATTTGTCGTGGGAAGTAGGAATAAAATAAATTTTGATTTCTTCCCTTAACGACTTCGTTACATTAAAAACAATGTTACAGTATACTTAAATTTTTCTAATCTTTTTTATCGTTTTATATTTCTACTTTTTATATAAGTCAATTAACACTTTAACCCCCTTACGTGGACTTTCAAATTTTACTTCAAAAATGCAATGATCCAGTTACATTACATTTAACATTCATCTGTATATCAAATTGGTAAAAACAAATGTGGCGAGACAGTAAGATTTCATCTAAATCCACAAAAATAGGGAGGACAAGTAATACTCGCATAAATAATGGAAGCTCACATGTTCCTCAGGGTGAAAATACACTCGTTTACCTTTTTCACAATATAGTAAAACAATTTCTTTTTGTCTGCGTTACAAATGTCCTACACTCTAGATGTCCTAGATTCTCTTCACAACGTACCAGTTTTGCCATCAAAGATAACCTTAAGACAATTGTAGGAGAATATAACATTAGAAACGTCCTCCTCTTTTTTAAATCCATCGATTTATATAAACTATTATAAATTCACCTTCGCATAAAACATTTTTTATTGTAAATTATGTGGTCACTAATGACCTAGCTGTTAATGCTACCACATTAAAATAAACAATAAATAAATATTTATTAATATGATAATATTAATGTAATATATATTTATGTAACGATTTATATAAACTATTATAAATCCACCTTCGCATAAAACATTTTTTATTGTAAATTATGTGGTCACTAATGGCCTAGCTGTTAATGCTACCACATTAAAATAAACAATAAATAAATAAGATTCTATTTGATTTCACATTCTTAAAATTCGCGCACAAAAATTGCAGATTGCATAAACATTCGCAGTCTACTGATAACAGTGAAATATTTGTGATTGTCCAAAAAAAAAGAACATCGGGTATGCTAGATAACAAACGTAACTCAATATTTCGTTTTATATCGGAAATTCAATATAGCCGAAAGGTAAACTAGGGCGGAAGAAATGGAAGAGGACAGATAACTGAGACGAGCTACAGAGGAAAAGTAAATAAAGATTTTTTTGTGAAAGGGGGCTGCAGAAATGTTTGTTCAACCTATAATATGCTTGTCCGTTGGACATTATTACTTGGCAAGGTCAGCGTAATGCATTTAGGGTAGCATTTTAGTTTGTCTAGTCCATACACGGACTACGTAATTGAAGTTAGGGTACTATGCAGGTATTCTTCCCCTACGGGTGCATGTCGTTAAGAGTTTAGACCGTGCCCGTTATATCCTGGTCGGGAGCACACAGACACCGTCAACTTTGCATGAACCTTTGCACATAACGAGCCGTAATCTTCTGGTAATTTGCAAAATAACAGTCCATAAATAATTCGTTTGTAAATCGTGATTACCGGGTTGATCGACTCCCTGCTTTTTGTCTTTAGAGTTGCCTCCATTCTCGGCTGTGATCAATAGACAGCAGACTTCATGCGTTTGTGACAAAAATATGTAGGTGTAATTTGAAACAGTCGAAATATTCGAAGAATATATAAATACTGTTATATTATTTTCAACCTAGAGAATAAACTTCTATTTCACTTTAGTTTGGTGCAAATCAGGTGGAAAATTTCTATTTTCCATAAATATCCGCTGTCTAGTGATTACGATTTTTATATTCGTCTTCGGTAGATTTTAGCGCGCCTCATTTATTTATTATTTTTAACATTCATATTTTGCTTTCGAAAATTAGTAACTGTATCCTAAAAATTAAAACGAACTAAAATGCGCAAACGTTAATACACGTGAAATAGGGATCTTAGAGATCTCTAGATTATAAATCTACTTAAATTAGTAGGAATAAACATTGGATAAATATTGGATAAATATCTTTTCCAAATATTGGAAAAATATCTTCTTATTAGAATATTTTGTATACAAGTTCAAGAAATACGTGTTTAATATTCTTATTATATTATCAACCAAATATTATTAACAATATTATTAACCAAATCTTTGTTTAATATAAGAAACTGAATATTTTTTGCTAATATACAGATAATGTTTGTTCTTGTACATTGTACATGTATACAATATACAGATCCAATATTATTCTCATATGAAAAATATTTTCTAAGCCACACTTTTTTTCATAAGAGATAAATATTGGATCTAACTATTGCATACATGTTTAAGAAATGTGAATTGAATGTTTAGAAAATATAAGCTAAATATTCAGAGAATATAAACTAGATATTTAACAAAATACAAAATAAATATTACAAAAAATGTGAAATCAATATTTGAAAAATATAAATTCAGTATTAAAATAACATTCAATTAAAAAGAAGAAAAAGTTAGAAAAAAATATTTTTCTCGTAACATGAGTTAGATATTTTCTGCCTATTTAAAAAACATTTGTTACTTAATATAAAATAAATATTGTATGCACATTTGAATATTAAAAAAAGATTTAATCGCTTTTTAATATTATATGAATGATGCGTATACAATATTTTGTGTTACTAGGGATGATGCTTGAAGAGTGTTTACAAGAATATTTTTCCAATATTTTTTAAGCCACACTTTTTCATATGAGAATAATATTGGATCTGTATATTGTATACATGTACAATGTACAAGAACAAACATTATCTGTATATTAGCAAAAAATATTCTGCTTCTAATATTAAACAAATATTTGTTTCCTAATGAGAAAGAAACATTTTTTTTTATAATATCAAACAAATATTATTTGTATATTAGGAAAAAATGTACTACTTCTAATATGAAATAAATATTCATTTAATATTTAGAAAAAAATATTTTTCTCGTAACATGAGTTAGATATTTTCTGCCTATTTAAAAACATTTGTTACTTAATATAAAATAAATATTATATGCACATTTGAATATTAAAAAAGATTTAATCGCTTTTTAATATTATATGAATGATGCGTATACAATATTTTGTGTTACTAGGGATGATGCTTGAAGAGTGTTTACAAGAATGGTAAACAGTAAATTAAAGAGCAGTCATAAATTATTATAAACGTATATAGTGGTCGTATACGTATATTATGGTCGCGTTGGTCAGCTAGAATGATGAAAGTCACAGTCGGATATCTGGATTTTCTTTGTACGTGCGAGCGTTACATTAAAAAGACGGAGTAAAGAGCTGTGGGGTGAAACTATTGATGTAACGCAGTTGTATCACTCACTACCTCCCGCCAGGTACTCTAATTCTTCGTTACGCAATAATATGTCTTTGATGCCTTTATCGAAAATAATTTGTTTGTGGTCACAGAATGCTACCCATGTTTCGGTCCGTGGGAATCGTCGCGACGCGTCGGCCAGTTTCTTTTCTATTCGTTTATTAATACGGAACGGAAATAATTGTCCGCAAGGACTTCTTTCTCCGACGAGTTTTTATAATCGGCTTATGGACCCGTCGATGCTCCGTTTAAAAACATTCTATAGATTTGTTATCGCCTTTACATCGTCGCTTTTTTTACGTAGAAAAGTATTAAAATTTTTAAATACAGTAGGACTTCCATTAACCGGCTTGAACGGGAGACAGCCGGGATAAATTTTGGCCTGATTGATAATCGAGACCTGAGGAAATAATTAAAATATACATTACATTCCAAAAGAAATTTTTTCCTTTTTCAAAATTCATTTTCCTTCGTATAACATCTAAACGCATATTTGTTTATAATCGAGATTCGGTCAATCGAGGTTTTACTGTAAGTAATAGTTACGGTAATTTATAAAAAATGCAAAGCATTTAACACTTTGCTTACGGTTTATCAATGTTCATTGTTCAACAATATTTTGAACGATATCACTCATATTATTTCCTGTTATTTTTATTTCAGATATGCTGAAGAATTCGTGCAATTTGCATGAACGAGCACAAACATTTTCATATTTATTCGAGCACGAATTCGTACAGCATATCATTTTAAATAGATTAATAACTTCAGTATAAAATCCAATCGTATTTTGGTATTTATAAATACAGGGTGTCTCAAAAATTTATTAGAACCAACCAACTCCGAATCCAGGACGTGATAGCTTTACGAAAAGTTCGAGAAAAATTCTGAGCAGAATGTATGGAATACAAAATTGATTCAAGATTAAAGTTTTTTGTAGAGTTTTTAAAAATGTTAACATTGACAAGAAATAGTTCAAAGGCAACGCGATCGGAGCTGGATCCCCTTTTTTCTCAATACTCCCTAAACAAAATATTAAGTTCTTTAACAAGTTTTACATTGCATTTTCTCGCGGCTTATCCAAAAAGCGACTATTTATATTTTATGATTATTTTGTTGAAGAATCCACGATCTGCGGACGGAAATCTTCTTCCCTCTCTTGATCTACCCTCCCAAAAAAAGGAACATATAAAATACTGCATTCGCAAACAGTATTATGGTAATTCAAGAGCCGGGATATAATGTCATAAATATTCATTCGTACAGAGAAGATGCTTAAACTATTTACATGGACATGGACGCGACGAATTTTAAGAATACCAGGCGGTGGCCCTTGCTGAAAATTTTTCATATCCGATTACGAGTGAATACGATAACTCCCTTGATAACTCGAGAATCCCTTTCACAGTGACTGGCAAAAATATTGCGCACTCGGAGAATTAATTGACACGATTCGGTATGGATAAACGACATTCGAAATTGTTATTAACTACCGGGGATGTGACGAATATTAACTAGATATTATTCCTCCGTCGCTTTTTAGTCGCGCATTCAAATCTATATGTGTATTCTAATGCGTGACGCATTCTCAGGATCGATTTAGATGTCAAAGATGTATTCGCATCTGCAATAAATAAATAATTCATTCATTCATTCATGTTCATATGTCCTAAACCAAATGGTTAACAAGATATTACTGAAATCATTATCAATACGTACCTACTACGTACCTGGAAGTTAATAGGTGTTCAAACTGATATGTCCCTCGAGTAGAAATTATTTTTATAATCGCCCTGTAGTACAAAATATTATATACGCATTCATATAATATTAAATGCATTAAATCTTTTTTTAATATTCAAATGTACATACAATATTTATTTTATATTTAGTAAAAAATTTTGTTTTTAAATAGCCAGAAGATATCTATTTCATGTTAGGAGAAAAATATTTTTTTCTAACTTTTTCTTCTTTTTAATTCAATGTTATTTATATATTGAATTTATATTTTTCAAATATTGATCTCACATTTTTTGTAATATTAATTTTATACTTTTTAAATATCTAGTTTATATTCTCTGAATACTTGACTTATATTTTCTAAACGTTCAATTCATATTTCTTAAACATGCATAAAATAGTTAGATCCAATATTTATCTCATATGAGAAAGTGTGGGTTAAAAAATATTTTTCCAATATTTGAGAAAGATATTTATCCAATATTTTTGTGCTACAATGATATCTTATTAACTATCAGATCAAGGACATTTTGCGTGAACAGACTTTTACGCGGAATTCGGAACTCTATTGATTCATGATACAAAAACTAGGTCTTTCCATTTAAGGGAATCAAGGCGACCTTGAAATATGAAAGTCGTTGATCGAAATATAAAAGTCTATGGTCGTTTACAACAAGTGTAATTCAGAAAACGTTATTTTTAGACTGCGGGTTTTATGCATTTATGACAATCGCGAGGGATAGCTGCAATTTGAAATGGCAAAAACTTATTAAGGTACGAAAAATATTCTTAAACGATTCCTACTTATTCCTATGTATTTCTTGAACGCGTTATTATTTTTGTCTGGGAGTGTAAATATTATCATGAAAAAATTGGATGCCATGGAGATCACCGACACAAATTTCCCCGACACGGTTTTCACCAATTTCAAATTTGCCCGACACCTACTTTGGCCGATAATGATTTTGATAGACAATGAAGATCGAGAACGAATTTAAAATCGTTGTAGGTCAAATTCGTTGTCGATCAAATTCGTTGTCTATTAAATTCATTGTCGATCAAATTCGTTTCGATCAAATTCGTTGTCGATCAAATTCATTGTCGATCAAATTCGTTTCGATCAAATTCGTTGTCGATCAAATTCGTTGTGGATCAAATTCGTTGTCTATCAAATCCGTTATCGGTCAAATCCGTTGTCGGTCAAATCCGTTGTCGGTCAAATTCGTTGTCGGTCAAATTCGTTGTCGATCAAATTCGTTGTCGATCAATTTCGTTGTCGATCAAATTCGTTGTCGATCAATTTCGTTGTCGGTCAAATTCGTTGGCGGTCAAATTCGTTGGCGGTCAAATTCGTTGGCGGTCAAATTCATTGTCGGTCAAAATCGTTATCGGTCAAATCCGTTGTCTGTCAAATTCGTTGGTGATCAATTTCGTTGTCGATCAATTTCGTTGTCGCTCAATTTCGTTAGCGGTCAAATCCGTTATCGGTCAAATCCGTTATCGGTTAAATGCGTTGTCGGTCAAATTCGTTTTCGGTTAAAGACGTTTTCGTTCAACTTTGTATTCGGTGAAATGTTGTCGGTGAAAACCGAGTCGGGGAAAGTGTCGGCGATTTCCATGGGACCCGAAAAATTCTGTCATGATCTTGCATTTTGGAAGGATCTAATCCACGATTAGGGATTATATGCGAGAACGGAAGGGAGCGCAGGCTGCGTCCTGCACCCTTTCCGATCACACACGAACAGTTATAGATAACTGGAATCGATGACTTTGACTTTCTTTTGATCGAAGCACAAGGGTAGAAAGCGGGTGTTGCCCGCACAAATTGAGCTACGCTGGTTGCTCTGTCATGAAAATTACGACATCGACGAGCACGAGCGAGCTCAGATATTATCGCCATTAATACTGATTTAGTTGAAAGGACGAGCGAATGGGCCCCGATCGGGTGGCCAGGTATAATATAAGGGCAAACTTGATCCTTCTCACCCCTTTCCCGATGTTACTACGGTAACACGTGTCTGTTCATTCGCTACTCGGCTAACGCCGGACAGCGTTGAGTCGACGGTGAACCTATAAATTTTCTTTCAACCCTTCTCTTTTCTTGTAAAACGACCGTGGCAGCGCGAGAGCCCTTTGAAGCTCCAGTTAACAAGAGACACGTCGTGTAAGTACATATGTGCATACCTTTAGAATTGCATTATGAAGACATTTTAAGCTTTATCCCAGAAAATTATTTATTACGCTTCCCGTGGCAAACCCGCAGGGGATGCAACAACGCGTAGCTTTATGGCATGAAACTTTCTGATCCCTTTTTTTTAAATATTTCAACACTTGTTTGGTATTCATTTTACTCGCGCATTTTACCATGTGACGCTACGCATATTTCCTCGACAACTATTTTCCGAGAAAAAACGCGCGTGAGCGTTTTGCATAATCACGAAGAATGAATAACATATATGTATTTATAAAAGCTTTTCTCTATGCAGGGTGACTTTAAAACATGTTGACAATTTTTACTATGAATGAGAGAAAATATAAAAATATTTGGGTAGCTTTAACTTATGAATTTTAACTTGAAATGTTGCTAATGTCTCTTTAAAATGTTGTCGTTTTTATCTAATAATGATGTATGTATGATGAGTTTTTCTCTATGCAGGGTGACTTTAAAACATGTTGACAATTTTTACTATGAATGAGAGAAAATATAAAAATATTTGGGTAGCTTTAACTTATGAATTTTAACATGAAATTTTGTTAATGTCTTTTTAAAATGTTGTCGTCTTTATCTAATAATGATGTATGTACAATTAATTCTATTGTAATTTTGATGTATAATTAATTGTTTATAATTTTAATAGATTACTTTCGTATATTATTGTCTCATGGAGGCTTAGGATTTTCCTTTTTGTTTTATAACTGCTCGGTCCTTTAATTCAGACACGTTCATCCGTGAAATACGAGTTTTACCTCTGTGTCTTGCAACATGTTATTATCCTTTCAATCCCCGTAAGTGTTCTGTTATGGGAGAGGTACGTCGATATCATCGTTGTTATTGAGATCGCTTTATTGGGTTTCATCATCGTTTTCATCTTACGAACCCACAGCAAGTTTTATCGCTAACGGAGATCTATCGGCTAGAGCAGCGTACGAGGTACATCAAAGTTGCCCGCAAAAATGTTATTTTGTTCCCAATAAGGATTTACGACTACACGAAAAATTTGTTTCGCCTACAAATCGTTCGTAATCGTTCTAGATAAAAGACTCTCGTTGTTATAACTAGACTGCGGATCTTTATGTAAACTAAAAATGATCGGCATCGATTGTGGGAAGCAGGAACAAAATGAAAAGTGATTTCATACCTTAACTGCGATTCATTTTATGGTTTCAGCGATTAGAACTTTCTTTGTTATTCATAACTTCCTAAAAAAAGAGGAGAAAATTTTCTTCACTAACTGTAGATTAACCTAACCAAAATAGAATTTCATTTCGGTTTACAGGAGATTAATAAACATACATATTAATTAGATTTGGTTAGAAAGTGGTTTAAAATTCGATTATAAGATAAAAGACTCATTGTTATAACTAGACTGCGGATCTTTATGCAAAATAAAAATGAAAACAAAATGAAAAGTGATTTCATCCTTTAACTGCGATTTGTTTTATGGTTTCAGCGATTAGAACTTTCTTTGTTATTCATAATTTCCTAAAAAAAGAGGAGAAAATTTTCTTCAATAACTGTAGATTAACCTAACCTAAATAGAATTTCATTTCGGTTTACAGGAGATTAATAAACATACATATTAATTAGATTTGGTTAGAAAGTCGTTTAAAATTCAATTATAAGATAGAAGACTCTCATTTTTATAGACTGCGGATCTTTATGCAAAATAAAAATGGAAAGTGATTTCATCCTTTAACTGCGATTTGTGTTATGGTTTCAGCGATTAGAACTTTCTTTGTTATTCATAATTTCCTAAAAAAAGTTGAGAAAATTTTCTTCAATAACTGTAGATTAACCTAACCAAAATAGAATTTCATTTCGGTTTACAGGAGATTAATAACATACGTATTTATCAGATTTGGTTAGAAAGTGGTTTGAAATTCGATTATAAGATTTGACGCGTATAAAAAAATATTAATATCAACGTGGAGATATAGTACACCAAGTAGTTGGTGCGAAATACATAGACGACGTTTCTTTAACAGACCGTGTAGCACATTGTTTAAATAGCCGCAAACGACGTGTCGCATTCTACCGGTAACTCGATTCCACGATGAATTTGTACGTGAATAGGATCAATGGGTGTCGTTTCAGCTCCGCACAGAAGGCATTCAACGAATTCAAATGCACGGGCCCCTGTGACAATAGATGATTTACACCTTGCACACTCGACGCGACACACGAGCCTAAGAAAGTTGAATCGAGTCTTCCCATAGATTGGAAATCGCCTGTGAGAATGTCTGTTCACGGATCTGTACACGGTGGCTCATATTGAAAATCGTCCACAAAATCCGCTTATTAAATATATTCTTCTATCGATCGTATTTATTGTTTTATAATTTTATAATACACACTTATAATAAAAGCTCTTAAGGCAATTAAATTGATAATTGATAATTGAAATTGATAATTTTATTAAAACAAACTAATAAGCGAGTAATATAGAATAATTAATGTTCGATCGTTTGTTACTACATTTTATTAAGCAATTCTGAAAATTATCAAGTTAAATACTCGACGTTCCGATCTTTGTTTAGATCATTATCAAGATTAATTAGAATTCATGCATCGAATCGCAGCTCACGAATAAGAGAGTCCAAGGAAATAATTAGTGAATATTCCAGTTGAATATCACTAGATGTATTAAATTTTTTCATTTAAAAAATTATTTTTACATATTGTTGTTTTCACCGTATATTATTTTTAAATGATCGGAATATTTCTGTACAATACGTACACGTTTCTATCATATCTTAAAGGAAAAATGATACCCTATTTTGTGAAAGAGGAGTCTTGAGATTTATCATTGGCCGTAATAGCAGTCCAGGCCACTCCGATCACTCTTCGCTCGTAATAGCAGTGAGGTGGACATCTATTGTAACTGTCGAAGTTAAATCTCTTCTTTGAAAAAGCGGACCATGAAAGAGTACTAAAGGTGGTCAGTGGCGGTTTTAATGATAAGCGAACTAAGCGGCCGCGTGAGGCTCTGGGATACCATAGGGCCCCGAATTTCGCAGTATTCATTTTTTTTACAAAATTTAAAACAAACTTTCTCAGCATGGAATTTTTCATTACTTTTATTTGTTATTTACTCTATATGAGACTTTTCTTGAAAGTTTTATTTATAACTTGAGTTCGAGATCCCAAAAATTTTTACCTCTTGGGGCCTCCACTTGACTTGAGCCGCCACTCGGCCCCGGGTTACCAAAGGGTCTCGAATTTCGTAGCATTCAATTTTTCACAAAAAGTTAAAACAACTTTCTCAGCATGGAATTTTTCATTACTTTTATTTGTTATTTACTCTATGAGA
Organism: Lasioglossum vierecki; assembly: GCA_028455595.1. NCBI lineage: Eukaryota > Metazoa > Arthropoda > Insecta > Hymenoptera > Halictidae > Lasioglossum > Lasioglossum vierecki. The sequence goes on along the minus strand of CM052336.1, from coordinate 23,623,003 downwards.
TTTTTCTTGAAAGTTTCATTTATAACTTGAGTTCGAGGTCCTAAAAATGTTTACCGCTTGTGGTCTCCACTTGACTTGAGCCGCCACTAGGCCCCGGGATACCATAGGACCCCGAATTTCGTAGCTTTCAATTTTTTACAAAAAGTTAAAACAACTTTCTCGGTATGGAATTTTCCATTATTTTTTTTTTCTTAAAAGGTTTATTTATAACTTGAGTTCGAGATCCCAAAAATTTTTACCGCTTGGGGCCTCCACTTGACTTGAGCCGCCACTGTAGGTGGTGGACCATTTTCAATGCGAGCCGCAGTTAGATACACGTCGTTCTACGTTAAGACTAAGACGCGTATGTGTAAATTAACATGTAAGTCGAGAACAAGTGACCGTATGTTCCGTGATATCTCCGCTGGCTTCTCCAATTCCTCCTTATTCTCTGCGATGCTTCTGTGCACGGCTACAGCTGGCAGAGTTCCGTCTACGGCTGTCGTTACGTACTTTTTCCGCCTCACTCAAAGTCTGCGTCGTTTATCCGCTCGTCCCGTCCCGCGCTCCTCAGGAATGAATCAAACCTCTGTGAGTCGTACAGCATCCAGCGGATTTTCGATCGGACGAGCAATCGCTGAAAGGAAACTGTGCCATTAACCCGTTCGTTCTGAAAATCGCCTGAATCGCCTAATGCCCTTTCGGTGAAACGTATCACTGTTTCTATTATTCGAAGCTGGAGCCTAAGGTGGAGCTGAGAAACAATCGTTTCGGACAAAGTATTAAATACTAAAATATTTATTTAAGCAAATACTACTTGAAAATGTGAAATGTAAAATTCCTATGCACAGCCATCAATTCTAGACAATTTTTGACAAACATTTATGCAAAATAAAAAATGTTTTCATTGTATACATTATTTTGTGAGAATTAAAACAAATGAGAGATTTATAGTAAAGTCTTGATCTGAGACAAGAGCTTTAGGATCTAAGAAAATTGCTTGCTTGTCCCCTCCACTATAAAACTTCTTTATTTTTCATCACTTTTTAAGGTACTTTCAGCAACTTATTTGTAACATTTTTCTTATTGAAATGCCACTAAATTATTTAATGTTATTGAGGTTTATATTGAATTTTTATATACAAATTTTTGTATATGACATTTATATGGAAAATTTAATATTATTGAGGTCTATATTGATTTTTCGTATAAAAATTATTTGTATATGAAATTTATATGGAAAATTTAATATTATTGAGGTTTAAATTGAGTTTATATTAAAATTCTTTGTAAATGAATCTGATATGGAAATTTTTATGTGATTAAGATTTATATTGAATTTTATTTAAAAAGTTTTGGTATATGAAATTTATATGAAAAATTTAATATTCTGGAGGTTTATATTGAATTTTAACTGTATTCGAAGGTCACAAAAGAACTGCACGATCTAAGAAGCAGCCGAGATATTTTCTTCCATCGAAACTTTACTGTATTTCGTTGAGCAAAAGCTTTTCTACGATAACAATAAAATCATTTATTTACATTTATGCAAATGTAAATGCACAAAGATCTGCAGTACAGTAATTTCAATCCACGAAATATTCCGGTTAATTCCTCGGAATTGCAATTAGCAATATTACAATATACGGAAACGAAGGCACCGGAAACTGTCCGCACGGAAATCGATTTTGCTGTTGTCGACTAATTGATATGTAATTAGGCAATTACAAATAGTTATGTTTGAATGGCCAATAAATATGATAATTTAAGAGGAAAAGAATCGCCGTGAGGAGAATATCAGATAAAAGGGAATCGCGACGATTAATCGTGCAGAACAAGACTGCTTTCACTTTTTATTTGCGGTCATTGAAATCAAAGGGAGGGTGGTACCGGTATAATTAAATTCTTTGTTCATCGCGCTATCGTGTTCATTTGTTACGATGTAGTGGCCTTGCGAGTAACAGAGACAACCACGATTTATTACCAAGATCGACATTCCACGGGTTTTATCAATTCTTAAGGAACTGGAACTTTGAAATTTAATTTTGTTGCTCAAGGACGACCCTGAATCCAAACGAACGTCGCCGCGCGATTCACGAGCTTCTATATTTTCTTAGGTTATCTTATAAATCTGTTATTTCTCATCAAATATGAAAACCTGATCCAATAACCTGTGCTGGAAACGAATCGAATATTCCGATTTCCAACTTGAGTTTCCATCAACTCCGACGCATCTCTCGCAGGCAATTCAGGTATTGAAGAAAATTGCTGTGGCTGGGAAAGCATTTTCCGGAAAGTAAATTATGGAATTTCTATAAAAATTTTAATTTTAGAATTTCGACGATCCGAGCAAATCGAAAAACGCAAGGGTACTGTATTTAATACAAAGAAAATTCTTTTCGAATTAGGTAATTTTCACCAGGAGGTACATTCAAGTTTATTTGTTGTTTCTCATTATTCAGAAATATTAACGTATTATTTAGTCCATGGAGTACTTATTTTATATATAAATAACAATTGGGTATGTTTGGATTAGTTTTGCATTATTTATATCGCGATGCAGTATTAAAGAGAGACTTTATTTATTCTATAAAAGTATTAATTTTAGAATTTCGAGAGACAGAAACGAAGGGACATTTTATTTGTCGACGATCCGAGCAAATCGAAAACATACAAGCGTACTGTATTTAATACAAAGAAAATTCTTTTCGAATTAGGTGATTTTCATCAGGAGGTACATTCAAGTTTATTTGTATTATTATTATTATTATTATTATTATTATTATTATTACTTTTTTATTATGAACGGACCGAGGTCCATTTATACAAATGTTTACAATATAACAAAGACTTAACATAAATTACTAAGAAATGACATGCATAAAAAAACTGTTGGTATAGAGGTATTGATATTATAAGTTAATCATGCGTAATTTTTTTTGAAGGTTTGAAACGACCCATTAAAATAATCAATACTATTATAAAGAGTGTTAGAGTTCGACTATTAGTCGATTAAAATTGAGTTAACTATTATAAAGTACTTTAACTATTAAAATAGAGTTCAACTATTATAAAGGGTGTTAGAGTTCGCAATAATTCGATTTATAGGATTTATTAATCCACATGTGGATTTGCATTTAAGTGTTTGAAAACCTGCTCGAGATCTCAAAGCACGTTCAGGTGCATAAAAATTGATCTGCATAAGGAGAGAGGGACAATGTAATGTATTCTATTTATCGAGGAAGCGAAGTTCATTGTTCAGGAATGTTAACGTACTATTTAGCCATGGTGTACTTATTTTATAAAAGTATATAAATAATAATTGTGTATGTTTCGATTAGTTTTGCATTATTTATATCGCGATGCAGTATTGAACAGAGACTTTATCACGCGATGCACGAATACACACAATGCATAATATAAAATATCATAAAAATAGATTTAATATATTTATTGTAATCATAGTACATCAATCTAAATGTAGATTTTAAAGAAAAAACTTTGAAGATGAGGATCGATTGTACATAACAAGACTTACGAATACATATAATGCGAACCAAATGGGTGGGTACAATTTAACATAGAATAAAGAGTAAGAGAATCTAGAAAGTTATTGAAGGATGAAAGAATTTTGTTCGCGGTCTTTTCGGAAGATCGGAAAAGGGGCTCGAATCGTTGGCCTATTTTGCATTCATTAATTCGAGGCGAGCTTACTTAGCGCCGTTCCTAACTTTATTGCATCGCAACGATACGCTTATCTCCGTGAGGTTTTCGCGGAAACGAGGAATAATGGAATAGAATGGTCCATTGTGTAATAGCAGTGACGATTCCACGCATGTGATTCGTAGAACTGTGAAACCAATGGAGCACGAGATTTCCAGACTGTAATACAGCAAAACTCTGATGAATTTATTATCTTTCAGGCACGGAAAAGAAATCTATTTCATTATGCTTGCGGCACTTCAGATGTTTATAAAATCAATTGTTGTCATCGATGATCCCACATCTTTTCATTTTATATGGTAATAATATAAAAATTATTTTATGTAAGTATATAAATATTAATTGGGTGTATTTCGATTAATTTTGCATTATTTATATCGTGATGCACAGATCCACACAATGCATGATATAAAATATCATAAAAATAGATTTAATATATTTATTGTAATCATAATACATCAATCTGTATGTAGATTTTAAAGAAAAAGCTTTCAATATGGGAATCGATTGTAATGGGTTAGTAGTCGAACCAAATGGGTTGTTGAATAAAATAATTTGTAAATGAAGGTATTACACAATAATTTTTGGTGAAATAATAGTGTGATTTTCAATTCAAATATATTATTATTCTTTTTATTTCCTTCGACACAGATCTAAAAGACGTGTTTTTAAAAATTTTCAATATAGGCCCACAAAAAAGTTGTACAATGCAACTAGTAGTATTCTTTCTACAATTCCGATCAATTGCAATTTCTGAAAAAACATCTTTTCACATTCTATAGTAACCTAATTGCTCTAGCTTCCCAAAAATGTTCAAATCGTGTAGTCAATATTAAAAAATTTATCGCCTTTGTTAGACCGTTCGAATATTAATCGGAGTCGCTTTATGAAGTAGAATTCAAGATTAACCCCTTGCCTTATTTTAACGAGCCAGACTCGTGATGAAGGTTTTTAACAAAGTCTAACAAATATGAATATTACGCGTTTAATTTTAGATGAAATAAAATTTGATTTGTTTGTAATCAATAGTTAAGCATTCAAATAAATGTAGCCATATAAAAAATGTAAATTTTCTTTTCCTTTCTACGACATTTTTGGGGATACAGACGTTTTAATCACTGTAACTGTAACGAAAATGGTACGGCAAGGGGTTAAGAGAAAGCTGTGACTCAGTTATCTTTACCTCGACCTTCAAAATGTCTCTGGGGTTATACCGAAGAGTGCAAGGACGGGGAGAGAAGTTAGATTAGTAATGTTTTCTGGAACTGTGAACAGTTTCTCGGTGGAATCCCCGTGCTGTTATTCCGCCGCGTCACCCTGCGCGAAGGAGAACGGAAGAAATGACACGATCACACAAGAATGTAAAACGCGTCTGAAAATTGACCGGAATTGAGACGGTTCAAAGAGTCGTGGAAGATGCCAACTCGTTGGTTGCCTGGAAAAAGAATGTTTTTTTTAAGTATTGCGTCATCACTTGCCGTAAACGGGCGGGGGACGTATCTCGCCATTAAGAGCAGCAAGGAATTAATTAAGCATCTGCTTCCTCACTTGAACACTAATGCTCTGTAAGTCGCGTCAGACTCATTCATTTCGCGAGCGAAACGTCGACGTCGGAGGAATTTGAATATCTCCAGTACAAAGAACCTCCCGCTCTAATCATATAGAAAATTTCTGTGTACACTGCAGAATGTATTGCTCTAAATGATGCCTTCGATATTGCTCTGGAACACCAACATTTCAGCTTTCTTATATTCTCCGACTCTCTCAGCGCACTCCTGGCTTTGGAAAACCCCAAAGTAGGCATTAAAACTAACCCATACATCCTTGAAATGAAAAGAAAATTTGCTCAAAACAATTTGCTGATAAATAACCCTAGTAGCACAAAAATATTAGAAAAATATTTTTTAAGCCACATTTTTTCATATGAGAAAAATATTGTACAAAAATACATGTACAAGAAATATAAATTGAATGTTTAAAAAATATAAGCTAAATATTCAGAAAATATAAACTAGATATTTAAAAAATATAAAGTAAATGTGAATCCAATATTTGAAAAATATAAATTCAATATTTAAATAACATTCAATAAAATTTTCAAATTTAAGAAAAAGTTATAACAAAAATTATGAACTATGAATATCTATTACTTTCTGTGCACTGCTTGTTGGAATATTCCATTTTATCTTCGAAAGGACCTTATTACAATTAAGAAATTTTTATATTATATTATATAATTTCTGATATTACATAAAGATTTATTTTATAATAAGAAAAAAATATTTTTTTCATAATATGAAATAAGGATCCATATAATATTTAAGAAAAAATATTTTTGTCGTAACATGAAATAGATATTTCCTGCATATTTAAAAAGAAATATTTGTTATTTAATATAAAATAAATATTGTATGTATATTTAAATATTAAGAAGAGATTGAATCTCTTTTTAATATTATATGAATGTGTATATAATATTTTGTGCTACTAAGGGACTGATTTGTTCGAGAGTTTTAAAAAGCAAGCTAAAGATCGTACCTTTGAAATCATAAAAAATCAAGGTCTCTTTAAGGGAAAAAAATACTTCGAAAACTTCTTTAATGAAGGCCCAACACCATGGTACGCCAACATAAAACTCGAGAGAAGTCTAGTCGTTTCAGTTAACAGAATGCGTTCTGATCACTGCAATCTAGCTGCTTCACTAGAGAGGGTAGGTATTATCAGTGATAACCGATGTAAATGTAATCAGTGTTGTGAAACCATGGACTACATAATATGGCAATGCGAATTGTACAATACACAAAGGCGGAAACTAATAAATTCCCTACTTAATATAGGCCATTGGAATTAATTTATCGGCGAAGGTTCGATCAATTTCTACACTCTAGCAATTTTGTAAGCAAACTCAAACGTGTCGATTAGGATGTGAATCGTGGTACATGAGGCCACGTTTGCTATTAATAATGTTTAAATGGTAGGGGAAAAGAAAGGTGTAATACTGATACAATTATAGCAAAGCCAAATATCAAAGCCTGTATTAGCATCTACTTCTTTTTACAAAACTGTAACTTACATATTTAGCGGACATTACTACCACTTGTAGCCCTATAAAATTTTTACTGTACTATTCCTGTGTTCACATTACTGTATTCACGTATATTATTCATGTAAAGCAAAATAAACCCAGAAGGGTTTCAAATGCTTATAAATAAAAAAAAAATAATCATATAGAAAATCTATTCGGGTGAAATAAATTGGATTTTTCATATATTGTAGCGTATGATCTACTGAAGAAAAGATGAAATAAGCGCAAAGCTCAATAATGGACAGTTACCGAGTTATAATCAGTGAAACATGACAAATTCGAGATGCCGAATACTCGAATCTCGGGAAGTATTTATTTTTTACAAATATATTTGAAACAAAAATAGTAGGGTTTCCCAAAATCAGATTAAATCTTGAGTTCCCCTATTACACAAGTAAATATCATCGGAATTATATCATATTTAGTATGATTTTAATCAGAAAAATGCCACAAATATGGAACTTGAAGTTCCATAAAAAAATAATGAAAAATAAGGAAGTTGGAAATTCTGATCACATTGTGTTTACACTTAGGTGTTTACCTCGGCGACCTAGGCTTCTCGAGTTCGGCTGTCCTTCTCTACGTTCGGCAAAACTCAAAGAATACTGTCCCTGATGCATATACATATGTCCCTCGGCAGACCAATGCTAGAGACTTATATCCATAAAATACTGTAATTATTCGAAAAGGGATTAACAAATGGATGGGATCGATATTGGTCCGAATGGGGTGAAGTGCGCAAATATTTGCCTGGGATGAAACGCGGGGGCATTGATCAATCATCGAAACACGGAACGCCTTTGCGAGCGAACTGGGATCGTTCTCTCTTCGCAGCGGATCGATAGCGACAACTTCATTAGGATGCATGGAAAATCGACGAATCGTTGGGGCGATGCATCAACGCCAATGGGCGTTACCCATTGTGATTTATGGGACGCAAGTTTGCCGATATTAACGATACTGTTTCTGCATCGGCCGGGGGAACCGTTGAATGGGACCGACTAGCGAGGCAGAACGAGGCGTCGTCGTCCACGCCAGGTGACCCCAGATCCGCCGGACAATCGAAACGGTGCGATTGTTTCCTGAAAATCACAGCGAGCGGCGCGGCGCGCAGCGTTCCTTGCGTAATTTTCCCCGACGCTTGACGCCCACGTGCTCGAGAAACGAGAAGGCTCGTGAAAACACACGCCCAACCGCTCGACCGCAAGCTACCTCTCTTTTCCATTTACTGGTACAGACCAACCTCTCGAATAAACATGCGAATATATTGGCCTGTTCGCAGGACATTCTGACGGTGTGCACGATACTTCTCACCGATCCTCGATCTTCCCTCGAATCGAAATGCTTGGATACCGCGCGATTATGTTTCTAATGTATTTCAACTCCGCCGTGAACGCTGTTCATGCGCGAAACCGTGAGCTTGAATCTGGGAAGAAGGGTCGCCTCGTTTCTTCTTTCCACGCGGCGCATTCTCGGATTCCTTCGGTTTTTCTCTTCTTTTGAAAAATCACCCCGGTCGCCGTCGAATCAAATTCGTATATCCGAACAATGTATTTTGCTTGAATCGGTTCTGCGGTTGATTTCTCGAGCCGAGAGTGGGTGGCAAAGCGTGGTACAATCGGAGTGTAATGATCGTTCGCGTGGTTACAAAGAAAATGATGGCCATGTTTGCATAGTATATGCGAGCGTGCCAGTCTTTTTTATGGATATTTAATATCGCAGTGGAACGTCGATTGCCCGCCGCGCAGTGGGATATTTGCACCGAAACACTCGACAAAACTACCCTAGTAGCATAAACATATTGGATAAATATCTTTCGCAAATATTGGAAAAATATTTTTTAAGCCGCACTTTTTCATATGAGATAAATATTCGATCTAACTATTTTATGCATGTTTAAGAAATGTGAATTGAATATTTAGAAAATATAAGTTTAGGTCGAGAAGAATGTTTAGGTTGAGATGAATGTAGATGTTAGAGAAGAGGCCAAACTTCTGAATAATTAAAATATATATAATAGCACAAAATATTGTATACATATATATATATAACATTAAAAAGAGATTCAATCTTTTTTAATATTCAAATATACATATAATATTTGTTTTATATTAAGTAACAAATATTTCTTGTTAAACATGCAGGAAATATCTATCTCATGTTACGAGAAAAATACTTTTTTTCTAAATAATATATGGATCTTTATGTAATATTAGAAATAGAATATTTTTTCCGAATGTACAGATAATATTTATTTCATTTTATGAAAAAAAATCTTTTTCTTATTATAAAATAAATCTTTATGTAATATCATAAATTATATAAAATTGTGTAATATAATATAAAAATTTATTAATTGTAATAGGGTCCTTTCGAAGATATAATGGAATATTCCCTCAAGCAGTGCAGAGAAAGTAATAGATATTCATAATTTCTAATTTTTGTTATTGTGAGTGAGTGAAATTACAACGACCCATTCTTTTCCACGAATGCATAATTATAAATGCGATTAAATTAAATGCATGCTTTCACGTCGCGTTCATTTATGTATTAAAAAAAAATGATTACCAGACGAATCACCAGATAATCGATGAAAGTTCATTATAAAATCTCACACATGTTCATTACGGAAAATGATACAGTTAAGTATGATACGAATACATTATTTCATATGCAAACGAAGCTCTCTGCCAAATAGATGAATATTAATCAAACATCGGTACAGTTCAAAGTAAATTCTACCGTGATCCTTTCCTGTTTATCTACAATTTCGCCGGTGTGTTACAACTCGCGAGAGCATCGTCCGACATTAACATGTGATTCTTCCTATTTACTTAACATTAGTAAACGGCGCGGCGCCGTTGATTCGTGCGCGAGCACGTGGGCAGCAAAGTAATTAAATAAATCCGTCCGAACTGTTGCGCCAGTGACAGAGCGGCGAGGAGTCTAATAGAGAATACAATTGTCAGAGGAAATCGTAAACCTACCCTTTCTCTTTTGACTATTTTCAAGAAGTTAGGATTAGTTCCAAAGATGGTAGGCTTGAAATCAATGTTTAAAGTACTGCGATTTGTAGGAAACAAAATAAATGAAAAAGAAATCCGTTGGACGTAATTAATTCTTGCTAAATTTTCTAATTTTTGTATTATTTTTATGTGAATGAAATGATGTCTTGAATATGTTAACCTTCTTAAAGTCAGGGAACACTTTTAATTGTATGAAAAATTTTCGGAATACCAAAAAACATCCCGGTAGAAATAAATATATTTTAGATAATATATTAGTAAAGAAATATATGGTTCTACTACATATAATATAAATTAAATTACATTCTCATACAATATAAATATGCATATAGACAGAATTGGGCAAAAATTTTATTTAAATAAAAAGTTGGAATAAAGTGGGTTTTAAACCCACTACATTCGAAACTTTTATTTCAATCAACTTGTTGCCCAACTCTGCATAATAGAATACAATAAAATAAGGGTTAAAAAAGGTTACTTTTAAAAAGAACTGCACCACTAAATGTACAGCAAAGCAATTAAATAAATCGGAACGGTTGCGCCATTGACAGAGAGCGGCGAGAAGTCGAATAAAGAATGTGCATAGGTGCCAGAGGAAATCGTGTCCCTGGATCCTGGACGGGGTGTTTGCTTATCTTGTAACGATTAAACAGGAATGAAGATTGGCTGGCGAAAACACCGGACGGAACGTAAACACGGGTGTACATGTATATCGGCGAGGTGAGGTGCGCCGTATGTTTGGACAGAGGGTACCACACCGTACTGGAGGAACGAGAAATAATAAACAGTGGTCCCCGTAATTTCAGGGGTTCGACCGCTCGAGGGGTTGACGACGTGATATATGCGCAACCCTGCGCGCGGAGCATATGTCGCCATTGCGTACTGCGTGCAGCCTTACGCGTGCCTTCGATCTCCAAGAGAGACAAGAGAGGAAAGAGAGAAAAGAGAGAAACGCGACAGAGTAGTCCCGCTTGGCTCTCCCGTCGATCCGTCTTTCTCTCCCTTTGCACGTCACGTCTCTCCCTTGATCATCCACCGTTCTCTCTCCCTCTCTCGCGCGCCGGTCTCATCCCTGCATTTGCATAACCCATATTTCTTCCTTCATCACCATTATTACGAGTATTTCGGCATTGTGCATCGAACATAATGCGGATCGTCGGTGTCCGGTTGACATTTGCATTCCGACAAAGAGAGCATTCACGCCTCTCGATGACACCCTCGAAATACTACGCCTGAGAGACCGCCGAATTCTCCGTATCCGGGCACGAGGACGGATACACGCATTATCGAACGCCTCCGTGATACGTTTGTCTCTTGGTTGAATAAGGTTCACGGGTTGACCTTAGAGCTGTGACTTGTGAGATAACCGAGTACCCGGGTTACCTGTGAGATATCCGGGTGCTCGGGTAAACAGCATTACCCGAATACCCGGGTGCTCGGGTAAACAAAAATTACCCGAGTACCCGAGTATCTCATGAATACACTGCGGATCTTCATGCAAAATAAAAATCGTTTGCATCAATAGGAACAAGCAGATGATATATAATATTACGATTAATTATTTTCTTGAACGATTTTAATAACTTTAAATTAATATATCAACGTTCTTTTAATTTCATTATTGTTTTAAATTGCACAAAATCATTTATGACTTATGTCTTATGAGATACCCGGGTAGTTTTGCTTAATTCAATTACGTAGTTGAATTACATTTTATTTCAATTAATAGTAATTCAATTACGTCGTAAATGAATTACTATATAATTCAAATACAACGTAATTCAATTACTAAGTATTTCAATCAGATTTGTAATTGAAATACAATATAATTGAAACACAATGTAATTGAAATACAATATAATTGAAATGCAATTTGTAATTGAATTACAGTATAATTGAAATACAATATACTTGAAATACAATACAATATATGAAAACAATGTATTTTATAATTGTACTCCATTGCAATTACGAATTACATTGTAATTTAATTGACTAAAGATCTGAATTATAAATTACAATATAATTGAATTACAATTTAATTCAATTACAATATATTTTATGATTGTGCTCCATTGCAATTACGAATTACATTGTAATTTAATTGACTGAAGATCTGAATTATAAATTACAATATAATTGAATTATAATTTAATTCAATTACTTTGTAATTATAATTCTGGGCTAATTCAATTGTAATTCTGGACAACTCTGGGTAAACGTCCGAGTTTAGTTGACCTGCTGCATAGAATCACTGTGGAGTAAAGTCGTAGGAGGTACCAGCGACTTCCGACTATGACGCAACGCCACATGTTGAAAAACTTCATTGGCTTAAATAAGATGACTTTATTTATTCAATGCAAGTAAAGTTGCAAAGTGGGTTAAACAGTGAAATTGAAAGATGGTTAGTTTTTGTGTTTTAATTAAGGGAAAAATATTTTTAAAAAATGAAACTACATTTTCAGAGAAATCAATATAGTAAGAAACACATTCTTAGTGGTACACTATGCAGCGAAGGGTTAAGAATCGAAGATGAAATTAAGGTATTTATTTATATGCTTATTCGATAACACGAGAAGTTACCTAAAAAATGGCAAAAAGTAATAAAACAGGATTGAAAATGTGTTGAATAAATCTATGAATAAACATCTGAATTTTAGCTTTCAATTTTAATTTGCAAACGCTACGAACTTTCGTTCCAACCCAATATTTGAACGCACTTTCAAACAGTATGTATTGCATATCTTTTTATGGTTAATAGCGTTTTATTAAATTTCAATTTCATGTAGACATAAAGGGGAGAGGCAGCACGTTCCGATTTTCATGAATATTGGAAAAATTACCTTCGCCATCTGACAACGTATAATTCGATATGGATTTCATTCGTGTCTCTCGTCTATTCTGGCGTCTACTTCGATACAGGAAATCAAATTCTCATTCCGATCTGTCAATTTCAGACAATTTATGAGATGGTAATGATTTGGATACTATAGGTCGAGTGTGTTTTAATGTTTTGTATAATAACCAAAATATTTTTTATCTTATATGTTGTTTACAGTTGACGACTCTGAACAGGAATACTCTCTTAAACAAAAGACACTACTTTATCTTTCGAATAATATTGTGTAATAATTACAATTATACGTACATTATATTGTATGCACATTACGCACGTTATATAAAATATCAATTACTTGACTGCGGATATTTATGCAACATTAAAATAAGTCTTGAATTTCATCTTTTGAATTTTGCTATAAATGTATAAAGATCCGCAGTCTAATAATTACCGATATGAGAAATCATCGTTAATCGCACTTTCTGCTATTTTATGTTGCAGGTAAGAATCTCTGACGTTTCGCACACAAGCTGCTTTCGAAATACAGCGTACTGAAATAATAACAGTGCTGTAGTCACCGGAACCGTAAGTACGGAAACCACTTACAGTGAACCACTCCAGAATTCTCCTGCATTTTTAAGTTGTGTAATGAAAATCAATATTTAACTATGAATTCTGCAATAGCCGGTAGTAACCTTTATTTTTTATAGATGAATTGTAAGTAATTAATCGTTAATTATGTGTATTATTAATGGTTAAAAACGTATCCTTGCTTTTACATTTTTCACTGAAATGCATTTACATTCGATATACTTTGTCATACTATACAGATCGAAACGGTTTTTTTATAGTAGTGCAAATATACCGTATGTGCTTTCCAAAAAATATTAACCCTTAGCACTCGAGTGGCGCCTCTTGAGCGCCACTAATAATTCCTGTACTAGTATTTCTAATATTGTTTACATTATCAGATACGTCGGTATCTATGTAATTACTAAACATTTACGTCTTGTATGAGGTATGATATCAACTTCATATCTACCAAATTTAAAAGATCACAGAGAATGGAAATATTCTAGGTCGGCAGAAACCAGAGTTGTGCTAATTCAATTACATTGTAATTCAATTACGTAGTTGAATTACATTGTATTTCAATTAATAGTAATTGAATTACGTCGTAAATGAATTAATATATATTTCAAATACAATGTAATTGAATTACCAAGTATTTCAATCAGATTTTTAATTGAAAAACAATACAATTGAAACACAATGTAATTGAAATACAATATAATTGAAATGCAATTTGTAATTGAATTACAGTATAATTGAAATACAATATACTTGAAATACAATACATGAAAACAATGTATTTTATAATTTCACTCCATTGTATTTTATTATTGTAATTGAATTACATTGTAATTTAATTGACTAAAGATCTGAATTATAAATTACAACATTACTTTGTAATTATAATTCTGGAGTAATTCAATTGTAATTCTGCACAACTCTGGCAGAAACGTTTGATTTTCGAGTTAAAATAGCTCCGAGTGCAAATGGTTAATTCACGCACCAGCTCGGGCCAACTTTTTACTTAGAAGTATTTGAAGCCCGAAAATGCAAAAAGTGCTGGCCTTTTTCGCCCCCTGTTTTTTCTCTCATCTCGACAGCGTGAAAATGTAAACGAACGCCGCACCGGGACAGGCTTACAATGTGGCGTGCCTTGGATGAATTTGGTAATTAGATAGAAAAGGTCTGCGTACTCCGGTTTTGATGAAAGTTTAATATGTTATAGATTTCGATATTTTGAACAACTTTTTCCTTTTCCAATATAGGTGAGTCGCTTTTAGTTTTTGAGATATTTGCAAAAAACTACCGCGAATACTCTATTGAATTTTTCGTATTCTTGCACGCTCCGCGGCAACGTAAGCCTGTATGCAAAGCGTGCAGGAATACGAAGAATTCAATACAGTATTCGCGATAGTTTTTTGCAAATATCTCAGAAACTAAAAGCGACCTCCCTATAATGGAAAAGGAAAAAGTTGTTCAGAATGTGTTGCTGCATAACATATTAGAATTTCATCAAGACCTTTTCTATATACTTACCAACGTTGCAATAGTTTTGGCCAGTTGGATTGGCTGAATATCGTTCTGTGCGACGCGTTTATTTATTTAGCAATTCACCTGATATATTCAAACAAAAGGAAAAATGTAATTTTCTAACAAAAGAACACCAGTGGACTTGTTTTCGACTATAAAATAATTTTGGCCAGCTTTTTGGTCAATCTGCCTCACTGTTCGACAGTCGAAATGTAAATGTGATGGCCCCCACGACGATGGCACACGATGGCGGTATGTATTACGTATCTCTGCTCCCTATCGAGATAAAATCGCGTCCTCGTGTCGCGTGCATGACGTCGTTGATGTACGAACCGCACGGGCCCACGTGCTCGAAGGCTTAATGCCCTAGGGCCGATGTGGCGCGCGGCATTTTCGTTTGGCCATATCCCGCATCAACAGCAACAGCCACAGCCAATAGCAACATCAACACGCGATACCATCGAACGGACACGCAACAACGAGCTACACAACGGAACGTCCATATGTCGGGATAGACTATGATTCAACTTAGAATATATTTATTGTAGTTGGAGAAATTTCATGTAACGATAGTACGTTCGATGTATCGTATTGCGTCGTGTCCGCCTGGTAATTACCAGCGCAGCTTGTAAACCCAATAAACGATTGCTACGACCTTGGAGAGATCGAACGTTGAATCACAACGCCCCGACCGTTTCGCTGGCACTTAATTTCATAGACCCGATATTAATGGCTGTCGAACCTTTCTGATAAACCATACGCGACTTCAAAGAATTCAGCGACAATGCTTCGAATAATCCACTCTTTGCACTCGCTGCAATTTTAACTGGAAAATTAAACATTTCTTTCGACCTAGAATTATTCCATTCTGCGTTAATTTTTTTCTTTGCATCAACATGGAAGTGATGTAATATCTTGTACAATACTCAAATGCATTCATAGGAAAATTGAAGACTGATACATATGTATGTTTATCAGTGTTACCACAACAAAAAGACTTTCTCCGCGCAGACTTTGGTAACACTGATAAATACTCTAGAATAGGTATGTCACGTGCTATGCCTTGCACCTTAAGGGGGTAAGGGATAGGCAGAATATTACTAGAATATTACTAGAATATTACTAGAACAACAAGTGAAACATGTTAGCGAGATCGAGTTGTTTGTCATTATACGAGCATGTTACGAGCTGTGTGAAGGCTCATTATAAAGAGGAAGGTTGATTGTTCTAACAAGGAGAGTGCAAGGACGTTGTCACACCGATTTAGTTGAGACTCTGTATACTTATAGATCTCGATCTCCCATTTACGAATATATACCATTATAGACGCTAACACTCAATAGTTTTTGAGATATACATAATCAAAGTTCTTAAGTGGTATTCAACGAGACTTCCACCCGGTAGGCTAGGGTTCGATTCTCGTTTGGTGAAAATTTTTTTTTCATATTTATTTATATTATTTATTCGCTGTGTAATATTGGCTTGTCTATATAAGATTGCACATTTATTGCAAGTTGAAGAACAAAAGGATTAATAAATTATAAATAAATTCGCTGTGTAACATTAACTTGTTCGTGAGATATTGCACATTTATTTATATTCAAGTTAAAGAACAAACGTATTAA
>CM052336.1:23577573-23606523 GCA_028455595.1 Lasioglossum vierecki | reverse complement strand
TTTTTTTTTCATATTTATTTATATTATTTATTCGCTGTGTAATATTGGCTTGTCTATATAAGATTGCACATTTATTGCAAGTTGAAGAACAAAAGGATTAATAAATTATAAATAAATTCGCTGTGTAACATTAACTTGTTCGTGAGATATTGCACATTTATTTATATACAAGTTAAAGAACAAACGTATTAAAATAAATTATAAATAAATTAGCCGAAATTAATTCGTTATATACCTGTAAAATAAATATTCGTTGAATGCCTCCTCTACAATAGCAGATTTAAGCAGTAATGTAAGAACTTTGTTTATGAATATCTCAAAAACTATTGAGTGTTAGCGTCTATAATGGTATATATTCGTAAATGGATCCTTGCACTCTCAATTACTAAGCATTTGAGTATTGTACAAGATATTACATCACTTTCATGTTAATGCAAAGAAAAAAATTAATACATAGTGGAATAATTCTAGGTCAAAAGAAATGTTTAATTTTCCAGTTAAAATTGCAGCGAGTACAAAGGGTGGATTCGAAGTATTGTCGCTGAATTCTTGTATATGTAAACAATAGTTTGAATAATGTGACAGTAATTTTGTAGTTTTTAAAAAATCCTACGAACTTTTCCTACGAACACATTCATATAATATTAAAAAGAGATTCAATCTCTTCTTAATATTTAAATATACATACAATATTTATTTTATATTAAGTAACAAATATTTCTTTTTAAATATGCAGGAAATATCTATTTCATGTTACGAGAAAAATATTTTTTTCTAAATATTATATGGATCTTTATTTTATATTAGAAGTAGAATATATTTACCTAATATACAAATAATATTTATTTCATATTATAAAGAAAATATTTTTTCTTATTATAAAATAAATCTTTATGTAATAACAGAAATTATGTAAAATTATATAATATAATATAAAAATTTCTTAATTGTAATAAGGTCCTTTCGAAGAGAAAATGGAATATTCCCTCAAGCAGTGCACAGAAAGTAATATCCATAGTTTTTAATTTTTGTTATATCCTTTTCTTAAATTTGAAAATTTTATTGAATGTTATTTAAATATTGAATTTATATTTTTCAAATATTGGATTCACATTTACTTTATATTTTTTTAAATATCTAGTTTATATTCTCTGGATATTTAGCTGATATTTTTTAAACATTCAATTTATATTTCTTGTACATATATACAATATTCAGATCCAATATTTTTCTCATATGAAAAAATGTGGCTTAAAAAATATTTTTCCAATATTTGAGAAAAATATTTATCCAATATTTTGGTGCTACTAGGGGATGTGCACGAAAAATTCAATTTCATTGGATCAAATAATTGAAATAAAGCAAATTCTATTCTATAAACATTCTTCGCTACGAATAATAATAACTAGGAGAGTCGGGGATGATAAAGTCTGGTAAACCACCCTGTATAATCGATCCCGTATAAGCCAGCCTATTATCGAACAGTAGTCGATTTAATTTGCCGAAATTTCGCATGGATAATATCCTCTTTGTATCGGCGCGACGATAATAAAGTAGGTACAATAACCGGTTAACAGAGGCGACGCGCATCTGGGACGTAGACATTCATTAATTAACACCGTCCGGTATTAGCATCCTAAATTTAGTCGTCGCGTTACGGTGTTATGCAAACTGTCGCGCGCGTGTCGTATTGTGTATATCAAACACCATTCGGTAAACTGATATTATAATCTAACATATGGGGATAACGAGGTGTAAATAACTTCGGATTACACGCGTGGTATCCGGTAATAACAGGAACGGCCTGGGCTCTGCCGTGTCCGGGGCCGAGTCGCCGCGCCGGAGAATTTTAGCGTGTCAATCGGGCACGCCCTGTAAAACGTTCCCGGCTAGGTAATAAGACGAATTAGCATTGCGGCGAGGCGGCGAGCAACGCAAACGAACTCAACGCCTGTGAAATAATGAGTTGCGCGTTTGAATCACCACGCATCCAGCACATTCCACCCTCTTCCCTTCGTGCGTGCGCAAACGAACGCGATCGCAAAATTAAATGCAACTCTGAAACCAGTTCAATCTGTACCCTTCTCTCCCTTTACAATTACATACAGTACGAAAATACAGGGTGAATCCGAAGAAACGGAACACCTAAATACAGTAATCCCTTGATTCTTATCCAAGGGACTGTTCCTGGAGCGGACAAGAATCGCGGTGATAATTTGTAATTTTGATTTACGGCTGGGTCTACCGCTCCGATCGCGCTGAACGAGACTACAATAGAGCAACTGTTTCGTTGAACGTGTTCTAACGTGTTCATTAATCATTTAATCTGACAATGCCCATTCCTAGAGAATAAAAGAGATAAACTAATTAAAGATTTAAAACTGTTGATATGTTTCTACTAAAGCCTCATATAAGAGAGCTTAAACATTAGTTTAGGTTTGGTTAAGTAGGCTTAGATTTCAAATTAATTGGAGTTCTTTCCACATCGTAATTTTAAAATTTAACCCTCATCCAGCTTTCAACGTAAAATACACTATTGATGGGTAAAATGAATTTTGTATTTAAGTAGTCATTACTTTGTTCAACTTTTATTGCACAAAATTTTTAATACAATTAATTGTATATGAGATTGTTTGTTAATTCGAGAAAATAAGTACAGGTTATTTTTGGTTGGAAATTAAGAAAATATCGTAAACACGGGAGGTTCGACAATTCCGAATGCAATTCCGTGTATGCAGACTGTCGTAAATAGGCTGCGGTCTTTATACAAAATAAACATTTCGTTAATCAATCGCACGGTGTACGCGAGCCAAATAAATATTTGTTTAATCATTGAACATTGTTAGGTAAGGTAGATGTCCCCTCTATAAGCCATTTAGTGGTGCAGTCTTTTTATTATTACCACGTTTTTATTAGCTCGCTTTCTTGTTTGCCTGTCTGTTTGTTCGGTGGCAAATTTTGCAATTGATTTTAAACTAACTTCCTGATGAGCTAGAGACTTGAAATTGCACACATGGCTCAGAACTGGATGACAATGCATTATTAAAAAAAAATTTTTTAAAAAGTCTTACCGTTTCGCAGAAAATAACAATTAAATATTTACCTTTTCATCCCCCCGCGAACTACGTCATCGCGTTCAGCGATCCCCACTTCGTTCGACAACCCCTTCTACTTTACTATGCGTGCGCACTCTGACTCGTCCCCACATCACGGACCCATTTCGCCCCGACGCGCGAACCATCGTTAGTGTAGTACATCATCGCGCGACAATCGTAACCGGTAGTGCATCATCGCTTTGTTTACCAAGTGAAATTTGCAGTAAGCTTAGTGAGTATACAAAGTATTAATAAAGAGTGATAGAAGTATTAACGGTAAACTATTCGTGATCGCAAAGTAATATAGTAAAAATGATATTGGCGCACGGTTCGATCAATTGAAAACCTACAGCAAGTGTGCAATTATGTTAACGTTTCTAACGTTTCGATCCCGATGTGGATCTTTATCAAAGAAGCATTTATGCGTCTGAAAATATGTTAAACAGAAAATTAGTATGATTTCTACTTTTGGAACTGTGTAATTCCTCTGTAAAGAGAATAAAAATAGAAAACATACTTGCTGCTAGAAGGTACATAGCGGAAACTAAATGGATTAATGAGTTACTATGACAACTTGATCACTTAGTGGTAGAAGTATTAACACAAGACTAAAAAGCAGAAAATAATTATTTAAATAAAAATAAATTTTTAAAAATACCACGTTTTTAAAAACGGACTAAAAAGTATAAAATAATTTTTCCTAGTGCCATACAGATTCCTAACCTCGTACAGATAGTCCTGAAAATTTGTGATTGTGAATTTTGAATAGCTGTGAAAACATTTGTGAGATTTAAAACGAAAAACGTGGGGCGCAAAATGCATCAATTATCTATCGCATGCGCCCCACGTTATTAGTTTTAAATCTCACAAGTATTTTCACAGCTATTCAAAGTCACAATCACAAAGTTTGAGGACTATCTGTACGAGGTTAGGAATCTGTATGGCACTAGGAAAAATTATTTTATACTTTTTAGTCGGTTTTTAAAAACGTGGTATTTTTAAAAATTTATTTTTATTTAAATAATTTCTATGAGAATTTTATTGGCTTGTTTCTAGCATTATTCTGATTAAAACAAGACCAAACACGATATAATTTGGCCCATATTTACTCTACATGTGAAGCATAATTTATAATTTATGATACCTTCAACATATGCTATAGCATATGTTTAAATAAACAACTAAACATCTCGAAAATATGTTCTCTAAGAATTAGACTTGAATTTTGCAAATCAACAGAGTTGCAGCCCAAAGTTGCACAAATAAATATTTGTTTAATCATTGAACATTGTTAGGTAAGGTAGATGTCCCCTCCATAAGCCATTTAGTGGTGCAGTCTTTTTTTTAAATAAGTTCGCTTTACGTAAATAGTGCCATTATCTGTACGTATCTCAAAAATGTGTACTACATAATAATGATAGGGTAAATTTGCTAAAATGCTTGAGAATATGAATAAATTGATAAAAAGTTCAAATGCACACTTTGGATTGCATGACGCATGTTTTTGACGCGATCTGAAAATCATTTATTTTTTCATACGGCGATTACGCGGCAATATAGTGTACTTGTGTTCTGTTACTGACAGATTGTCCTTTCATTACGATGACATTTTTCAAAATTTAAATGTCAAACACCATTCGCAAAATAACGCGGGTTCACGTTACTCGCAATTTCTATTGTTGAAAGTCTCTCTCTTCGGAAATGCGAATTTAAAACGTGTATGATATTTAATTTAAAATCGCATTTTCGTCTCAATATTTGCAAACTACGTCTATAGATATATTGCAAATGTGTAAAAAGTATTATTTGTTTTGCACACGTATGTTGTACTATTTTTTTTAAACTTACCAAATAACATGCAAAAAAGGTTTTTAAAAAATTACAATTGCTAAGAGTTACATGAGCAAGTAAAAGAGGCATCATTTATTTATCACTTTTTTTATTAGAGTCCGTAAAGAAAATTTAAAATATACATTTTGTAGATACGTATTAGTTATACACGTGCTGAAAATTTCATCGAAATCGAAAGATGCAAGAAATCAGTAAATTTTAACCACTCGTTTCAAAAGTTTGAAAAAATGCTTTTCTTATTTTTCCATGCAAGCTAGGAAATTGTAATTTTTCAAAAATCTTGTTCATTTAGCAAATCAATGATTCTAATTACTTACAAAATGTCGGGTCGTTTGGTACAATTATAAAAAAGTTATACATACTGTTGTAAGGTATCAAACACTTTGGTAGCTCACTGTATATGTAGAAAAAAAATTGCTGAATAGTTACTTGCAAAAATGATCGTCATTATTAAATTGTTAGTGTACGTTACATTGTAATAACGGAGTGATAGGAATAATGATGACGAGACTTTATTGTAAGCAGGGGTTTCTATGGGGCAGCGGTGCGTTACTGATGGTTTCACCGATAATATCGAAAGCCGCGCGCGGAATTAATCTTCTGCTAGCAAGCAGAAAAAATTCGAGATACATACGTCCATCCGTGGTTACGCAGCGATGCATAACAGATGTTTGACGTTATGCCCGCCTTATTTAACCTTTTCAATGCAGACTCTCTCGATCGGAAACAACTCTTTTATCAATACCCATCTGAAAAGTACATAGCGACAAATCTGTTTTTGATTTCGGCTAATTTCAACGAAGGAAACGTGTGCAGCATCCCTTGCAGTAGATGTAAGCCTTCCTTTCGGAATTTATTATTTATGTCCGCTTTTGAAACAATTATTGATTACAATAATTATTATTATATAATAAGATAAAGATACCAGTTCAAATCGCAAAAGAAAACATTTCAATTGTTTTTAAAAACAGTTACCAAGCAGATCTACTTTCTTCAAATGAATAAACATTATAAAATTTTTAATTATTTAATAACATGGTTATTCCCTAGAATATTCTGTATAGCAATTTGTTAAATTACACATTAAACAACATTTAGTACAACAGTTTCGTAAAATGTGTAACGAATATTTGGAGAGTATGGAGTGAAGATGTAATTTGTTTACAATTATTGATGTGCAGAAATTACAATTATTTATGTGCAAAATAAATTGATTAGCGTTATTCGCGAAGACGAATAATTACATTTATCAGTTTGCCCAACAGTGTTAAGTTCCAGTCTGAAATGACTCACTGGGTATATCAAACAGTAGGCCGTTTTCATTCGCTTTAATTCTGCCGAATCCGTTTGTCGATTGGTCCCGAATTCGAATGGTGAACGAAATGGAAAGGGTAAGAAAAAGAAAAAAAGAAACTGGATCGCGTGAAGTGAGTCGCCGACAATGATGATCCCTGGGGTTGTTGCAGCGGATGATGATGCATGACTCACAAAGTGCCCACTGTGCTGTACACCCCGTCGATTATCATTACCGTACGACTACAATGGGACCAGTGACCAGTTCCTAGCGTTCGTTGCGTAATGGACCTCATATTTCACGTACGAAAACGTAAATAACGTAAATAAATCAGAAACGCTTTTGCATTATTAGACGCCTTACTGCGCGCGTAGAATGCGCTTCTATTACACCAACACGACCGCCCGTACTCGAAGC
The DNA here is from genome assembly GCA_028455595.1 of Lasioglossum vierecki. NCBI lineage: Eukaryota > Metazoa > Arthropoda > Insecta > Hymenoptera > Halictidae > Lasioglossum > Lasioglossum vierecki. The sequence continues at coordinate 23,599,866 of CM052336.1, read as the reverse complement.
TTACAAGATATTCTGATTTTGATAAATACGCTACGGCCGGAATGGAATATAAATAATATAGCAGCGACGAGCGCGAAGCTTATACGGTATTATACACACATCCAAACACGCTGAAAGCTTATTTCGTACTAGATAATTCAATTCTGTGTGGTAAATATTGTACAACGTAATAATAGTAGACGTGCAATGTTTATTCGTGAGTTTATCAATTTTTTACAAACAACTCAAACGCTTTCTATTCCCCAAAATAGTCTTCATCATTTTCTATGCGTTTGTTCTATCTGACAAGTAGTTAGTGGAGCTGTGACTTATGAGATACCCGGGTACCCGGGTTACCTGTGAGATACACGGGTAAACAAAAATTACTCGGGTACCCGGGTACTCGGGTAAACAGCATTACCCGGGTATTCGTGTAAACAAAAATTATCCGAGTACCCGGGTATCTCATGAATACACTATGGATCTTTATGCAAAATAAAAATCGTTTGCATGAATAGGTAAAAGCAGACGATATATTACGATTACTTATTCTCTTGAACGATTTTAATAAATTTCAATTAATATATCAACGTTCTGTTAATTTAATTATTGTTTTAAATTGCACAAAATCATTTATGACTTATGTCTTATGAGATACCTGGGTACCCGGATAGTCGGCTATCTCATGAGATACCCGGGTAGTTTTGCTCTACCCGAGCTATAGTAGTCAGCATTTAATCTTCGGTAACGAGCATCGCCCTTCGGTACAGTCGTTGACAAATTTATCAATTTATTAATATCTATTTTGCTATTATATACATATTTTAAAAGGTCGATAATCGATCTAATAAAAAAATAAATTTCCGAAAAAATGCCTTCAAATTAATAAAAAAAACTTTAATGCAAGTCGACAATAAATATCCGGCATAAATATACATATAAATAGAACTTTTGTATTTCGCGTGTACTTTCGAATTATAAAGTGTATCTTTTTTACTCTATTAACTCTTTCTTCTCTATTATTTCTCTATTAACCTCGTGTCTATACCACAGTAACCTGAGCACCGGCACTGAAACAACTCTAGTAGCACAAAATATTATATACACATTCATATAATATTAAAAAGAGATTCAATCTCTTCTTAATATTTAAATACATATACAATATTTATTTTATATTAAGTAACAAATATTTATTTTTAATATTTATTTTAAATATTTCTAAATACAAAATGAATGTTTATTTAATATTAGAAATAGAATATTTTTTCCTGATGTACAGATAATATTTATTTCATATTATAAAGGAAATATTATATTTGTTTCTTATTATAAAATAAATCTTTATGTAATAACAGAAATTATATAAAATCATATAATATAATATAAAAATTTCTTAATTATAATAAGATCCTTTCGAAGATAAAATGGAATATTCCCTCAAGCAGTGCACAGAAAGTAATAGATATTCAAATTTTCTAATTTTTGTTATAACTTTTTCTTAAATTTGAAAATTTTATTGAATGTTATTTAAATGTTGAATTTATATTTTTCAAATATTGGATTCACATTTACTTTATATTTTTTTTAAATATCTAGTTTATATTCTCTGAATATATTTAGCTTATATTTTTTAAACATTTAATTTATATTTCTTGTACATGTATACAATATTCAGATCCAATATTTTTCTCATATGAAAAAATGTGGCTTAACAAATATTTTTCCAATATTTGAACAAAAATATTTATCCAATATTTTTGTGTTACTAGGGAACATGTGCTTGTACATATATTTCTGTCTTTAATTTTTTCATAAAGCAGGTTGGTAATTCATTACCGTTATTTTGAATTTTGTATTTAAATCTGTTTTTCAGTATATTAATATTGAAAATAGTATAATAAAAATGCTCCTCCGTCGACTGTACCCGCCGGATAAACGACCGTTTCGACCCCGATCATTAAATCCCTAAATGCACGTATAATTACGAGGGCGATTGAATCGGAACATGTTTCCGGGCCGATTCAGCGGAAACGGAGCGAAAGAGATAAAAATGAGAAGAAAATCGAGACGGGCAGTGACACTGGGCGAGCAGCGAGCAACAACCATCAACCAGCATATCCCGTCGCGTTTATATTTGAATAACAATTGGTCACTCTGAAGCGTCCGAGAACGGTGAGCGGTTAAAAAAGCTAGGGAAAAAATTTGATAGCCGTCGGATAGCATAGGAAAGTAGCGAAGGCTCGCCGCAGGGGTCATCATCGATGATGATCTCAAGAGGGGTGCACCGGTGGATGACGCGCGTGACTCACAAAGTGCCCACTGTCCCGCACACCCTGCCGATTACACCATTGTGGAACTGTGGAAGCCACTGGCGAGGAAAGGGCGAGGAAAGGGCGAGGAAAGGGAGGCACGCCGCTTATTCGGCGTCCCTTGTCGGCATTATGCTCGCGCTTCCGTATGCGATGGAATTGCGGTTACGGTGTACGACTCCATTCAGGAAGATTACGTGCTCGATAACGTCTGTTTTGTGCAAACATGACTCCCCGGCCGGACTATAATCGGATTGATTTAATAAAGCGTGCGCGGCACGGGATCATGATGGAAGACGACGCCGTCAGCGCGGTCACATTTGCGACTTTAACACTAAACCCACCGCTACCGGTCAAATTCACCCCCTAGTAGCTCAAAAATATTAGATAAATATTTTTTTCAAAAATTGTAAAAATGTTTTTTCAGCCACATTTTTTCATATGAGAAAAATATTGGATCTGAATATTGTATACATGTAGAAGAAATATAAATTGAATGTTTAAAAAATATAACCTAAATATTCAGAGAATATAAACTAGATGTTTAAAAAATATAAAGTAAATGTGAATCCAATATTTGAAAAATATAAATTCAATATTTAACTAATATTCAATAAATTTTCAAATGTAGAAAAGTTATAATAAAAATTAAAAACTATGAGTAGCTATTACTTTCTGTGCACTGCTTGAGGGAATATTCCATTTTATCTTCCAAAGTACCTTATCACAATTAAGAAATTTCTATATTACATTATATAATTTTATATAATTTCTGACATTACATAAAGATTTATTTTATAATAAGAAAAAAATATTTTTCTCGTAATATGAAATAGATATTTCCTGCATATTTAAATAGAAATATTTGTTACTTAATATAAAATAAATATTGTATGTATTTTTAAATATTGAGAAGAGATTGAATCTCGTAAATGTGAATCCAATATTTGAAAAATGTAAATTCAATATTTAAATAACATTCAATAAAATTTTCAAATTTAAGAAAATGTTATAACAAGAATTAGAAACTACGAATATCTATTACTTTCTGTGCACTGCTTGAAGGAATATTCCATTTTATCTTCGAAATTATCTTCTGATATTACATAAAAATTTATTTTATAATAAGAAAAAAATATTTTTTTCATAATATGAAATAAATATTATTTGTATATTAGGAAAAAATATTCTACTTCTAATATGAAAGAAAGATCCATATAATATTTAGAAAAAAATATTTTTCTCATAACATGAAATGGATATTTCCTGCATATTTAAAAGGAAATATTTGTTACTTAATATAAAACAAATATTGTATGTATATTTGAATATTAAAAACAGATTGAATCTCTTTTGAATATTATATGAATGTGCATACAATATTTTGTGCTACTAGGGTAAATGACAGTTCGGATGTTCAGATGGAGGGTTAATTGATTGTATGACATATAATGCAAAAAATTCGGAAAAAATTCATGAAAATTGATCGAGTTGTTCAGCGTTTACATGTGACAGCTCCCTAAAACCGCTTTTCGCGTTTCGCTCCAAACAATGTTTAATACCCTGCGCTGGTCAATTCGTACGGTCAACATGTCGGACTTAGGCTCGGACAATGCCAAATGTTAGCTTTGTCGCGACCGGCCAACGATATCTTGTTATTCGTAGAATCCGATCGTATAAAGCTACATGGTACAGCTTTGTTCATACAGATGCTTGTTATACAACGTTGCAATATTTTACAATGGAATCGCAGGACGGATTGTGTAAACAGGATCGAGCGAGATCCAGTGAAAAATATTTTGTAGATTTCACGATAGGGTCTCTCGCCGTTGACACTGCGAGTCCGGATTAACGCGGAGCTACGTCACAGCAAATACTACTGACGAAAGTCAATGTTGTAAAAAACATTGACGATGTTTATTCGCATCTTCACAGTAGGAATTTCAAAGAAACAGATACTTTCGGTTTTGCTAATAATCTATTTTATGAGCTATTCAAAAGTATTCCCGATGTCGTGCAAATTGTATAAAATCCATAATGCTGATCCACGTCATAACAATTTTTCAATTTTATAAAATATTACGTAGTGGGCTGCACACAAAGAATAATTATCTACCAAATTATAAAAGAGATTTTCGTTATATATCGTAATTTGTAAAAGAACATTCAATAAAATTTTCAAATTTAAGAAAAAGTTATAACAAAAATTAGAAAATTTGAATATCTATTACTTTCTGTGTACTGCTTTAAGGAATATTCCATTTTATCTTCGAAAGGACCTTATTACAATTAAGAAATTTTTATATTATATTATATAATTTCTGATATTACATAATGAGTTATTTTATAACAAGAAAAAAATATTTTTTCAATAATATGAAATAAAGATCCATATAATATTTAGAAAAAAATATTTTTGTTGTAACATGAAATAGATATTTCCTGCATATTTGAAAAGAAATATTTGTTACTTAATATAAAATAAATATTGTATGTACATTTGAATATTAAAAAAAGATTGAATCGCTTTTTAATCTTATATAAATGTGTAAACAATATTTTGTGCTACTAGGGTACATATACATAGTTAGTATAGTTGGATAAGATGGTCAAGTTTGCATAATCCGGAAAATCTGAAAAAAATACATATTAATTACAAAAACACATATTAATTACAAAAATACATATTATTATAATATAAACGTGGTATATAACTTCAATATAAAATTGTCAATTGTATGCTTGTGGATTTTCTGAAAACCGATTTTGCAACGAAAAATACTGAAATAATTCACTGTCATGTGTACTATTAAGTAGAACGATCATGAATTTTTTCGTAATATTTTGGTGAGCAGAACAGAAGAAATACAGCATAATTAACTGAAACAAAGTCCATCCTTTAACTACCCGTGTGGTAGGGGTACCGACTTGAAGTTTGAAGTTTTGGTACACTTTTGACCATCTTATCCTGTTAGACCCTTTTTATATCGCACATTCAGCATCTGAATTTTTCATGTCGAAGCTTAGAACTTTTGTATATTATCGCATAGGCGTTCATAGGAAAGAACGTTTGGGAACATATCATATTTTCATGAGATGTTTTCTCGCTGTCAGACAACGTTGAAAACATGCAATCTCTGAGATTCAAGTAGAGTCTGTAGGTACAATTAAGTAGATGGTAAAGGTGACTGCAGTTCTTTCGCAGAAGAGATCTTTTTGATAAGACCTTGAAGAAATTATCTCTCGGATTAATTTTATCCGAGCCTTTCTGCGATGATTCGTTTGGTCGACTTGTTTATCTCGGTTAGCATTCGCTTGAGCACCAAGCTCTTTCGGGATGGATTTCCCCACAATTCTGTAAGAATTAGACGGTTTTATCGTGCAGCTGCGGCTTGTTACTTCCGCCTGGATTACCAAAAATTTGCATCTGTTTCCCCCTCGACCCTAAGATCCGCTTAGTCAAGGAGATAAATGTTTCGTGAAAGTGTAATGAAAAGTACCACTAACTTACTACTCTGGATTAATAGCTAATTACTTAATTATTAAATACTTGAGTATTTTGAGTATAAACATCTTCATTTTTCATTTTTTATTATGGGACTTTCACCAACTTATATGTGATAGTTTTAATATACTTTCAATAATTAATTAACCCAAAGATCTGATAACAAAGTTATTTATCATGAACGCAATTAGAATCAAAGGAAACATAATACATAAATACGTCTGAACGTTGAATATAATATAAGAAGAATGAACTGTTTAATCAATATTGTCGCAAACGAACGATTCTCTTTTTTTATTAACATCTTGTTTCAATCTACTGCATGATCAAATTGAAATAGATCAAATCAGTCCACATTGTACATGGCATTTTTCTCATAAGTAATTAAAACGGTGGTTACATATTGCAAAATATGAACTACATAGAGATAGCATGAAATTAGGCATGACTAATATTTATATAGAATAATTGAACACATAGTTATGCTTTCTTTCACGCTATTGATTATATTTAAAAATTTCATGTAAATGTTAATTACACTCACTTTGATCTATTTTCTTACAGTTTGTATTTACTTGAAGTTTGCGAGACACATAAAAAAACAAGTTAACATGAATCATCGATTAAAGGATGTTTTTAACAAAGTATTAGAACAGGGAAATTGCTTGGAACTTTTGCTGGGGTTCTTTGCTATACGTTCATGCTTGAAAAAGTAAAACTTTTCGAATTACTAAAGTTCCCTTGTAAACTTCATAGATTAGGCTCATTCTCCTCCGCTTTGGCGTTAGTACAAGCCATCAGTAGTTGCCACGTTTAATATTCAACACAGTGTTAGATCTTCTGATAGAATTTGTTGCATATTTGGAGGAACAACGTTTATAGGACACCCTGTACGAACTGATGATAGTAGCACAAAATTATTAGATAAATATTTTTGTTCAAATATTGGAAAAATATTTTCTAAGCCACATTTTTTCATATGAGAAAAATATTGGATCTGAATATTGTATAAATGTACAAGAAATATAAATTGAATGTTTAAAAAAAATATGCTAAATATTCAGAGAATAGAAACTAGATATTTAAAAAATATAAAGTAAATGCAAATTCAATATTTGTAAAATATAAATTCAATATTTAAATAACATTCAATAAAATTTTCAAATTTAAGAAAAAGTTACAACAAAAATTAAAAACTATGAATATCTATTAATATTCCATTTTATCTTCGAAAGGATCTTATTTAGGAAAAATATTCTATTTCTAATATTAAATAATGATTCATTTTGTATTTAGAAAAAAGTATTTTTCTCGTAACATGAAATAGATATTTCTCGCATATTTAAAAAGAAATATTCTATTTCTAATATGAAATAAAGATTTGTTTTATAATGAGAAAAAAAATATATATATATTTCTCATAATATGAAATAAATATTATTTGTATATTAGGAAAAAATATTCTACTTCTAATATGAAATAAAGATCCATATAATATTTAGAAAAAAATATTTTTCTCGTAACATGAAATAGGTATTCCCTGCATATTTAACGAAAAATATTTGTTACTTAATATAAACTACATATTGTATGTATATTTAAATATTAAGAAGAGATTGAATTTCTTTTTAATATTATATAAATGTGTATACAATGTTTTGTGCTACTAGGGGATGATAGTGCAAGTTAGCGAATTTCCCAGTGGTTGTACGTTTGGTAGTCTTCTCCGCATTTTACGGATACACCCCCACACATTTTCCGCGTTTAACGCAACATGCATAAAGTACAAGCGAGTGCGAGCCGATGGCGCGAAGTTTGTTGCAACCATAAAATCAATGGGGACGAGATTTATTGTCGACGGCGGGTCCCGGCGCGATGGAAAACGAAGAGCAAAGTGAAATTTCTTGTCTCGGGCAATAAACGACCGTCGGAAATTCAAAACCGAGACGAGAAAATCTGTTATCTCGCCGGGGGAGTAGTGTCTGGGCGGTAAATCAATTTTACACATCCACGATTATTCGATTTCCCTCCGTGAATAGTCCGAACTAAATCACCGATTTTATTGCGGTGGCCCGAGAGCAATAGGTATATCTACGCAGTTGATCCATCGGCGCTTATGGCATTCCAATCACGATCGTTTTACACGCCGTGGGTCTCGTGCCGATTCGTGAACGAGTTTACGACCTCGCTTCTTTTTTCCTTCTCTTTCGCTTGCTTGCTCTATCCCACTTTTCCTTTCCCCTGGCCGTTCTCTGCAGCTACCCTATGCCATCATCGGACGAGCCTGCCTCTAGCATGTTGCTTCTTCTCTCGTGCGAGATAACCTTGCTATGACCACTTAATTGCTCGTTTCCTGTTCAGAAGCGAACTGAACACCCTTCTTACCCCACTCCTATCGCAGAGTCCAACTACAGATATGTACGTACATGCCTGAGCACCCCCGACTAGTTTATCGAAACATGTCCCAATTAGTCGAGGAACAAACTCACTTTATGATATCGTCGATGCAACCAGATTATCTTTCAATTCTATCGTGGTCTTCCAAAGGTCAGCTTTCATCAAATTTTCAGTTGGGGACAAAGTTTCTTCGTGTTTTAATCCAGAAATTAATCAACTTTTTTTCCATAGTTGAAACGAATTTTCCCTAGTAGCACAAAAATATTAGATAAATATATTTTAAGCCATATTTTTTCATATGAGAAAAATATTATTAATATTATATGAATGCGTATACAATGTTTTGTGCCGTTAAATCAACTACGCCGTTCAATATTTTTATTTTGCTTAAAAATCCACATGTTTGAATTGTCAATTTCGCGTTTCTTATCAAGTATAAAATATTTCTTCTTATAAATATAATATAAATTTACGTTGTTCAAGAATACGATTTTGAAAATAAACTAAAGATTGCAACAGTCGGCGAGTTTCTTGAATCATGGAAAAAGGAGTAATTCAATAATAAATACGCTGGAAGGAATATGTATAAGGTAATTGCGTTATCGCGGAGTCGTTCGAATTTGTTCGACAGAAAACTATCCGGTTTACAAATAAAATAGGAAACTAATTCCGGGATCAGAAAAGTACGACATATATGTATAATTTTTCGAAAATTCGGTCTGGAGAAAAGTTCCATAAATTTCAATACGCTTTTAATTTTAACTCTATATGCAGGCAAAATTTACTTAACCACCTTGCAGACGTTACCAGTTTCATCCTTCAGGAAATTATTATTTATTCTAATTGTTCAGTCTATTTCGTACCGTAATGGTGTACACGTTTTTTTAAAAAGTACAATGTAATAATTAGTAAATGTTAATCAATTTTACCACGTTTTTATTAGCCCGCTTTCTTGTTTGCCTGTCTGTTTGTTCGGTGGCAAATTTTGCAATTGATTTTAAACTAACTTCTTGATAACCTAGAGACTTGAAATTGCACACATGGCTCAGAACTGGATGACAATGCATTATTCAAAAAATTTTTTTTTAAAAGTCTTACTGTTTCGGAGAAAATAACAATTAAATATTTACCTTTTCATCCCCCCGCGAACTACGTCATCGCGTTCAGCGATCCCCACTTCGTTCGACAACCCCCTCTACTTTACTATGCGTGCGCACTCTGACTCGTCCCCACTTCACGGACCCATTTCGCCCCGACGCGCGAACCATCGTTAGTGTACTACATCATCGCGCGACGATCGTGACCGGTAGTGCATCATCGCTTTGTTTACCAAGTGAAATTTACAGTAAGCTTAGTGAGTATATAAAGTATTAATAAAGAGTGATAGAAGTATTAACACAAAACTAAAAAGCAGAAAATAATTATTTAAATAAAAGTAAATTTTTAAAAATACCACGTTTTTAAAAACGGACTAAAAAGTATAAAATAATTTTCCTAGTGCCATACAGATTCCTAACCTCGTACAGATAGTCCTGAAAATTTGTGATAGTGAATTTTGAATAGCTGTGCAAATACTTATGAGATTTAAAACGAAAAACATGGGTCGCAAAATGCATCAATTATCTATCGCATGCGCCCCACGTTTTTCGTTTTAAATCTCACAAGTATCTTCACAGCTATTCAAAATTCACAATCACAAATTTTCAGGACTATCTGTACGAGGTTAGGAATCTGTATGGCACTAGGAAAAATTATTTTATACTTTATAGTCCGTTTTTAAAAACGTGGTATTTTTAAAAATTTATTTTTACTTAAATAATTTTTATTAATGTCTTTATTGCTATTAATAGATCCGAGTGGACCTAAGTCCCACATATTTTTGTTTTTACGATTCCACGTTGACAGTCCTGACTAGGCGCCATCTGGTCCAACTAGCTGAACTAAAATTGGCTCTAGACTTGCTTTAGACTCTGGCATCATGAACGGAATATGGGGAAATTGAATGCAATCACGGGCATTCGTTTTTTTTTACCTTATACGAGCATATTTTGAGCTGCACAAGGGTTAATTTGATGGAGGAAGGTTAACTGCGCCATGCTGTGCCCCATCATGTTAGTCAAAAATGTCTATTTGTGACAGAAAAATAGAGCAAACATCGAGAAAAACACCAGCAGAGTCCGATGTATTTTTCTGTCACAAATAGACATTTTTCACTCATATGATGGGGCCCATCGTGGTGCAGTTAACCTTTCTCTATCAAGTGAACCCTTGGTGCAGCTCAAAATGTGCTCGTATAAGGTAAAAAAACGACAGCCCGCAAACCTGTGTTTCGATACAAAATCTAGTAAGATTCTAGTTACTTTTTAGTTATGTCACGTACTATACCTTGCCCTCTTATACGAAAGAGCGTTTTGACACGAAACTTCGGTCACTTGTACAGATACGAACCGTGAACTTATTAGAAAGTCACCGAATCTAAAAGTCGACGTACAGTCGGGGTCCAAGAAGCATTTCATTTCGGAATTTCAGCAATTAATCGTTAATTGATTATTGAATTTGCAATTACAATTGAGAATAATGTAATCGTTAACCGCAATCAACGACTAAAGCAGGAGTTTAATTGTTAATTGCGATTAACGATTGATGTAGAAATTGATTATTAAATTTTTGCCCGAATCTGGTCGGTGACTATATAAAGTGGTCACTTTGAAAAATCGCAGAACTTTTTTAACAGCGGTACGACAGTTACGGAGATACTACTGTAATAAACTTTCTTTTCGCTAGAACATGCACCTTACCGCTTTTCATAGAACGGAATCGCTTTTCCAATATCGGAAGTAATCGGCTTAATTAGTTACATAGATAATGTCTCACGGAGCACTGTCCACTTGAAATATCCTCGTTATTTCAAACAACTTATGGAAACCTTACAAATAAAAGTTGCAAGTGTTAATAATAACTAACGAACAAGTTTGATTTAATTTAATCTAAAATTCATTTAGTAAAACTTACTAAGCTACATCTATATAAATCTATATAAATAAAAATGAAATGTTGTTCGTTGATAAACCCATGTCTTGAGAACGGTTGGAACGATTTGGCTAATTTTTTAAAAAAATGTTCGTAACAGTCCGAATAAAATTTTTAGGGAAAGAAAAATCGGAAAAGTTTTCCGCAAAAATAGAAAATTCGGGGAAAAATGAAAGTGCTTTTTTCTGTGGAATTTTTGTATGAACTGAAGACCATAACTCATGATTCGAACGATGGATATGCGAAATTCTTGTTTTATTTTGTTCGTTACGATCCTGGAAAAGTTTTCAGGAAAAAGAATTCACAAACAAATCTATCGAAATTTGGATAGGACAACGTGTGTCGGGTCAGCTAAATAAAAAGAATATTTTAAGCAGTTAAAAATATTGATTCCCCAGTGGACAGAGATTACAAATCTACTTACAGTAATGTGTGCTGGTAATTGAGTAAAAATCTGTGTAATGGAAGAATATGAAAACTAGTTGAGTCATTAGAATATCGTTGATAGCTGTCGATGGCTATCCTTCCTCTATCGCGCACCATAGGTACTATCGTGTTAGAAACCTGATGGCTTTCGCGCGATAAATTCATCGATATATTCCCGGACATCGTTCAAGTGTGTATCGGTAAAGTAGTGTTGTAATGACTTAAACCAGTCTTAATCACTCGGAGCTAAATCTGGTGAGTACATGTCGTGTGCGGAAGAATTTCCTAGCTCGAGCTAGAACATCGTTTCTTTCGTAACGTGAGCGACGCGAACGGGAGTTGTACGGCTACATGGTTTTGTGGCTTCCTCGACCAGTACTGCCTTTTTTTCAAATTTATTGGTCAACTTCAGCTACTAGCTTTGATATAGATCCGCAGTTATGTTGTTTAACCCTTTGCACTCGAATGATGACTCCGAGCCGCCAGCAATAATTGTCATAGGGTACACTGTACTATTGCTTTGAATTTTCTATATAAATTTTATACACAAATTTTTTATATCAAAATTCAATATAAATCTCAATAATATTAAATTTCCTATATAAATTTTATATACAAAACTTTTTAAAATGAAAATTCAATATAAATTTCAATAATATTAAATTTTCTGTATAAATTTTTTATATGAAAATTCAATATAAATTTCAATAATATTAAATTTTCTATATAAATTTTATATACAAAATTTTTTTATACGAAACTTCAATATAAATTTCAATAATATTGCATTTTCTATATAAATTTTATACACAAAAATTCAATATAAACCTCAATAATATTAAATTTCCTATATTATATACAAAAATTTTTTATAAGAAAATTCAATATAAATTTCAATAATATTAAATTTTCTATATAAATTTTATACACGAAAATTTTTACATAAAAATTCAATATTAATCTCAATAATATTAAATTTCCTATATAAATTTTACACACGAAAATTTTTACATAAAAATTCAATATTAATATCAATAATATTAAATTTGTCTTGCGATTATTGTTCACTGAATATATTTTATAAAGAAAGAGAGAGAGAGAGAGAGAGAGATTTATGACTCGTGAAACTGTTTGATTTTGCTAAATAATCTCTATTAGCTTATAATAATGGCAAGTTAAGCTCACGTAAACATTTCTATAACAGATAAAACATTTTTACTACGATTTTAGCTTAGAATGCCAATCATTGTATAGTTTACCCTGTGTATATTAAAAACAGTTATTACCTAGTTACTTTCGAGAGCACATTGAGAACAAGACGGAGACATTACGACCGTATAGAGAATGACTTGATTGCTGAAACGGAAAAACACGCCATTTCGTCGAAAGAATAACCGTACCTCGAGCAGAACAAAAGGTAACAAAAGGAAACTGTGCTCTTAATGAAAAGAAAGAAAAGAAACAAAGATTCTTGAAAAGAAAGCGGTGGCAGCAACGCTAATGCATTTTCTCTGACCATTTCGTCCCCTGAATTCACGGAAGGATTGAATTCACTGCACCATTTGGAAAAACAAAATATCTGTAATGTTTTTATCTCGGACAAAAAGCACATAACATATGTTTCAAATACAACATTTATGTTATAATAACTTTTTTACACGATCTACACGGTGTCAAAAAAATAGTACTTCCTTAACACGTTTCGTGCCACGTGTACTATAAATGGTACATGTTAGACTTTCTATTCAGGCCACGAGTACCATAGATGGTACACGCTGAAATATTTATTTAAAACATTTAGTTTATAATAAAAAGTCTGTAGATTATATTCCTACTGATAGAACGAGACGTTATACAAAATGCAGTATAGAACAAAACATATAAGTAATTAATAATTAAATATAATAATTGTTAAACCAAGGATATATAAAAAGGGCTTTCACGGACAACCGAAATTTTTTTTCCTATTCTAAGGTTATATTTTCAGTTTCTGAAACAATTCGAAACATGTTCAGTCGAAATAATTTTATCAGATTTGAAATAATTTTCGATTACTTGAATCGTCTTAGTTATAAATGATATTCAATCGGAAAAAGAGCACAGACACTCATTTTAAATGTTAATGAATCAAATTGTACAACAATTTCCAATTTGTAGACTAATTTTTTTAAATTTTTGTCATACTTTTCGTTTTCATCGATAAGTGTGTACCTGAAAATCGTTGCTCGAGTGTAAAGGGTTACATAATTTGCACAGGCATCAATCGATTTACAGAACCGCAGTGGGGTATGGTTGGTTTGTTTCTCGTTGCCCCAATTGTATCCAGAACGTATTCGAAAATGAGAAATCTATTAGGAAGTTCACCGTAGCATGCGTTAATTTTCTTTCTGTTCGACCCGAAGCGTTCAGTCGAGATACCCGTCCGCCTCGTCATGGGCGCTTATTAAATTAACTCGTTTAATTGAACCCGTCCTTTTATTTCACGAGACGGCTGCACGTGCGGCTCCCGTAGAAACCCGTTTTCTATGGGAACAAGCGCCCCGTCGTAATTTTTCAACGTTATTATGTATTTCGTCCATGAGTTCCCTCTTCTTCAATTTCTTCTTCGGGCCCGTGATTAAAGTATGGATTATATCTGAGCGAATCATCAATTTTTTTCAAGGTTCTTATCTTGTTCTTGGAATCAGAGTTTCTTGATGCGACCTTATCGAGCACAGCTTTATTTTACAACAAAGAGCAAGTGAAATCAGTTTAATTTATTTTATATTATATTAAATTTATTTTATATTATTTTGCCATGTAATAATAGAACAACACTAAAGATTTATTCGGGAATAAGAACATTTTACTGTTTTCTAAATTTATATTACACCTCTGCATGCAGAGGTGGGCATTATTTAGCGAAACAAATATTTCAAAACTATTTAATATTTTCGACTTTATTTTGCTTAAAGAAAATAGTATTTTTTCAAAAAATACAATATTCCATTTTGTATTTCAGATTATTAAAATAGAAATATTTTATTTGGTGGTTCCTTATGTTAAAATAGAATCATTTTATTTTCTAAATTGTATATCTTATTTAAAATGCCATTTTATTTAAACAAAATAAAGTCTAAAAAATATTAAATAGTATTTGAAATACTTGTTTCGCCAAATAATGCCCACCTCTGATTGCATGCATCTTCGACTGCGCGTAACATCCTTTATACATGCAGCTTGTGCACACAGAAGATGAGATGCAATTAATACCGCCGCTTTGTACAAAGACAATTCGTTCATTTCCATATAGAGCGGAATCTGAAGGAACGCTTTACGCGTTATATCGTCCCGTTCATCGATAACAGCACATTCCTTTTCGTACATGTAGTAACTACCGTAAATAACTCCTGTGTTTGTTCTCCTGTTACGGTATTCCACAGTATGCCACTACGTCACACACTTGTGAATTAAATTATATGTCAATATTATACCGAAGTATTGCATCTTATCTCCAACTGATTCTCACGTCGATTAACGCAAGTCGTTTTGCGTCACGGCTTACAGTGGAGCGTGAAAAAGTACTTTTCTTACTCATTGCGCCAGCCCCTTCCCGTTTATCAAACTACAACACGTCAATGAAAATACGAAACCTTTTAGAAATTAATTCCGTACGTCCTGTTACTGATAATGCTCTTGGAAAGTACAATATTTATGTATTTCGTATCCGGGTACTGCAAAATATTCGGAGCACACGAAATGAACAACAAAATTATTAAAAGCGAAATTGCATAAAGATTTGCAGTCCAGTGATAACGACAAATTAAAATCGTACTAAATTCTATCATAATTAATATCTCAGCATTTATTGAAAATTTCCAAAAGCGGAATTGCATGCAGATCCGCAGTCCAGTGATAACATTGTGTGTTGTAGAATAATAAGCATCTGTGCGTGAACTATTTGCACGTATGTACAATATTGAACTTATACAGGGTGTCCCAAAATTCGTGTATTTCCCGGAAATGGAAGGTTCCTTGGGTCATTTGAAGTGACATTTTCCTTTACAAAAATGACGCCAGCGGCTTTGTTTAGGAGTTATTAACAAAAAACACGGACCAATCAGAGCGCGGCTAGAGCAAACGGAGTCCGACTCAGCGACAGGTCCCGCTTGGCGTGGCGGCGCCATTGGCCGAGCCAGAATCAATCTGCCGTAGCCACGCTCTGATTGGTCCGTGTTTTTTGTTAATAAATCCTAAACAAAGCCGCTGGCGTCATTTTTGTAAAGAAAAATGTCGCTTCAAATGACCCAAGGACCTCCCATTTCCGGGGAATACACAAATTTTGGGACACCCTGTACATGGAATACTGTTCGAACGAGCACTTATGATGATAATTGCATTTCAGTGTAAAACGGGGCACCCTATTGTATAGGTGGTGCAATCGACAGCGCGTTTGCCCTATATGCAGAAATGAGTAGAAAATATAAAATATAATTTTTTACGTAAAAGATTTCATTTTCGAAATAATAGGGGCTGAACGTCGAAGTGTGCACACGACCTCGACAAATTTCCAAGCTGAATTTTCTCGACAGGAAGGAAGTTATTTTGTTTAAATAAAATAGTATTTTAAACAAGATATACAATCTCGATAATAAAATATTTCTATTTTGATAATCTGAAATACAAAATAGAATATTGTATTTTTTTGAAATACATTTAAATACATACATACAAACACGTATATCTATTTTAATAATCGGAACCACAAAATAAAATATTTCTATTTTAACAATGGGAACCACCAAATAAAATGTTTCTATTTTAATAATCTGAAATACAAAATAGAATATTGTATATTTTGAAAAAAAATTCTATTTTCTTTAAGCAAAATAAAGTCGAAAATATTAAATAGTATTTGAAATATTTGTTTCGCTAAATAATACCCACATCTGCATACAGAGGTGTAATATAAATTTCGAAAACAGTACAATGTTCTTATTCTCGAATAAATCTTTAGTGTTGTTCTATTCCTGTAATTCATGCTTCTCGTAAAACAACTATTCGTTCCACCACGTTCTGTTTTCAAGTACGGTCCTTCAAGACCTGTTTGGAGAATGTTTATTTAAAAGATTAGCAAGAACAGTATCTAGAGTTCACTTTTCTTTGAAGGTTGCGCATCGTTCCCGGAAAATCGTTCAGCGATGTTTCAGCAAACACCACTGTTTGCTTTGGCGCAACGAGATTGATACCGACACTTCTTCCTATAATTTCGTAGCAATCTCCTCGAGTGCTTGGAGCATCCAATTAACTGTTGGTTCTGCAGTTCGCAAACAATTGCTATCTTAAACGGTATGATAGGATGTGATGTCAGCGTAACACTGAATGAATTTGTTTGTTTACCACGGAGCAAAGAAGTCCGTGTGTTCGCTGCAGCAGCGAAGAGCGACGACTAGACGGCGGATGTTTGTGCAATTTTCAATTTTTCTAGGCAAATTTTAAGAAAGTCGAATCACGTGAATCTTATTTTCAGTGGTAAGTAGTCTTTGCAGTTTGGAAATAAATGAAAATCGTACTAAAATCCTGCGGAATTTCATATTCTAACATTTTTTGAAAATTTTTAAAAGATATAAATGCATAAAGATCTCGGTCTGGCGACAATGGCATGCATAATAGTTGTACAGATTCTATAGTAATTTGAAAGAAATTATCTTATATGTGGCACAGCTTTCATACATTTAAAAAAAAACTTTCTTAAAATGTTAAAATTATATATAATATATATATTTAAATTAGTTTAAAAAACTATTCTTTTTAATGTTAAAGTTTAAATTAGTTTCAAAAAACTAATTTTTTAAATGTTAAAGTTTAAATTAGTTTGAAAATAATTGTTTTAAATGTTAAGGTTTAAATTAGTTTCAAAAAACTAATTTTTTAAATGTTAAAGTTTAAAATAGTTTGAAAATAATTTTTTTAAATGTTAAGGTTTAAATTAGTTTTAAAAAACTAATTTTTTAAAATGTTAAAGTTTAAATTAGTTTCAAAAAACTAATTTTTTTAAATGTTAAAGTTTAAATTAGTTTAAAAATTATTTTTTTAAATGTTAAAGTTTAAATTAGTTTAAAAAAACTAATTTTTGTGTAAATGTTGGTGTTGCTTGCAACTCGACAGACAACTTATAAATACTTGTCCGGTGGAAAAGACGGAACTAAAGTTAAAATTAACTCAACATCGCCCGCAGACTGATAATTGAAATTCCTCGGGTCGCAAAAAATTATAGGCAACTACGTACAAGTTTATAATCTCATCTTCGTATCGATAGTTTATCTTAATAGAAATGATTAAGAGATAGTCCCAATATTCAGTCGTATTGTGCTATTGCAATAACTCAGTAGAAACAGAAAGCTAGATCAGCCAGAGCGACTGGTAAAACATGAAGTATGCAGATCATGTTCCGATAGAATAAATTACCCCGCGTAAGTTATAATATGTAACCAGTAATTTAGACAAGTGGATAAAAATGTCGTCAATTAGATAAGGCTATAAATAGCGTGCACATTTGTTAAATTTATTTTATAGAATTCATTAGCCTTTTCTTTTTGAAAGACTGAATAATGGGTAGTAATGCGCTCGATTTAGAAAGGTTTCACATCATTTCTGTTTACTTTATTTTCACTCGTCAGACTCGTGATGAAGATTCTGGACAGAGTCTAATAAATATGTTACTAATTTCCTTTAACACTAAACCTACCTAGAGTCACAAAAGTAACTGGAACATGCTCCCTTATAAACATGACAAGATTAAGTTGATTTAGTCTATTTTAATAGTCATCTTTAGACATCTATACAATAATTCCTAATCAACTAATTGTTATTATTTCAATAACTGTAAAATAAAAGTTCTGGAACCAGTGATTTTGACCAGTGGTGGTAGGTTTAGCGTTAAACAGAAATAAAATTCTATTTTGTTGCTAATGTACAGCTATCGGAGAACAAATACATACATATAGGCATACACTGGATAAACATTTTCTTCTTCTACAAAATTATGAACTACAAAGAAATTCTAATCACAGCATCCATCAAATCAATCTTAATGATAAGGTTAATATAGTGAACACGCAATATGTATGTACAGTACCGTAAAACTGTAGACACAATAATAATAACTTTTAAAGAAAGTAACCGAGTTCCAATCAGTTCCGTAGATTGCATGCAATTAAATGTGCCACTATCTTCGTTCGCGTCAGTGTGTCCACACAGATAATCCTTGGAGTCATTCGGAACGACTCCCTACCGATAGAATGCATAATTCCGGGTCTCCGTTGGGAAGGAGCGGTGCAATTTCTTCGCAAATTCTACGCGCGACGGTTATAAAATTTTCAAAGTCCCTGGAGCAAGGCGGAGGAATTGTTGTCGGTTGGATTTCACGAAGAATTCTCGGATTCAATAACAACGCGAGCACACGTAGCATAGCGATTGGAGGTTGCGAAAGAAGGTCGAACGAACGAGAAAGCGGCCAAACCGACCGACCGACCAGCCAACCAGCCAGCTAGCTAGCGAGCCAGCCGGTCTGCCTCGACAAGGTAAATCGGCGAGCTTCTAAAACGAACTGCAATCTTTCTGCGGCTGGCATTTATCGTCGTATCTGTCGATAATCGCGCATTCCTCTTCGTCAAGCGCCATAAAGGACCGACGGCGCGTGTGGCGTGGCAGCGACCTAGTGTCGCGGGGTGTCGTGCCATAGCTGGTGCTCCTGCTGCTGCTGTGGTGCTGCCACTCTGCTCTCTCATACCGATACGCTCGCAATCGAAACGGTCCACAGAGGTCCGGCTCGAGAAATTCACTAACTAAATTCACTGATTATAATTCTGTTATTCAAAGTATTGGCCATCGGAAGCTACAACATTTCCCCATCTTTCTGGCAATTTGTGGATGCCATCAAAAACCGGTCATCTTTTCAATCAAAGAACGAAACGAGCCAATTGTTGATGCCTTGGACTGAAGTGAAGCGTATTCCGGAAAGTGCCCTAGTAGCACAAAATATTGTATACACATTCATATAATATTAAAAAGAGATTCAATCTCTTCTTAATATTTAAATATACATACAATATTTGTTTTATATTAAGTAACAAATATTTCTTTTTAAATATGCAGGAAATACCTATTTCATGTTACGAGAAAAATATTTTTTTCTAAATATTATATGGATCTTTATTTCATATTAGAAGTAGAATATTTTTTCCTAATATACAAATAATATTTATTTCATATTATGAGAAATATATATATATATATATTTTTTCTCATTATAAAACAAATCTTTATTTCATATTAGAAATAGAATATTTCTTTTTAAATATGCGGAAAATATCTATTTCATGTTACGAGAAAAATACTTTTTTCTAAATACAAAATGAATCTTTATTTAATATTAGAAATAGAATATTTTTTCCTAATGTACAGATAATATTTATTTCATATTATGAAAAACATATTTTTTTCTTATTATAAAATAAATCTGTATGTAATATCAGAAATTATATAAAATTATATAATATAATATAAAAATTTCTTAATTGTAATAAGGTCCTTTCGAAGATGAAATGGAACATTCCTTCAAGCAGTGCACAAAAAGTAATAGATATTTAAATTTTCTAATTTTTGTTGTAACTTTTTCTTAAATTTGAAACTTTTATTGAATGTTACTTAAATATTGAATTTATATTTTTCAAATATTGGATTCATATTTACTTTATATTTTTTAAATATCTAGTTTATATTCTCTGAATATTTAGCTTATATTTTTTAAACATTCAATTTATATTTCATGTACGTGTATTCAATACTCAGATCCAATATTTTTCTCATATGAAAAAATGTGGCTTAACAAATATTTTTCCAATATTTGAACAAAAATATTTATCTAATATTTTTGTGCTACTAGGGTGCATTCTGCATCGACCGAAACAAATGGTAGTCAGAAGGCACCAACTCTGAACTATATGGCGGGTGGGACAGAACTTTTCATCCGCTATTTTCCAAGTAGTTTTTAACGGGATTAGCAACATGTGGCCGAGCATTGTCATGTTGGAAAATCAATGTCTCGTGTCTGGTCCCCCATTGTACCCGTTTTTCCTTCAATGCTCTCTTTAAACGAATTAGTTGTTTTCGGTGATTGATTTCGCAAGCTCTTCTTGTGTTTGATACCAATCTTGATCGAGTAACGCTTCCAATTCTTCATCTTAAAACTTTTTGCGACTGTCCAGGCCGCTCTTTGTCTTTGATGTGAAAATCGCCACTTTTAAAGCGTTGAAAGCGTTGAAATCGCTTAAAATACTCTGTTTTCGCAACAGCACGTTTGCCATACAATTCCACGAGCAAACGATGACTTTCGGCTGCAGTTGTCTTTGCAAAAAACTGACTCAGCAAAACTTCCCGCAAATGCTGTTTCTTTCGGCAATTTTCAAAATTTTCCATGATTGAAAAAATATGATGCGCACAAGCAAATCAAACACTGTCGACTGATTTTGCAGTTTATGAATAGAGCTTCAAAATTTCGTGTATGTCAAGAAATTTGCCACTTCTGCTACTTCAAATTTCGGTTTTTAAGTTATGGACCCAATATAAACATTCTAATCGTAACGAACACTCAAAGTTGAGCATTACGAAAGTAGTTTGTTTCGCAAAAGAGATATGCTCAGCTTCATCTGGTTGCACTGACTCACCTGTTTAAGCTTTTTTCTGTGTTCTTCTTTTAAAATGAAGAGCCTAAAAAAATTCCTGAATTCCTTTACGATAAGAATTTACACTGACAATTACAAAATTAATTTAAATAATGTGGTTAAAAAATAATGCACAGCGAAGGCACGGAAATTGTCAAAATTCCTCATTCTTAATAAGAAATATCTTTTGAGTTCAATACGAATGTTTCAATAACTATGAAGTAAGCATTATTCCAGGTGTTGCTTAGAATCACCATTGAGTGGTAAGGGTTAAATTTTCACTGTTTATAAAACACCTACAAATACTTCCAACAGGCGCGGTGAAAGTTTGTTTCAAAAAGGCTGCACCGTTTCGCTGACTTTTTTTTTATTAATAAAACCTATACGACGTAGCCCACAGACTGTACTGCGATGTAGGGTTATGTAAATTAATGTCAGTTCATACAGCCCTCTTGCCGCACGGTCGAAAGGACGGATATTCCGTTATTTCTCATGGCTGTGTTACGAAATGCCGACGATGTGTTTGTGAAGGATCGATCGAACGACAGAATCTGACTGGGTCGATCGTAATCGAATGGAAAGCGACCGAATCTACCGACGGAATGAGTTACAGAAACCCAGAATGCATCGTACGTTTGTCTCCGCGACTTTTTGCTCTCGAGAAATTACCAATAGTCGCAAATGTTTGTTCTGCTGACGTAACACGCGAAAACAAATCATCAATTTTGTTCAAACTCTGCCGTCGTGTCCATTCGGAATCACGATACTTTTATGCTGGAAATCATTGATGAGGGAAAAACAGTAGGGTAAATGTTAGGTCAGGTTAAAATAATTTAAACGTTCACTTTCATCTTAACGCTACAAATAATTCTTACATTTTCACGTGTCATAATATCCATGTTAGGGTAGCTTATTTTAATTTTATTCCTAATTTATTATG